>OX401866.1:8016690-9216690 GCA_947859175.1 Gandaritis pyraliata | reverse complement strand
CGTCCTCCCAGAGGTTCTGTCGGTAACTTCTATTATCATCACAAAAGAGGAAAGAAAAGAAGAATCACGGTATATAGGTACGTCACATTTGTACCAAGGCTCTACGAATTCAAGTACCCATTTATCTAGAGCTAAGCTCTACCAGAACTCTATTAGGGATGAACAAATGTAACACAAGCTCACTTTTGTAAATGCAGACAGCAAACTTTTGTATATCAGACGGCTCTCAATCTTTAAATGGCTAAATCCAGACACAATGAAGCTCCAATTTGAGATTTATTTTTATTTCTTTTTTTATTTGAGATATATCATCCAGTCCAAATTGTAGACAGTAATAAAACCTAGATGGAAGTAAAGTCGAGCGAGGCAGTGCCGCGCCGCGGGCATCACTGGCGTGGGAAGCGGGTCGCACACTTCACCCAGTTTTAATTGCTGGCTGGTGATGAACGTATGCACTAATTTCGCTTCAAACGCCGCAAACTACTGAAGAGCTTTATTGGAAATCGTTGAACTATACTTGAGAATTATTATCTTATTTTGTGTATGCAAGCTATGCAATGCTTCTTTGAGCTTCCATCGGATGGCAAAATAATTAAATTTCCATCAGTGTCTTCCTTTGATTTATCTAACACAAAATTCAGCACTTTTTTGTTAGAAACAGTAAAAATATAGTTCAAAATAATCTTCAGACATTGAACTCTAGGAGGATCAGCATGACATAACTATAACAAGCTAAATATACATAACCACAGGTCCGCAGACGCAATCACCACATCACAGAGCTAGCTGTCAGTGCCTAGTTATTGGCGAAAGTTTCGGTCGATTTCTCCTCGATAACGTCGTAAGAGTCGTCGTCGTTGTAACCTCCTTACAATGATAGCATACGATACTCAACATTTCAGTGCTAGTAGGCAAATTTGTATGATCTAGAACCTAGAGGTTAAATCTCCAAGAATAACTAAAATATTTCCTAGAACCGAAGGCATTCTTTGTGAAATTCTAAGTCCTCTAAACATTCTGGATCCGTGATAATAGCGATGCGGTACACACATAATTCAAAACGAATAAGCTAGGTACGTCAAGTATGTTCTTGAGAACAACGAATACAAAAGTCAGCTTATTAAAAGTACAATATCATTTTGTCTGATCTACAGACCCAAACCTGTTTAGTATTTCGGTAAAGAGAGAACATTAAACTTACATCACACGCCGCCGTGGATAGTAATCAGGTGTTATCATATCGGAGGGATGTGACGTCATCGCTCCCAAATACGAAGCATCAGTCACTTTCACTCGCATGCCTGTCCGTCTGTCCGCAGACGAAACTAATCATATGTAACACTTTATTGTTTTGTTCTTACAGATATTTGAAGTGATTACTAAAAAAATTAAACTTTTCTCAAAGAACATTTACTTACAAAATATTTACAAAATACCATGACACAGTTAAGCTATCTTCAGCTTACTTACTAAGTACGAGGAATATTATAAAACTAACGAAAGCTCTATCTCCAAATCACAGACACATTTTAGGGGACTCAACTTCAAATACAACAATGGGAAAGTGGGTATTTCAGTCATATTTTATTCTAGAGCTTTTGTAAGACAAGAACTTTAAGAGACTTGAATATGTCTGAGGTTTAAATGATTTCGAAGCAATCCTTCTAGAGCAGAATTATTCACTATTCTAAGAAATTGGCTACATGAGGTTCTGGCGCTATTCCAGTTGTGACCAAGGGCCAGATGAATTACCAGAAACTATTGGTTTTCCGCTGGTATAGTATAGTATTATATACTTGTACCGCTGCTAGCAACAACGGAGCTCTCATCAAATCAAATCAGAATATTCGACATACAATCAGATCACTTGATAAACTAGTCGAGATTATCGTCGACGTACAGATACAACGTATTATATTCCAAAATAATAAATTATACAGGTTTGATGGGTATGATATCATTATCTTTGCAAAACCTGTTTTCGGACTGCGTTTATCTGTCACAGTATGTACCCATAGGTAGAACATGACGTTCTGACAGTGCGTGCTCTACATAATTTCTAAAAAGCCATAAATGTAAAGCCCACATCACACTGGACAATGTTACCTTACCCCAAAGTTTCTTTAACGGTATTCGCGTGCCCACACGTTGCTGTTTGGGCAAGATCACGTCATAAACGTCTTCATTTTGGATTTGGGGAGGCCAAAAAATCTACAATACCCACTGATAGCGGAATTTTGAATGATGAAGCAGCTGATTATGAGCATGTTATTGACGAAACAGTGGGTATCCTCAGATTACCATATCGAGCATCTTAATTCGTGAGTGGTACAAACAATATAGGTAAATAACTAATGATGAAGAGACAAAAAATCAGTAAAGCCCAAAACACACAGACTATAACATAAAACTATAATTACTGAAATATAGGACAACATTAGAACATTTTCGAAAATCTGAAAAAGCGATCAACTTTTGATGAAGACCGAACACGTACTTGTTTATAGATTTTAGAGAGAATAAATTATATATGAATGTTGATTTCGATTCTAAAAATAGATTAACATAATAAAATACTCTGCCATAAATAAAACTCTTGTGTCCACAACCAGTAACATTTTATCTAAATATACCGAACCTCAAAATTGTATAGAAATATCATGATCCTATAGATTTGCGTTTGCGCAACTGGACATGTCTCGCGTTGCGCAGGAGTAGAAAGTAGAGAAAGTGATGTGAGGGTCTCGAACTCAGTCCACCCACGCCTTATGCAATGTACTAGGAAATTAATTTGGCACTGCCAATCTAAGTAGGTTGGGTATAGTACCTAGCAACAGCTTGCCTACCAATTCAGTTCACCATCAATCTAAATTTGAAAAAAAAAACTTCCGTAGACAAAACCGCTTGTTTGGACGCCAATAAGTGCCCTATTGTTATCTGCTCGATGCGTTTGGTTACGAGATCCTCGATGTGTGAGTTCAACTCACACTTGATGACTTTGTTTGATCATTCAGTACTTTTTATTTTGCCTTTTGGATGGTATAGGTAATGAATGCAATTTTTATTTTACCAACAATATTACCGCCAATCGAAAGTATAAAGACCCAATATTGAAAGAGTATTGAATAGGTAGCGCCTTCTACGTAGGTGGTAGGTAACTTTCATTCATCACAGGTAGACAGGTGCCTCGATTTTCGACAACTCAATCGACCTACATCAAACCAACCACAGTCACAACCATAGTTACTACCAAGACTATCCGCAGCTCGCCTAGTAGTTACAACACTCTACCATAATATACCACAGTACAATGCATAGTTAGTATTGTTTTATGTTTATTCGATAGGTCGAGCGAAGAGAAATGAATTTGATGAGTTTGATGCTCGTTAACTGATGACAGATTTACAAGCTTGTTAGGTGGGTAAGATGGTTTTCTGAATAGCGGTGATAGGGAAGGTAGTAATAAAATTGAATAAAATATTTGATAAACAATACCTACTTCGATAGTCTCCATATAAAATAACGCGCTCTTTGTTCTACAAAGTTTTGCAAAATGGTTTGAACACTTTTCGTAAGTAGGTAAAACAACGAATTCATAATCAAATAGAATAAAACTATGATAAAAATCAATAGCAACAACTCTTCGGCTCCTAGCAGCTATATCTGCTACCGATAGCTAAGCTACCAATATAAACTCCATACAAAAGAGTTCAACGCGCTCGTTGTTGTACGGAATTTAGATGAAGGTAATTTTAGATGAGATACTTTACATTAAATTAATAACTAGGACGGATATCTGCCCAGTTGTCTTCTTCACTCACATCTACAACAGGATATACACTAACTAAATCTAGGAATAAAGTAGGCTGATATGATGATGAAGTGAAACTTTGAGAGATATTTGACTGGCGGCTGAAAACCTTTAAAGTGTCTTCCAACGTACGAAACTAATAATATTAACGTGTTGTTTCCCGCAAGTAGGTGGCATGGAGCCCGCCGTCGCAGGCCTTCGACCACGCGTCGTCGTGCGCGCGCAGCCAGCGAACCAGCCGCTCCCGGGGGCTGCACGACGCGCCCTGCGACCTGGCCCGGCATCCCTACTGCAACACACCCGGAACGCACTACCCATGGCATGCCATCCGGAGGTTCGTCAAGGAGAATCAGGTGAGCATCCTAAGCTATAGCGTATGAAGAAACATAACAAATGATTTATTTGGTTGATCTTTGGTACATCTTCTGCTGGATCATACTTACTAGATACTGACCAAAGTATACAAAACTTTATTACAAGGAATTCTTGGGTATCATAAAACTGTATTATTGATAAAAAGATTAATGGATAATTGAATATTTCAGGGGTTGATGCGACGGATGTATGGCAACGAGCGCCACATATCAGTCCTGAAGGCTGAACTAGAGAACTACATCGAACAGGAAGAGGAGGACCTCATGAAGGCAACCCTAATGTACACCAAGACCACCCATGGTCGCTCCATGAAAGACAAACCTCACTTCAGGCCCATCCAGAATCTGAACAAGAAGAACGATACATTGAGTGTAAAGCCTTTGGAAACCAATATCACTAAAGCCAATGTAACTGAGGCCAGTACTAAGATAGAAATCAGCAATGAAACGGTGAACGACGATAAAGAAATCACATACAAAACTAAGTTAGAAAGCATTGCGAATATAGAGATCAACCATCTAGACCCTGATGTGATAACATTAGATGCTGTTATAAAACAAAGCATTGAAACCAACAGCATCTACCCTAAATCAAGCGAATCCAAAATTGAAGCTATAGCCCTAAAGAACAACACTGACAAAAACTCTACTACAACAACAGAAAATTCCAACATGACTGAAACCACAACAGATCCATCAGATGACTCTACGACAGAAGCAGGAAAAGAAGCGTTTAAGACCAGTGATTCTTCGACTCTACCACCGACTCTTCTGTTCTTTGAGAAAATAAAAGTAGACAGAGTGGACGCAAAAGTGAATGAGAAGAAGGAGGAGTTGTATCAGAAGCCGAATCACCAGCACCAGGACTCGCAGAGGCCTTCGATGATCAAACTGGGCGGAGCGTGAGTATGCTACCTTACATTCTTATATTTATCATCTTATTATGAATATGTCTGCTTGCAAATATCTACTATAATAATATAATCTGCTTGCAAAGAAAAAAAAAACATTAGTAACATCTGCGCAAAAGGAACTGACCAAGTCATGTGTGGATTAAATTTTCACGGATGATCGTTGGGGAACTTTCATTTACTAAGTAAGTAGTAGTAAACTTATAAATTAATATTAAGCTACACGCTGAAACATATTTTGCACTGTAAAATAGAGGTTTTCCACACTGAAGCTACACCCTAACATGGTAATGATACAGACAAGCTGACAGTGTACAGTGAAATATCATGGTACCGATGTCAAATGTTTCAGAAATGCGTGCGAGTCCCGCGAGATAATCGACGCACCGTTCTGGGCGAACAGCACCCGCGGCGAGGTGCTGGTGCTGTTGAACATGTGGCCCTACGAGCAGTTCATACACCAGGAGATGTGTGTGCACGAGCGCAAGCAGATGTACTGCAGGGAAGGGTGCAGGTAACAATACTTCGCTGTTCCATTAACACACTGTAATTTTTCATAGAAATGACTTCAACGCGCTCTTTGATTGACCTACAAAGTTTTACCACGGTTTTACTGTATATACGTTTGGTAGACGCGTAAGTTCTAAGCTAACTAGTTTAACTATCTCGCTCATAGTTTAGCTACATTCCCATGAATATGGTCTGATGTGAATATGGCAAAACTAGCTCTTGACAGGCATTGCCTTGCTGTCTAAACCTCACCTTTAAAGAATCAAGCGACGCTGTCTTCTTCCGCAGCTGAACCTATGTACCGCCTCTGTTTCAGATGCGAGCAACAGTACCGGCTGCACCGCCTCCTAGCTTACGACCCCCGCAACGAATGCCGCGGCATCTTCGCAGACTGGTTCCGGTTTCCGGCGTGCTGCACCTGCCGGTGCTACGACGTGCCCATAGAGTTCCGAGCGCGCTCCCCCAGAATCGTCCGACCCCAGTACGATGAGGACATCAAACGGGTGCTTTACGAGGATGTTGCGAGGGACTGGTACGCGTCCTCGGTATTCGACGATGAGGAAGATGACGACATGTTTTGATTTCTACGTAAAATATAGACGACCTGTTGGTCCCCCACCACTATGAGATTGTGCTTAAGAAAAATCTGTGCTCTATTCTTGTTTTTTGTGATTAGGTGTAGTGTACCTACTTAGATTTAGGGCGGCTTGCACCAGGTGTGCAAGTACCGTTCTTGTCGATCGCTTAATTTGACATTTAGAATCGTCAAAATTCGATAAAAATGGTTTTATCCATAGTTGCAAGTACGAAGTATCGAATTTTGACGATTCTAAATGTCAAATTAAGCGATCGACAAGAACGGTACTTGCACACCAGAATCGCTAAACGCGTTTAACTCTTAAATAGTATTTAGCGAGTTGTCAAGTCATACAAATACGTCAGATTTAAATCGATTTAGCTGTTAAATACGTTTAGTGATTCTGGTGTGCAAGTACCGTTCTTGTCGATCGCTTCATTTGACATTTAGAATCGTCAAAATTCGATAAAAATGGTTTTATCAATAGTTGCAAGTACGAAGTATCGAATTTTGACGATTCTAAATGTCAAATTAAGCGATCGACAAGAACGGTACTTGCACGGCTGGTGCAAGACGCCCTTAGAAGCGTCCAATATCGTGTTTTATTAATATCGTTGTTGTAATGCAGTAAATTCTCTCCACACCCTCTTCTGTTACGCAGAGACTCTCAAATATGAAAGGGGAGGCAGAGGCACGTCCTCACCTCACTTTTATGCAAAGGATTATGTAAATATTACTTAATTAGTTTTAGGGTTTATATGCCTATGGTTATTTAGGTAAATATTTAACATTAATGCATAATTGGTCATGTTTTATTAATTTATTGTAAGGCTAGTGAAAAGATTCTAATGTAACAAAGATTATTTAAATATTGTTATATTTACCTACCGACGTGTTTTAATAGCGACCTTTTTAGACTTACCTACGTACTTACCAAAAGTTTTTATACCTACCCAGGTATAGAGTAGGTAGGTACCTACCTACTAAATACAAATCGAACTGCGGATGATGATGTAATGATGCACAGGCTTACAAACCTCAACGTACCCTGAGAAATCAAACCAAAGAAAAGTAGGTAGATAGTTAGCAAACTGCAAACGCCAACACCTGAATACTTAACAAAAAAATAGAAATAAAAAATAAAAATGTTAGCAAACACTTTCAAAAGTGAAACGCACGAAACGTTTCGTTTACAAAATGACTATGATAATGTCAAAGTCAAATTGATAATGTCAAAGTCAAATTTATAATGTCAAAGTCAGCTGTCAGTAATGATGAACTGTCGCGTCACTTTTGAGATTGAATGTCAGTTTAGTGGTGCCAAGTTAGCTGGTGTTTTCGACGATTAGGCTAACTTGGAGATGATAGGGGTGATATTGGGTATGATTACTGCTCGCCAAATCTTTATGTCAAAGTATTTAAGTAAAAAAACCTTTTAAAAATGTACCTTTTATGAGTAGGAATATTATAGAAGTAGATTTTACAAATGAAGGCTTTCCATTTCACTAAGCAGAATCGATAATAGAGTCACATCGCCAAGCGTAATAGTAATGGAATTTAAAAACTTTGAACATTTTCACAAACTTAGCACTTTCTAAATCATTTGAAACTGAATTATGAGATAGTCACTAGCACGGTTGGTGTTAGCTTATTAATTAAAAACACTGTAGATTAGATTTCCTAATATTGAAAGATGGTAACCAAAGTTTTTGACGCTAAGACGAAGACGGTTCGTTCATGTATAAATTGAAACGAATATTTTCGTATCAGTTGCTATTTAAATCGAGCAAGTAGGTAAATCTCAAACATGGCATGGCAACACTTTAATTGTCTTCTAATTGACAACTAACTTTTTGAAGAAAACAGCGCGCGCGACGCGCAACGCAACGCCCGTTCGTTTCGCTTTCCTTGTTGTTTGTATTATTCCTTCCAGTGTTAATTTGTTTATTTCTAAAAGTGGAAAGTGTTTTCTATAAGATTTATTCTAGAATAAGGCACCAGCTCAGCTTTCTGCTCTAGATAACCTTGCATCCACCATGACGGGACGGGGGAAAAAGGCGGCGGCTCCAAAGAAGAAAGCGAATGGATACAAAATGCCTGCTCCTATTCCCGTAGGCGAAGTGATCAATGATACTATAGCGAAGAAAAAGTGGCGCATCGGACCCTCGATCGGAGTCGGCGGCTTCGGCGAAATATACTCCGCCTGCGAACACGAGAACTCTCCAAAAAAGGGGACCAATTATCCGTTTGTAGTAAAAATTGTAAGTAAATAAAAGCCAGAAAGCTGTAGCATTTACCCCCAGTAAATATATAAGTGGTTTCTGCTACTAACCTAGACATTTTATATTAAAAACCTTGTTTAGAATAAGCGATATCTGACCAAGATTAAATGTATACCTACTACACCTATTTCTAGACAAAGTATGCCACAGCTATGAGCGAATGACATGGTATATAAGTTGTGCATGCCCGTTGATCCATGAGGAACTCCTAATTCACTATTTATTTCAGGAACCCCATGAAAACGGACCTCTTTTTGTGGAAAAGCATTTTTATATAAGAAATGCCAATAAAGATGATGGTAAGCTGCTTTTACCTTTCACCTACAGCTTCGCTCATTTGTCCCTAGACCAGTCCACTATAAATCAACATGTTGGTTGATAGGTAAATGTATATTTGCCTCTTCATGTACTTTAACTAATTAATGTTTGTGTCATAAACAGGACAGCAAATGACAATATTCATTCAAGTTTTAAATTACCTATATTTATTTTGTCTAAAGATATCAAGCACTTTAGATTGACTAAAACAAAAATTTTATAATTCTAGTGACAAAGTTCATGAAATCCAAGAAGCTGTCCGGTCTAGGAATGCCTCTGTACTTTGGCAATGGCTCCCATGATTACAAAGACGAGAAGTATAGATACCTCGTTCTCGAGAGGTACGGCAGAGATATCTGGAGTCTGTTCATAGAAGCTGGACGATCCTTCCCCATCGCTACAGTATTTCAGCTGGGGTTGCAAATGGTAAAACTTAATTTTATTTAGCACTTCTAGTACTCCCCGCAAGGCACTCCTTCAGATCTCTAGCTGCCCTACCAGATCTATAGAATATCATATCCACATCCAAACTTGAATGTGCATTAAAATTAATATAAGATCATCTCCCAACAATATTTTGTTAAATCATATCAACCAGTTAAACAATAATAACTCCTTATTTTCTAGCTGGATGTCTTAGAGTACATCCACAGTCGAGGATATGTCCATGCTGACATCAAAGGTGCTAACATCCTCATGGGCTTAAAGAAAGGCACTGAAAACCAGGCTTATCTGGTGGACTTTGGACTTGCCAACAGAGTTAATGAGAAGGAGTTCAAACCGGACCCAAAGTGCGCACATAATGGGACTATTGAGTATACAAGCAGAGATGCACATTTGGGAGGTAAGATAACTACCACTTAGTTCTAGTGAACTCCCATTAACTGTGTTATTTTGGGTGATTGAAGAGCCTTTTACTTTCAATGCTTCTGTGCCTTAAAGAGCTCTTTAAGCTATGCTGGCTATATCACCAGAAGAATTTCAAAGATGAGCACTCATATTAACTTGATTTTGACCAAGTAATTGATTGTCTTCAGTGTCAACAATGCGAGGGGATCTCGAGATCCTGGGCTACAACATGCTGCAGTGGATAGTGGGTGAGCTGCCTTGGGAGAAGTCCCTCAAGCAGCCCAAGACAGTGCAGACTCTGAAAGAAGATTTCATGAAAAATGTGAGGAGTAGGATCACGAAAGACTACCCTAGTGTGCCAGGTATTCAATTTTATATAGATTTTCTTGACTCTTTTCTAGAAGCAGGAAGATTTTTGTTATAACAAATTAGAGTAAAAATTCTTATCCGATAAAATAACGATGATGGTTGAAATTAAAATTTATTTGTTACAGATGCCCTTATCAAATTCTTCGAATATGTAAACTCAATGAAGCCCAAAGACACGCCAGATTACGTGAAATGTCAGACACTGTTCCAAAATTACCTAAAAAAGGAAGGCAAGACCAGAAATAGTAAAATAGAGTTCACACCAAGTAAGAAAGCTAAGACGAAACGCGCTGTTGATGATGATGACCCCGACTCAGACAATGTCGACGCTAAACCGACCAAAGCGAGAAGAGGCAGGAAACCAAAACCAAAGGAACCAGCGAGTGATGACGAAAACGAACAACCAGACAGCGATGCTGAAGTGAACACCAAACGAAACGGCGACGCCGCACCAAAAGTAACTCTAAGAAGAGGCAGAAAACCTAAAACGATAAAACCCGAGAGCGATGATGAAAACGATGAGCCTAGCGACGATGAAACACCTGTCAAAAATAAGAAAAGAAAATCAATTGAACCAGACGAACTAACCAGAGTTAAAAAGACGAAAACTTCGCCAAAAACGACCCCGCCCGCTAAGAAAAACCACGCTAACATTGCAACGCAAACATCCATCGAGAAAAGACGAAGTCTTAGATCTTCCTCTCAACCGGAGAAGGCGAACCGAAGGCAGGTATCTTTCGACAGTCCCATTTGCGAAATCATCGGCGACAAGAAAACATCAAGAAACAACAGCGTTAACTCCAGCGGAGATATTTTCGAAGACTCGTTTGTCATTGAAGAGAAAAAAGTTAAGCCAAAGAAAAAACTGCTATCCGATGAGGAATTTACGGTGAAGAGGGTAGTAAGGAAAAAGACCACAGTTTTGAAATCGCAAAAAGGCAAATCCTGGAAGGATTGTCCGACAATCGTGAACGGGCGGTCGGCAGCACCGGAGTAGTGCATCGCGTTCTGTATTATATTTGTACTTAGAATCATATCAATCAGTGTAAGTTATTTGAAACTTAAAGTCCGTGAATTGTGTAGTTAAAAAGCGCTAGACAAGTAGTTTTTATAATGTGCCAATGAATAACATAATAAAATAGAAGGCAACCTTTTAACTTGATATTGTTATTATTTACTGATAATTATTACAATAACGTGTGTGTTGTGTTTGAAAAAAAGATGTAAATTCTGTTATCTGCAGATTATGTTGATTGTTGTATGTTTGCTAAAGTTGAAGGATTGTTTTGCAATTTATGTAAAATAAACAGTATTTCTTTACATTATTTTTCACTGCAAGTCTCATACACTATGGTACGCTAGGTTTAAAACTAAAGGAATCTAGATGAATATCCCTAATCAATAATAAAACGGATTCGCAAATCCAAAGCTTTTATCTCTTTTTTATTTACAATAATAATATGAAAGTAAACAAAATGTAACGTACCAAAAACATTAGATTTAGAAATTGTAGCAATGAATCATCGACGCAAGACGAGTGGCTCGCATCGCAAATACTAACTTCCATTGTGATATAATATCAGACTGCGACCCACCGAATTTGAGTAGACAAGATGAATATTACTATACATAGGAGCCGAGATACGACCAAGTTAGTTTTCACTATCACATAACTTGCTTAGCTTTAGGTAAGAATAATAAGACAAGCAATCAGAAACTTGTGATAACCGATCGTTTGTGTTGTACTGTTGTACTGTTGTAATCCAGCCCCCATCTCAGGCGATAGCGTTGTTCGCTCTCGCTGCACAACGAGTGGTCTTGTCTACGGATTGGTGGATCGCGTCGCAAGTTACAAAAGCTAGACTACACCTAAATTATCGTACGTGTGGCGTGATGTTCCTATAACTATTCGCTTGTGATATGAACGCGCGCGTTCTCAACGCGCCGCGACAAACATTCTCACACAATCTACGATGGCAGTAACAGCGGTCAAGCTATCGTCGACTAAACACAAAACAATAGCACCATTTGTAAAAAAATATACTTAGGTAATTTTCCTTTCCTTTACTTTTCATTTTCCAAACAAAAGTGCGGGCCGCGGTATTCTGTGACATGTGGCGCGGGAATACGGCTCACATTGCCGCACACGATAACCCGGTAAGCCTTCGCAGTAGCGCGTGACAACTTGTATCGTATTTAATAATCCTACGCTACGGTTTAGAAACTGCTTTAGTTTACGTTAGTTAAAACTTATGCGATAACCTTACAACAACACTATTACGCCGTTACAGGAACAATTAATGCAAACATCTGTTTCATTTGCAGTGGGACTAGTAAAGAATTCCTAACTCCGTAGTCGTGACGTCACGCGGAGTTGCATTCATTATTCATGTATATTTTTTTTATAATAAATACAATAAAATAAGGCCGCATTCACACTAGCTTTCGATGTCGCATAACACTTGTGTACACAAGTCTGACCAATGTAAATGAAGCCGAATTCACCTTTTACAATATGCCCAGCGTATTTGGATATTAGCTGTTGTTACTTTATGTGACCTTGAATCGACCTTCACGATTATCCTGTAACTTGCTTCAGCATATTATAAAAGGGGATTCACCCAGATGTTAATCCTATTACATCATTACCATTAACTATTATCTTATACCGTACCCGTCTATGCTTACATCTAGCCAGAGTTAAAACTCAACACTTCTTATTCTAAGTGGAATAAAGTAGGTGTATAATGTTATACCTAAATGGTACTATAATAACTGCGAGGTGGCACTAGCTATGCGTCTTGGCTTATGCGCCCGGAGGGAGCATCGGAATCACTATCATAATCCATTGAGATAAAATACATTTTACAGTACAGCACGTTTCTAATGTGAGTAGTAGTAACTTGCTCCTAATACTTATCAATATTCAGTAGGTAGATAAAAATAGTATCATGACGTGATTGTTGACAACATGACAGTTTCTAGTTATGTTCTAGTCAACAATAACAGATTGCAACACTCACACTAAGTAAGGTACCTTCAGTGAATATGCAATGGATTGGCAGTGCTATGCATCATATAACGGAATGATGACTGCGATTTTGTTGTGTGGTAGTATGTATCGCGTCTTTTTTTTCTTTCGCTTTTTATCATTCGCAGTATTTTGTATGAAATAAAGTGAATTGCGATCCTCCCGCCTCGGCCGTACACTACACAAAACACTCGAGGAGCGAATTCTTCTAGAACACAATAGAAAACAGTGGCTATGCCGAATTGTACTACAACAGAATGCCTTACAGGGGAAATTAACAGTAACGAGAAACTAATCATTTGCATTTTTCCGAATAAATACCTGGTATTTTTCTTATTCTAAATACACAACGAATAACTTTCGCTATAAACATCGAATCCTTTTCAAATTTTCTAACACCAAAATGTAATTATTGATCTACGGTAAATTTTAAAAAACTTTTTGTGTTTGCACTAAAATGTGGTAGTCAAACCACGCGTATGCCCGGTCACTTCACGTAAAGATAGTCCAAAAGCACAATAGCGATTTAAGTCGAGTATAAAGCTTTACCTTAATAACTCGCTACTGTCCTACACTGTACTTATTAAAGTGCAAACCGGCCATAAATCAGGGTGGACAGCTGCACGAGTATTTTACTACAGCAATTTTTTTGATTGTCAACCATTGACGTAGCACTGCATGGATGCACTATTGGATCATAAACAAATCAGACGTCGGGACAATAATGTTCACAATAATGCCTGGCGATGTTGGCACAGCTTCACTAACTTAGACAAAACTAAACACATTCAGATGGTTTTTCTATCCATAATGACTACTAAAGGTGGATAGTTTGTCTAACTTTTTTTTCTATATTTTTTTCAATAAATATTGGTGTTCAAGTAGTAGATAAACACAGTTCCCCATTATAATTATCTCTGCCAGGGGTCAATTTATGATGGTTTCTGTTTTTTCTCGAATTTAGGTAATCTGTAGTTTTGAATGGCTGTTCTGTGACTGCTTTTGGCCTTTATATCTGAGGTATGTCTTTGAAGGAAGACATAGAACTAAATATTAAATAGAAGACTTCTGATATAACTCTGAGAGTGCTGTGTGGTATATCCACATCGAGAGAGATGGTTTTGTAACGCGATTTCGTTCTAAAAAATCTGAATGATTTATTAAATAAATGCGAATTTCTAATCTACTAATCACCATCTAAATACGATTCCTATTATCTCGAGAACTATAAAACTGTACAAGATAGAATTGGCTTATTATTGATAAAGCCTGCCGTATCGAGCCTGCTACGTAAACGGAAACAATAATCGCACTTGTGTATATCTCATTCTATTGTAACAGTCTGTATAATAATTTTAATTTAGTAACTGTTACTAACCAGGTGTATTACACGAATAAACTGAAGTTTGTAAAAGTTACTAAGATTGTAAATCCTTGCAAGAGTTTACGCGGTAAATAAGTTTTTTTTTATTATGTTACACCTCGAAATTCTATGTGTAGTGCCGTAAGATATCAATACTAGTATACGGGTATAATTATAACAATACATTCGTGGGATATTTTCAGAATAAACATCACAACAACATTTGAAATGGTAACAAGATATATTTTTATTTATTTATTATAAAATTTTAATTGCTATAGTTTATATTATCAGTGCTATTACAATAATGAACTATTTAAAATTTTTCCTAATAGTATATTCATAGTAATATCCTTTTAAACTTTTGACTATAAAGTGATGCATTGATGTTTATTCTGAAAACACTGGTTAAAATACACACTTTAAATAATTAACAATTTCTTCAATCACATTCATTACTGATCGACATAAAATAACTAATAATCATGAACATAAATACAATAATATACACTAATGTGTTTAAAATGTCAACTTTATCATGCGAATAATATATTCTATAATTTGGATGTAAACAGTAAGTAACATATTCATTCATTATATTTGAACACATAATTTACGTACACAATACATGAACTTGCCATTCAGATACGAATAAAAATAACAAATCAATAGAATAAGGAACAACTCAATAATTAAACAAAATAGATTAAAACATAATTATAATAAAATTCTCAATGACAAGGTCCGCATTATCAGCTTTAATTCCCTCGAGGCTCGAATAAGCGCGTTTAATAAGCAATGCCTGACATTCACAATAATACATTCCATTCTGATTGCTTATTAAAAGCTCTTTCGTAATCCGGTCGCGGTTATAATTCAACAAAGTAACATAAGATTAATTTGATATAATTTGGGGGTAGTTTGAGACAGGTGGGATCTGGTTAATGCTATGAGGTAAGGGCGCGGCGGCCGCGACCGGGGTGCGGGGCGGGGGGACGGGACCCGAGGGACACAAACATAACAGTGTAGACATAACTTTAGTTCGTGTGTGGTACATTGCACAGTATTGATCAGAGTATTCTAAGAACACACTAGGCAGTATATTAGGGAACATAACACGTCTGTTTGAACTACTTTAGGCCTCTCTCACAACCGTGGCTTTATATTTTATTTATATTTAATTTTAAAAGTACGCTTCTAACCTTTTCGGTGCCAGTTTTAACCATTCCGTGTGCATTTCTTTTAGTTTAGTTTCATGCTCATTGCTTTCATATTTTAACGCGATTTTATTAAATAGATTAAGATATATGTAGTTACAATAAAACGATAGCAGAGCAAGTCTAATGTAGATCTCTAAACTAATAAATACAATGAAAATAACATTAAATTAATTTAGACATTGTTTTGGAGTTAAGACTTAGCATTATTTAATGTACATAATGTCACATAACATTATTTTATCAAATACCTGTTCGCTGTACAACATTATATCTCCGATTTGAGTCTCAAGTAACAATAAAATCGTAGTAGTAATAATATTAACAACAAAACGTACTATTTAATAGTATCAGAAGCAAGCGACGCAAGGTCTAATACGAGACACTATCAGTGGAAAGTAACAACATAAACGTGAATATCGCTCTGTACAATATACAATGCCGGCCGCGGTCGAACATCGCATCGGTCATCTGTCACAGGATGCGTCGGAACGCCTAGCTAACGGCAATGTACCTTCCAACTCTGCATCGAGACCGTGCCGTCGCGATCCGGGACCGACACACTACGAAACCGACGGCTTCAAGACGGTTCAGATACACCGATGAAACCAAACACGTCCCGAGAGTGACGCATTCGTTTGACACAATTTTACAGCACTCTGCAACCATCTTCACTTCGATCGGCGCTTTAAACTACCCACCACGGGGACGCCTCTACACCTTAACTTAAATGGCAGTCGACTACTTAAGTTTAACTGGTGAGCGTTCACCTCGCTCGCATCATGCCGTCCGGCGCGGCGCGCGGCGTTGTACCGCAGACTCCCTCCCACTCGCAGCGTTGTACCGCGGACCCCCTCCCACTCGCAGCAGCAGCGCCGAGGGCTCGCGACAGTTCACATTCACTGCACTACAGTAGCGTTTGCGATCGGCACTCGAATAACTACAGTTTTAGAATCCACCGTGCAGCGAAACCAAATAATTCCGAACTCAGACGGAAATGTTTGAACAAGTTTTGATCGAATGCACTTTCGCACATGTACCTACATTAGAGGGGTGAGACGCGGGGGGCCTAGGTGCCGTCCGCGCCCGCGGTGTGCAGTTTCTCGCTCCTGAGGAAGTCTATCTTGGTGTAGGTGCGCGGCGCGGCGGGCGTGGCGCGGCGCGCCCCCTCCAGGTCGAGTGCGGCGTAGTTGAGGGGCGCGCACGAGAAGGAGGGCGAGGGGGGCGCGGGGGGCGCGCCCTCCGGGGGAGACACCACACTGAAGCGCGCCGGCACCGCGCCCCCCGCGCCCGCTAGCACCACGGGCGCGGCGCAGCGACTATCAACTGAAACAACACGTCATCGTTTTATCCCTTGTATTGGCGAACTTCTATACGAATGTAGTTTAAAGTTCTTATTAAAATACTAGCAGTTACCCGCGACTTCATACGCGTCTACAGTTTCCGTGTACATTATATTATCTGTGCGTGTACCGAGCGGATACTTCTTTGAGAAACTTGACATTACACATTACACCTCATTACACCGAACTTGTACTGAAATGTCAAACGCTAGTCGTTAGACCAAAGCATTGAGCTATATCTATGGAGTAGCCCCATTCTTCTATACAAACAATACGTTATACATATATCTATTAAATCGACACATAAACGTCAAATATATATTTGTTTCTTTTTAACTAAACAAATACTGAATGTGTTGAAAGAGACAGACAATATTTTGTCCTTTCGAATTTTTGAAAAAAAATTCTGTGACGTCATGATTTTATGTTCGCATACCCAGCGCCGCCATGTTTGGTTACGAGTGTTGTGGTAGATCTGCTGTCAATTACTGTTTTATTCCGGATGTTTTTGAAGATTTTGTGGAAAGTATGCGAAGAAACTAAATTTCAGTCTGTTATAAACTTTAAGTAAGAATAACAATCATGCTCAAGTGTTGTGTGAAACAGTGCGGTGCAAGGAAAACCAATAATCAGCCAACATTATCTTTTCATAGGTTAGTAACCATTTTTCTGTTTTTGTAAAATGATTGTTGTATTTCGAGCTCAATGTTTGGAACAATTGGTGTTAAATAAAGAATATGAAGGCTTTTGCTAGTCGTTTGTGACTCTCAAGACGTTATTTTCTTCGTCATACTTGGAGTTGTTTGTTTACTAGTTGAATAGTGATGTGACATACCTACTTTCAAGAACCAAATCGATTGTGTGGTTATGTACTGTAAAATTTTATTTTTAACTTACCTACTTCCTATGTGTAATGCTGCAACTTTTGTATTACAGGTTTCCTGCTAATGAAATTTTAAAAAGAAAATGGTTGGAAATAATCGGAACGTAAAATATTAACCCCCAACCTAATGCCGCATTGTTGGCCCAACGTCGATCGTCCACAATCTACATTAGAGTTGAGTTTGGACTCACAATCTACTGCCAACATGATGGCAAGCTTTTTGAGCTTTGTTTTTAATTAATACAAGATTATAAAGATAAAGCCTCCTGAAGTTTTTTTTTATTATTTTTAACTGAGAAAAGTTATAGTTTATATATATCTCCACTTACAACGTCCAGCACACTGGTGTGCGCTGATTGGTATGGAAACACTGAGCGGATTTTTTGAGAAGCTTGGTCTCGTCAAGCTTCCGCTCAGTGTTTCCATACCAATCAGCGCATACCAGTGTGCTGGACGTCAGACGTATTGCACACTGTAATCTCGTACTCGCCCCTCAGGTGAGCCGCTTCCATAGAACCACCCAGTTTTTATTTCTTATCTTTAGAGGTGAATAATATATCTTCAACTTCTTGATTTATGGCTTTTGCGACTTGTTGCCACAATTCTGCCAGTGTCGAGTTCCTTCCTAGTATTCATTTTCAACAATAATTTTCCTACATTCATTACATAATCCTAGTATATTAAAATTACCGGTAAAAAAACATTGAAAACCGAAAATACGCCCTTAAAAGAAAACACCTTAAGGTTACGCTAGGTCGTAAAATGAGTTCAATTACATAAAAGTTCTAGTAGTAGTTTTTTATTAGACGCTTTTAATCTAACCAATTTTAAATCACATCCGTGCTTTTAAAATGCCATTTGCTTACGTCAAGGGGATAATCGATATCATTTTCGATAATTCATAGCAATCGATTAAATCGGTATCGGCACATCACTTAAGAGGCAGCCATATTGTGTTTCAAAAATTACCACGCTTTTTTCGTAGGTAGAGCATATCCATTGGTTTTATGAATCAGAGGACCAAAGAGGTACTACGCCCTGTTAAACTGACGTGACATGACATGACAATGAAATCCTCTTGCCAATTGGCGCTGCTAATTCTTTTCGTTCATTTTATCCTGTAGATCCTGTTAATTATTCGGGATAAAAAGTAGCCTATGTGTCAATCCAGGTTACGAACTATATATATGCCAACTTTCATCTAAGTTGGTTCAGTAGTTTAGACGTGATTGAAACACAAACATCCAAACATCTAAACTTTCGCATTTATAATATTAGTAGGATAGGATTTCAACAGCTTCACGAGTAGTGCTAGGTGTACCCAAGACAACAAGCGACAGTACGCATTTTAGCAATTAAAGTTAAATTAAAAGATTGCTTGCAGCGATAAGACCGGCCATTGTACTTCATGTTCTAAATTGGTATTACTTTTGCTTCTTTTCTTTTACTTTAGTGTACAATAAGTACTCTATCAGCCATCTAGTTCCCATATCACAAGCTTTGCTTAGTTTGGGACTAGAGGGCGTTGTGTGTTAAGTCCATGAATACAATAAAGAATGGTAAATCGCGTTGGCAAAAACAGCTTAGTTCAATTAGACAAGTAGTTACCTCTTGCATCCGGCTCGAGTCGGGCAATGGTTTTATTAGCTGTGGGGTTCCCGGCTATCTCCCCCCGGGGCTCGGGCGTGGTGGCGGCGCCGCGCGGGCGCAGCTGCACGTACTGCGGGGAGCACGACACCTCCGGACTGCGCTTGCACGGCGCAGCGCATTCCTCTGTAACGTACCTTGCATGAGATATACTGAAGGCTTCTGTAAACACAGTGGATCATTTCACAAAACACAATAAAAACACCAGACACGGCCGCTGACCGCTTTTGCGTGTAGTTGTCAGCTGGCAAGTGTTGAAGGCAGATATAAGATTAAGAATTTTTTGTGAGGTCGAACAACATTGCACCTTATCGTCCCCCAAGTTGCTTTTCAACTGAACTGAACTTTAAGATTCTTCATTCAGCGACATGCTTTCAAAGCATTCATTTAGCATCCTGTAGTGTTTGTGTTAGACAACTAATACAATCCACGGTCTCGGGCACGCGAGTAAAGTAAGGCGGTGCGTCAGTCTTACACGAGCCACGGGCGAGGGTAGACATGCCACCTGTACACACCGCTTGTTGTCGAGCCTGTGACGATCTAGGTACTAGGTGCTGCCTAAAGTACTACTTACTGGCCAGCGAGTAGGTAGGTACTACACATCCTGTCCCTGATTTCTTTCAAATCGGCAAATACAGTGTCAATAAATATCAAGAGACTTTATGCTGAATGATAAAGAAAAGATAGAAGAAAAGAAAAAGCTATTTGACAACACATCGTAATACAAACATAAAACAAAAGTACATGAACTATATGTTGCCAAAAAGGTGGCAGCTCAGCATTATTGTTGAGTTGCTAGAAAATACAATTCAATGATCGGTTTCAGGTAAGACCTGGGGTGCGATTCTAGACCGATAGACATTTTATCACGATAGATATATATCCCAAGAACTGTCAAAACTCCATAGCTTTTGACAGTTTTTGGAAGATTCAAATTCAAATTTATTTATTTAACATAGACATTACCATTACAGAGATCCAAGATATATCTATCGTGATAAAAAAGTCTATCGGTCTAGAATCACCCCCCTGCTCTGAACTGTATAAGTAAAAGTTACCAGATATCTCCCGCACTGTGGTGAGAGGATGTGCCGAGGCGACTTCCTCGTCGGTGATGTCCGCGACGCTCTGCTCGGGCGAGATCGGGGACTCGAGCGAGAAGGGGAATATGGTCTGCGAGCCGAGCGGCGTCCGGCTCTTGCGGCGCAGCTCGTCCGGGGAGCTGGCTACCGGGGCGGGGGGGCGGGGGGATGCTATAGCTATCGGCCTGGGGGAAACATATTCACTAATGTTTAGGCTTCATTTTCTATTTGTTAAATACCACAGCTTTGATACGTTTACGATTGTCACATTTAGGAATGATTTACACTACAGCGTGCCGGGGCCCAGCTGTGCCTAAGTCAAACTAATTTGAACTTTATTTGTAACCGAATAGAGCTGAATCAACAGAGTCACGACAATGGCCTGGCGTCGTCGGTCCGTCATACAAATGGAGTTTCAAATTCCATTATCCCTTATCGGTGGTGAGAGCTCAGTTACCTGGTGGCTGCGTGCCTCGGCCCGTAGTTCATCTCGACGTATCCGTCGGAGGCGGAGGCGGGGGCGGGTGTGGGGGCGGAGGCCGGGGGCTCCCCGGGGCGCATCTCCACGTAGCCGGCGTTGCGTGGCGACATGCCCACGTACTCGTCTGTGGGGCGCCGCTCCAGGTATGACGCGCGGGGAGGCGTGTGGGAGACTGACGTCTACAACAAAATGCTCATATTAGCACAGGGACATGACGTCGAAGGCCGGTGTCTGTATTTTTACGAAATGCCTTTACATTTGTATTTGTCATGTCATAACGACGTGAGTACCTACTTTCAAAAATGGTAGGCTTGTAGCGCCATCTAGCGCGCCGCTCGGGCCGACACACGTACCTTGTGCGCGTCGTGCGCGCTGAAGTCCAGCAGCATGAGGTCCTCGGCGGAGCTGGGCGGCGGCGCGCGGCGCGCGCTGGCGCCCACGCTGTAGGCGCGGTGCCGCTCGGGCCGACACACGTACCTTGTGCGCGTCATGCGCGCTGAAGTCCAGCAGCATGAGGTCCTCGGCGGAGCTGGGCGGCGGCGCGCAGCGCGCGCTGGCGCCCACGCTGTAGGCGCGGTGCCGCTCGGGCCGGCACACGTACCTTGTGCGCGTCATGTGCGCTGAAGTCCAGCAGCATGAGGTCCTCGGCGGAGCTGGGCGGCGGCGCGCGGCGTGCACTGGCGCCCACGCTGTAGGCGCGGTGCCGCTCGGGCCGACACACGTACCTTGTGCGCGTCATGTGCGCTGAAGTCCAGCAGCATGAGGTCCTCGGCGGAGCTGGGCGGCGGCGCGCAGCGCGCGCTGGCGCCCACGCTGTAGGCGCGGTGCCGCTCGGGCCGGCACACGTACCTTGTGCGCGTCATGTGCGCTGAAGTCCAGCAGCATGAGGTCCTCGGCGGAGCTGGGCGGCGGCGCGCGGCGTGCACTGGCGCCCACGCTGTAGGCGCGGTGCCGCTCGGGCCGACACACGTACCTTGTGCGCGTCATGTGCGCTGAAGTCCAGCAGCATGAGGTCCTCGGCGGAGCTGGGCGGCGGCGCGCGGCGTGCACTGGCGCCCACGCTGTAGGCGCGGTGCCGCTCGGGCCGGCACACGTACCTTGTGCGCGTCATGTGCGCTGAAGTCCAGCAGCATGAGGTCCTCGGCGGAGCTGGGCGGCGGCGCGCAGCGCGCGCTGGCGCCCACGCTGTAGGCGCGGTGCCGCTCGGGCCGGCACACGTACCTTGTGCGCGTCATGTGCGCTGAAGTCCAGCAGCATGAGGTCCTCGGCGGAGCTGGGCGGCGGCGCGCGGCGTGCACTGGCGCCCACGCTGTAGGCGCGGTGCCGCTCGGGCCGACACACGTACCTTGTGCGCGTCATGTGCGCTGAAGTCCAGCAGCATGAGGTCCTCGGCGGAGCTGGGCGGCGGCGCGCGGCGTGCACTGGCGCCCACGCTGTAGGCGCGGTGCCGCTCGGGCCGGCTCGCCAGCGCCGGCCGGGAGCCCACGCTGTAGGCGCGCGGCGGCCGGCACTCCATGCCGATGTGAGACGTCGCCGGCTCCAGCTGGTACTCACTATAACCAAAGGTTTAAGATAATGCATTGTCTTGTCGTGAGGCAGATGCCTAGCGAGGTGCGGCGACAGCTTACAAGTATCCGACAAAAACTGAAGGCTGGATTCAACCACGGTGGCTTGAGCCTCCAGTTCTTGCTGGTCGAATCGATCAAAGACCACGTTTTATTGAATTGCGAAGTTCTAATCAATCTACTAAAATGTGAACCAAACGAAGCAGAAAATATAAAGTAGGACTTCAAACGGATTGAAACCTTTCAGTCTTGAAAATCTTTGCGACATTATTATTTAGCTGCCTCTTACTCTATTAATTCCCTCAGAAGCTTGCCATGCCAATCTCTTCTGCCTCGACTTCCAAGACTGCTGAAACTGACTAGTCTTGTCATGTCACTCACCTAAACCTAGGATCAGTGGAAGGAGTCCCGCTGCAAACGGATCCACTCGAGGCAGACAACAGACCCGACGGCTCGTGTGGCGTCATGGACAAGTAGCCGGCGGGCGCTGGCAGCGGAGGCGCCGTGGGCACGTGCGGTACTAGCGCCGGCTCCATGCCGAGGTACCCGTCACACGTGTCTTCGATGCCCATAGAGGACGTGCGAGAGTGCTGGATCGAACTGCTCGGTCGCATTGACATGCTGGACAAAATTTATAGGTAAATAGACAATGTTGTTATGACAGGCGTCACAGCTCAGTCGGTAATAGCTCTGCCTTCCGTGCTGTGGGTCGTGGGTTCGATCCCCACCAAGAACAAACATTTGTGCGTGCAAAACATAGATGTTTGTTCTATGTCTGGGTGTTAGTATGTATTACAAGTATTTACAAAAAAAAAAGCATATAAGTATTCTATCAGCCATCTGGTTCCCATATTACAAGCATTGCTTAGTTTGGGACTAGAGGGTGTTGTGTGAAATGTCCCTGAATATTTATTTATTTATTATTTATCTGAGAAAAAAATTAGTAGTTATCGAAGCGAAAAGTAAACATTGTTCTATCATCATGGATTTATAAGTAGGTATTTGAAAAAGACCAACACTTTGACTAAGTGGAATTGGTTTACAATTTGGATAACCAATTATGATCAAGCTCAAAACCAAGAGTTTGTCTTTTATTCATAATATAAAAGTTAGACAAAATCCTTATTCATTGGACAAGGCTTCATGTTATTGAAGTTTTTACAAACTACAACATTGAAAAATCGTTTGCTGTTATCAGCGCCAGTATTCTCCACACTTCTGTAGCAGCCAAGAGATATGACCTGAAGAGAGCTTACTTGAACAAATCTTTGGATATATCACAGACGTCTGGTTCCTCGGGTATCCTCGGTGTGCGGTACCATTCGGCCATAGCATCGGTTTCGTCGCGAGAAATATCCATTACTGTGGAAAAATACGTAATACAGAGTTTGGCCTAAAATCAACATCACTAGTATTTTATGTATTACCCTCTTTTTTATGAAAAAAAGTGATTGAAGAAGTAGATGGTTCATCTGATGATAAGCAGTTACCCCTGTCTATAACAATGCATCATCTCATGCAGGTCTATCGGCACTGGCATCCAGGCCCTCCAAATCGCAACAGGACTACTGCTGGGCGGCAGAAATAAATGGTAGTACTTCTCAGACGAAGTCGTTTTACAAAGAGTTCTGCAACTATTATTGGACGAACATGTTCAAGGTGTATTATCTAAGGTACGGTACCTTCAAGGTCGTTCATCCTTGCAGGTGGTCTCTCAACTTCAAAGGAGGACACGGCGCGAGCCGGCATACTATCGCATCGACCGCGCGGATTCACTGAAGATGCGTCTGCAGGCAAAGAACGGCGTCACAATTGGAACTATTCCGCCAAACTCAAGTGTTACAGCTTTGACTTATTCCATCTCTCTCGCACGAATAGTAAATCGAACTGGTTATGTGAGAGTACCGATTTTTGTGATATTACCCTTTTACTATTTTGTTCTGGATGTGACACGAAATAGGCGAAAACTGTAACTGCAGACAGAGTTCAGCTGTAAAATCGCATACAATGCTTGTGATTGAGCCCCACTTAGCAAGCATTCTATGCATAGATAGGTTGGTCGTAAAAAGTTCCCAAAAATAAAGCTTAGACATCAGCTATAGAAACAGAAAAGAAAATTAACCTCTAGGATATCGATATAGAAAAACGACAAGCACGAAAGCTAATTAGATTCGCGCTTTTAAGTTGTGGTTCGTTTACGATTATCATTTGTCTAAACCGGTAGTAAGACTTGAAGTAAAGACATGCTGAAATTAGACAGATATTACTAATTCGTATCTCTGAGTCGTTTTATGCTGTTCTAATTTGGTTATACTTGATGTATCGTTACCAATATGCGACCCTTCGTCTTCGTGCAGAATAAGCGTTGTAGCCAGTTTTACGCAAGATGTAGGCGTCGCAGACTTATAAAATACACTAGCGTAACTTAAAATTATCTTAAAATAACAAATACTGCGAATACAGAACTGCATTTCAAGGTTACATGCTTATAAATAGTTTCACACACAATTTTCCAATAAGCGAACACAAATTTTAAAAATTTAACAAACAAAATAGTGCTGCCAGATTTTGTAAAGCTACTAAAACAGTAGGTTTACAAATAACTGGATATTATATTTGTACAATGTTAGTATAGTGTGCGGTGCGATCTATGTAAGGTGCATGTTGTATGAAGCTTAGCATGCTGCGCGACCCAACGATCTATTCGTTCGCTGTGTAACACTGTCTATCATATCTTTCAAATCAATAGAGTTTATATAATAAGTTGAACAATTTGTAAATACGATTTTGCAAATTGCCCTGTATTAAAAAATAAAATTTCTTCGATGATTCGACCCGAATAAATATATGTACAACGGAATCTAAAAGTTCAGTAGCGCAAGAAAATAAAGAGATGTTCTCACGAACGAAGCAGACATTAAATTTGTTCAAAAAATTTTATTAATCAGTGTACAGTAAAATATAAAATTGCAGTATAAATTAAAATCTGATATACGAGTTGATAATACCACTAAAACTTCTCACTACAGAAGCACTACACAGGGCACGAATAACCGCATACGTACTCTTAGAATGTGCGGGCGACAATTTAAACCTCATCCCCGTACTGGCTCGGCGCGCGCACTGCGATTTCTTAACCGGCTCCGTGCCATTGACTGTCTTACACGACGAATGCTTCTCCAGTCCTCGAGCCTTCTCTATCCCTCCCACTTCCTCCCCGGTCAGAGGCTCGGACCACGTCCGCTTATGGCTTATCTTCGGCGGTTCTTGGAATGTGGGACATCCGGCCGGCAGTGAGCCGGTCCGACTGTGCTTTGGTTTGTCTGTTAGTGTGTTATGTTGGTATTCGGCTGCGGAAGACAATGATAAGCGACACGTAAACATATAGCACCAAGCATCACCCGGTGCGATGTTTTGTTAAATGCTGTAGGAGACGTTGTTTGGAGAACTTTTATGAATGTCAAAACCATTTCAAATTGTGGCGCTCTTAATAAAACTAGCATATAGTTTTTTTTTAAATATATTCATCGAAACGACGCCACCTCTTGGTTAAAATAATGTGATGAAGTATAGCAAGATAATAAAAGTTCGTAGTATAACTAGCGCCTTTAACTCCAAAAGTTGCTACCATACTTTTAATATCTTGGTAGACTAAACCATAACCGTAATGTTCATTGTATAGTACCTAATATGAATGTATATATTATGTATAATTGTATATATATGCACACACAGAAGACATAGTAATAAATTATAGTATAATCGATACATGAGTACGATATATAAGTCGATGAGAACATTCCATGCGTTCAGTAGACAATACACACATTTTCAAGGACACGATGCTCAAAATGCTATAATCATCATTATCAAACATGCTAAATATCTGATGCAAACACAGAGGATGCACTTTACCTGTTTTATAGGATTTTTGGGGTAACCCCTTCTCTATATAATTCCTAACCTATGCTACAAACTATTACGAAATGTACTAAATCAGACCAGGAGAGATTAAACAAAAATTGTAAAACTTTTCCAAATTATTCTACTTCTGGTGATTGCTTTAGTGATTTCGTAGAATCCGTGGAGTAATTTAATTTTACAACCTAAACTATTAGATATATTTTATAATTCGCCATTGTTCAAAGCACTAAGCTGAAATCTGGCAGCACCGGTCAGCCCGTCGAGCTAAAGTAGAGGGAATAGAAAGAGATGGAAACATTCCGTCATAAGTCGATTACATAGAACAGTCATAGATCAGGTAGCCATGAACTGATCATTAAAGTGTCAGTGCTAGAGAGAGAGGGAAACATTCAGTCGCGAGATGATTATATGGAACAGTCGTGTAGGAAAGAGATGTAAACATTCCGTCGTGAGCTAATGGAATCGTGTTATGGATTTATGATGGGCATGATATATCGCACGATTCATTTGAAGGGCCAATAAAATACGCTTTTTTATGTGCCGTTTTTTTTTAATTTGTATACGATAATAATAATAATGGACCGTTTTTTTGTCAGAACCGACTACAATATTGGATGGGTTGGGTTTTGGATGAATTTATTTGCATCAATGTATATTTAGACAATTGTACTTTTTATTACAATTTTTTGTTGGATACTAAGGCGCGTCGCTCACACGAGCTAGAGTCGAGGCGGCGTCAAGGCACAGGCGCACAAGCGGCGCGCCGCATCTACGTTTTCTTAAGGAATAAATGGTAGTGCGCTCACATACTAGAGTCGCGGCACGGGCGAGGTGCAGGCGGCGCGGGGTCGAGGCGGGGTCGAGGCGGGGGCGCGGCGGAGGCGCCGTGTCCGACCGCGTCGCGACTCTACCGCCATTTTGTCATTTCGGTTCGAGCGTAGCTACGTTTAGACGTGCTGGATAAATATGCGTGACGATTTTGAAACCAACGTGAAATTCATTGAAATTGTACGATTTTTTTCCAACAGTAAGCCAAAAGTACTATGTGACATTCCATAAAACTTTTTAAACTTGTCGGGATACTTTCTTAAGTCAAGTGTAGCTTTGAATGCTCCTCTTCTATCACAATGTCTCAAATATGGGTGTACCCAATTTTTTTTCCTATTTAAATTAATAACTTGTATGAGTATGTCATAGTCATTAAATAATTATGACGTATATAGGTACTAATCATCACGGTTATTTTTTTTTAAATTTAATGTTAACACTATATAGTAGTAATATCTCTAATATCTCTGTAAGTCTTTATATTAGTTTGAATTTTGTACAAAATAAGCTAATAACGCCGGATGTGGAAACTGATTCTCAAATAATATTTAACTTTGGTTTAAAGTCTTAAAATTGTTATGATAATTCATTATTTTATTTATTTAAAAATAATTGTTACTGTTTTTGATTTTTAAGTATTTATTTTGCGATGCAGTGATTTATTTTGTTTTTGATAAATGATTATTTCAATAATATTCAGTTTGCAATGTAATTGCTTCAGATATTGCTTTATAATTCATTTTGTAATTTTAAATGTATGGTTCGACATTAGTTACAATTTATTTAGCAATAAATTAGTAGTCAGAAGTGATGCAGGGCGAATGTAGGTCAAACGATATCTACCCGACGCCATATTGAAATAGCATTCCAGTGTTGAGGCTCGAGAAGAGCACATTACAGTTTTCGCTCTGCACCCTGGTGGTCATATCCATCTCTGAGTACTTTATATACTTCTGTCGAATAAGATAAGTAGTTTGTGATAGGTATTTGTAGCTGTCTATTTTTAAAGTGTTAAAGTTTTCCGTGTAAATAACGTTGCTTGTCGAATAAAACTATAATTGGCTTAGAAAAGTGTAATCAGTTGTAGGATATTTGTTAAATAAACGATTTAGTTGATTTTCAAATATTTGCTTTATTTAGAAAGGTACCCCTTCCTGACAAGTGCAACTACGTCTTCATCTTCTGACTACGACATGTTGAATGAATCGGAATGTGTGAAGGAAGCATAACCGCCTGCGCCTCGACTCTACATAGAGACAACGCCTCGACCGTGCCGCGACCGTGCCGCGACCTCGCCTCGACTTACCAGTGAGCGACGCGCCTTAGTTGTAAAGTAAAATATTGACCCTTACGCACACAGAGTTAGTACATTTAAGGAGTAGCTGAGCCGTGATACGATTTTGCTGTGACATCCAATTTTTCAACATGGCTGTTGACAGTTGAATCTAGATTAAACTTAGTTTAGTTTTTTTCTCTTTTAGGTACCTTCATGTCAACATCTGCTCATTGGTTACTTTGTACGTTTTTCAGTGATATTTTCTTCATCATTTAAGTCAAAAAGGTACAATGAGTCAAAATGTTATTTAAACCCAAAAGTCGTACATAAGATTTATCATTTAAAAATCTAACATGAGTCACAGCTGCGACTCTAATTTATTTTGTTGTCTCTTAATATTGTGCTTTCGTTTAAGTCGGGATGAACTAGCTTTATATTTGCTTAGCTTTTGTGATTATTCCAAACGATCCTTGCCACATAGACTTGTCTAAATAGACGTCTACCATATCTATACCTAAGAAGCCATTCTTAAAAGAAGATTGCTTTTTTCAATTATTTATTATTTATCCCCATAGTCTAGATTCAACTGTCCCCATGTTCAGTGGGTTACCGTCAGGCGCCACGGGGGCTAAGGCGGCGGCCGAGTCTTCAGCGGCGGCACACACGCATTGCCTAATGCACGCCCCCACGCAGAGCCCTGTTTCTGCAATACCAACGTGCCAATTTAGCCCTTACATCCGATGGGAGAAAGGCAAAATTCGATTGACAGTAATAGTAGAAACGTGGGGTTTATGCCAAGGTTATTATACTAGATTCATAGTATACCAACGGGCAAATTTAGGTCTTAAATCCACTGAGTGAAAGTCGAGTTTTGATTAACATAGACTTTTTCTCAGTTAGACTAAATATATACCAAAAACGTGTCAAAAAAACATCGACTATGATAAAGTCGAGCTCATATTGACACTGCGCTGGTATGTAATGTGCCTTTTTTGCAAACTCCTGTATATCTAAAACACGTCGGTAAACCGACATTATTAGGACGGATTCCGATAACGATTTATCAACGAAGATTTTACAACAGTGATAGATGTAAGGGCTTTGAACTATAATTTCAAGCAGATGACATATAGATAGGTACAATCGATTTTATAACAGTTTTTTACCAATTTTTACTAAACTACTCCATAATCTAAAATGTGTGAATCAAAATGTTAGTTACAACTCACTAGTCTACTAAATTCAAGCAAATGACTACTAAACTACTGGTGAAGATCTATGGAAGTGTTTCTTTAAGAGTGTGCAAATAGTGTGGATGGACAATACAATGTTAAATGTCACAGTTGTTTTGCAAACAATAGGAATAACATACCAAAATCCAATTATTATAATGTAAAAATCATATAACTTCTAATGATTCAGTAAAGCAGTCATCTAAATATTCTATGGAAAATGTTTTTGTCATTTCCATATACATACTTACCTAAGATTACTAGGTAGGTACTTGATGGATAAAATTATCACAGTTTATTTGCACTTTCACGACAATCTAATATTTCCTTGTTTCAACACTCTTTTACAAATAAACTTTATTTTGCCCTCATTTGACAAAAAAACAATCAATTTCACCTCTACACTTTCACGTATACCTCACTTGTTTGTATAACAATTTTCTTTATCTTTCTACAAAAAACTGCGTCCAAATACAGCCACTTATTAATTATTAGACACTTACCGTTAGTAAGATTGCTTCGCCCGTCAGCGGAATATGTCGACCGACGCGCAGAAAGCGTACTTTCCGTGCTTTTCGGTATCACGATGTGATCGCGTTCGTTTTCAGATTCTTTGGCGCAATGGCGCATCGAACTGAAAAAATTACAGTAAAATTGTCATACCTAGGTGTTGAAGTGTAAGCTTGTAACCGTGATGGAGTCCTAGAAACACAAAATGGTGGTCAAAGTGGCTATAGAAACGTAGGATATCCGCCAGCAAGATGGATAGACGATATTGTAGTTATCACAATTCTTTTTACCTCTCACCCATTTAAGGACATGCAAGAAGGATCGTGATGGATGACCCAAACCTGCCCAGCAATGAGTAAAGTCAGGTTGTGAATGACTATCTAGTGGCCAACTTTGTTGATAGAGTGCTAAAGCCTAACTACTAGACGACTAGACGAGTAATAAGTTTCTGGGTACCACTATACTGAGTAACAAGTCTGTAACAAGTACAATTAGTGACAAGACGTGGGAGTATTCAAATAACTCACTGCAGTATAGTAGAGTGCATGCTTTGAGCAATATTGCTGTCTTCTGTGTGCATCCAGAGTTCTCCTGCGCCTGTGGCGGTCTGCCGTCCCACTTCCATGTAGAAGAAACACTCCGAATCGCCACATCTAGAAACGACAGGCGCATGAGACCTAACAAATCATTCTTATGTCTCAGTGTGATGGACGCAGTATGATGCCTCACAGGGGACGTCCTCAATAGACATACTCGGTGAGTTCATACATACATACATACATAGGCAGAGGTTACCGCTTAACATCAAGCTGGCCATCTGCTTGTTCCATTACTTCTCTCATAAAAAATCTATGAAAAATATACAGCATTTAGGTAAATTGCACCTAAATGACTTGACTACTATACGTCTAATTTTACATTCTCTTTAATTTCGACGGTTTTCCGTATTTTTCGCTGACTTACGAAGTCGTCATCAGAGACGTAACTTTCCGAAACCTTATTAAGAAAAAATGAAAGTGATGGGAGGAAATTTAATATGCTTGGAAATCTCTGGAGAACATATTTCTCCAGCAGGTAGGTTTGATATCTAATAAAAATAAAACCACCAAAGTTTTAACCAAATTACAATCCGTTTTCACTACGCGACTGAAGTTACCACGTTAACATTGAAAACATGTGCTAAGGATTGAATTACTTTCAAAACACGCGAAAGTTTCACACAACAGGAAATAGAAAAACATGGCCATCGGAAACTTTTCATGAAGAGTTCGTCCTTATACTCGCGTCTGATAATTTTCGCTTAGTATAAAACTCCTCAACTTACTGAAGGAACTTCAGAACAATAGTCTTTTCTTATACATATAGCGAACACGCGTGCCTGATTATTTTATAGTTTACCCTGGGGGTTTTTTGCCTGTGCAGAATGCAGATAAAGGCAGTCTATTCTTCTTCTAAAAAACGACTAACTTTTTTTTTTGTTGACTTTTTTTAGTTTATAAAAAAACCCAAACGGTAGTAATACCCAGAATAGGTATTAGTGGTTTAGGGCAAGATTTCCTGTTCAGATAAATAAGGAAAACCATTCGTCCTAGGGAAAACCACATTATTTCCTTTTTAAACCATCAAAAGATTTGCAAAAATACAATAAAATAGAAGAGTATTTTTAGATTTGAGATTTCGCTCTAGTGTTTTATACTTGCACACCATATAAAATTTTACAAAAATGAAAGAAACATAATAATATAAACGAGAGTGCGATACAATGGAATGGATGAAGATTTCTTACCTTCTAATATTCTTCAGCGAGTACTCCACTCGGTCTTGGATCCCCAGGTCGCCAATCACGTTGTTCTGACTCTTGATCTTCACCAGGGTAAGGGCCTTGTCTGTGAGGCACAGATTGTAAAGACCATGGATGTTCTTCGTGGCACCCAGGCCTTTCTTCTGAACGTTTACTTGCCACACGTGTTCTGAAATAGAGGAGAGAAGATTTAAATTTCTACTGATAATAAAATAACAAAGCAGCGCTATCCAACTCAAACATGACGATTAATTTATTTTCGAGTTTTCTTAACCAAGGACTCGTAGAATAAAATCAGATTACAAAATAAGAAACAATAACCTTCAGTTACATTTCACACTAGCAGTTGCCCGCGACTTCGTACGCGTCTACAGTTTCCGTGTACATTATTCTGTGTATTATTATTATCTGTGCGTGTACCGAGCGGATACTACTTACTATACTTTGAGAAACTTGACATTACACCATTACACCTCATTACACCGAACTCGTACTGGAATGTCAAACGCTAGTCGTTAGACCAAAGAGGTACCTAATACTACTCCCTGTCAAACTGACGTGACATGACATGACAATGAAATCCTTTTGCCAATTGGCGCTGCTAATCCTTTTCGTTCATTTTATCCTGTAGTTCTTGTTAAATATTCGGGATAAAAAGTAGCCTATGTGTCAATCCAGTTTACGAACTATATATATGCCAAGTTTCATCCAAGTTGGTTCAGTAGTTCAGTAGTGATTGAAACACAAACATCCAAACATCTAAACATCCAAACATCTAAACTTCGCATTTATAATATTAGTAGGAAGGATAGGATTCGTACGTTTCCTGGTAAACGCTATGATGCATGAGTCTCAAAAACGCCGATTATAAAAGGTCTCAAGATCGAGCTAAGATATTTACAGTTTACGATTACTCACGTTACAATCATAGATTTTTTGCGCAATCTTTCGGCTAGCTCAATTCGACAAACCCTGACCTAAATCTATTTCCGCATTGTATTATACCTATCCAAGTTTCATTCTCACAAGTCATCCCAAAATCGTCTTTTTTAACCGACTTCTTCGGTTTTTGTAAACAAATCAAGATGACTGCATAATAGGTAGAGTTGCATGACTAATTTTCGTTTGGAGTTTCCTGTTGATCGGTTCGTGTTTATTGGTGTTGCAACTATTACTTTAGCAAAAAAATTACAACTATAGGTAATGTTGTTGTCGCACTACAAATGCAGTTTAGTTATATTTATGACCTACATAAGTGCCCGTCTGTTTTTAACCCCGACGCAAAAACGATGGGGTGTTATAAGTTTGACGTGTGTGTGTGTGTGTGTCTGAGGTGTGTGTGTGTCAAAATCAAAATCGATTTTGATTTATTTTTTTTTGTTTGAAAGGCGAATTAGTCGGGAGTGTTCTTAGCTATGTTTGATGAAAATCGGTCCAAGATTCGAGGGTTTTTAAAATTTTTAATTTAATTACCTGTTATGAAACGAAACATGCAATTTATATGGGCTTTGTACTATAGACAGGGGATTCCCCAGAAATGTTTTCGTGTAGGCAGGTAAATAAGGGTCACCTTATCTACATGGAAACTAATAATCATTTAGTCAAACTGTTATTGTAGTTTGCGGGATAAAATAAATTAATACCTACCTAGAATCACCTAGTTATTAAGACGATTCTAAATGAACCTTGTGATTTTATTGAATAAAGAAATTATGACGTTGACTTTTTATATTAGAAAATAATGTAAAGGATCTGAAGGACAAAGTACAATAAAAAGAAGAAGGATCAATATAAAAGGGGCCCAGGGGGTGTTTTTCGTGGTTGTTATTGTGATTAGGACGCGCGTAATGCGATCACGTGCGCATTCACAACGACCGTATGCATGAGTATGTCATCATCCCATCCTAAAGTACCGTACCTAACGCTTCTAGTAGGTGAAAGCATGCTTACAGTAGGATCAAAGTCTCGTTCCACCAGGTACGTACATAGAACAATTTCGTGAGCAAACAATGCATGGGTCAATGCTATCATTAGCTAAGCTTAGCACTGACCTGGTGACCCATTATTTGTTTTTATGTTTCGAGATGCAGCGTTTAACTAAACAATGTTGCAACGTAAACAATTAAATGGCTACAGTCACAGATTAGCAACAGTTATGACACAGCCTCGAAGATAACAGCCGGGTTACTGTGCAAGTACACATGTATAGTTGAGTAGGTATACAATAATATGTGATCGCTATTTGCGGTCAATTTTTGTGTCTCTGTATCTTGTTAGGAAGGGGCATGATATTTTTTTAATAAGTAAGTACCTACTTACGTACTTGTACCTACCTACTTATTTAATTAAGTAGTGATACCACATGTAGTCGCAATATCTTATAAGAAGTTCTATCATTGAAATTCGTATAAAGATGATCTTACGAAACACTTACAAATTTCACAAAATAAATAGCCAAATACTTCCATAACATAGTTGGACTGACTGTACCTACTTAAATTCTCTTAGTTAAGTTCAAATAAAGATGCTAATGTGTTTTCAGGAGTGAACGTGCTGTGTCATCTTGCTTAAGCTGTGGACACTTATCTTACCATTTATCTGTAACACTTAGGAATAGAATACCAAAGTCAATAAATTTTAATGCAAAATTTATTTGCATATAAAATGAATAGAACTGTAAGTAAACAACACAAATATTATGTTCATTAGTAGATGCCATTTGTAATACAAAATATATGGTTTATTGTTTTAAAATGAAAACCTGACTTTAAATTTAAAATTGACCTTATAGAAGAAGTAATTTTAAATATTATGTGTTGTTATTGTTATACTAGCAGTTACCCGCGACTTCGTACGCGTCTACAGTTTCCGTGTACATTATATTATCTGTGCGTGTACCGAGCGGATACTTCTTTGAGAAACTTGACATTACACCTCATTACACCGAACTCGTAGTACTACGCCCTGTCAAACTGACGTGACATGACATGACAATGAAATCCTTTTGTCAATTGGCGCTGCCAATCCTTTTCGTTCATTTTATCCTGTAGATCCTGTTAATTATTCGGGATAAAAAGTAGCCTATATGTCAATCCAGGTTACGAACTATATATATGCCAAGTTTCATCCAAGTTGGTTCAGTGGTTTTGACGTGATTGAAACACAAACATCCAAACATCCAAACATCCAAACATCTAAACATCCAAACATCTAAACTTTCGCATTTATAATATTAGTAGGATTCCTATCTAAGGACAAAATGTAAATAAAACTTGTATCGCAACGCAACCCTTGCATAATTAATAGTATTCCCTATTTATTCTGACTCATTCCAAGTTTTATCTAAATCGATTCAGCTATCATGGCGCCATAATTGAGAATTTTAGACACAAATGATGTAAACAACTACCTATGTAAAATAATATTAATTTAAAAATACCTAGTCAATGCATGTGCATAAAGTACACAAAACCACAAAACAAACAACACTCAGGTAAAAACATTTCACGGAAAAATAATGAAGTAATCAAAACATCCTCATAGCTATTTCCAATCTAATCTAAACCACCCAATGTACTTATTTAGTTAGAACCATTACTACCTACCTACATAGTGCTAATCTATTCAGTGCCACAACTACTGAACTATGAATCTCATTGATAAAAAGTAACTTTTAAAAGTATGATTTTAGCAAAGTGAGTATTTAGAGCCTGCTGTAGTCTGAGTTTTGTTTTTTGTTGATTGAAACGAATATCGAAAAGCGACTTGCGAGATATTTTGTATGAAAACTTGATAAGTTCCCGTAGCAGGAGATAGGCAAACGATTTTTCTTGCAAAAACTGTGATATTCTCAATTTTGAAAATCAACAAAATAAAGCTCAGACTATGGACTTAGTTAAGAATAAAATAGCTTATTTAAATCTGGTGTGAAATGAAGTTATATTTCAAAAACAAATAAGTTTGAATACTGTATATTTTTGAATTTGCAGTATTACTTATACAAGTTAGATTAAAATATAACTAAGTATGTTAGGTAGTAAATGTGCGTCTGATATTTGCAATAATAACTTGATGTATGAATGTGTTAGTTTCCACTGTGTGTGTGTGAATCTTTATACAAGTAAAAAAATTAAAAATTTAAAAACCTTCGAATCTTGGACCGATTTTTATGAAACATAGCTAAGAACACTCCCGACTAATTCACCGTTCAAACAAAAGAAATCAAAATCGGTTCATCCGTTCGGGAGCTATGTTGCCTCAGACAGACACACACAGACACGTCAAACTTATAGCACCTCGTCGCTTTTGCATCGGGGGTTAAAAATACTCAGGCCAGTTTTTATACAGCTGAGCTTTACAGTTTTTTGAAGTACTTAATAACTTCTGAGATGTGAATATTATTGGCTAGAATAGAACTGAAGTATGCAACTAGTAGGTTCAGCTTTTGAATGTACCTCTACTTATTTCAACCACCATTCATAGAACTACTATGTTACATACAAATAGTATATAAAACACAAGTATATATGATAGCTTTTGAAATACAGAGACATAAGTCTAATTTTCCTTTAAATATAAACTTATTGATAAAAAATAGGCCTTGTTGATTTTCAGTTTGTGAGTGGGTAATTAGGTATTACAAAGGTAGGTATTTATTTTAGAGAGCACTTACAATGCCTTAAAAAATGAAAGTAAGTTTCCAGATTGGTAAATACCTAACCTAGTTGTAGCAATTAGAGCAATCTAGATAAATAATTTGAATGATGCAATCACATACAACATTACAGAAAAGGAATGCTTGATGATGTTACAAGTGTTTGTTTACAAACAACCTGCTTCTAAGCAACATTGTCACTCTATTGTACCAGACAGGAAGTCATTCTGAATGGCTTTTTTGATTCACAACAATTTGTGATATGCAAGCAAAATGAATTCTAAATACATTAAAATAGAGTACAAACTTGTAAGGACTTACGTATGGGGTGCAAGAGCTCCTCGCTAGGCTCATCGCTGACTCGGTGCTGCTGCAGGATGGCGGAGAGCCAGCCGTGCAGGTCCTGCTCGTTCTCAGCTACAATGCAGAACTGCTCATCTCTAGTGAACAGAGCGATGACATGCTTCTGCTTGAGGTCCAGCCTGCGCATGATGCTGTAGCAGCCTTTGAGAGGCAGCATGCGACGAGGCAACGCGCCCGCTTTAAACTTCTTCTCGGACTCGTAGTACTCAAGTCGCGCAGAGCACTCCACGCTTTCGGCGCGAAGCACGAAAAATTTTTTCTTCATCGTCTTCAGCTTCCGCAGGTGGCCATGGCGCGCCACCGCGCCGCCGCCACCGCCCCCGCCTGCCGCGCCTCCGCCGCCCGACATCACTCCACCATCACAGTTCCCGATCCCGCTAACGACCCTGGCGCATGCCGACCGATAACCTTGAAGTTGTTTACTTCGATGATGAAAGTCACCCGCGAACGCTTGTAGACGCACTAAAAATACGTACTATATTCACCTTAGTGCGTAAATAAATAGTGGCTCGCGCGCTAGAGCGAAATGCGAAACGAATCCTCCGACGTAGTTTCCTTGAATTATTCCGTGGGTCACACCACCGCGCCGATTCCGAATTCACGATAACAGCGTCCGCGGAAAATCTTATCTTTTGCGATTTTAATCAAAATATATCAACAACAAACACTATTCGATCCATATTTCTGTACGCTCGCAGGACGCAGTTACACTCGGTCATTCACAGTCTCACAGACACTCGAGTTTAGAAAGAGATAAAATCATTCATAGTAAACTCGTAATCCGCACCGCACGCCCTTCCGTAGACCGTAGGTAGTGTGGTAGGTAGGTACGCAACGCAACGCAACGCAGGGCATGGAAGTCATGCCGTTTTCATGCTTCGTGTTGCGACATCAAAACATTTGCTTTTCCTTTTTCAAATTCTTTTCCTACTCAGTAGGTATGCACTCTGGGAAAATTAATAATGGTTGGTATGCCACCTATCAATTCGAAATGTTTATTATTTTATAAACACTCAACAAGACAAACTGAAGAAACCATGAATTTGCGCCACTTTTTTTTATTGGTTCTCCACTAATAAATATTTGCTATTGCGTGTCATTTTTTTTTCTATGTTGTAGTAGTAGGTAGGTAGGTAGATGGGGTAGGTTTGGTTTGGTTGGTTGGTGATTGCTGGTTACTTGGTTTCCGGTGGTTAGGTATTTCTCTCTTTCTCTCCCTTCGTCCAATCGAACCAAGAAAAATTATCCGGTTTCTCTTTCTACGAAATCAACCAATCCGAACCAAGCAACAAGGCTGTGATCAGTCGGCCAGCCGCCGCGCCGCGCCGCCGCCGTACAGTTGTGTAGCGCTGTGGTTCCGAACAGGGAATACCATGTTTGCTCATTTTGCACTAGAATTAGCGCTTCTTTTTGGCGTCCGGTGGTCGATCTTTTCTTTTCTTCAAACTTTCTCCACATTTGACTGACAGTTCTCTAATGTCAAAACTAGTAATAATGCTCTTAATAATGGTTCTACCACCGCGTTCAGTCAGTCTGATAAATGCTATTACTGACACATAATATTTAGCATTCTATTACGTGTCAATAAAATAATATTACTGACTTCGTTTGCTTACAATGCATTTGCAGCTACATTGAAAACAATAAATCTGGCAAAACCAGTATAAAATGTCAGCTTCCAAATCTAGTTTCTACTTTATTCATCCAGTACGTACTGTGTGAAAGTTGTGCAGTTGTTTATGAAAAATGCGTCAGCCTCTCCTAAAAATTCCGCAAGGCCCGTTCATCATCATAAAAGTATCCTAAATATTTTGGGAATTCATTGTCAACGGAATCAAATTCAAATTCTTTATTATTATAATAAAATAACATTACAGAGCGAGCGTTCCAATTCTTTATTCTATTTAAGTATGACTAAGTAAAAAGTAGGACAAAATATTTACAAATTAAAAATTAATAGTAAAGGAATAATAATGAGATCAGAGGTACAAATTAAAACTAAGATAATAAACTAAACAATATACCTAAATAAAAATATTAACAGAAGAAGTACCAAAAAACTCTAGATTAGTAAACATTATTAGGTATAGACACGGTAAATAGATCATATTCACATGATTCATTTTTACTAAGGTGGCATAACTTGTTTATTGTACACAAGTTCTATTATTGTGAAAAATATTGCAACCATTTTTGATTTTTACAGTAGGGCTGCATCGCATTTTATTGCTGACCAACATTCCATCCGACGACCAACGAAACCCGAAAACGAACCACTACCCGCAGTATCCTCCCTAAATGGTCTTGCAGCACCGCTGATTTTAGTCTGTGGATTCGAGAAAAAAAAAGAAGAATGCAATGGACGTACATCTAAACCACAGACTAATAGGATAGATAAATCTAAACATGGAGGTAAAAAACATAAACATCAGAGACAGATATCTAAACCACATTATCCACATCTAAACATTCTAAACTAAACTGGCAGAAGGAACACCACACCCGTGACCACACCACCATTTTTTTTTGTGTTTGCCTAGAACTACATGTCATCTCTGCCTCATCGGCATTGTGAATCCGTAATGGAGAAGTTTCTTTCCTAAACATCAGAATCCGTTCTTTCGCAAGATCATAAAAATACATAAAATGTGGTAGAATAATGTTTAAAATATCTAAATACGACGATGTGGCTCTATTCGCCTACATTTGTCCATTTTTATACACGAGTAAGACGCAAATACATGAGCACCCGATCCGGCCGGTCCCATCACCACGCCACGGCGGCGGCGCGGCACGGTGCCGCGCCGTATGACGGTGCCAATGCCGTACCGGTTTATAGCGTGGCACCGCGCCATGTCACGGCGCCGCCTTTGGCAGCCCTCATGTTGTCATTTATTTTATTTTAAAGGCAATAAGGTGGATTTTTCAACTGCAGAGTGGGTGTGCCGTGCGCCGTGCCACCTTGGTGATGAGATAAGGCTAAAGCCGTAACCGACAGTCGTAGAAAAAAAAATACTTTGCTGACAGTGATCGTACCTGACATTTTTGACATGCACTTTCTCCGCGATGTTTCTGCCAACTTTTACGTAGGTACGGTTTTATTATCTGTGCTTGTACGCACTAACACGATCGATGATGTGATGATGATGAAAACGACGCGCAGCGTTGCCGTTTTGTAAAAAATTCCCCAAATTCCGGGGAATTTAAAATCGATTGGGTAATTTGTAGAATAGCATAAAACGTTGATGCGGGGTATATGAGAAGTTTTTAATAATGTTTATCAAAACGCAGTTGATTTCCACTACCTAATAACAAATAAAAACTGGTAAACTTTCCAAACTAATGGTAAAATGTTGGTAAATAATTATTTTATTAGATTCCAACTAAATGATGGAACAAGCCGATGACATGATGTTAAGCGTCAAACACTGCCTATAACGATGCATTACCTAACTGAACACGTTCACTAAGGACGTGCCCTGTGATATATTGGACTGCGCCCATCATTCATAATGATAGCGAAGTGTGTTAGATAAAATTGACTATTATGCTACCTACTTTACAATATTTATTGTCATTTTTTCGTTCGTTCATTCGTATGAGTTAGTGCCCAACTCTGGTGACAGAGTTATTTTTTATTACCCTTATTGTCCCCTGATTGTTTGTTTCGCAAACATGTTTCTCTTTCATGTTTTTAAAATTATGATGCGGCAACACAGCAAACAAATTGGCAAATTGGCAACTTTCAACTTTTTGTAATGGCAGATTGATGACGATGAAAATATACGTGTAATCTTTCGTATTTTGTATATTAAATTCGTTAAGTTTAGAATTAGTGTAAATAAGGCCATGGATTACTGATTTCAAACCATTTTGTTAACGCACAATCTGTTTATATTGTGAAATAGTCAAGTCGCTTCCAAGTTCCAGTAAGTGCAATTTGTGAGGATTGTGTGGAGTGTTTATTGTTGAAGTAGTTTTGTGATTTTGGTGTTGATGTACCGTTTGAGTGTACTGTTACCGATTTTAGTGCATAACGGAGGGATTGCGTGAACGCGTTCTTTCATCCTGTGTTGTTGCGACACCTACTTACGGTTCGGTTTTGTAACTAGTAGTAGAGCGTAGAAAACGTGTCATGTAGATTGAACCCTCGGTCTTAGTGGTATTGAGTAGATTTTGTGTTGCAATGTTATGTTTTTGCTCTTTCAGGTACTAGACAGTAGGGTGAGGACAATGGATGTTATATCTTGATAAATTAGGTAAGTTTGACTGTAGATACCCACCTGCTAGTGTTTTATAGTATAGCTTGAATGTTATATGGTAGTGTTTCAGTTTCAGTTATATTATGGCATCTGGCACCTCATCTATAGAGAGTAATGGCAGCAATGGTAAGATCATTGTTTCTAATCTTTAATTTAACCCCTTTATATAATTTTGGTCATAGTAAACAGATGCAGAGTGTTTCTGGGCTACCCCCTGAGCTGGTGCGGCTCTTTAAATATTGGTACAGTAACCAACGTAACAACGTAAGATGGGCAGGGTCGCTATCAGACGAGTACAGACTGGAGTGTGGAGTGAGGCAGGGCGGCTTGACTTCGCCTCGACTCTTCAATTTGTACATGAATCAGCTGATCGGTGGGCTCAGTAGTACCAAGATCGGGTGCTCTATTGACGGAGTAACAATAAACAATATTAGTTACGCCGACGATATGGTGCTTCTGAGCCCATCGATCAGTGCTCTCAGAAAGCTGCTAAGAATCTGTGAGTGTTATGCGGAGGACCATGGGCTCAGATATAATGCCAGTAAAAGTGAGATGATGGTATTTAAGGCGGGCCCCAAAACTTACAACGTGGTTCCTTCAGTCTCACTTGCTGACTGTCAACTGAAGAGAGTAACGAAGTTTAAATATCTGGGTCACTGGGTCACTGACACACTCTCGGATGATGTAGATATGGAAAGGGAGCGCAGGGCATTATCAGTCAGAGCCAATATGTTGGCCCGTAGATTTGCACGATGCAGTGCGTCCGTTAAAACAAGTCTGTTTCAGGCATACTGCCAATCCTTTTATACGTGCAGTCTATGGGTCGGATATACACAGCGCGGCTGGAATGCCTTGCGCGTTCAATATAATAATGGTTTTAGGATGCTGGTGGGGCTGCCACGCTTCTGTAGCGCATCCGGTATGTTTGCAGATGCACATGTTGATGACTTTTACGCGATCATCCGTAGCAGAGCAGCATCCTTGGTGCGTCGGGTGCGTGGCAGCACCAACACCTACCTAAAGCTAATAGCGGACAGACTGGATGTAGACTCGGTGCTCATGCAGCACTGGAATAAGGTGCACACTGTGTACTCTTAAGTGCTGTGTGTGGTCTACATCTGGTTTGTCTTACCCAATTAGCTTTAACTTTTATTAACTTAACTTTAAGTATTCCAATATGGCTGTCATATTATTATGTATGTGTGATAAGCTGAAATAAAAATTTGAATTTGAATTTGAACATTGTCAATAGAAAATACATTTGTGTTTTCAATGATAACTTCAAACTGAAATAGGTCAGAATAAGCCTTTAATATTAAATATTCTGTGATGTGTGATCATCACCGCCTAAAATGATGTACCAGTTCAGTACATGTTGAATGACCACACTGTCTAAAATATATGTGAGACTAACCACCAGCCAGTTATTAGGTGTAGTGAGACTGCAGCCTAAAATATAACTGCAATTTGATTATCAATTCCAGAATCCATACCGCACAGTTATGTGAGCACGGAGCACCGTACAACTGCCAACCTCCCTTCTATCCCTATCCCGATCCAGTATGAGGTGCTCTCGTCTAGTTTCGAAGCCCCAACATACTCTGTGAAGCCCCATGGCCACGTGATGAGCGGCCCTTACGAGTCGCTGCAATACGACTTCAATAAGCAGACCAATGAGGGCCTCAAACAGCAATGCGAGAAGGTACACATGCACATTAGAACCCAGGTTAATCTCAAAATCACCTCTCAAAATCAGGTTTAAAAAGAAAGATGCAACGGGGATTTTGCCTGTTGCATCTACCTTCTAAAAAGGTAAAACACCCTATAAAACATGTAAATCACGATAAAGTTATGATGTTTTTTATCTTATAAAAAATTTAAAGCCTATACTCAGCAGAGGCAAACGGTGCAAATGGGCTGAGATGATGATGATAAAGAAATTTGCAGCCACTTGAGTGATAAAGATATACAGGATTTGAAGTGGAACTGTTAGGTAGTTCATAGATTATTTTTTTGCAATACTTAATTATTTTAGGCCCTGCACGATCTGAACCAACTACGGCGTCAACACACCGAGACATCTCGTCGCGCTGAGCATGTTATGAAGGTAATCATGCCAGTACACTAGTTAATACATTAATTAGTCAATAAGCATAGCAGGAAATGGCCTGAAATCATTCTCTTTGGATATCTGTGAGAGAGTCCTTGCCCAGCAGATATGATGATGAGTCCAAGGGGCCGTAGCAAGTGTGGTCATTACATTTCCAAATTGTTTGACAAGTGTGTGAAACATACTAAACTCATTGCTACTTTTATATTGCAATTATTGTAAAAATGGTGCGTAAGGGTCTATAAATAAAAAAAAAAAAAATATAACAAGCGAGATGGCTTGCAATTATTTGTCAACGATGATTATTGTCACTTTAGGAATTGGAATATTTCCGAGGCCAACACCGAGCAGCGATGAATCAACTGGAAGTATCAGCGCAGGAGGCCAGCACCCTGCGGGGGAAGTATGGAGACCTACTTAACGACAACCAGCGGTAAGTTTTTATTTTATAAATTTATAAGCAAGTGTTTGACCGCAATCTCACCTGAGATCACCAATCTTTGGCTGTCCACATTATAAAAGTAGAAGTCTTGACAGCTTGTACTGAATATGGTTGAATTTGTCTATAAACCTTGTAATAGTGGTCGCGTACAACGGCCGTCTAGGTTTAGCTATATAGGTATTAGACAATCATAGACCTATATAAAGTGACCCTTGTGATTTTATCGAATAAACGCTGGAATGGAGAAATTTAAAAAATGGTTACTATTGAAAATCAATGAGGGAGCAATTACTCGTAGGGCGGACTGTTTTCCGTAACTAGGCCGCGGGTGGGTCCTTTTTGCGTGAGGGGGGTGGCGGCCGCTATTCCAGCCACCCGATGTCCTTGAGGAAGGCCAGCAGCTCGCTGATGCCAGTGCAGGCCTCTCGAAGTGTCCTCGGTGAGCCGAGGAAGTGTGCGCGTTGGGACGGGACGCTGCTGCACTCCTGGAGCGCGTGCGCGGCTGTTTCGTCTGTCTTCATGCACCCCCTGCATAGGGGACTGTAAGGAGGGAGCAAGTAATGTCTAGGTATTTAGGCCAGGTCTTCAGGTTCATACGATTATGACGTACCATAAGCAGAATTTCCTTATCCCTCCTAAGGAAAATGCAGCAGAAGTTTCAATTCAAATTCCATCCCACACACGCGACATACAAAACTGTATTTACCAAATATCCAACAGTTGTCCAGTTGGTTTAAAAGATGACCAGTTTATTCAAAAGTTGTCCACTTCTAGAAGCATTTTTGAGGGTAAATGTATGATACGGTTGGGTATGGGTTGTAGGTTGGAGCGTGAGGTGCAACACCTACAACAGAGCAGTAACCCTGAGAGCAGCTCCGACGCCCTCGTCCACACGCTCCGCAAGTACGAGGCTTTGAAGGAAGAACTCGACTGCTTTCAGAAAAGGTTAGTGGAACTTTAAGGGCGGCTTGCACCAGAATCGCTAAACGCGTTTAACTCTTAAATAGTATTTAGCGAGTTGTCAAATCATACAAATACGTCAGATTTAAATCTATTTAGCTGTTAAATACGTTTAGTGATTTTGGTGCAAGACGCCCTAAGTGTAAGGGAAATTTAGTGGTAAGTAGTTACATTGGGCATTTGTTAATGCCGCACCGTGTAACTCTATTTAAAAAAATAACGTGTATCTGTACTGTACTTAAAAAAATCTAGTGAATAATTACTTACTTTCCATATTATTGAGCAAAAGCACAGAATATAAGAATACAAAATGGCCACTTCGCCCCGCGCAATCATTCCCCGTACTCCACCTCGTAACATTCAGGTCAATCTGGTTGTTAGTGTCCGATCCAGTTTTGGAAAAACGGAACACTTATTTTTTTATTGGGTCGCCATCGCCTCTTGTTTTACCTTCTGTTACTTCTATGTGTTAACTTCCTAACAGATATGAAGACTTGATTGAAAATCACAATACGACGCTTGAGAAAATGCGTATCGTTCAAGACGAGAACAGTAGACTGAAGACGCAATGTCACGAGCTGACACAAGAGAGGAATGGACTTGTGAGTATTTTTTAAATACCTAAACCTAAAGCCTAAACCTAAACCTAACCTAAAGTTGACATCTTATTTGCAAACACGCTTAGCATTTCGGCTGATCATGCAAAAATTAGAGATTGAAATAACACCACCAAGTTTTTAACACGTTTCAATTAATCCCTAATTTTACTTATTTGTTTTTTTATAGATTCGCGAGCGCAACACGTTAAAAGCCCAAGTGGCTCACGTGGTCCGGCAATGGGAGGGCGGTGCAAGGGAGAGGGCAGATATCAAACGTCTCGCGGACGAACGGAACGCCGCTATGGCAGAGTATACGCTTATCATGAGCGAGCGGTAAGTGGAACCTGCAATTGTCTTGATGTACGTCACCTGTCGAATGCGAAATAGTCTGCTCAAAACGAACTTGTAATAACATGGACTTGCATTGAAACGTTGCATAAAATAACTATATTTCTGCTCAAACTAACTTTATAGCAAAATATTGCAGTGTTTCGAAAACGTGACGAAAACGATAACTAATCAATATTAGCGTAAATTGGAACACGACGTTTCTTACAAAGTCTTATTGACATTGCAATTTATGAATATTGCACGATCTATCCCTACGGCTGCGCCAGTAAATTAAAAAAAAAAGTTCTTCAAGTGCACTTAAATTTTTTTGTTCATAATTGATGTATAGTTAATTGATTGGTAAATGGTAGTAATAAATGATGGATATTTGACGTTGAGATCCAGACTGCGCAACCCTTTTTTCCTTATTATCTAAGATTGTGATTTTTTTCAGCAAGTGCAGTTATAACGCCGCTAATTCTAGATATTGTTGCAGTGACACGGTGCACAAAGAAATGGAGAAACTATCGGACGATTTGCAAGCGGCACATAAGCGCGTTTCAGCGCTTGAATCCGCTTTGCAAGCCTCGAGGGAGGAACAGCGAGCTACAGCTTTACAGGTTCTTATTACTTTTTTTCGGAGGTAGAACTGACGCAAAAGATTTAAATAAATATCCTACTAATATTATAAATGCGAAAGTTTAGATGTTTAGATGTTTGGATGTTTGTGTTCTAATCACGTCTAAACTAATGAACCAACTGAAACTTGGCATATATATATAGTTCGTAACCTAGATTGACACACAGGCTACTTTTTATCCCGAATAATTAACAGAATCGACAGGATAAAATGAACGAAAAGGATTAGCAGCGCCAATTGGCAAGAGGATTTCATTGTCATGTCATGTCACGTCAGTATGACAGGGCGTAGTACTACCTCTTTGGTCTAACGACTAGCGCTTGACATTTCAGTACGAGTTCGGTGTAATGAGGTGTAATGTCAAGTTTGTCAAAGTATCCGCTCGGTACACGCACAGATAATATAATGTACACGGAAACTGTAGACGCGTACGAAGTCCCGGGTAACTGCTAGTATTAAATATATGCCGTACGGAGGTCTCATCTTATAAAAAATAAATAATGTGTGTATAACAGGCGGAAAGCTTACGTCGTGAAATCGAGTCGGCGCTCGTGGACCGCGACCGCGCTATCAAGGAATGCACAGATCTCAAGACTCCGCAAAACACATCCACATTGGGGAAATCACGGTACCTAATTTACAAAAACGTCGTATTTTAACTAAAGAACATATCTAAGTATTCCTCTAGACAAGAAAAGTTTGGGTACAGTCAGAAAATATTTGAAAATAGTGGTTGAAAAAACTCTATTTTTTTTGTACTTTATCCGCTTTTATCAACTTTGAAGTTGCCATTTCTTTGCTATTTCGAGCTTTTTTTTATTATATAAAATTTACAAAAAATCATTGTCTAGAATTGATATTTTTCAATGATGGATTGAATATTGGTTAGTTTTTCAAACACGTTTGTTTTATAATTTGTACAGTCAAGACAACTCAGCGTACCACCACTTGGGACTAGCAAGTGGTGTGGGCAATGACGGGTTCCTCAACGGGCAACACTCCAATGATCCCTCGCTGGACAAATTGCAAGGTATTGTATTCATATTTTTCTTTATTTTATTACTACTTACCTGAAACTATTTATCAAAGCACAATTATTATTAAACTTGTAGTATTTTGTTTCTTATCAAAAATCGGCTTTATGTTCGTAAAAGATGACTGGCGCAGCCGGTGGGATTTTGTGAAATTTAATAAGACAATAGTTGGCAAGGGATAGCTTTGCCGATACAGTAAATATCATCAGTTACCTTTTACAACCCTGCACGTGTCCCCTGGGTTGTGCTAAACGAGCTCAAACACTGTCAATGTAGGCATTAAAAAGTAATAATCAACTACCTGTGCGCAATGTCTATTGTACCTACTTGTCATAAGACTAAATAAAAACAGTTTGGGGCTACGATCTATGTTTCATCGTCTGTCTAACTCTGTTGTGAGTGTATTATGTATTGTTGTAGGAGGGGGTAGTGGCGGGGAAGGCGCGGAGGGGCGCGTGGATAACTTAGAACAAGCCAATCAGGAGCTGCAGCGTCTGCGCACGCACGCCGCCGCGCTGCAAGCCGAACTGCTGGACGCGCAGCGCGAGGCAGAGGTAAATACACAGGTCCAAAGAAACCGCTGTGGTAAGTCTCTCCCTACTTGGTTTGCGATGTGTGCGTGAACTCTCACCGACGGGTTCACGCACGAGAGCCGAGCGGCAGCTTCGGGTAATTTCGGTTGAGCCGAGCGGCTAATGCCATCACGTGACGTTACGACACGACAAAAGCGAGATAATGAATATAAATAAGGGCGTCTTGCACCAGAATCACTAAACGTATTTAACAGCTAAATCGATTTAAATCTGACGTATTTGTATGACTTGACAACTCGCTAAATACTATTTAAGAGTTAAACGTGTTTAGCGATTCTGGTGCAAGCCGCCCTAAATAAGTTTCAAACAAATGACACATGTCTTTTCCATCCAAATTGTATTTGAAAATTATTAAACTCGCAGCCAGAGGGCTCTGTTTCATGGTATCAGCAAACCAAGGGCCTTATGCCCAGTTCAACAGAGATTTCCTTCTAATAGGGGCGACGTCGAAAATTTTTTTTTTAAAAAAGCTTTTAGCTGAGTAATGCAATTCCTATTAGAGTAGTTTCTGCAGAAGTGATTATAAGGAAGCAGGAGCTAAACGTTGAATAGGCGTGAAATCACTCAAAATATGAGACGAGCGGTAGCGTTACAATAGCTAAGCATCTGATTCAGTAAATTATACCCTAAAAATGTTTGCAGGTGTGCAAAAGAAGAAGAGACTGGGCGTTCTCTGAGCGAGACAAACTATTGCAAGAGCGAGAGAGCGTCAAAGCACTTTGTAACAGACTTCGAAAAGTAAGTAGTACACCTAGCTATTAACGTGGTCCACAGCGTGACTTCATCCATTGCTGGATACAGGTCTCACGATCCTATCAATCTGAAGAATCTATTGGTTTCCAAGAAGATCGATTTAGAGATTTCTTCAAATCTATTTACGTGGAACGAAGCGTAATGCTGTAAACTATGTACACACGGCTACACATCAAATTAGACTAACTAATTAACTACGCTATATGTAGAGAATCGCTTGTAAATGAGCACAATAGATGTAGATGCGCACACAACACCATATCTATCGTCCCTCTCGCACTATTCGCATCGTTCAACTTCTAATAGTTTCAAATTCGCAAAACAGTCTAGGTCGATGTGTCGTCGTGTGTACCAGTAGGGGTTCAATGATCGCTCTATCCTACTCCTACTAATATTATAAATGCGAAAGTTTAGATGTTTGGATGTTTAGATGTTTGTGTTTCAATCACGTCAAAACTACTGAACCAACTTGGATGAAACTTGGCATATATATAATTCGTAACCTGGATTGACACATAGGCTTCTTTTTATCCCGAATAATTAACAGGATCTACAGGATAAAATGAAAAAAAAACGGGATTAGCAGCGCCAATTATTGGCAAGAGGATGATGTCATGTCATGTCACGTCAGTTTGACAGGACGTAGTACTACCTCTTTGGTCTAACGACTAACGTTTGACATTCGAGTACGGGTTCGGTATAATGTCAAGTTTCTCAAAGAAGTATCCGCTCGGTACACGCACAGATAATATTATAATGTACACGGAAACGGTAGGTACTCGCGTACAAAGTCGCGGGTAACTGCTAGTCTAATATATACTGGAGACGAACCGCGTACTTTTCGCCTTAGTGGGACTGTAGCCTTACTTGGGTGATAGTTAGTAAATAAAATAAATAAAATAAATATTCATGGACATTTCACACGACGCCCTCTAGTCCCAAACTAAGCAAAGCTTGTAATATGGCTTGTTGCTTGTTATTTATAAATCTATTTAACTGATTTGCAGGAGCGTGATCAAATGGTAGGCGAGCTAGCTGACGCACGTCGCCAGAACAAAAAGAGCACGGAAACTAAGGACTTAAAGAGCATTCGCGCTAGCATGGCCTCTGACGACGATTGTCGACATTCCGATAGTTGCCGACACTCGGCCGACAGTTGCCGACATTCGGTTGACAGTTGCCGACATTCTGTGGACAGTGCCATTGTGGAGCATGACGGATGTCAGGTATGTAATATTATAAAATTGTAAAAAAAGTATTGGAAATAAAAATTCATTTAAATGTTAGTTAAAATTATGTTACTCGTACTACAAGTGAAAACTATTTTAGGCTTTTTCGTTCTTTACATCCACAGATTGTGTGCACTCTTAATTAATAAACTGTTAGTTTTCTATGTACAGTCGGCTACACATCAACCTATCAACGGTTTGAACTTTGAACTATTATAATTTGAATGTGTCGAATCATGCGAGAGGGACGATATGTTTTTATGTGACTCGCTGCTTGCGCGCCACGCGCCTACACCTATTGCCATCCCTGATTCGCAACATTCAAATTATAATAGTTCAAAGTTTAAACAGTGGATATGTTGATGTGTAGCCGACTCTACAATAAAATAAGACTTGAAAAAGATCCGAGCTGATCTATGTTTCGAATATAGTCCTTATCGTCGACAGCTAAGCGAAGCAAATTAACTTCATCATTGGTCAAATACACCACTTGGTATAGTAGACTTTTCTAAGAGAAAAAGTCACATGTTGTATGGTTATTTTTGTTTAAAACAATTTCCCAAACAGAGCGTCCCCTGAAGACCCTTATGTGGCATTGTACTTGGTATTGTACTTCGTCTCAAGTGCCAAAACCTAACCTTTAATTCAGAACACAGTAATCGCTATCCCAAACTGAACGTAAATACATTTTTAGGACTTCGAATACGACGTGATAGAAATCGAGCTATCAGCGTTATGTCCCGACGGCACACTTGGCTTTTCTCTGGCGGGCGGGAGGGATGAGCCCTACTTCCCGCACGACACCAGCATCTACGTCACTGCGGTCACACCGGGCTCGCAAGTCGACGGAAAGATTAAGTAAGTACACGGAAAATAAGAATTATGTAAATAACAGTTTAAATTGAAATGCGTTTAATAAATAAAATTTTATAGATCACTTTGTAAAAGTCAAAGATGCTAGTATATATTTATTTGTTAAGTAGGTACGTTATGAGTTGTGTTGTGATCGCAGCTAAGACGTGCTGTCGATTTCAGTTATCGTTTTCAACTGGTTTGGTTCGTGGTTTGATCACGACAGCACGCCTCAGCCTAAAGTGCTGACCCGCGAGAACATGTAGGAATATTGTGCGGTTTGCTTAAACCGTACAGTATCTTAACGGTAGCTTATCCGAGATACACTGCGCGGTGACGCTGCAACGTTCGGCAGTCGAGCTGGTGTTGACGCGCAGTATGACCAGAATACGTTAGGGTTAGGTAACGCGGTTGGATTGAATTATTTGTCCCTGTAGGGTGTGGGACCGAGTGAGCGCCGCGTGCGGGGTGTGCGTGTGGGCGAGCGGGTCCGCCGCCGCGGGCGCGCTGCGCGCCGCGCTGCTGCACTCGCCCGCCACGCTGCGGCTGCAGCGCGCGCGCGCCAAGCGCTCCACACTGCGGCTAGCGGACACGCGAGGCATCGCGCTGCAACACGGTACCTACACAACACAACCGTACAGTATAGTATCCATAACATAACATAAGATAATTCTTTATTTGTCTTCAGCAAATATACAGATGACTTAAGTAACTTATTATACAGGACAGGCGTCACAGCTCAGTCGGTAACGGCTCTGCCTTCCGTGCTGTGGGTCGTGGGTTCGATCCCCACTGAGAACAAACATTTGTGCGTGGAAAACATAGATGTTTGTTCTATGTCTGGGTGTTAGTATGTATTATAAGTATGTATTTACAAAAAAAAAAGTATATAAGTATTCTATCAGCCATCTAGTTCCCATATCACAAGCTTTGCTTAGTTTGGGACTAGAGGGTGTTGTGTGTAAATTCCAAGAATATTTATTTATTATTTATTTATTATGTTATTTATTTATTGTTTATTAAAATACATGGTTTATTGCAGGTATATTTATCGGTAAAATAGCGAGCGGCAGCGCCGCAGCGAAAGAAAACAACATTTTTGTCGGCGACCGCGTTGTTAGCGTGAGTGTGTTTACAACATTGAACCGTATTGTATTGGTTACTAAAGACTATTTTCAATTATTCTTCATACTCTGCTAAATATACAGGATGGGAAAACATAACGTAATGCAAACAAAATGTATGAATCAATAGGTTTTTTATTCGTGCTCATTCTGTCGATTCCATAAAAAAGTTGCTTGTATTAATACAATAACCCTTCGAAATTTTGGACAGTAATGTACACCCTGTATGGGAACTTATATTGAACAATTAACTGTTACAGATAAACAACAGATCGGTAGAAGGCATGAAGAGTGTAACGGAAGCGATGTCTCTTCTCAACGAGTGCCAGTACGAAGCTGCGTCTATCACAGTGCTGCGTGTACTGTACCCATGCAAGCACTCTACCAACAGGTATAGCACCCGGCAACAAGTTACTCTTATAAAGTCAAAGTCATATTTTCTTTATTCAATAAAATCACAAGGATCATTTAGAATCGTCTTATATAACTAGGTGAACTTCTTGCGGGTAACCTACTCCCATAGTCCACCTGGAAGTCTCTGAATCGTCTTCGGAGTGAGGTGGGCCGCTGCAGGCATGACTTAGTAAAATGGGGGTACTCCGACCAAGCACAATGTGACTGCGGAGCCCCACAGACAATGCCTCACCTCCTGTCTTGCTCAGAATGCACCAACACCCGCACCCGGAAAGATCTTTGTGACGCCACGGAAAATGCCATAGACGTGGCCAGTTTCTGGGCAAGACATGATATTTAGTAGGTACCTAGGTAATTACTAATGAAAATAAAAATACATGGGAGCCAATCGACTCGGAGAAGAAGACGATTCTAGGTGCCAGTTCCACGCGACCAGTGACAACAAAAACGGGCAAGAAGCTACGGTCTGGTTCCTAGCGTTTTTTTGTATGAGAAACTGGCTAACCCTGCCTGCACCATACAGTTTTGAGCAGTTCCCTCTTTGACTATAACAATTGCATTGCACAAAACACGTCTAAGGACGTGGCCTGTGTGGCATTGTACTCCAGCACTCTGGGACGTTACTATGTACCACGTGCCTACAATACTGTGCCAGAACGTCTGTAATCAGTTTCTAAGGATATACATTATTTATGATGTTTTATACGTGATCTGTGAATCATCGTGAATATTTACAAATAGTTTTGTCATTTCTGAAATTACGAAATTCTTTAAGACAATGCGAGATACAAGTTTGTAAATACCCTTGCATTCCTCCCGAGATAAAACTGACACAAATCGAACAGTCTGCTATAGTACTAGATAGTGTGACATGTTTCTCGACCGGTTTGATGAATTATCCACTTGGACGTTCCTGAAATATCAGATAAGATTCGCGATAAGTTTATTTTTGTTTTGGAATTTCAGTCTTTGCTTGTAATGCATGCGGCTTCAGTGAGAAATGTGGTCTTTATAAAACTGTGAAACGTGGTTGATAGGTCGCCGGCAAGTACGTTGAACTTTATGAAACTACTAGCAGTTACCCGCGATTTCCTACGCGAGTACCGTTTCCGTGTACATTATATTATCTGTGCGTGTACCGAGCGGATACTTCTTTAGGAAACTTGACATTACACCGAACCCGTACTCGAATGTCAAACGCTAGTCGTTAGACCAAAGAGGTAGTACTACGCCCTGTCAAACTGACGTGACATGACATGACAATGAAATCCTCTTGCCAATTGGCGCTGCTAATCCTTTTCGTTCATTTTATTCTGTAGATCCTGTTAATTATTCGGAATAAAAAGTAGCCTATGTGTCAATCCAGGTTACGAACTATATATATGCCAAGTTTCATCCATGTTGGTTCAGTAGTTTAGACGTGATTGAAACACAAACATCTAAACATCTAAACTTTCGCATTTATAATATTAGTAGGATTAGTAGGATAGTAGGATGTGTAATGCTTGGAACCGTGAAAAATTGGTGATAAAACTAGGCAGTGTTTTAATCGCAGCGTTATATAGAAAAGTGTAGTTTTTCTCATAATGTGTATAGACTAACCGAACGAATCTCTAGTAGTAGTAGACCTTCTTGTGAAAGAACTCGTCCGGGGAAGTACTACCATCGTACCTATTTAGTTGTTGCACAGTGATGCTCGCATTGCTGTGTTCCGGTCTGAAGGGTATGCCGGTGCTATTACAGGCACATTACACTTAACAGCGACATGTCTCACGTGACGGGCGCAGTGCAATGCATCGTTATAGACAGTCCGATTAACATCCAGTGGGCCATCAGCTTGTTCCATCATTTAGGTGTATAAAAAAAAGTACTATGATAAACACAACAGTGAAATCACATCCCATTTCCCGTCGGGGAATCCCCTCGATAGCCTGCGCTTGCTTTTATTCGTCAACACCATGAGTGACTGACGCGGTGCAACTCCACACAGAGCACGTCTTCGGTGTATTTGCCCTAACTAGTTTTGGATCGTTACCTGTACTGTATAAATGCCGTTTCTCACAAAAAATTAAATAGTTAAAAATAAATTTATTCACAAAGAAAATTACGACTATTGTAGTATTTACAATATTTATAATATGTACAAAATACACACGAAGCAGTTGAGCTATCTACACACCGTTGCAAACAATTTATAGATAGCTCAACTGATCCAAATCAGTACCAATCGGAAGCTAAAAATTATATGTAACGCAGGCTATCGATGTACGGCCGCACTTACTCCGAGGACAAGAAGGTGAACATTTGCTCGCAGACCGACGAGTCGTGGAGTCAGTTCCTGCAACCACCTCCTGACAATAAAGTTAGTACATACATACAGGAGGCTCAAACAAAACTATTGAAAACTAAACAGGTATTCATATTTGGATCTCTCAATCGAAGCACAATTTGGTTCCTCGAACAAACATTATTAAAAAAATTATATAATGTTGGCCCTTTGTTTAAGAATCAATTGATTACCTACTATTTCACTCAATATGTAATGTGTGACGGTGTGTAATGTAATGTGAGCTTCTTCAGGCTGATAATAACGTTGATTTCTGATTGGCAGGTTCACATAGACCATGGTATGTCAGACTTTGACAGAAGATATGTGTACCACGTGGCGGCGGGCAGTCAGGGGAAAATCGCACAAGAGAGGGGTGAGTTCTAAACTAAACTACTTAGTCATAATTTCTATTCAATAAAATCACAAGGATCATTTAGAAACACGGAAATGTGTTACCAAATACAAATAGGCAATGAATTATATTTGAAAACGGTATATTTAAGTGTAATTTATCAAGAATGACCTATCGATATAATTACAATGGACCGATGAAATTATTGAATGCGTGAGAAGTCACCATTTATAAATATTCTTGATATTTCACACAACGCCATCTAGTCTTAAACTAAACTGATTTACATAATCGGCACACTTGCAACAGGCACCTGGGACATGATTAGAGGGAAGATCGGAGCCGTCACGGGCCGGAGCAAATCTAAAGATAAACAGAACAAGGTAATTTCATATAAAATTATCTAATTTTAATTATGAAAAAAAAATTACAATATAGATATTGAGCGCACGCACACATCCCCTTAAATATTTTACTAGATATCTTCCGAGATGTTACACCTCTCGTTGTAAAAGTAAAGCCACGTTCAAAAATTTTGAATGAATCCTACTGGATTAATACTTTCAGGTATCATAAAATGAAAAATTAATATGACCCTCGTGTACGAAAACGTTTGTTTTCAGTGTTCCGATCCAGTTTTGGAAAAACGGAACACGTATTCATACATACATTGCGTTTTAGGTGCCGGAAACAGATGCGATCGCTGAACTGGATTCCGTTATCGACAGCTATCACGGCAAAACAAGTAAGCTATCTACATCCGCCCGGACGTGCTACGACTAACCACTTATCTCCTAAGATATACGATAGACACTTGTTCTAATCATTTGCTAGTAGCTGTATTAATATTTATTGTTTTATGTAATTCTGTTATCTTTCCTATCGAAATTCCTAATAAACATTTCGGATTGTTATTATCGTTGATGTAGTGAAGCCTAGGCTAGTGAGTGCAGCGCATGCAAGTCTATCTAGCTTACAGTATTATATCAATTTGGTGATAAATCTCGTGTTTTCAGTCAAAGAAACAAGCAGCGTACTAAAACGCTCTCGGAGAAAGAACAAGGAACAAACTGAACCCAAAAATGGCGGCACATGGCCAAAAGCGCGCGCTAATTTTATCTTAGAAGAAAATTCCACCGGAACCATCGTCCAACCGAGAAGCAGGAAGGAAAGACCACCTCTCTCCATCCTACTCAGTCCTCCGACTAAACTGCCCCCCGAGCCGCAAAGATCTAACACCAATCGTAACTCGAATCCAATCCCCCTAGGCCACGCCCCGCTAACCCAAATGACAACCCCCGCTAGGCATTCCGTCTACAAGTCCATAGAATCATCCCCCGCTATCGAACACTTTCCAAAACCCGCCCCTCTAGCGATCCATAACCCGTTCGCCTCACCGAACAGCATGAACTTCGAGAAGATCCGAACTTTGGAAAAGGACAAAATGTCCATCAGCGACTACTCCGAGCACGATATAACTCCGAACAGGCTCAGTCTAGTCCTCAACCCTTCCGACGACTCGTTGGACTACCAACCCGTGACGCGATCCAGGACAAAAAGTCCCCATTCGCTCGATTTCATGGTCAACAAGGGCCCGGCCTCCCTCGACTTCGTGACCCGAAAGTCACCCAGCTCCCTCGAGCATTCGATGAAGAATCACCCGGGGAAGGATATCCTAGAACAGTATTACGCGACAAAAAAGTCATCGTCGCCCAAAACCGTGAATAAGTATCCGTCCGATAGTGACAGCTTCGGACCGGACAGTCTCAATAGCAACGCTAACTATCCCATGACGGGGACGCTACCTTCTCAATCGAGATTGTCGGCGCAGTCGCAGTACTACAGAGGTCCGTTCGTCAGCACTAACACGCATTCAACTCGCTACCCACATCTAGCGAGCCCCACGAACATACCCCAGTCGCAGTCGGGTGAAAGCATCGGAACTAGTTACGACATGCATTCCTTCACCTCGCACACCCACAACATGTCCGACATCCAGCCCGTACCGCGCGCGAATCGGTCGGGGGACTACGTGCAATACGAGGGCGGAACGTTTCCAAGGAAAAAGGAGAACCAGCGATTTCGGATCCCTTCAAACCCTAGTGTCACCTCAAAAAACTCCGCCGGGAAGCTCAGCACGGGCTCCATTGAAAGAAGCTCCGAACGCAACTCTCCGATGCCGACGTTTCATGTCGAAGTGCTCAGTCCGGGACAGGGGGCGAAGCAGTTGCAGCACAAGACTAGAAACTCCATGCCCGAGTACTGCGGCCTCGGTTGGAATAAGCCCTTACCGGGGGAGCTACGGCGAGTTCACATCGACAAGAGTCAGCAACCCCTAGGCATCCAGATCTACTGTCCGCCTAGCAGTGGGGGCGTCTTCGTATCCACCGTGAACGACAATTCCCTCGCCAGCCAAGTCGGCTTGCAAGTCGGCGATCAGCTGCTTGAAGTTTGCGGAATCAACATGCGTTCGGCCACTTACACGCTAGCGGCGAGAGTTCTCCGGCAAATCGGCAACTCCATCACGATGCTCGTGCAGTACAGCCCTGAGAAGTACAAGGACGAGGTGGAAGTACCCGGCTCTTCATCTTCCGGGGAGAGTTCGCACGATGAGGAGGTTTCCTTATCCGGTTCTCCTACTCCGAGAAACTCCCCTGGACCGCAGCAGTCTTTACGAATGGAAGCGCCGTCGACGGAAGTAGCGACGCTGCGCCAGTCGCAGGCGAGCAAGGACTTGCCCCGCTTCCTGCTCATCGAGATGAGGAACTGCTCAGACTTGGGCATCAGCTTAGTCGGAGGAAATGCGGTGGGGATCTACGTGCACAGTGTGCAGATCGAGTCGCCGGCTTACAACGCGGGCTTGAGAACTGGAGATCAGATCTTGGAGTACAATAACGTGGATCTGAGGCGAGCTACGGCTGAACAAGCTGCTTTGGAGCTGGCCAAGCCTGCTGACAAAGTAAGATGATCCATGTACCTCTAAAAATACAATACCATTTAGCTTGAGAACTTTCTGAAATAAAAGTTTGTTTGCAACTTTGACCTTTATCAGCAGAGTATAAAGTTCAATTTCCCTTGCAGGTAAGCGTCCTAGTCCGTCACGATTTACAACAATACCATGAGATAAAGGACAAACCGGGCGACGCTTTCTACGTGCGCGCCGGATTCGATCGCTGCGCTAAAATCACCTCTATTGGCATGGACACTGTCGACGAATATTCTTTGTGGTTCAGGTATTTAAGCTTTATTTGTTACCATACTATGATTTAATGAACGTCAATAATGTAATATTTGTTTTTAGGAAAGACGAGGTATTGTTTGTGGATAACACGTTGTTCAACGGCGCGCCGGGCTTGTGGCGCGCGTGGCAACTAGACTGCAAGGGAGTCAAACGGCAATGGGGCACTATTCCTAGCAAATTCAAGTAAGTTCTCTCATTTAACATTTTTGTCGTGTTATAAAGTATACATACAACAACTTTTTTATATTGTATTGAGGAACCAAAAAATAAAACTGATAAATTTTCATGCGAGTTAGAAATTCTCTTAGATATTCAAGCAAGATTCTTAGGAACAGCTAAGAGGAGTAGTTCAAACATTACATTAACTAAGTGTTCTCTATAAGTTCCTATGGTTAAAAATAAATGAATATGAATATTGGAACACGCTCCTTTTGCATCCACAATTTCATTTATACAAGGTACGCCCATTGCCATTGGCACCATACAACAGGTCTAACAAGTCCCTGACCTGTTAGACCTGAATCGTCACTGCTAGAGTACTCCAGGTGTAACAGTTGGTGCTGTGATTGTAGAGTGGAAGAGATCCTCCGGCGCTCGATGGGCACGCTGGACAACGAGGCGGCGCGGCGCGCCTCCACCACGGCGCGGCGCTCCTTCTTCCGCCGCAAGAAGCACCGCCACAGCAAGGAGCTGGCCTCTTTCTCCAACACGGAGCTGGGCTGCTGGAGCGACTCCGGCAACCTGGACGCGGAGCCTCTGCTGTCTTACCAGCGCGTGGAGCGGCTGCACTGTGAGTACCAGCGTTATACCATCACAGCAACCAGTGTGTCTCCTTCTCCAACACGGAGCTGGGCTGCTGGAGCGACTCCGGCAACCTGGACGCGGAGCCTCTGCTGTCTTACCAGCGCGTGGAGCGGCTGCACTGTGAGTACCAGCGTTATACCATCACAGCAACCAGTGTGTCTCCTTCTCCAACACGGAGCTGGGCTGCTGGAGCGACTCCGGCAACCTGGACGCGGAGCCTCTGCTGTCTTACCAGCGCGTGGAGCGGCTGCACTGTGAGTACCAGCGTTATACCATCACAGCAACCAGTGTGTCTCCTTCAAGCAAGGCCGACGTTCAACCAGCGTCTGCTCGTGGTGCAAGTCGGTGCCTCTTTAAACTGCCTATAAAGTGCGTATTCCGCGCGCGTACGTATGTTACGATGCGTCCAATCACAGCGCGGCAAGACGCTCTTAGCTGCGTCCATTCCGCGCTGTGATTGGAGGAATGTCGCGCGCTATCTACACTAGCTAGCCTATACTGTCTGAACTAGTGGCGAGGCAGGGTGTCATGCGAAGGTTTCGGAACAGACATTGTTTGATAAGCGTTTTTCACTACCACTCTTATAGCCACGTGTTTTCGTGCTATTTTATTTCTAGCCTACGCTTCATCCGTTCTTTTCCAAGTAACTGACGAGTCTACAAACCATACGATTAGCTATTTTATAGCACTACTAGCAGTTACCCGCGACTTCGTACGCGAGTACCGTTTCCGTGTACAATATATTATCTGTGCGTGTACCGAGCGGATACTTCTTTGAGAAACTTGACATTACACCGAACCCGTACTCGAATGTCACGCTAGTCGTTAGACCAAAGAGGTAGTACTACATCCTGTCAAACTGACGTGACATGACATGACATCATCCTCTTGCTAAATTGACGCTGCTAAACCCGTTCGTTCATTTTATCCTGTAGATCCTGTTAATTATTCGGGATAAAAAGTAGCATATGTGTCAATCCAGGTTACGAGCTATATATATGCCAAGATTCATCCAAGTTGGTTCAGTAGTTTAGACGTGATTGAAACACAAACATCCAAACATCTAAACATCCAAACATCTAAACTTTCGCATTTATAATATTAGTAGGAGTAGGATAGGATTTCTAGAGTGGTTGTTATTTCCAGATGGTCGCACCCGTCCCGTGGTGGTGCTAGGTCCACTGTGGGAGTGCGTGGTGGCGCGCCTGGTCGGCGACTGGGCGCATGAGTTCGGCACCGTCCGGCATCAGCCCTTAGCGGTCGCAGGCGCAGCCCCGGCCTTGCAGAGGGGAACCCATCTCGAACCGAGGCTCAGGCCTGATGCAGACCATCTCGACTGCATCCCGCTGCAGGCGATCCGGGACCTTGCTGAGAAGGTATTAAAGCTCGCTTTTGAATAGCACATTAAATGATAAAAATTGTTCATTGAATTGTTTGTTGTGGTGACCCCCCATTGATATTGATCTTCAATTTTGAGCTTTCTTGTTTGTTAATATGGTTCTGTTTTGTACTAAAGGTTCGCTACTCTAAAACGATATTTAATGAAATGAAATTACGTGTTATTTTTTTGATTTAAAATAATTGTTTTCACCAGGGCATCCACTGCATCTTAGACATAAGCGTGGCAACCATAGAAAAACTCCACAAGCAACAAATATATCCAATAGTTCTGTTCATAAAGTTCAAATCCTTCAAGCAAATCAAGGAAGTGAAGGACACGAGGTACCCGGCCGATAAGGTGTCCGCCAAGGCTGCCAAGGAAATGTATGAACATGGACTTAAAGTGGAGAATGAGTACCGGAGCTACATATCCGGTGAGTTTATTTAACTAACTTGTCATTATTATGTCATTATTTGACATGCTAAGAGGTTTGCTAGAAATTACGATGTTCAGTGTTTTTTTTTGTCTCGCAAATTCTGATATTCGTCTTCAAGTATTATATTAGTCTGCGGTTCATGATATTAAAAACTACAAGCATTATTCTTAACCCTCTGGGACTGACGTGGTAGTCTGTCAGACACCGCAAAATATAAAAACGTTTGTAATTTCGTTATTTTTCAAATTGCGACCGCCACGTTCTCAGTACCTTCCGAGCGCGCGCTTAGGCATTGGTCAGTGATCCGCGAGCAGTCGCGGGGTGCGTTTACGTCAAACTACGAGGGAAGGTGTCTACGAGACAACCACGTCAGCGTTAAGGTATGTGTCTATGAAACAACCATCTCAGTAAAATCATTATATTTTCATAGTGTTTCCTAAACTACACGTCAGTATAATTGTTTTTGTAACTCTAAACTTTTTGTTTGTTCGAGACTTTACACCTTCTTAATTAACTATAACCATGTTTTCTGAGTTTTGCTTAGACGTTTAGACAACAACTAAAACTTGCGACTGTCTAGTACTAAAACATTTGTTTGGTTTTAGGATAGTTGAGTCAAGTAACTCTCGCAGATCTAAAAGAACGACTTCTGGGGTTTTATATGCCATGATGAGATGATAGAAGAGTGGTTGAATGAAGAAAGCGAACATGAGTTCAGTGATGTTGATGATGAAGGTGATGACCCAACCAGAAATAGAATATTTAGAAGATGACAAATTTTCAGCAACTGAAGAACAATTTCAGGAAGTGTTTCAAGAACCAGCTGAAATACAGCGAGTAGCTGCTGAAGAAGGAACATTTGGTGAGCCCTCTCAGTTGAAGAAAAACGTCTAGCTGCAACGGAAGAGCTATATCTGAACGTTATGAAGGTAAAAATGGATTTATCAGGAATAGTCAAGAGCCCAAGAACATCAAGAACTGCAGCCCACAATATAATAAGATTGCCGAGGCGTCTTGACCGGTTTGTCTTCAATGTTCTAAGCCACTTTGTGAAAATTGCCAAAAAAAATTGTGATAGTTTGTAGTCATGTCAATCTTTATTGAACCATTGAATGTTGCTCATTTTTTATATTCTAAATGATAAAACTGTTGTCTTTCACAAATAATTAATGTTCTTATAAAAAATGCTAATCTTGTAATTTTTTATTTTATTTTAGTAGATGTCTATGTTCTGAGACTGATATATGCGTGCTTAATAAATGTTTATAAATATCACCTGGTTTTTTTTCTGGAACTTCGTATTAAATTTAGACACTAAAGAAAACCGTAATATTTCAATAAAAATAATTAAATCAGGTTTTTACAAAAAAACTATAAAGTTATGAGTTGGTAAAGTGGTGTCTGATGTACTACCACGTCAGCAGATTTGTAAAAATTAGGGCACGTCAGTCCCAGAGGGTTAAATCCAATTTTAAAACGTGGGTATGTCTTTAATGCTTACATACCTTCGAGTACCCGCTGAATATCCTTCACGGAGAGTAGATAGCCTACATATCGGAGGTTAAATCACCTTTAGTTTTCAAAACCGAACTAAATTTAGAAAAACAAGAAAACATAGTGAAACAAACATCAATTTCAGCCGAAATCCCAGCCGGCGTGAACATAGCGTACATGTGCACGCAAATAAAAGAAGCAGTCGAGGAGGAACAGAACAAGACTCTCTGGGTGCCCTCCGTGCAAGCCTGACCCCTGCCCCCCCCGCCGCCGCCGCCGCCCCCGCGACACAAGTCAGTCACATTCTGCACTCACTGCAAACTGGACAAGACGTACACCTCCGACATCGACCTCCGCTACTACTCGGACCCCGGCCGCGAGCTCACGCCGAACCAGAAGAAGAAGCAGCCGACGATCACCGCGTCCACCGACAGCGACCTCAAGTACTACTCGGAGCCGGACGCTAAAAACTACTTTGAAATCGATTACGAATTCTTGAAGGAGTTGCGGAAGATCGCGCGGAACAATTGCCCGAAGTGCAAGCGGAAGCGGTCGCGGAAACCCGCCGACAACACCGCTCGCAGCAAGCGCCCGCAGCGCACCTCCAACCTGAAGCACAACTACGTGTTCTGCAACGGACGGTATCACAGCGATAAGGAACATTGCCAGCTGTGCTGTACAATCTGCAACAGATCCACCGACACACTACATTCGCTCGACGACGATCAATACTCCCTCGTGTCTCACAGCTACAGCCAACCATCTAAGCATCCCCCCAACTCCCGCACCGCTTCGCGATCGAGATCTAAATCGCGCGAGAGGAAAAACTCGATCCAGTCGAATAAGTCGGTGTCGTTCTTAGAATCGAGCAACGATGAGTCGAAGGACGAACCTAATTACACGGCGAAGAGTTTCACGAACGATTTGAAAAAGTTTCTTCTGAAGCCGTCCGCGCCCAAGCTCAGTCTGCGCGACAAGTTCATGATTAGTTTGAAGCAGGAATTCGATAAGAAAAACTCTCCCAAACTTAAAGCTATAAAGGGCTTGTGGAAATCTTATTGAGAAATTTCCGCTTTTTTCATTCACCGTATAAACGTTTCTGTTCACATTTAAAACGAAGCACAGATCTATTAAGTTGGAACATTTATTTATTAATATTCCAGAATATTTTTCACGTCGTTGTGATATTCAACGGCGTTCAACTTGATTTAAATAAACTTTACGTTGTACATTTTGAAGAATATAATTTTAGATGCTTACAACTACACCTTATAACTACTAGACTAGTCGTTGGCATCCGAAATTATAATATTTATGTTATAGTTTACTAGGTGCTTTAAAACTTTACAATAATGTTATACCATGTCCATTTTATCTTGACGTCTGACATCCTGAAAAATTGCAGATTTTCAAACAATTTATTATTTGAAACTGCTTATGTTGGTATAAAAAATAGGCATATGTCAGTCGTTAAGCTGTAATGTACAAGGTATAAAATGAAATTTTAATGATGCAAGTGTTCAGAATTGGTCTAAAATCTTTAAGACGAGGTTTGGGTGCTAACTGAGAGCATATACAACTTTATATAACTTGTAAATATGACAGTGTAATATGAATTTATGTATTACAATAGTGCAATAGCTGTGTTTAATAATTAATTAATATAATAATACACATATTTTGTTATTACTACACATAAAATTATACAGTATTTATTAAAATTATCGAACTCTGGATTTCGTCGTGAGCGAACTATGAGATAAAGCATGTTTTTTAACCAACTAAAAATATATATCAAACAACGATGTAGAAATACAGCCTAAACAAACTCTTTACTCTATGCATTACAATAATTAGAAATATGTAAAAGCGACTTTAATACATTTAAACTTACGCACCAAAATGAAAAATACTTTACTCGAATTTTGACATTCTAAACTTGGCAAAATGTCTAAATGTCATTCATCATTGTTTGATGCATCTGTGATCTATGAGCATCGGTCTGTACGCACGTGTTTTGTGTGTATGTGTGAGTAATTTGGGCTCAGCCAATCACAGCATGCCGTAGGATAATAATAATATTTTTATTCAAGGAACAATTATAATATAATATTACTAGGCGTGTAGGTGCACAGAATAACTGTTGTAATCACACGAGTGAACTTAAGAGTGATGGGCGCAGTTCAGTACATCACAGGGCACTTCCTCGGAGGACGTGCTCAGTGAGGCAATGTATACCACAACTTATAGGCAGTGGTTGCTACTTAACATCAGGGCCATTGGCTTGTACTATCAAATAATTTGTACAACTAAGTATAAAATACTATTTGCCAATTTATCATGGACAAGATGGATCAAACTTTGAGAATGGCAGTAGTAACTAGTAACTAAGAATTTTTGATAGATTTTTAGGCACAAATATAACAATAATCTACATTAGTAATGTATACGGGCTTTAGAAATGTCTGACTATTTATCGGCGGAAATATACTTAGGGGTTTTCTCGTTTAAACCATATCAGTGTACACTCGAGTGCAATGAATCCGGTTCACTAACAAACAACAATATTCCCAAAAACAAGAGTGCCAACTGACTGAAATCAACCTGCTACCACTCATTACCGCCCAAATCAATAAAATATGGTCTATCAAATACTATTTACCTGCACTTCTAGCATCTGAGATAACAAGGTTTATGCCAGTGGCCCGAATTGATTGCTCTAAGTGTAAAACGAGAAATTTTGTGTAAAATGTTCAAAATAGCCCGTATCTAGTGCATGTGTACTAAAATTAAATAAAAAGTATTTAAACAATTTGACTAATAATGGTAGCGTTGTAGGGATCACTAGCTAACGAATTATTCTCATTACATTGTGTTTTTAGATATATAAACGAGTAGTGAAATTAAAAATTTTACAATTCATGATTTGTCTAGGCTTCATAAAAATCATATTCATAATTCAATTAGTTTCTGCAATTAAATGAAAAAATGTATCATACAGTAAAATATAAAGTTGTACACACGGCCACAGGTCAGGTTAAACACCCAATATAACCATAAATAGGCTATATACAGTGCAGATCATCGTTGGAAAGGGAGCGCAATTAGGCGTAGGCGCTGCGGCGCGCGCACATTGCATCCCACACATAAACAGTATTCTTCTAATAGTTCAAACTATAAACAGTTTAGGTCGACGTGTCTTCGTGTGTACATCTCAGTTTAATTAACCTTTTTGATATTGTTTGCGTTGAGGCTGGTTTTGAGATACCGATCTAAATGTTTACTACAAAAACTAGTACGATGGTAGTGTCGTAGTACTGTCAGCGTTAGTATTTTGATCCAAGATCAGTTGTCTGTTATTAATAAACTAAAATAGTACCGATAATAGACTTGCTAATGTGCCAATTTGCATCAACAACGAGAGAAAAACTGTTCCATTTTTAAAATAAATCATTATTTTTCTACAATCTTAATCGCTTTTACAATTTTAGCAAATTAGTTTACCTACTCTAATAATCGTCTGTAATTTTGGCCGCGTAAAGTGATTTATGAATTAAAATTTAGATTTTTTTGATCACGATTTTTAGTCTGTGGCTATCATCAAAATAGCGATCTCATAATTGGTTTTGAAATATGAGGCTTAATTTTGCTATCAACCAATTGCCATTCGCCATTGTATTTTAATGACATTTGGGTAATGTTTTTTTTAATCTGTTTTAACTTGAATTAGCATTTGTGGCTTGTTATTTTCATGTTATCAAATATCCCAGTTTTAACATAATTATTACATGTTATATTAGACTATGTTGCTTTCTTAAGAAAAACAATGATTTTATGGGTCTCAAGAAATTCGGCTGATGATTAATAGTTACCAATATTGTTATGTTACGTCAGAAAGTAAGCATTGCACAAACGAATTCAGTTCAATTTAAGTTAAAAGTTCAATAAGTTTTACAAGCAAAAGTTAAGTTACGTTTAAGATTAATTTGATCTGATATTAAGTTTTAAGTTTCAAATCGGTTGCTAATATTGTTTACTATTTTACATAACTGTAATATAATTATTAGATTCGTGAGATGTATTTTAAAATTGACAATAAATCAGTATTTAAATTATTAAACTTTTTACATGTGTAATACTAATTTCTTGTTTTGGAGATATATTTATAATATATGTTGAAGTTTGACTTTCTGTATTTGTATTGTATTATTTTATTGTTTTGTTAATTTATAAGTATCTGATGAAATATTATATGGCCAAGTAGCTAATTTTATTGTCTATGAAATATTTCAACGAATTGTTTACAATTTAGAATGAAGCAATAAATCAATATACGAGATACCTAGTAAATACTGGATTTTATATTTTTACCTCCTCCCGTGTTCCCAGCAACATACAGAATATTCTAGATTTAATTATAGAAAATTGTAGATTTTTGAATAAGTATGCCATCCAGTTTTTAAACGATCACTAAGTGCAATTTTATGTAGGTACCTAACCTACCTACAATTTATTAATCTACTTGTCTAGATTTAGTTAAGTACTAGTATCTAAGCGACTAGGTTTTTAATAAAGATAATGTCAGCGAGACATGTTAAAAGAGATTAATTTTATGCTAATCGAAAAATTGCATGCTTACAAATAAATAAGCTAGTACATAAAGTCGACTTAAAACCGGTTGCTTACCTCATTCAAATTCAAAACGGCACTGCACTTTCGATTTGTCATCTTGTCCGAACTCATTGAACAGTAAAAGTAGGTAATACTTTAAATTAGGTAAAAGATCTTAGTTTAATAGTCGGTATTTTAAACACGGATGTGACCTACCGTTTTTAATAGGTCCGTTCCACAAAACTAGTGGCTGCATCCTGTATCTAAGCCTACTTTTAGATACCAATGAGTATTTTACGCTTGTACGTACACGCTCGTCTAATGACTGCAAATTGTGAAGGATAGAAGATTAATTCTTTATTGTATACACAAGGAATAGATACACATACAGATGTCTATTTTGAGAACATTATAAAGTAAAAATACGCGTAAAAAATTAACAGAACTCTGCCTCCGGTATCCGCAGTCTCCAACCATATAGGTAGGTAGGTACAGTACGTACTTGGACGAATAGACAAATAATAAATAATCGTCCAAGAGTACGCAAGAGTAGGTACGCAGAAAGGATCTTTACCCCTCTGAGGTTAAGTGCAGCAATGTACTGTTGTGCGGCAAAATTCGCTAACTTCCAATTCGACCCAGAAATCGGTTCGGCGCAAATACTTCAACGGGACAAAGATCCGTTGTGACTACTATAACTATTATCACCCATTCAAGGTGTTAGAAGCCAATGAATAAAATGCCGAATCTCGTGTATGAAGTGGCGATGCGCAAACGCAATTTGTTCGATCTAATTAGAGAAAGCGAACAACGGCAGCCTAAAAAAAGTAATCTACGAAAGTGAACTAGCTCCGACCTAACCTGTAAAAGTAGGTACATGAGTTTTTGTACTTTTTGCGCGTTTAAGTTTGATTCAAACTAGGTAGTTGTTTTTCTTTTGCTTTATTCACTTTGAATCGAGCGAAGTGAATGCGCCAGTCGCTTACCGGCACTGAGCATGCGCAGAGCAAAAATGGCCGCTGCAAAAACGCGGGAACGCGGACCGTTTATAACAAATATTTGAAACCGTCTTAATTTAAATAAAATAGTATTCAAAACCAAAGAATTTTGCTCAATTACAATAATGAAAAATGCGCGCGAAATCATTTTTTTTAATAGTGTTATTGGTTATGGCTTGGTCCAGTGATGGTGCTGTATTGAAAAGATTTAAAAAGAAGGCTCCCGAAAGAGATTTGGGAAACAGGATACTCCAGGAGAAACCCAAGAATGAGACTGGAAGAGGATTCTTTTTACGAGGTAAATCCTTTACACTTATCTTATCCTTTCAGAATTTCCGAACATAGAGTAGTAGGCCCATAGCCTAATTTACTGTGACATGTGTACTTAGTACCTAAGAGTAATGCAAGGGTTAAATTGATAGGAATTTTTTAATTTAGATTTTTACGTTACCTATTACACCTCACGGCCCGATTACCCGTTATGTTCTTCCTGAAAACATTACACCCTTACATAACCCTAGGATAGATCTAGACAAGCTTTTACCTCGTACCTACTAAAATATTTAACTAGTTAGTTCAGTGCTTAGTCTCTGACCTAGTGCTAGACCCTTGGGCTAACGAAGCTGGAAAGACCGGAATGTTAGCATTTAATTTTAGTGCCTAGATACTACTACATTACATATCTACTTAGACTAGATAGGTGCCTAGTTATAAGCACTAACCTTATTCACAGTTATACGCAAAAATATTGGATATTTGGACACTGTAAGAATAAATGGCCAACGCGCGACCCAAAAGTTTTGTATTTCAAAATGGATTTAGAATTTTTAAATCGATTGTATGTTGAAAAACAATACTGTAATTTTGGAAAATAGCGCTAGTAATTCCTACCTGCCTTAAAACACTCATAAAAAATTCTAGATTCCATCAAGGCACACAACTGAATCCTATTCTCTACATTGTCAACAAAACGCGTGCATTCGTTACTCTCTCTACAACACGAACTTTTCTGCAAGAAAAATTTACCAGTCATTGCGTATAATTCGCGAAACCTGCCGCACAAGTATGCGGGCGACATGCTACATCCCGACCGCAGCCGGTCATACAAACAAGACGCAGTCACGTGGAAAGCAGGTTTAGTATACTTGGAGTAGGTTATGTTTATGGAATTAAGATTCTAAAATGATAAGCGCGAACTGCGTGGACCTCTAGACAACGATTTGTCTACGGAAAGGAAAAGTAGACATAGTTTAATAGAGTAGACAAAAGAATGGAATGAAGTAGAATCTGTCTCCTTTTCGGTAGAAAGGCGAAGCGAAGAACCCACGCCCAAAGAACAGACGACGTCGTCTCAAGATCACGAGATGTTGATGGAAAAGGCCTGAAATCGTTATTTCTGGAAATCTAGGTCTGGTCTGGACAGGCTGACTATGATGATGATGAACCATCCTAAGCTGGTTGTTAACAAAACATCAGCGCTTATAAGCGTTTGTAACCGGTTGATGGTGCTACGCTACGAGTACATTCGTAATGGCACAGCACAAGTCGCAAGATAAACATGCCAGACAGGTGTAAAAGCGCGTGACCTAGCTAATATTTACTAAGTTTTAGTAAGTTAGTAAATAGTATTTAGAGCACTGGTTTAATCCCTCGTTTGCTAAAACACAGTTTATTAGTAAAAACATGAAGAAAAACATGTCATTGTCTTATCGTCGCCACTTCCCTGCTGTTACGCCCTATTGAAAATTAAACTGATCATGCGCAATTTATTATACGAGCTTTCAAATTGTTATTTAAACCTGTTTAAACCCCTGACGAATTTCAAACTTCAGGTAGAACATCGATTTAACATCATTGTAAAATCAACCTTATCGAGTAGAGTTTGAAGTGGTACACTGTTTTATGGCCCATATGGTGCGTTGAAAGCTAAAACCTCGCAGTTGATGAAACTAGAAAAGTTAAATTTTGACAAAATTATGTTAATTACGCACTCTCATCAAAATAACAATACAGCCTGCCTACCCACTAAAGAGATTATCATATAATTATTTGACCGCAAGGCAACCCATTCTGAAAGCACAGCAAAATTACTACAGCTCTCGGCTGTTGCTGTCGCACATCGAGGACATCAGTTATTTGTTGAGTTGATAATGTGGCTAGTGATGGCTATTACCGCGGATATTTCTTATTTCTGAAGAGATTTGTTCAACAGTAATAGCAATGGCGTGTGTCATTCATTATGGATACCGGACCCATGCATAGAATGTATGAAATTCTATCTTTTTCTCATTCCTGCCCTTATCCCACTAGGGGGGTCGGCACAGTATGTTTTTTTTCCATTCTTCCCTATCATGATGTTCTACATTACTTTAATTATTTACAATACAAAGTCAGTTTGTAAACTTTTGTATAAAATAAACTCTTTTGCAAAAAAGATCTGGGGCAACGCAGGTCTCCACTCGCAACAATTTAATGTGGCAGTAAATTAGTTTTGTTATTTTTAAGTAGTTATTTGTTCTATCGAAATCTCTATTGCAGCGGGAATTATAAAAATGTAATAAAAAGTCATTATTTTGATAACACGACAAGAAACCGGGACGGTGACATCTTTTTTTCATTCCTAATAGAGGGTTAGAAAAGTCTAGAGACTCTTTGGACAGTTTGCTGACTCATTATATACCTACAAGGCCACTACAAGGCAGATAAACTCCGAACTAAACAATAATTTTTTTCTTGAGGTAGGTAAGTGTACCTACTATACCTAATACTAAGGAAATCAAATAAAATAATTTTTTTTGTTCGGTAAGTACCTACATACTTATCTAGGGAGGTATCTAACAAAACAAGTGACAATGTAGCTAATAAAATAAACATGAAGTATTATTTAGATTAGGTAAAACCTTTTTTTTCCATCACCTCTCCCCAATCACTACAGGCCATGTACAACTTTTTTTTAAAAAAAGAACGCCGTCGAAGTGTGTTCTGAGAACTTGAAAAGCGCACGCATAACTATACTAACTATATTTATACTTTTTGTTTGGCTTTTCTATTATTGATTTTCCGGATTTTTAAACTGATAAAAAATATGGAAGAAGGAGAACGGTGCATCAATTGTACAATATGTTTAGGTAGGCCCTAGAAGAAGAAGATTTTTGGTGCAGGCTCAACCAGTTAATATTGTTGAAGCTGTGTCATTGTGGATAGCCCCAATTCAGGTATGTTTGTGCTATTTTATTTTATTGTTATGAGACGAGTGACGAAACAAGTCCAATCCACAGAGGACGTATCCTATGTGGCATTGTAGCGCGTCCATAACACATTAAGCAATGCAAGCATGGGGCGTAGAGACGTTCTGTAACTTCAACAATGAGCGAGTGTTGTTGAGTAACTTACCCGCCTGCATGTTTGTTTTTGATATTTTGATAATGTAGCTACACAGGTACGCTAGATGGGTCGCCTTATGACTAACTTAGGTAGGTGCTAATGCTTATACCTAACTACCTAGCTTCTTACATTTTAATGAGTTAAGTATCGGTGAGGCAATGCATTGTTATAGGCAGAGGTAACCACTTAACATCAGGTGGGCCATCGGCTTGTTCCATCACTGAGTTGTATAAAAAAAAGTATATTCGTATAAGTTCTTATATTTTCATTTAAAAGGTTCTCAATAATCAAAACTTATTTACAAGAGGTAAGTACCTACCTACCTACTTACTTATTTTCCTTTACGCCTTATTCACACTTTTTATACAAAACTTCTTGTATTCGTAGGTTTCGCCTAATAACATAACAACTTATGCCAAAAATGTTTGGTTTTATTACGAAATCGACTAAACAATCCTGGCCAAGCTGCAGCTCGAGCATATGGACACACAAGAGTATGCCGAGTTTGTGGAAGCTCTATATTGAGATCTAGATCTTATGCCATCTACAATACCGCAGAAGGAAATATAATAGCGTCATGGATTATTCCGTACCAGGTAAAATGATTTCTCTATTTACTATATTTACTATTTATTTATTTTACTAGCGCATTGTTACTCGCGATTTCGTCTGCGCGGAATAAGTTTTTTAAGTTTTCATTAAAATAGGTTTATTTTATATTCAAGAAAACGTCGCATATCCACCCCCAATAACCCAAAGTAACTACCTACTCTACTCTACCTACCTACAACTGCGTGATCTCGCTGAAATGTAGATGTAAAACAAAATAATCGTAGGTAACTTGTCTTTGTCCTGAAAATGTTACCAGTAGGTACTTACCTACCTGAAACTCACAAACCACTGTGGAACTGACTAAACCAAGGGTTTCCTCACGATGTTTTCTTTCACCGTTTGAGGGTACTAGCATTGCGCACATGTAAATGTACACCTATTGGATAGTAAAACATAATGTGAAACAATAAAATGAAGCCATTTATCACTAACCACACATATTTTATTTCAGGTCAATAACAATGATCAAGCATGTAGACGATGTTTTAGTAGAGCTCAGTTTCTCAGCTCAGGATATGCTCGAAATTGTCGAACAAGAGCCACATCTCTGGCCCAATCCAGGAATCCCACAACCACCTCCTTTACCTGCTGCACCTTTGGGAATACCTGCCGCCAACAATAGAATGCAACCCACCATATTGCTACCACATTATAAGCGGCCAGCTGTGACCATATCTCGCTATACGCCCAAACGATGCCGATTTAAGAGGAGTTACTCCAATCTTAATTAGAGCAAGAATCAAGTCACGGCACGTTAGTAGGAAAATCTACTATAGCTACGTTATGTTTGAGAGTGAACCGGCTGACCGCAACAACGTAGAAAATATATTAGGGTACTGCTGTAGCTGCATTGTGGGCAACAGAACAGTTGGCTGTTGCACCCATGTTATGACAGTTATATGGTTTCTTAGCTGGGCACGGCATCAAGACAGTATTGTTGCACCAGCTATGTTCCTAAACCATGTAATTGAAGAAGAAACTGAAGATTCTGACGACGAGCAAAACTTGCAGTAGGAAAAGTTATTGCTAATCGAGCAAACGAAGCTAGCGAAGATCTTAATAACATTGCCATAACATAAAAAGCGGATATAACAACCGACCTTGGTCGATGTTGTATGTTCCTAGTGATTAGATATGATCTACCTATCAAACTGAGATGTAATTGCTAACTACCTAACAACCATACCTAACAAACGTCACAAACGATAGCATGATATTACCTATTACTTATCACAAACTTCAAGAAAAGCCGCAGGTGAAAGCTAGTAAGTCATACAAATACAAACTGTCAATTAAGTCATCGAAAAATACCATTTCCTGGCAGACAACCTTTGTTTTTTGTCGAAGTTTGGATGTCGAATAACTAAGTATTCCCGTTGCTTTTTAATAAAATTATTACTTATATTAAAACTACGTTACAAGTACATTGTAACAAAGAAAGTTTCATTAATGCGAGTTTAAAAAAATCGGGACCTGGGCTCCATAGAGTTTTGCCCCAGACCCTTTAGTAAACCGATTACCGGTAGTCTTCCTAAAATAGATATAAATTAATATAAAATTACCATGTTTCTTAAAACTTTCATTTATTCATTTAATTTCTGTAAATTTTTATTTAATATAAAAAATCATTTAATTTAAAAAAAGATTTTGTAAAATTAAAGTTTTTTATACAAATATGCACAGCAAGCCGATCACTGCTACGATACAATAATCACGTAAAACATAGCACTCACTAGATGCTCATTGCCTGCTGCCACTAACCAACAATTTAATTTTACCGTCGTCCGTCTGGCTGCAAACTTTTTACCTTTGTTTTATAGCCAGTGAATTGAGGTACATCCAAATTGGTTACTTGGTGTAACTTTCTTTCAATTAAGGAAAAATAAATCAAAAGTTGATTGGTCCGTTACGACTACGATACGATTAGGTAGGTAGGTACTCTCCCAGTAGTAGAGTTCTTTTAGGTACCTACCTACGTTATAAACATCAATGAATAGGTACCTTATACCTAATATCCATAAAAAAAACACGTCGTTAATTATACAATTTCATATTATGTTAAGGAATTTAATAGTCAATTATTATTTATTCACACGACATGAAGCGCATCTTGTGATGCGCGAAAAATGATGAAAACAAAAACTGTACCTATGTACCTATAGCCGATGTACCTATAGCCACAGATAATATAAAACTATAGGTAGGTATATCTAAAAAGAAGAGTACCTTACCTACCTCTTCTCTTTTCTCTTGATTTATTTATTATTTGTTTTATGACAATGTGTGTTTTGTAAATCCCTTTGTCTTTTCATTCTTTTATGATGATATACCTAAACAAAAAAAAACATTCTTGTGCTACCAGCGGCTTCCTTTGCCTTGACCTTTACGATAGTGCGCTCTCAGCGAGTATTTTTTTACCCGACAGCACAGATTATAGAAAGTATTCTAAGCCCGACAGCAACGTTTTTGAGATTTTATATCGATTTCAAAGTTTATCTATGCAACAGGCAAAGCACCTCGCAAGAGTAATTTATTATTGAGTCAAAAAAAAAGTATATAAGTATTCTATCAGCATCTAGTTCCCATATTACAAGCTTTGCTTAGTTTGGGACTAGAGGGCGTCGTGTGAAATGTCCATGAATATTTATTTATTTATTTATTTTAATTACTTTGTTACCAGTAAGTAGGTACTCTAAAAATATTTGTTTTCCGTAGAGGTCATAAATCTATGACTCAAATCGTGTGAAATGAGTTACCTACTGAAATACCTGAGAAACATGTAGGTAAGGTAGCTTATCTAGTATTGTTTATTTTATAGTTAGTTTAGTTCTTATTAGCTACTAGGTACCTACTTAGTTTATTGTGAATGTAATGTGTGTTGTGGTAACAAATAAATGTTTCTAATAACACTACGATCCTAATATAAAAAGATCCTAATACATTTAAAAAAAAATGCAACGTTCATAAACATCGTTGGGTCTAATCTGATCACAAGTTGATCATAATTATTGCAGTGTACTGTTAAATCGAACTTTATTCCGGTTTGAGTCATCTCAACAAGGACATTGCCGATAAAAAGCACATTTTGTATTTATTTGTAAGAAAGCAACATTCTTTCTCCCTGTCAAATAAATAATCTACCTACATACAGTTATTTAATAAATCGACGCATTCGAGAACTTTCCCTTGGTTCTTGGGATACACGAAAATGTAGGTACCTAACCTACCTACCGTAGTATAAATGTTTTTGGGTAGTTACGTGTAGGTAACTGAATCTCTTGCGAACAAAGGTAGCAATTATCTAAGCTACAGCAACTAATTGGAGCAAGTCTGGGCTCCCAGGGATGTTATTATCGAGAAACTAATATAAGTAATTATTATAGCAAAACATTTCTAACAATATGTTTTATTTTATATTTATTTCTCTCTTGTGTTTATGTCCTGTTTTGTGTGCAATAAATAATTAAGGGCGGCTTGCACCAGAATTACTAAACGTGTTTAACAGCTAAATAGATTTAAGAGCGGCTTGCACCAGAATCGCTAAACGCGTTTAACTCTTAAATAGTATTTAGCGAGTTGTCAAGTCATATAAATACGTCAGATTTAAATCTATTTAGCTGTTAAACACGTTTAGTGATTCTGGTGCAAGCCGCCCTAAATCTGACGTATTTATATGACTTATCAACTCGCTAATATTATTTAATAGGTTAATTAAACGCGTTTAGCAATTCTGGTGCAAGCCGCCCTAAGAATATGTTGTAATAAATTTTTTTGATAATTTTGTTTTTGATCAGCAAAAGCTGATAATTTAGAAAGTTGTGGGTAAGTACTTAGTAGTTTTAGTAGTAGTAGGGCTCTGAAAGAGCTGGTTCGGGAAGTACTACCACTTCCACTGTAGGTACATATATCTGCCGCCAAGCAGCGATCCTCGCATTGCTGGGTTCCTTTCCTGTTCGAAGGGTATGGTGTGGGTGCTCTAACACCTTGATGTCTTAGAGCGATGGACGCTGTGCGATGTCTTTTAGGGGTGCGTCCTCAACGGATTTTAGTACTCTGTAAGGTAATGCATTGTTATAGGCAGAAGTGACCGCTGAACATCATGTCGGCAATTCACTAGTACTAGGTATCACTTTTCTCAAATTCATATAAAAATTGGAAACAGTGCTTTTTGAGTGCCTAGGCTAGGGAGGTTGTTCTAGTAGATATGTGAGATATTATGTTAGTACAATACAATACAATACAAAATATTTATTTGCAACAACAACACAAAAGACACATACAATAAAAAACACAAACTATAAGTAAAACACGTTTTTTTTAAAATTAAGTAAACAATTAAACAAGTAGGTACAATGTTGCAAAAAGGTCCCAGATCAGAATGTGCAGGCGTTAAACCTGCGCTGGTCTTCCTCTGGGGCCTTTGAGGATCAAGCATGATAGGCATAAAACTTATTAGTCTATCTAGAGTAGACTAGACACTACCAGACAGATACCTAACTGAGTAGAGTCGATCTATTTCAGCGTGCTACGAAACGGCCCCGCAGAATAAAGGAGCCTGCGAGGTGATACAAGTAGGTATACCTGTCGGCTCACAGCCTGGCTATAGAGAGAAAACTATCTTAAATGTTCATTGTGACCGTGTTTTCGACTACGGGCTTTGCCCAGCAGTGGGACAGCGTGGGCTGAATCTACTAAACCTATGTATAGAGTTCAGCGCAATTTGGTCTGTATTGCGGTACTAAAACATGTGGGTATAGTACGCACAACGTATCTTTATCCCTCTGAAGTTACGATTGGGCATAATACAGGTGCGAAAAAACTAACTTGCCTCTAAATAGACCCAAAAATGGGTTCTGCGCAGATACTTTAGAGAGATAAAGATCCGTTGTTACTTTTATGGGTATATGGCATCTGATTTGCATCTGATCCTAGGATAAGAATGAAGTAGAAACCGATCCCAGATTGTTCTGGTATCTGATCCTAGGATCCGTTTCTGAAATAAATTAACAAAATATTTCTGGCATCTGATCCTAATTTGTTTTGGAAACTGATCCCATTTGTTGCTGGCCTAATAGTGAATGAAAATTAGGAATACCGCATTATACTTACCTACTTAGACGTTCTAACTCATTAAAATGCGAATTAAAATATTTTGTCCAATTATTTCAATGATCTATCTTCTGTAGCCTATATTTGGCTGTGCCAGGCTCTCGGCCGCTGCGTGTACTGCAGAACACGTGCCCGTGATTTGTTCTTGTTTGTTTGTAACTTGCGCGTGCATTTATTGAACGAACTGTACGCTTTGCATACTGAGTCTCAGGCAAACTGGGCTAAAAGACGCACAAGAAACTTGACGAAACACGAACATGATGAAATAGGAACAGTATCAACATATAATGTAAAAACTATGACCAGAATAACCTTTAAAAAACCTAGAGAAATCCGCGTAGAGGCTATGCACGCACCTTGAACGCACCTACTTAGTAGGTAACTAATTCATCATGCAGTTTTGTTAGGGTACAAATACACGCGAGAGCAATGATTCCGGGTCACTTAAAGAATGTTAAAAATCTCGGAAACTAAAAATGATAGGTTAATGCAATAAATTGTATTTAATAGACAATGTAATACTCCTTAAATGAAGGTATTAAAACTTCTTAGTTATTGTAAAGTTATATCTTAAAAAAATCAAATTTGAAAAAGGGCCACTTTCGAAGATGGAACTACGAAATTACAGCATTTGGTTTTGCTTTTGTTTGTAATCTGTCATTTATGTGGGTATATAAACCATGTTGATAGTGCTCTATATTCATTATTCAAGCTGAAATTATGTCGCTTACGCCTGAAGAATGCACCAGAATACTTACAATGCTGGAAACCGGCCGGAGTCAGCGCGATACAGCCAGGACTGTCGGTGTGTCGCTGTCAACAGTACAAAGAGTTCTCCGACGTTACGAAGAAACTGGTTCTAACCTACGCAGACCAGGAACGGGCAGAACCAGGTGTACCACAGCACGAGAAGACCGATACTTGGTGAACACCATGCTTCGAAATCGCTTTCTCACAGGAACTGAACTCACAAATCAGTTTCGACGCCTCGGAGGAAGTAACCCAAGTGCATGGACAGTAAGACGTCGGCTTGCTGAATCTAACTTAAAACCCCTTAGACCTGCAAACGGCCCTAAACTGGAGCATGGGCATCGTATTTCAAGACTAAGATATGCCCAGAGCCACGTAAATTGGAGTATTGAAGATTGGTCAAAAGTTATGTTCTCCGACGAATCAAAATTTATGCTCTACAAGCACGATGGAAGACACAGAGTGTATCGAAGACCAGGGGAAAGATTCAAGCAAGCATGCATCGAAGAAAAAGTAGCCTACGGTGGTGGGTCTGTACTTGTGTGGGCCGGAATTTCTTCTGAAAGTCGCACAGAGCTGGTGATCATAGAAAACGGCTCTTTAACTAGCGTAAGATATGTGGAAGAAATCCTCAATGATCATGTTGGTCCATTTATGGTCAATTTAGGTGAGGATGCTATATTTATGCATGACAATGCCCGACCTCATACAGGTAGGATTGTGAATGACTACCTTCAAGAGATGAACATTACTCGTATGGAGTGGCCAGCGCGCAGCCCGGATATCAACCCGATCGAGCATGCTTGGGACGAGCTAGGCAGATGCGTAAAACAACGAAACCCTCCCCCAATCACGCTTCGTGAGCTCAAAATTGCTCTCACAGAGGAATGGGAGAATATTCCCCAAAATCGTATAAGGAACTTGGTGTACAGCATGCCAAACCGCGTAAACGCAGTAATGGAAGCACGAGGAGGCAATACGAAGTATTAAAATTCAAGTCAAATCGTAATAAAGTTCAAAAATTTCATGTTTCCTATTTTTGTTTTAAGGAGAGATCAGCAGTTTTTTTCTTTATGTAATTTTGTGTTAATAAAATGTATGGTGACTCATATTTTTTTACTTTCATTTAAGGAGTATTACATTGTCTATTAAATACAATTTATTGCATTAACCTATCATTTTTAGTTTCCGAGATTTTTAACATTCTTTAAGTGACCCGGAATCATTGCTCTCGAGTGTAGGTAGGCTGTATCACTTTCATTCTTCACAGAAATGCAGATTATCATCGGTAAGTAACGCTATCTGCAATACCTATCTAATAGGTAGCATGTTCTCCTCATGTAATTTAGGTGAAAAGTCTCACATTAGCTGTAAAGTAAATAACTAGCGTAGAGATGAGAAACTGCATTTAATTTTGTCACTTTTTATCACTGCACCATGTTTCGACCTCTATTTAAGTGCTCCACAGATCGTACCTAACTATGCTAAAGTTTGAAGCCTAATTCACAAGCTTGTGACTCAAATTCATATTTTATTAAACTTTTCAATAAAAACTATCTAACTCTATGCTTGAATCTCGATTCAACTTGAGTAAAACTTGCCATACTAAGTTGGACCTCTAGTGCTAGAGTTCTAGAGCTGCTGCGGACCCCTGATACACATCTTACGGATCCCTTGGGGGTCCATGGACCCCCCTCTAAGAAACCCTGCTCTAGTGACACGCATAGCCTTAGTCGTCAAGCAATTATGACTACTTAGGTACGGGGTTTTTACCACTGACCACGAGTTTCTCTTCTACACGCTTACTTTTATACGTTTTCCTAAAAGCTTTAGACCATGACACATCAGATAAAAGATTAGTTGGTTGGTACATTACTCGAGTTCTCACTTTCGTTACAAGTTTACAACTTGTTGATGATTAAGATAAGAATATTTTTTCAAAAGAAATAAATGTTATAATCCGTAAAAAAATATCGTCAGTGCGAAAACTTTTTTTATACATTATAGCCAAATGTTTGATCACAATCTCACCTGATGGTAAGTGACGATAAACTTGTCGATTCTGGGTTTTATAGGCGCCATTCTTACTATAATTACTAGTATTATATTATCTGTGCTATAATTTAATTATTGTTGCGTGCGTTTTTTGTTCTTTCCATCTTCTGACTGTGATGATGATGAAGTACCTACCTAATGAATGGGAATTTACTGTATAATTTTACAAATTCCTGAAATGGTGGTCGGATTTAAAAAGTTTAATTAAATGGAAATGCTGATTTCGTGCTCATCGGATCCTGTAAAGTGCTTTTACGGAATTTCAATTTGTTTATTTGATTGATTCTTTTCACCTAATTAATTTATCGATTGCTTCGTGGTATAATTTATTTTCAAACTAAGATAGTTTCAAAAGTTAGTGTAAAAGCCCTTTCTGATAAACAGATCGGTTTAGGTAGATATTTATTGCTTCTATCTAATAGTCTACAATTATCTAATAATCCTTCTTTTTTTCTTCGTCTTGATGTTATCGATAAAAATAGAACCACTCTCCATTATAACCTATGTAGGTATGGAATGTACACGGACCTGCCTCTATTTATAGTCACCTCTCTCTAGCCTCAAAGGTTTGCTGGAAGAAAACTCTTGCCTTTGTTTATGTCATCTACTTCTGTCTTTTGTTTATGTCCTGTTTTGTGTGCAATAAAGAATTAAGAATAGTCTGGCTGACCACCATCTGTCTGAAGATGACAACAATAATCTGCGTCCTGCGCACACGACGATGAAACCGGTGCTGTAATAAAAACCTGTATGACAGCATGAATGCCGTCCGAAGGATGGTGAAGTAGGCTATGGGGTGAACCAGTGGTACCTATTACCTTTATGTATGTTTATGTTGCACCTTCAGAGTCCCGAGTGGGTGGTATCAAACTATGGCCAAGTTTGTCAAAGTCAAAAAATCTATGTAAATGCGAAACTTAGGTGTTGGTTTTGATTTTTAACCCCCAACGACGAGGTGTTATAAGTTTGACGTGTCTTTGTGTGTGTTTGTGGGGTGGGTGTGTGTATCTGTCGGACGCAACGTAGCTCCTGAACTGATAAAACCAGTTTTGATTTTGTTTTTTTTTTGTTTGAAAGGTGAATTAGTCGTGAGTGTTTTAGCTACGGCATAAAATATATATAGTTCGTAACCTGGATTGACATATAGGCTACTTTTTATCCCGAATAATTAACAGGATCTACAGGATAAAATGAACGAAAAGGATTAGCAGCGCCAATTGGCAAGAGGATTTCATTGTCATGTCATGTCATGTCAGTTTGACAGGGCATAGTACTACCTCTTTGGTCTAACGACTAGCGTTTGACATTCCAGTAGGTACGAGTTCGGTGTAATGAGGTGTAATGTCAAGTTTCTCACAGAAGTATCCGCTCGGTACACGTACAGATAATATAATGAACACGGAAACTGTAGACGCGTACGAAGACGCGGGTAACTGATAGTGTTTGATAAAAATCGGTCCAAGATTCGGGGTTTTTTAAATTTTAAATTTAATTACTTGTTATAGAGGACAGTAATGTACGAGCGCAGCGCATCAATTGCCTTCACAGCTCTACCATATAATTCTAAAGTGCCGTAGAGACCTTTTTGCGTACCATAACAATAAATCATTCTGTGGTTAGGTTAGGCCCCACGTGAGGCAGGTATGTGAGCAGCTTTTTCCTTGTAAATCTCGCACAGCGACCATAATGAGATAAGTGCAGTACCGGTTCGCATTTTGCTTTTCCTGTTGGGCTACTGTGAAACCTAAGGTTTGTAACACTCGCTGGCCCTTTAGAAATGAATCGACATCATAATTTTAGCTGTGAGACATCCACTACTGAACTTGGTCTCTCCCAATTTACCACGAGTATTTTTACAACTAAAAGAAACAAGCCGATGGCACACCTGATATTAAGTGGTAACCACTGCCTATAACGATGTATTGTCTCACTGAGCACGTCCACTGAAGATGTGCCCTGATTTTGGGAAATGTTTTGAATTTCAATTTATTTACTCACAAAATATGTGTATGGTACCATAATAATACTAAGCTAAGCAAACGTAAGCTGTACAGCTTACGGCCCGCATGATGGTAAGAGGTTAATTATCTAGACCTACTGTGGATGAGCCTTACCCATCCCTCTGAGGCGAGAATGTGTATTACTTCGCAGTAGCGCCTGCGGTACGGCCCACATCCACTACTAGGTAATCAACATTGATTGGGAGAGTAACTTTCAGAGATCTAATCAGCTGCTTAGCCACTAGATAAGGATTGGGGTAACTTACTTGGGGTAATCCTACTCTTTGGGGTAGGTAAACAGGGTTAGTCCTAACCTACCTGACACTATCCATCTAGGTAGAGTCATAAAATTATGAGCTTATTGTATTTAAGATTATTCTTGACTTATTTACTAAACTGGTGATGGCAGCTTAGGACTGTTACTGAATTGTCCCGCGAATTGGCCTCTTAAAAATGCACCAAAACACAAGTCAGACCACAACTTTCTAGGCTAGATAATAGAGCTATTCTTCGTTCATCAAGTTCTGAGATCTTTTGGCTGGGTTAAGAATAATCCAACGAAACTGGCTATTTGTAGTTATCTAAGATTGAACTATTGAGATCCAGAGGCTTATTTACCCCGATTAGTTTGCGTTCGGTAAGTTTGCGAGATAACACGAGATGCGGACCGGGTAGGCCAATGTTAGGTAGGTACTGAAAGTGGTAAGTATTTGGATTAAGAAATATGATGTGCAATCGCACCTACAATTATAATATTACCCAAACTCTGGTCCTTAAAATCCTGGAATATAATTTTTTTGCCCGCGCAAAACAAACCAACAAAAAATCTGAACTAGCAACAATATGAATAAAATAAATACTGTTGTGATCTAGATTTTAAATTTTACCTACTGATGATTGATTTTGTGTACTTGTCTAATCTTTGTTGACTTATTATTAAAGCTGCACCTATTTATTAAAAAAAATACCATAAATTTGACGCAAAATAAACATAACTTCCCTATTCACTCAGTAATATTTACATACACGCCTTATAATAATTACGACACGCAAATACGAGTCGTTAGCATAGTAATTTACATAAAACCCAATTCGTGACTGTGCAATCAAATAAACAATTTCATCAAAACATTTTCACGAAAATTACAGATTTTTCAACACATTTTTAATAACTCTTTGAAATCTAGAAATCTTTTCTTTGAAAACTCCTCTTATTAGGAATTGGTCGCTTCTTACAAGGTAGGTACCGATCTACCAAGATTCTGCTTGAGCTCTTTAGTTGAAGGTACTTATTAACATATTCTATCTATCGCTCCATAGGAGTAATACGAGGATCTACTAACTTATGCATTGGTTCCTAACCGGGTAAAGCTGGGTATGCATTGGGCGACAGAAAGTCGCAAACTTCATATTTTCATAATAATATGATACATCCTCTGCGAGATAGGTTTAAAGAAAAAAAAACATTCTCTGCGCATAGTTATTCGATATCTCTTGGGGATGAGCCCTTTGTACTTAGTACTAATAAATAAAATAATACATCGACTTCAAAAATATTTAAAATATTTGGTAAGGTAAGTAGAGAGATTAAAAAGGCCACCTGCAACAAATCTTTCAATGTCGCAGTGAAAGTAAGAGATGAGTCGCGGACGCATAAAAACATGATGTCCGCAGGTTTTTTAAAGTCCCGTTTTTATTGGACGGGTGTGTTCTAAAGTAGGTACTTACATACCTACATTTTGAGTATACTTACATGTAAGTATGCCATTTACGTGTTATTAAACAAGTGTGAAATAAGTATCGTTGAATTTACGGGCATTCTCCTGTATGGGAATCATCTCGTACACCTTTGCTCATCAAATGTAGGGTAACCACACACCACAGATCTTATCTTATCTTCTTACTAATATTATAAATGCGAAAGTTTAGATGTTTGGATGTTTAGATGTTTGGATGTTTGTGTTTCAATCACGTCAAAACCACTGAACCAACTTGGATGAAACTTGACATATATATAGTTCGTAACCTGGATTGACATATAGGCTACTTTTTAACCCGAATAATTAACAGGATCTACAGGATAAAATGAACGAAAAGGATTAGCAGCGCCAATTGGCAAGAGGATTTCATTGTCATGTCATGTCACGTCAGTTTGACAGGGCGTAGTACTACCTCTTTGGTCTTACAACTAGCGTTTGACATTCCAGTAGGTACGAGTTCGGTGTAATGAGGTGTAATGTCAAGTTTCTCAAAGAAGTATCCGCTCAGTACATGCACAGATAATATAATGTACACAGAAACTGTAGACGCGTACGAAGTCGCGGGTAACTGCTCGTAATATATAAACTAATAGTACCCACACTTTGATTCCCCTCGGATTAATCCACATAACTACACAATCGGCTGGTTTCAAATCATTGTGTGACTGTCTCAATGGAAATTAGACTACGGATTAAACTGGCGAATGATCAAATGTTTGTAGTCTCACTTGGCTCAGGATAATTCTCTCAGTAAAATCTATTTAAAATATTATTACGCTCGTATTGGGATGTGATTGATGCAAGTCACAAAATTACATTTTTTATGAAAAATGTGAAGCAGTTATCTCTGCATTTAACGATGCATACTTATTTACCACATATTTTTATCAGATTTTTTAAGAGAATTACCTCTGGCTTTGATGTGAAACTACTACGGTCGCCCTCAGAGCCCTTCATATAAACCCTAAACAATTATTCACTGGGTTCTACGGCGGTGGAACGGTTATAGGCGGCTGTCAAAGGAGCAGTCGTGGGTTCGAATCTCGCTCTATCGATAACGTATAGCAAACAGAGAAACTTTCCCAATCACGTTCCTAGTATACCTACCCTACTATTAATCAATCAATCAATCAATCAACAAGGTAGGTAAGGTAGGTAGGTAAGGTAGGTTTGTTTTATCAATATAAAACAAATGTATTAGATAAATGCTTCTCAAGAGTCAAAAGTCAAAAGATATTGACAACATGATTGGTTACATGCAAAAAATATAACGCACGATTAAAGATGCAAGGTGTAAAATGACTAGATCTCTAAAACTTATCATTATAATTTATAAGTTAAAAAACTGGAAAACCGACTTCAACTCGACTACCAGCTTCATCATCAGATGATGATGACGATGATGACAGTTCATTGGGAATGTTCTAGTCACTATAAACACCACATAAAAGTCACAGGAAAGCAAAATACGCAATTTGGTGCACGTGGTTGGTGTTGATTCTTTAGAGGAACAACTGGTGGGTTTTTGCTTTTCTCCAATTAAATGCGGTTTGAATGTACAAACTGGGTTTATTGACAAATTTAGAAAAATGTAAAAATTTAGGTGTGCACAAAGGGTCCATCGTTGCTAGCAGTAAAATGGTAGGCGCTACGCCGCAACTTTGCATATTGCATCGTTGCTAGCAGTAAAATGGTAGGCGCTGCGCCGCGCCGCCGGGTATATTTTTTTCAGTCATTTCTATTTATAACCCAAACTACTCAACCGATTTTGATAAAAATAAAATGGGACCAATCTGGAAGTATATCCTTTCAGATGAAAAAAGAATTTTTGAAATCGGTTCATAAATGACGGAGTTCTGAGGTAACAAACATTAAAAAAAAAAAAAAAAAAAAAACATACAACCGAATTGAGAACCTCCTCCTTTTTTGAAGTCGGTTAAAAATGAGGCCTATACTTAACACAGTCACAATTGTTTATTTAAACCCCCTGGTATGTTTCCCCAAATCTTGTTTAATTATCAGTTTTTTTTAATCTGAACTAGCTTCTGTCGGCGACTTCGTCCGCATCCTGTTTTATCCTGTTGATTTTTCGGGATAAAAAGTAGCCTATGTGTTAATTTCAGGCTATGAACTATATGTATTCCAAGTTTCATCCAAATCAGACCAGTAGTTTTCGTGTGAAAGAGTAACAAACATCCAACCATACAAACTTTTGAGTATAATATTAGGATAGGATTGTGTTGAGAAGCGTTGAGTCATAATTTGGCTATGTCAGAAAAAAATAACCTGCAATCAAGAAGTGTGCAATCATGTACATTTTTTGGAGGTTGTTTTTTTACACTCTGTCTATTGACAGGATATAGGCACTTGTGTAGTAACACTTATTATTTTGTTCCTAATTTCCTAGTGATAGAAACTATAGAAAGTAACGATATGGGCCGAGACGCAGTCACTTTTACTGGTGGAGTAGGTACAGTTTAATTGAGTTTTTTTTGTTTTTTTTCATGCTTTCTTTCAAGTTCACGATCGTTTGATTAACAAACAATTTAAGTATGATGGCCCAGCAGGGGTATGCCAATCAAAGTTGAACTGCAAAGTTGAACTGCAAAGTTTTAAATCATGGTCAGTTCATACTAACTCATAGTTATTCTGTGACTAAATAGTGACATTATGACGTCATTTGATGTGTTTTCGCGCATATTTTGCTGTCAAGTGTCTAAAAAGAATGATCACGTGGTACAAATTGTACCACGTGACCTGAAGAAATTACACTGGGCAGTGAAATATAACTTGACAGCAAAAGATTGGCATACGGGGGCTGGTCCAATGTTTTGTGTTTTGACTTTGATAAAGTTTAGGTACTTTATATTAATTTCAATGATAAAACTGCATAATAACATTTTACGACTGCATTTACTTGGATTCTAAAAACATTGTTTATTAGGTAATCGACTTGTGTTACGACTTGTAGTAATGTTCAAATAATGACCAAATGAGAGCTATGAGATCAACCTCTCATAGTTCCATCTCATAATGATGGTCTCAGTGCAATGTCACCTTTGCGGTGGACGAGTTAGTGAGGCAATGCAAACGTTAAGCAGAAGTAATCCCTGAATTTCAGGTGAGCCGTGCTCGTGCCGCCACGTTTTTCTTACAAAAAATGTAGCTTCTTTTTGTAAAACTCTTCCTAACATATTTTTTCTAGCAGATTCACCACCATTTTATCTGGAACGTGAAAAGTTTTTTCTACAAAATGAGTAGCATAGTGGTTTAAAAGCGACGAGCGAAATAAGGAGCGAATATATCTCAAAAACATGCATCTGAAAAACCTCGGGGCATTTTATAATACAGAGGCGTATATAAAATTGGAAACAAGTAATAAAATAAGACGTCTTTCTCTTTGCGTACATTACAGTGACTTTCTTTTTTTTTCAGTGAGTGGTGAAGTTTATTCTTCCTTTATCAGATTAATTTAAGGGAGAGAGTCATTGAGGAAGTCAAAGTTAAAATCGTTAAAATCACTTTAAGTAAAATACAAGCTCCATTTTAAAGGCAATCTTTATTTATACTTCCTAGATACCTACTCGAGGTTTACTCTGTAAAATAGACAATTGTTTACTATGGCTATTTAAGTTACACTGTGTGGTAACGCAGCAATACGATCCACTGTAGAGTTTTCGCAAGTCGCAAGCACTGGCCGCGTAGTGTACATCTAGCGTCACTAACGAATCTTCATGTATCATTTTCAGTGTAGATCCTCAGTCCTGAAAAAATGCTTTTTACCTGAAATCGAGTCTGGCTCCCTGGAGACCAATACCAGTGCGAGAGAAGTAATATATCGGTCTCATTTTAATAAACAACGATGAGAGAACGGCCGATAAAAATATTACCTTACGAAATAAAGTGAAACGGAATATTGTATCGATACATTTCTTTTCGGATTATAAATCTAGTTATAATCCAACAATATATAGTTCGTTGGCAATATAATATCCTACGTGTTCACTAAACCACTGAACATTAGGTGGGTCTTATCCTATCCTGAAGGGAATCAGTCTACTAAAACCATCTAAAACTAAACACCGCGAATAAAAAAATACTTCTAAAATAACCTAAAAATCTACTAAAGCAACATTAATGCAGAAAATCTGTTAGCTTTTAGCCAGTAGATACTTTTTAATACGATTTGCTGGTGACTAAACTTAATTATTCACAGTTTTCGGAGTGGCGCGTTTTAGTTAATTCTATTTGTGCACCCGGTGGTGTGTTCCGTTCAGGCACTGTCGCATCGCTCTAGGGAGACCATACTCCTAGCTTATTTCCACATACTGCTATCGATTCTGTTGTTGCATTTTTCTAAACTAACCTAATTTGACAGCGCTAAAATTATAGCTGTCTTTGTCGTTTCAGGTTATGAGAAAGGGACAGCAACATTTTAGTGTTGTCAAATTAAGTTAGTTTAGAAAAATGCGACAACAGAATCGATAGCAGTGTCTGTCAATGTATTATAGAGTTGTCGCGTGTAGCGTTGTTCGCTATTCACAGTTTTTTAAAAGTCCAAAATGAACATTGTGGTTCTTGGGTTATTGAACGGCGACAGTATCATGATAAGAAGGTCTTTGCGGTACCACGTAAGAGTTGTCAGAAGAACACCAAAAACCTGGACAGCTGAGAAATCGCTGTCGAAAACATGAGGATCAATCCTTTCTATTATAATTAGGCAAATGGTTTTTTTGTGATCACTGCTTTTGGCTGTTGGCCATTCGGAATGAGGAACTGGGGTCTAGATTCATCTATAAGTAGTATAGACTATATAAAAGACGTTTCCTAATTGTTTCTTGTGATTTTCCGAATAAATACTTTTTCCACTCGAGTTTTAAGTTTTTTGAACGTATCATGTGCAGGCAAGGCAAGTTCTAAATGTCATAAAAAACGTTGAAAACACAGAAATTGAAGAAGCAACTTTGTATTCTTGATTTCTTCCTTGATTTTTATTAAAATAACCTAAAGCGATTTAAAGTCACAGTCAGTGTACCACAGTCATAACGTTAAACGAAAGATGTTTTTCTTATGTAAATTGAGGGGCGTAATGAAAACCTTATCTACCATAGTTAATTTATGGCCATGTTTAATGTTGCTTTACTTACTGAAGTTTTTGTACCTTCGCTAAAATCACTCTGTTCTCGGACTTTTGTTCTGTTTGATAGGATTTTTTTGAAGGTTCGACGACGTTGTCGTGGTTTGTGTTTTTATTCGTAAGCCGTACTAGGTGGATAAGGGTAGCTCAAAGACCGCGGCAGAAACATGGGCATATCAGCTGAATGAACACAGATGATGTTATGAGAATTTAAAATAGTCAGTTTGCGATCTCCAACCGCTCGTAAAGGATAACGCTACAGAACTTCTCTAGAATGAAGTATTTGATATCTTGGGTGAAAAAATACACAAAAGGTTTTGGTTAGAAGGTCGACCATATTTGTAACAAATTACATAGGTACTTGAATAATTACAATATATCATTACGCATTCCAGGTGGACTCCTATCGTTCAGCAAAGTCCTCAACTTTTTCCCGGTGGGCGGGGAGCGGGAGTGCTTGCCGGCAGGCTACCACGTGGCACGGGCAGGCATCTGCGTCAATGCTTACGACTGCCGGCAAAGAGACGGGAAGGCGGCTGGTGACTGCGCGCATGGACTTGGCGTTTGCTGCGTTTGTAAGTACCATTGCTAAATAACGGCTTAGTGGTTCTAAGGAGTTCCTACTTTGCAATCCTAATACTATCCCAGCCTTGCACAATAGGGTTTGTCCTACGTAAGGTAGAGGGTAAAGTCCGCAGTTTGCTGTCGTTGAGTAGGTACTTATTCTGAGGATTACTGATCGTGTTACTGTGTGGCACAAACCAAGATTTCTGCCAATCAACGCTTACGACTGAGAAAGAGAGTGCTGGAAAGCGGCACACTCGAAAAAAATATAATTAATTTCCTTGAGCATTTTTTTTTCAAACATACAGAACCCAGTGATACCAAACTTGGCTCAGTTTCCTTTATGTATTTTCTGAACACTATAACGATTTACTGACCTTGAGGTCAGGTCAGTTGACCCTATTGGTTTATTGGATGTTTATTATGGTTTATTGGATGGATGTTTATATGTTTATTGGATGGTCATTTTGGATGCACCGGTAAAATATATATATTTTACCGGTGCAGCACCACATCGAGTGCTTGCACACTGCCCGACACGGCTCGAACTAAATATCGTACATACGCGTCGATATGACGATATCGTGTCTAGTATTATGTATAACAATTAGTTCTCCGACGATGGCTGTTTTCACACTGTCAACGACACGATACCTACACGATATCATCGTTGAGCTAATAAGTTATAGTGTACGCTATCACACTGTGTCGGCGCCGACAACGATATTATTGTTCAAGCCACTGATATCGGTATCGTGTAGCTGTCGATGTCGTGCAGTGTGCAAACATCCGATATCGTGTAAGTTGTACACAGATAATCTTTAACTATTTCATTGGTAAAGACAAGGCCCACTTTCTCTGGCAACTTCCTGCGGCTTCATATTTGAAATCGCTGTTTACAGTCCATTGTTCAGTAGATTGGATGAGCTTGCGGGTTTGTTGTGTATAGAGTAGCTTTCTGATTTCTCTGGCGGATATTTAAAAAAAAAACTTCGCTATTATTTAATTTGATTGATCTTGCTTTTGAATTGCAATCAGAAAACATTAAGACAACATTCTTTTAATACTTTATTGATTAGCCTACTAGAATTCTCTGCCTTTAAAAATGTTGGGTTTCTCAATATCGTTTATTTATGTTGTTTTAAAGTAATCTAGCTCAACATTTTTGTTTCGAAACACGTTTTTATTTTTCTGAGGCTGTAAAACTCCATAATATAATATGGAATTCCATTTGACTTCAGTTTATATCTATTTCGTGCTTCAGTGAAACTTCAGTAAGTTTGCATCATGTTTGCATGGACTTGTCCCACTCACTCTAGAACGCCCATGGTTAAAGTTGTCTCTGTCTATCCCGTAAAAAAACATATTGCTGCACTAGTCTTAAACTCCGATCATTCGCCGTATCCAATGGCTCGCTACTTCCAGATGATTCCTATTGGAATGGAATTGAATTGGAAGCGACAATAGCATTGGGCACCTCTTGAAGTAATGCGTTAGAGAAATGGACGATACAAAAGATCTACGTATGAAAGCGTCTTAAGTTAGGTTTAGACCAGCAAGTTGGGAAGCGAAAATGTTTTAAATAAATAAATATTCATGGACAATTCACACGACGCCCTCTAGTCTCAAACTAAGCAAAGCTTGTAATATAGGAAATGATGATAATGCGATTAATAAACCGCAGGATTAAGTATTGGTTAATATTCTCGACATATATTAAACTAGGCACGTATGTAACACCCGTGTAACCTTTTATTGGTCTCTGTAAGCAATGTCCATTTTTGACCCACGAACGAGAAGCCTTTCATTGGTATTCAAACTGACCCATGCCCAGACATTTTTACGACGGAAATAGTTTGAAAAGGTTTAGAATACACTCACCGCTACTGTAAGGGCGGATACACATGTATGTATCATATACACGGTATGTGTATGAGGCCGTGGCCTCACTTCCGAGATTGACCCGTTACGTCCAAATGATCGCACCAAAGGGAAATTCAACGTTTACCTACAATGCGCCTCTTTTAATTTCTATTGAACAATACCCTACCCTCCGTGCGTATCGCACGAGTGTCAATAATCACGCCGTAAAATTGTCTAATCGATAACCGCTTGTTTTTCATCACTTATTTTTATTGGGATTCTATGTAATTTAATTGTGCTAACTCGACTCAATAGCAAAACAACAAAAGATTTTATCGAAGTGTCGCATGTCTCGACAAGTCTCTTCGTGGTTTGGTTCCCTAAACGAGGTTGTTTTCGTCGATCGTCGACTGTTCGAAGTTCGAATTAATTTAAAAGTTCCAGTTGAAGTTCTTTATTTGAATCGTTTGAGTTTTTCGTCGAGTCAGCATCAGCACACTTGTAAGACTTTAACCTGCCAGTGCAAGTTTGTGAACGAGTAAAAACTTTTTGCAATAATTTAAAAAAGTAGTAGAGTCAACTTCACTAGAGCTTTGTGCAAGTTTTTCTTTTTTCAATATTAAGCAGAATTTAATTAGTTTTTACTCTTACCATGTTCTGAGGACCTACTTAAACTGTACCCTGAAAAACAAAACGTATATTATGAGAGTTGAAAATATTTTCCTATAGGTACTTACTAAGATGTCGAACATTAGCATATTTGCCCCAATACATTCTCTTTCGAAAACATGACGGAGACTTGTCTCATTAGTATTCGGCGATACGTCTTGACAGACCTACCTTGAACCGTAGAGGTACGAACGGGTCCTTGACCATAGAGATTCCTTAACTTTGAGTGCCAAGTTATTTTATTTTACCGTGAAATGTGATGATATAATTTTATGTGTAATTTTTTTAATTTTTTTTTTAAATAAATATTCAGGGACATTTTCCACAACACTCTCTAGTCCCAAACTAAGCAATGCTTGTAATATGGGAACCAGATGGCTGATAGAATACTTATATACTTTTTATATACTTTTTACTTTTGAAATAATAATAAATAAATAATTATTGTAATTGGTGTAAAAGCGTGTTAATTAATTGACTAAATGTAAATAATAATAATCTAAATGATCCTTGTGATTTTATTAAATAAAGAAATTTTGACCTTTAATAAACCTTATTAGTCAAATCAGTGAATGTGCTCAAGCATTTGAGTTTCCACATCTACCAAAGCATCCTGGAAAGTGTTCGTTTATCTGCTCCTACTTTGAAGATATTGCACTAAATAACTCGACCGTGAGGGTCATTCAGACCCTTCGGAACACGTTCCAAGTTTATTGTGGAGCGGTCTCCTGGACCCCGGCGACGGGTACGCGTGTGCTATCGATTTTGTGTCGAACCTCTGTATTATTAAAACAGTTTTTGCTATGCTCCAGAGAGAGATGACTTGTTGTTTTTAATCTCCGACTGAAAAACGGAAGGGGTGTTATAAGTTTGACGGCGTCGTGTCTGCTTGTCTGTGCCCTCGTAGGTCTGAAAGTAGGGTTCTGATTTTGATGTGTTTTCTTTTGTAAGAAAGGTGATTTATCTGGATTATTCTTGGCTTTTTTAGCCAGGGTTGTTGATAATCGATGGAGCCGATTCCAAATTATGAGGATATATGTACCATCAGCAAAATTTCCGCCTTACCACTTTTGAAACTGTTTCGCTTGCAAGCAGTTAGCCACCTGACTCCGCCTTTTTCTTTTGTCTTCTTATTTTGACCAACCAGAGACCTAAACATCTATTTATTTTTATGACGGCCCATTGTTTTCATAACTTTTACAACCGAAATAATTTGCTTCTATTGGCTAGTCGGCTTACAGGAAATGCACCCTTAAGGTGGTAAGGTAGAACTTTTGCTGAGAGTACTATCGGCAAAATTTCCGCCTTACCACTTTTGAAACTGTTTCGCTTGCAAGCAGTTAGCTACCTGACCCCGCCTTTTTCTTTTGTCTTCTTATTTTGACCAACCAGAGATCTAAACATCTATTTATTTTTATGACGGCCCATTGTTTTCATAACTTTTACACCCGAAATAATTTGCTTCTATTGGCATTCAAACATTAACGGCTAGTCGGCTTACAGAAAATGCACCCTTAAGGTGGTAAGGCAGAACTTTTGCTGATGGTACATCAAATTTGAAAACCAGTTTTCATGAATTTAAAAAATAATTGCAATTTGAAACATTTAGTTCACATCAATATATTCAGATTTGATCAACCGGAGTCCATACTTCAAAGTCTGATGATGACCAGCAATGATGAAGAGGATCTAACGGGATTTTCAGAGTCTTAAAATTAACTTGTCATATCTCTAAGTTTATATAGTTTTAGCTTAGTTTTAGTAATCTGAGTCCCGTGTGTCTGAAAACAAAAAGTTGCCATCTCTCCCTCTAATTAATAAATAAAATAAAATAAAAAAGCCTTTATTGCTAACTTATTTTTTATAAAATATAATCACTTGAAAGTGTATTAAAAAATTAATTTGTTAGGACCCCTCTTGGGTATAGGCCTCCTCCAGTGTTCTCCAGTTGTCTCTGTCCTGAGTCAGATCTATCCAATTTGTTGTATTTGTAGTTTTATGTATGTCGTCTACCCATCTAGCGTTAGGTCTACCCGGTCTTCTCTTTCTAATTAATAATAGCTATGGGATAACTTTTAATATCTAAAATAACAAACTAATTTTCTGGTTGAACAATCTGTATACCCATTACATAATCAAATCACAACCCACACATCGGCCAGTGAAACTATAACTATTCTAACCTGTCAAACCAACCTACCCTTACTAAACGCTTTCCCTAATACCTTGTAGGCACAGTAGGTACATTACATGTACTTACCTATTACCTCAATAATATTATAAACTAGCAGTTAATTGCTAAGTATTTGAGTTGTTATTGGTTATGGTACCTAACTGTAATTACCTCACTACAATACCTAGGTACCTATTGATAATACTTAGGTATAATAAAATATTGTACGCCCTAAATGGGTAGGCTGTTGAGACTTTTTCTACCCAAAGATCTCTTGTACACAGTTTTACAATAAATGATTCTTATTCTTATTCGTGAATTCGTCCACGAAAAAAAAACAAAACAATAATATGACCTAAACAAGGTTACGAACTATAATATATTCCTAGTTTCATCCAAATCGGACCAGTGTGATTGAAACACAAACATCTAACAAGATACAGTCAACATCAAAAATTTGTCACTTTCCAGAATATCAATATTGTAGAGTCAGGAAAGTATTAAAATAGAGTTTATAAACCATAATTAGATAGAGAAATTGCAAGCAAAATTTTTAGGAGAACCTAAAAGTCTCTTTATGCAATGAATGATGGTGAGTGTACTTGAAGGTATAATCTACGCGTCATGTTCTCGCCAATCGCTAGATAATTCACGAGATAGCTCGAAATTACATCACGAGATTAAGCTCGGCTTTTCTAAGAAACAGCGAGGTGTTCATGTCAGTCGGATTACATTACAGGGGAGATGGGGCCAATCCGTACCAATAATAAATAGAAACTGGCTGTAAACGGAAGACATTTCAGGGAGTCAAAACCCCTGGTATGATGGTTCAAGTGTCAAGATTTCAATAAAAATAATCTCTAATAATTGATTTCATGATGCGCTTGTGTAGCTATAACCGTCAGAAATAAAAACTATAAAAAGTACGGGTTCGATCCCCGCGGCTGTAGTAGGTCCAATGTTTGCAATATATGGTCTGGATTCGGGTGGTAACGTAGCTCGAAGTAGTATCAAAGTCCTATTGAATACATTTTAGGGAATAGACAGTCAGTAAGTCAGTGTGTGTGAATGAGAGATCAGCGAGTCAAGACACGCAGAAGCTTAAGAGGAAACGTGGGTGGTCTTTTCTCCATACAAACGCTTTCGCCTGTTTTCTTTTTGGTTAATGACCCTAGAGCAATGATTTTTCACAGAATAATAAATAATCACTATTTCTATGCCCCTATGTTTTCCTTTTTGGTGATAAATTAGTTTTATAAGCACTAGAACCCTCAAAAAATACTCAAATTTGCTTATTTAGATCGCTGTTAACAGAGTCCTAGGGCGTCTTGCACCAGAATCACTAAACGTATTTAACAGTTAAATCGATTTAAATCTGACGTATTTGTATGACTTGACAACTCGCTTAATACTATTTAAGAGTTAAACGCGTTTAGCGATTCTGGTGCAAGCCGCCCCTAGTGTACAAATTTGACAACTATTAACGAAAAAAGAAAAACATAGCGGCGTAGTATATATCCTCCTTATTCAGTGTCTAAAATATCTTTGAAATTGGTTCAATATTTGAGGAGGAAATAGGCGAGAGCCAAACCTCGAATTATAACTTTTTACTTAAGCTTTTGAGTCGGATCTGCAGTTGTCCTTATTGCACGAATTTGAGGGCAGGGGGGACGGTAGCGACAGCGATAGTTTCTTCAAATATCTAATTTTCTAAAGTCTCTCCGCCCGTATTTCCTCTTAAGTGACTGTTAGAAATGGGTATAGAACGCGAACAGAAACCAAGGCTTCACTTATGATGTGATATAATCCAACGGTACTGATAATCAGGAATGAATTAACATTGCATGACGATGATGTAATTCCATTTTGCGTGAGCTTTGACGGCACGTGTTAATGGAATTGAAGATGGGAGCGAAGAGTTTGATAGAAAGCTCCCTTTGTCAAGAAGCGGTGCCCGTCATGGCAAAAAAAATTAAAATAGCCTGTAGAAGGTTGAAATTATACCAGCGTAATTTGATGATAAAACTTTTTTCTGGCCTGGACGTTGTGGAGCTAAGTCATTTTAGTTTAAGAGTTTTTCATGATATACAAAGGGATTCCATAGATCAGGAGGACCAATATTGGTGCTAAATGCTGCAGTTATCATGCGCATAATGATTCAATTAAATCCCATCAACCAAACAGCTCTTCACAATCTCCCCTAAAATTTTTGAATTTTTTCCAGTTGAGGTGTCCTGCGGGGGCACTGTCCAGAATAACCTGACGTACTTCATGTCTCCGGGTTTCCCTGAGCTGTGGAGTGGGGATGAAGACTGCAGCATCACTATTGAGAAGACGCATGCCGGCATCATGCAGTTGAAGATCGACTTCGTGCACTTTACTATCGTAAGTCAGTGTAAGCATCATGTAGAACGTGACAAGCAATTGCCAACAATGATGATTTAGAGACCAATAAACAATTTAGGATGAAACTGATTAAACAGGATGACCTTTATAGTCTACAATGTCAGTCTTTTAAAACATTATGTTAATGTAATAGAGTTCCTTGATAGAAACTCAGAAGACTAAGTATTATTTTATGAAGCTTTTGTACTTTAGGGCCAGCCAAATAGAATGACAGGTGACTGCGATGAGGACGCTATGGTACTGGGTGAGGGAGAGTCCACTTTCACACTCTGCGGACAGAATCATGGACAGCATAGTAAGTTACTGCAGTTTGATTTTCCTGAACGTGAAGTTACAAAAAAAACTGTTCTAGATCTTTCACTCATCCCAATTTCTATTTCTGTTCCATTGCTGCAACTAAGTGGCTTATGTCCAGCAATGGATTTCTACAAGCTGATAGTACGATGATAATAAAATAACGCAGAATACGCAATGGAAGATGGCATGAAGAATGGCAGGAGTTCGAAACGCTCGGCGCCACCATGGCTGACTAGGTCACCAGACTATTAAAACACTCCAACTTCTTCCAGTATACTACACACTCTCCAGCCACACAGAGGCTCGCGAGGCGGGCGACCTGGCCAGCACCACATCCACCCGCCTCACCATGCGGATGCGTGGCGCTGACATGCCAAGACTCTGGCTGCTGCGGCTGGCACAGATGCCGCTGGCGTATGCAGCGCCTCATGAGTGCCTGCAGTATCACACTGCTGATAATGGTAATGGTTTCTTTAGAGATTCAATCGGGAGTATATTAGTACTAAAAGTTTGCTGAATGTTACAATGCAACTTTGGCTGCTGTGGCCGGTGCAGATCCCACGTATGCAGCGTCTCACTAATAGCTGCAATGCCTAAAACGGTTATGAGATTTCGCTGTGTTTCAACTTGAAGTGGAATACCGACTTTTGTATCTTGAGCAGGTGCTTAATATGTTTGATTGAGATTCTGATCACCTCCCTGGATGAATTATATAGAGTTTTGTATTTTAATATGAATTTAAAGCACTCTTAAAGAGGTTCTGGATTGTACCATTCCAGGAACAATAAAAACGTTCAACTACGCAACCAACGGACGGCATCTCGCTAGCCAGGACTACAAAGTCTGCATCAGGCGCAACACCAATCGCTGTTCTGTGCGGTATGCGCCCTGTGATGCACGCGGCTTCAGGATAGGACCTCCAGGAGACGAACCTCAAGTTATTGACCCTGTCTGTAAGTCCTTTGAAGAATTTCATAGTGAATGCATTCAGCTCAAAGCAGGTCTTTCTAAGCTGATCCAAGTCAGTTCTAAAGGGGCTGGTAATGACTGACAGCTAGTTACAATTAGCACTACTGGGACACTAGTCCATCCAGTACTCATCCAAATTGAAATGTGTGTGAGTGCGTCAGTTTAGGAGAACTAGACAAGTTGGATCACGATTGTTTATAAGTAGGTCGTTTTTACAGATGAATCGACACCTGGAAGTATTATGATGGACCCAGAAAATGACTTTGTCGAGGGTTCTGGTGATGAGCCAGGGGCACAAGTCGCTGTGGAACAGCCTAGTCAGCCTACTATGCTGTCGAGGGTAAGAAAATGAATATTGGATCTCGTGCCAAGAAGAACAAAGCATCTATTGGGGCACTGGTATTTCAAAATATAGCGTTGAAATGATTTTCCCTATCGCTATCAATCAGTTTATTTTAGCGTGTTCCTAGGATTCACTGTTATTAGCTACATTGTATTTAGTATCGTAAAAAGCGTACTAATTTGATATTTCTGAAAAAAGAACCTAAAATATTGCTAGACCATTGACCATGCATGTAGGTAATTGTCCTTTTCCAATAATTATTATAATCAGCCACCAATGCTAGGCAAAGACCTTCATGACTTCCACTAATATTTTTCTTGATTTAACAATACCTCAGTCAGCTTGGAGCTTCTTCTTCTTCTAACTTAAGAGCTGTGCTCTTGTCGGCGTAATGTATGCATTTCCCGCCAGGTTCTTCTTTTCAGGGCAGCTTCCTTGCTTGGAGCTTGGAGCTAATCGAGATTATTCCATACGTCAATCTTTCTCACTATCAAACTGATAGTTTACCCGATAATCGTCGACTAAAAACAATTTACTCCAAAACATCCCCCCGATTATGCTTTATAAGTCACCGTAATACCCTGTAGTACCCCGTAGTTAGCCTAACCCCCTAACCCTCAGATATGGAGCTATATTACATCTTGGATGTGGGGGCAGCGTTCCGGCAGATCTCTCCGCTGGTCTCCATACGCCCAGCATTACAGCGATGATGACCAGTACCGGTACTTTGGATATGGGAACTTTGGAGTCGGCATGACTGGACATGGTAGACAGAGGTGTCAGGACAGGATTACCATTCCTTGCGAGAACGAGTACTTTGTTACGGTGAGTATTTTATGTGGTTGTTGTTGGCTGGTGTTAGAATGTAGATTGCTTTGTGTAAAGTAAAGAAGTTGTAATGACCAAGAGGATTCTTTATTTTTTATTTAGGGAAAAATGACAAAGCAGGGAAGAGTTTTTATCATTTATGATGATTATAGAAATCTTGAAATATTTTGTATGAATAGGTACGTCTATATTCATTGTCATTTTATACCTACCTCTGAAGACGTACGTTATACCTACTGCATTTCTTTTTTGAAAAGTTCAAAATTCAGATCTACCGAACACATTATAATATACCATGATTTTTGCGAGTTTTGTTCCCGACATTTTAGTGAAAGTTATGTTCATAACCATTGTTGGGATATTATAAAAGTCACAACAATGGTGTTTTGTGATTTTTGAAACCTCTGTCTGAAATGTCTGTCAAAGTATGTTTTCAAGAGTTTTCAAGCTATTTTCATATCCCCAGGGTCAATACTACGGAGTAGGAGTTTGCGACCCCCACCACTGTGGGAGTACCTTCTGTCCCGGACAGACTCCGGACCAGTGCCGCATTGAGACCTCCATCACCCCCTTCGCTGTATCCGTCCATTTCGGACCCCCTATCGTCAAGCGGAGTCCAGAAGAAAACATCGGAATGTGTATCAAGTATTCTCAACAGCCTTGTGAGTCTTAGACTTGTATCCTGAGAAAAAAGTCAAGATAAGTACTTTTTAGAATAATTAAAAAATGTGAATCGAACTTTATCACAGAGTGTAAAGTGGACTACAATGAAACTAACTGTGTTTCGTTTTTTAACCAACTTCAAAAAAGGAGGAGGTTCTCAATTCGGTTGTATGTTTTTTTTAAATCTGATAGTGATGACGTTTTAGTTTTGGACCAAATAATATCTTAGACACAGGTTTGTTTTTACCTCTGACTACCTCGAGAGGGTCAACAGATTGTAAAAATTAAAATTTAGAACTAAAAACGGCATTTTTTGAAAGTGATATTATTTTTGTGTAGTTTTTGATTTGTTTAATTTATTGTGTAAAGTAATGTTTTTATATAATGTTGTATTTATAGTGCCATTGTTATACACTGGTTAAGTAGTGAATTTGTAAATATCTATAGGGCATTTTATTTATTATTTATTTAAAGTATGTAAGTAAGTAAAGTTTTAATTATTCTAGCAGTTGAACCTAAGTAGAACAAAATAAACATTAATTTATCTGATTTTTTACATGTTCATTTAAGTATTTCTATTTTTTCTGAAAAAATAAAAGTACATGAACCTTATTATGAAAATTAAAAATACCATTCTTATTATTCTCATGCATTGCTACGCAGAATATTAGAACAAAACTATTTAGGTACCTACTAGAAGGTATACATTCCAAGTTGTCACCAACCACCAATGTAACAAGGTACCTATTTCTTCAAAGCCGTCAATGTACATTTTAAATTTTGTAAAGTACCACTGACATTTGCATACCTATTTCTAAATAACATTAGTGATCGCAACAGTCACCTTCATGCAATATTGCTTACTTTGGCGGGGAAATTCCCGAGAGAAGAAAACTTTGAATGAAAACCAGATTGCAACTAAGCTACCACGTACGTTGCAAAATCTGCAAACGACTTGGATAGTAGATATTATGCAAGTGTATGCAAGTACCACTTATCTCTATAATCGGAGCAAGCTCCAGCAAAATTATTGCTAACAGGATACAAGCAGGCGATTATCGAGTTTAATAGCCCACTCTAGCATACCTACATTGTGACTAGCGAGATTATTTTCAAGATCATGAGATTAACAAGCTTTCCGTATAGAATTTAGTTGGAGATTGCTTTTGCACGTACACTACAGACCAATCACGTGTTTAATCGAATAGGGGATTTCAATTTGCATACTTGGAGATTAATTCTGGGTCTTCACCGTAAGGGGAGTTTGGTCTTTGTCTTTGAGTTTATACCACAATCAGCCATAGGTAAATCTTCGAAATGAAATAACTAGATTTTACTTAAGTATACAACGAAGGTGTCATCCTTTTGTCGAATTAGATAAAAACAAAAAGTATCGAGAGAAAGATGTGGTATTCGATAAAAAAAAAATTTTTTTTTTCTTTACAAGCTGACCATGATTTGACCAATTTGTTATCTTATTACGGCCATTGTGATATCATTTTGCTCACCATCCCGAACTTTTTCAACTCAATCCGATTCAAGGTGACATTATCTGTAATTTATATTTGTTCCGATACTGATCACAAATATGGTGACCGTTAGGGCCTCTTCACACGTCTCAGTTGCCAGGTATCTGCGGCGAACTGTATGGTACGCCATGTACTGTAGCTTTTTCACACGTACACGGGACGTGTGAAATGGGCCTTAAGATTTGGTCATATTTCCAGTGGAATTCAAGGAAGGCATAAAATAACAACTGTTACTTACTCACCATTCTATACTTCTACTTTTTAAATTCATATTGTTAAGGCATTCTCTTTTCTAACAAATCTAAATCACATATACTTTTTTTCACATTTTTTAACATTTTATTTATATAATCTTGGCAATAAGCCACACAAATATTTTTTCATAAAGCTCATCGTCCCCTCTATACCCTGGCCCGCACTTCTCAGATATGATATCCAGAGAAACAAGCACCTACCCCCTGGGGACAAAGGACTGATTAAACAACTAAATTAAAATATAATTAAGTTCTGAATTTACAATTTATTATTCAATCTCAGTTGTTAACAACGAGCAAGCCCGAGTTTTGTGAATCAACTTATTTATGAGATCTTCTAGATTCACGTCAATTATTTTAATTAAAATATTCTGAAACGTAATTTTTATTTAATAAATTATAATATATGCACTATTTTGTACATTACTGTCAAACCACAGACTGTGATCAAAAAGTGTATTTACGAACAAAAGCGTAGTTTTACCAAGTGTCCACATAGTAAGTGTATCTCTTAGGAAGAGGAAAAAATACTCACTTTTCACCTTCACCGTGTTGTGTAAAGGGTTTCATCTCATCTTCTTTGATGATTGTGATTTTCATCCCTTGCTTTAATTATTCCATTCTTTAGAGACTGCTCAGATTATGTCACCTTTAGGCGTAATAGATTCACATTGTGACATCACCGATGTCTCGTATCATGCCTTTGTTATCTCAAGCAAATCTTTATTGTGACAACCCACTAGAAGATAACATATCCACACTCAGCTCAGTAGTAATGCAAGAGTGATCTAATAAACAAGAAAAATGAAATTCGTACAGTTTTACCAACAACACGAACCCAAAAATGTTAGAGTTGGTGTTTTAATAGGCGAACAAGTCATAGATTTAAACCAATCTCATCCCAGCTTGCCTACTACTTTGATAGAGATTATAAAAGGCGGGCATATCGAGACAGTGAAAAAACTAAAACATGCTAAAACGTTACCACTTGATTCTGTGATCCTGACTGCTCCTCTGCACGGTATGGATAAAGTCCTATGCGTGGGTCTAAACTACAAGGATCATTGTGAAGAACAAAAATTTACACCACCAGCCATACCATTTATCTTTAGCAAGTTCCCAAGTACTGTTATTGGACAAGACAAAGCCGTGAAGCTAAGACCCGAAGTCTCCAACAAAGTGGTTTGTGAAGTAGAATTGACCATTGTCATTGGTAAGGAAACTAGATCCATAACAGCTGATGATGCGTATGACCATGTGTTTGGGTACACTGTTGCTCAAGACATCGGTGCGTCTGATTGGGAACAAAACGACCAAATGGGGCAACTTCTTCTAGGTAAGGCGATGGACACATTCTGTCCTATAGGGCCCTGCGTGGTTACTTCAGACGAAATCGGTGATCCTCAAACGCTTGGTATCAAATGCAGCGTGAACGGAGTTCAGAAACAGAGCAGCAATACAAACCAGTTCATCCACAAGATTCCTGACATCATCGCCAGATTGTCAAGGGTGATGACCCTGCTGCCTGGAGACATCATTCTGACAGGAACGCCTGGAGGAGTTGGGGTACACAGAAACCCCCCAGAGTTCCTGCAGCCAGGGGATGTTATCACCAGTGAAATTGAGAAGATCGGCGTTTTGTATACAAAAGTAGAATAGTAGATCCATAAAACTTGAAATAAATATTGTAGCTTCAGTTTCCATCTTCAAATACTGTAGATTATCTTATCAAGAGCAGTTATATAAAGTATTTTTGATAAAAATATTGTGTTATTACTTATTTTTCCTATAAATCTTGATAAGTAGTATTCAGCTGAAGTTAAAGCACCGGTGGTCTAGTGGTAGTGACCTCGCCTTCCGACCTTAGAATAGTGGGTTCAGATCCGGTCATGCATTTAGTCAGCTCCGCGTGTATTGACTTTATCTTTCCTGTGGATAAGGCCGATTAGGCAGAGAGGATGGCACTGCAGAGTCCTGTTTATAATATAAAATTATGCATATTTATATGGGTAAAAAGTGGTCCCTGACGTCTAGATTATCTATCATCTAGATTTAAATGCAAAGGCCTGATTATTATAATATTCAGCTGAAATGGATCTCAATAGTAGCTACTTACTTTATCTTATAAGAATTTTATTAGATTTTATTAGATAAGATTTACTTATAGAGATGTGATAAGTAATGCAAACTTTTGAATGCTAAAATCCCTTCATTTTGAGGCAGTTCTCTCCAGACTTTCCAGTAAAGTAATTGAATTATACTTGAAAGTTCAGCTTTACCAAACTGAAACTGAATCAAGGCATACGCATGAATGATTCAAGCGTTACTTGTAAAGCCAACAGACGCTGGAGTAGTGCATGTTTTACTTGAAAATTCATAAAACGGTAGCCATTGATAGCGTAAAATCTCAACGGGAAGTTATTTAGGATGCAGGCTGAACGTACAACGTGCAACTCACGTGCAAATAAAACGGCAGAAAAATTATAGTGATAACCAGGCTGTGATTTTGATCGCAAGGGAGCAATCAATCTTTTTTTACCAGGTTTTGAGCTGAAACTAGTAATTTCATCACTACTTGGCCAGTAATATAATAAGGGCTTTTCGCGGCCATATTTCGCAAGTTGACACCAGGTGTTATAATAATGCTGTCAGTCAAGATCAAGCACATTTATATCCATTCAGTAGTGCCAGTCTAACAAACTAAACTCGCAAAATGCGTTTAGATTTTTTTCCTTCTTCTTTTGATTTCAGTACAACATAGAACCTACCAAACAAACTTTTTGTAACATACACAGTCTTGTCGAATTAGCTCCATCTATCGAGCCATTTCAAACGAATATTCTGCTTATTTTTAGTGAAATAAAAAGCCTTCTTTTTGTTACACTTTTTTATAAATTATTACTCAATGATATATGTAGCTAAGCTAATTACATATAATCAGAGCTTCGTCTAGATCCTAAATCTCTGAATTCTCGCTCATGTGTTCCTTGAAAATCTACCTGCAAAGCCCTATCATTAATATTTCATTTAAACGCTACAAGCCTAGTTATCATCTACTGAAGTATGTTTTAACGTACGTAGGTAGAATATACCAAACGATTTCAATAAACAATACGAAATTGGTTATCTAGTAAATATGATGGATCGGAAAAGGCTTTTATTTTCGTAACATAACTAATAGAACAGTTTTTCGTAGTTACCAGAAGGATAGATAATTCAGTCATTCAACTCTCATCAAAGTATGTTATCCAAATCAGATTGAATTCTAATTCAAATTGGTATTCTACTCTGAAATTGTAACAAATCTCGATATAATCTCATGACAATCTTAAACTAGTTTTAAAGAGAATACTTACCTCTCAGGTTATAAACTGGTAACTACTTATTCATTTCAAATCACGCTACGATTTAAGTCAAAGTAAAGCAATTTAGTTTCAACCACTATTTCCTGGACTCAACCGTTTCTTTATAAAATTTTCTCACAAAGTTTTCACTCAGATCGCGTGGTTTAAAACATTTAGAATTATATACGTGAACAGCTTACTTATTACAGTGCTCGCCAAGTCACCAGACAACTGAGAAGAGAGCTACGTGTATTTTACGTAAAGTGTTGACAATCGCTGGGGATAAAAGATTCCTGAATGGCGGTCATGAGTCAAAAGACTAAGCGACGTTCCTGATGGACCGTTATAATTATTGTGAATTTTTACTCCAATAGGGATGACGTCATCATATCTCGGCCGAAAACTCGATTTACTCACTGGTCAAACGAGTTTTAGATGTCATTTTGACGTCATCCCTATTAAAGTAAAATCTCTGCCGAACTGAGAATAAGGCCCCTGCCCCCGTATTCCAATCTTTGGCTGTCAAGTTATATTTCACTGCCCAGTGTAATTTCTTCAGGTCACGTGGTACAATTTTGTACCATGTGATCATTCTTTTTAGACACTTGACAGCAAAATATGCGCGAAAACACATCAAATGACGTCATAATGTCACTATTTAGTCACAGAATAACTATGAGTTAGTATGAACTGACCATGATTTAAAACTTAGCAGTTCAACTTTGCAGTTCAACTTTGATTGGCATACCCCTCCCCTGCAGGTCTGAAAGAGGTCTACCGTACCGTAGCGTTTTATTCTGTGTTTCACAATGTAATGTGCAATGTAAATCTACTCGCACTATATGGTATTACGCTATAATGATCGCGTGATTATGCCACATTATAATAAAAAATAATAACTTGTATTATGTCCAATTTTAATGCAAGTAAGTGTACAGTTGAAAATATTATGAGGTTTATTTTAATAGGGCAGACCCTATAACTAATAACAGAGATTTTTAAATATTTAACAGATTAAATATTTAAAAATCTCTGTTATTATGAGCACTAGCGGTGTAGTGGTAGCCATACCATCGGTAGGTCGTAGGATCGAGTTTGAGTGTGTGTATATTTATTACTGTTAATGATCTTTTTTTTTTATAAGCTTTTTTATTCTTTGAGGATGGTGTGTGCTAGGCAAGGCACTTAAAAAAATCCAGGCAATGCAGGTTCCTGTAAATAGTGACATGGATGAGAAGTTTGTGAAGACTTCCTGGGCTCTCGATTCAAAGGTAGAATCTTGTGCTACATCTACTGAGAAGAATTACTTATTCTGGGGGCACTTCGCGACACGTCGAACGAACCAATCTAACTTGCTCACTTGACGCGACGCCATTCTACTCACACCGGAGTGTAACATAAAAAAAATGTTATTTTTTAAAACAAGATAAGATAAATTTTTATTTGTCCCCAAAAGATACGTACTTACAAGCTTTTATTTCTGCGTCATCGTGGAGTCATTGTCAAGAGAAACGAACCCAAACTCGATGGGATTTAATTTATGGGGATTTTATTACAGACTATGCCCACCTTCCGTCTTCATCATCAGATCAGCTCGCTGTCACCATTTACTGCATTGTCATGGAAGACTAATAGGTATGCCAAAAGTTTAGCTAAATCGGATATCGGAAAAAGGGTCAGCTTGCAATATTTGAATTAAACAAACACACGAACCCACAAACATACCTACATTGCAGGTGTCACAGCTCAGTCGGTAATAGCTCTGCCTTCCGTGCTGTGGGTCGTGGGTTCGATCCCCACTGAGAACAAACATTTGTGCGTGGAAAACATAGATGTTTGTTCTATGTCTGGGTGTTACTATGTATTATAAGTATGTATTTACAAAAAAAAAAGTATATAAGTATTCTATCAGCCATCTGGTTCCCATATTACAAGCATTGCTTAGTTTGGGACTAGAGGGTGTTGTGTGAGATGTCCCTGAATATTTATTTTATTTATTTATTTATTGCAAGTTAAATAAAAAGCTTGTAATTAATGTCGTTTCTGTGTTTGGATCCTCCTATCTGATGAACTGATGACACAAATAAAATATAGGTTAATAAGATTACTCCCGACTAATTCACCTATCAAAAAAAAAAAACTAAATCAAAATAGGTTCATTCGTTCGGGAGCTACGATGCCTCAGACAGACACACACACATACACGTCAAACTTAAAACACCCCGTCCCTTTTGCGTCGGTGATTTAAAATGAATTAGCTACCTAGAAACACAAAATTTAGGGCGTCTTGCACCAGAATCACTAAACGTATTTAACAGCTAAATCGATTTAAATCTGACGTATTTGTATGACTTGACAACTCGCTAAATACTACTATTTAAGAGTTAAACGCGTTTAGTGATTCTGGTGCAAGCCGCCCTTAGTATTTTTATGTTCTTCGGTGTAAATAGCGGCACACCGCTGTATGTTGTATGAAAACCCCCACTGGTTACAAACCTCGCATCAATTCCCGGCGTATATTGTGTTGGTAACATTTTAAAGGTTCTACTTTGCCGACATTGCGCTGTTTACTTTATACTTCGGACACGTTTACTGCGATCTCCATCTAGTGGAGATTCACGTTTATTTGTTTGGAAAAGGTGCATTTTCTCACTTTATATCTTCGGCCACTTTATTTGTTTTTATTTAGTAGCTTTTATGCTGTAGTGGCAAAAGCTAGTTGTGGGTTCGGTTCGAATTTTTTCGACATCATAATGCATCATTTCCCTGTCCTTATCCCACGCTAGGTGGGTAATATCTTCTTCCACTCACTCTTATCAATCTTATAGTTTTGATTAACATATTCTGTATATATTTGGTTTTAGGCCTATGCACCTTATTTTTTATTTCCCCAAAATCTTCCATTCGTCTCTGTCTTTGGTAATTTTCCTTCTCTAGAACTTCTAGATCGTATAAATATATATATCGTACAAATACCTATTATAGGTATTATTAGGTATTATTATAGGTATTATAGGTATTAGGTATTATTATAGGTATTAACTTCATAGCCAGCCTTCATAGCCTTCATAGCACATCTCACCTTAGGAACCTAAGGTGAGATGTGAAAGATGTACCTAGGCATCATATTAAGTAGGCTATGAAGTTTATTTTTATTATTAAAATCACTTTGATTAGCGTTCATGCAGACATTTTGAGTTATCGTGAAGTGTAAATAGGTACATCGTCTTTTAGTAAATCTAAAGCAAACGGTTCCTCTTTACCATAACCTACAAGACAAGGTCAATAAGCGCTCTCAATTAATCTTCCGATATTTCAACGAACATTCAGCATTGTCAGAACCACTCCACCAAATAACAGAAATAGGTATTTCAGGTAGCAGAGACCTCAATACAAAAACACAATTTTCAAAAAGGCCGCTGTAGTGTCTACTTGACTGCCTCAGGTTCGACCCGGATCAAAACGGCAGCTGGTAATGACACACTATTTCTATTATGGCTTGGAGGTACCTTAAGAATAACCTCGATCACATCCCACACAAAATAATAAAATGTTGAAGTAAATCACCTGTTTTAAATTCACGATTTGGACAAAATTTGAACCAGTTAACAAATTGCGAAACCAAAATGCACTTTTTGATATCATTTTTATTAATACGTTCTTGATCTAGTTCTGGAATAAATCACCTTCAACGATGCCGGTGTTGATTCTAAATGATCCATGTGATTCTACTGAATAAAAATGTTTTGAATTAGAAGTCATCTGTCAAAACTTGAATATTGTGGTAACCATGAATGCTGGCTTAGTAATAAATTGTGTTTGATAGACAATTTCATATTTCATAATTAAATAAAAATTATCGTTTAATGAGGAAGATGAGTTAGGCATTTTTTCCTGTTTTTATAGCTTAAATCAAAAGTCTAGAAGATTGTAAGGACAACTGTGAAAGAATTTTGGCGATAGCTCAAAAACTGAATTTTCTACGATTTTTTAAAGTTTGGATTTTCAAAATCTGTTTTTAGCCCGGCGATTTCGCGTGTGACGTCAGCCAGGTCCGATCGCTCACCCGCGCGTTTTAAGCGTTTTCTGCCTTTACGTTTCTATTTATATTTCTGATAAATAGGGAGAAAAGTACCAATATTTTTATGTAATATTGTGCCTCTAAGTCCTAAGGACACGTTTAACGCTTCAGATAAACTTTTTAACCACCGACTGAAGAAGAAAGGTGTTCTAAGTTTGAGGCTTTTTTGTGTCTATGTGTCTGTACCTTTCAAGGCTCGTAGCTCCAAAAAATCACTCGTAATTTTTTTATAACTATTCTTGAAATGGAAAGCAGATAAATCTGGCATAGTTCTAAGCCAAGTTTGGTAGAAATCAGTGCAGCGGTTTTCAAGATATGAGGATGTTTATCAGCCCTCGACACGCATTTTGAAGGGTTCTCAGGCATATATTGATTGTAGTTTGAAACATTTGGTTCTTATACCAGTATAACGTGAGCTACTATTTCTTAGTGTTTCATTGATTTTGTATATCAGGTAAGACTGGTAATGAGCAAGATTGTGTTATCGACGTGATTAGCAATGTTTTTAACCCCCGACGCAAAAACGATGGGGTGGTAAAGTTTGACGTGTGTGTGTGTCAGTGCGTGTGCGTGTGTCTGTGCGTGTATGTGTGTGTGTGTCTGTCGAATGCGCGCGTTGGTGCGCGTGCGGATGCGGATGGTAGTAGTCTAAGTCACATTGTCTACTAAGGACGTGCCTAGTGAGACATTGTACTGTCAAGTACAATGCCTCACTAGGCACGTCCTTAGTAGACAATGTGACTCGCTAAGAAGAAGAAGAATGTGACTTACACTAGGACGTGCCTAGTGAGACATTGTACTGTCAAGTACAATGTCTCACTAGACACGTCCTTAGTAGACAATGCCTACACATACATATAGTGCAATGCCTCACTAGGCACGTCCTTAGTTACGAAGGACGTGCTTAGTGATGCATTAGCAATGCATTGCTTAAGGACGTGCCTAGTGAGGCATTGTACCTACTGTACAATGTCCTTCGTAACTAAGGACGTGCCTAGTGAGGCATTGCACTATATGTATGTGTAGGCATTGTCTACTAAGGACGTGCCTAGTGAGACATTGTACTTGACAGTACAATGTCTCACTAGGCACGTCCTAGTGTAAGTCACATTCTTCTTCTTCTTAGCGTGCCTAGTGAGGCATTGTACCTACTGTACAATGTCCTTCGTAACTAAGGACGTGCCTAGTGAGGCATTGCACTATATGTATGTGTAGGCATTGTCTACTAAGGACGCACACACACGTCAAACTTTACCACCCCATCGTTTTTGCGTCGGGGGTTAAAAACATTGCTAATCACGTCGATAACACAATCTTGCTCATTACCAGTCTTACCTGATATACAAAATCAATGAAACACTAAGAAATAGTAGCTCACGTTATACTGGTATAAGAACCAAATGTTTCAAATTACAATCAATATATGCCTGAGAACCCTTCAAAATGCGTGTCGAGGGCTGATAAACATCCTCATAACTTGGAAACCGCTGCACCGATTTCTACCAAACTTGGCTTAGAACTATGCCAGATTTATCTGCTTTCCATTTCAAGAATAGTTATAAAAAAATTCCGAGTGATTTTTTGGAGCTACGAGCCTTGAAAGGTACAGACACATAGACACAAAAAAGCCTCAAACTTAGAACACCTTTCTTCTTCAGTCGGTAGTTAAAAAGTTTATCTGAAGCGTTAAACGTGTCCTTAGGACTTAAAGGCACAATATTACATAAAAATATTGGTACTTTTCTCCCAATTTTTCAGAAATATAAATAGAAACGTAAAGGCAGAAAACGCTTAGAAAGCGCGGGTGAGCGGTCGGACCGGCTGACGTCACACGCGAAATCGCCGGGCTCAAAACACATTTTGAAAATCCAAACTTTAAAAAATCATAGAAAATTCAGTTTTTGAGCTATCGCCAAAATTCTTTCACTGTTGTGTTTTGGACGTAAAAATCTACCGATCTACATTTTAAAAAAAATACGCTCATCTTCCTCATTGCATAATTTCACTACGCACTTTAATATCTTCATAGTTTCCAAGATATTCAAATGTTTATAGTTGATCTTCAATTTTTGCTCTCGAGTGCACCTTTATTGCGTACAGTTAAATGTTATAATCGAAGCAAGTTTAGTTTTCCAATGTGTTTTTCTACGAATGTAGATAATATGGTCTACTCTACATGCGATACTCATTGATTGTACGACTTTTTCCTTATTGCTTCTTCATTCTTCATACATTTTCTGTTTCTATGCATGACAATGAACAAAGTCAAAGTCAAAATTTCTTTATTCAATAAAATCACATGGATCATTTAGAATCGTCTTATATAACTAGGTGATTCTAGGTGAACAAATCTGGCCGTCAATGTGTTCGGATTGATTTTGAAAGTGCCACTGGTACTGATTGTATGACACTGATAATTTGGTATGGTACTGATGATTTATTCATCATCATAAAGAGGATGTTCACTGATGAACATGGCCTCTTCCATATGCCTTAAATTTTTTCCACTCGACTTCCCGCGATCTTTAAAATGTCATCGTTCCATCGGACCGTTGACTGGTTGGAGTCCATCAACAGTCCTACGCTTAGTCTTTCAGTTCGAAGTTACCTTTCAAATATTCATTCCCCAGCGATTCCCCGACGTTAGTCTTAGTAGCTATTTTTAGACTCCCAAATAGTTTTACAAATCGATATCATGAATTTTATTGTCGCAGACAAAACTTAACCCTCTGTAAGTTTACTACAAATAGCCGTTTAGAAGTTTATAGGGGTATTCTCGTTAAAGTTGGTTCCCTCACAAAAAGCGGTGCTTATTTTGCGATTGTAAGCAATTGCTGAATGGTTAAAAATAGTGCATAATACAGAGTACAAATACTTTATAATACTACCAAAATAAAATGTATGAAGTTCATACAATAATATGCAGAATGGAAAAAATATATATACTTACAATGTAGTAAATATACAGTAAAGAATATTTTTCTGAGAAACTGTGGTATTCAATGGAAATATCCCAAAGCCAGATCCCGGAAACTGAAGATAGAATGAAATAGCACCATATAGCATATAGCAATAGTATAGCTTACTGTTTGACGGGGGTTCATGTAGGTAATTTAAAACCATCCGATTTTATAGTCTGTGATAGCACAACAGACAATAAGTAAATGTCGTGATGGGACAAGGTTTCGTTTCGGTCTGAAAAGCTTTTGTCGTGAAATTTTATGAACAACCTTTTTTTGTGAACTCTCTCGATAGTTAACTAAAATAAATATTCAGGGACCTTTCACACAACACCCTCTAGTCCCAAACTAAGCAATGCTTGTAATATGGGAACCAGATGGCTGATAGAATACTTATATACTTTTTTTTTTGTAAATACATACTAATAATACATACTAACACCCAGACATAGAACAAACATCTATGTTTTGCACGCACAAATGTTTGTTCTTGGTGGGGATCGAACCCACGACCCACAGCACGGAAGGCAGAGCTATTACCGACTGAGCTGTGACGCCTGTCTAAACTAGTTGTGTTGTTTTTTGTAAATGTGTAAAAAACCTGCTAAAGGTTAAATTGAGATGTTTTAAGGTACTTTACTTTAAAACTCCAGATACACGAAACATACTGGCTTTTAGCGTTTGGCTAATTAAGTACTTGACGCAGCTAAGACTACGACGTAATTTTTGTGATTTTATTGAATTTGATGAACTCGCAAAGGTATTGTTGAAATTAGTCTCTAATTTCATATCGGTAAATCGCGGCTCGTGAGCAGAATAAACAAACATTTTAAACGACCATTATATTTACAAACAAAGCGCCTCATTATTTTAAATAAACAATCCGTAACAAACAGTTTGATTCTGATCGTTAATCAAAAACGTTGTGTCAGGACTCAGGACTCACGGATAAATAATTAAAACAAACAAAACGAAACAAGAAAAGTTTCTATTAGTCAAGTTTACTTTTTACTGAGCAAAGTTTTCTTCAATTTCCTATACAAAATTTTAAAGTCCAGAAAATCAGTCGACGAAAATATTGTTGAAGTTGGAAAATGAAGTTTCCTCTCATTCTATTCACAATATTCGCGGTGCGGGCGAGAAATATCGGCATGAAATACTGTGAAATATCTAGAGTGGACCCAACGGAGCAGTGCTACTTGAAGGAGACGCTAGTGGCGATGACACACAGCCCCAACCAGCTCGCAGTCGACACACACTCCAACACATTGTACTTTAGCTTCGACGCCGGCCAGGGAGAGTACATGGCTGCTGTATACAAAATAGACAACAAAGAACTAACAGTACTGAAAGGAGTTAGCGATGCCTTCGCTATATCCATCGACCAGAACACGAGAGAGGTGTACTTCGGTGGCAGCCACGGAATCTACAAATACAACCCGGTGCTAAAAACTCTAAAGCGATTGAACATAAAAAACTTAGACATCTGGTGGCTGTTTGTTAAAAACTACGTGTACTTAATCAAATTCCCAAGCCTCAACACTTACTACTACGACAACGGAACGATCAGAACTGTCGAAGAGTTGAACGGCAACGTTGTTCATCAAATGGTGCTCGATTACGAAAACATCAAAATATTCAATAACAATTCAGGTTTGTATGGAATTAGAAGTGAAGGGAGTCAAGCGGTAATTTTAAGAGACAGCCCTAGATTCCTAAACATGGCGACAGACAACAATGGGTACGTCCACGTATGCAGCGAAGACGGCATCTACATGGTGAGCAAAATCATACAGAAGGTCAAGAAGATCCTGAGCATACAGGGTGTGCTGGGTTTCACGTTCGACAAGTTCAACAATTTAATTTACTCGAACTCTCATGAGTTAGTGCGACTCATTCCAATGAAGGGAGCGTCGAATAAATGAATTGAACAATCGAATGTGTTTAGAATACAAAGCTAAATTCAATTATAGCAAGACGAGGTGAAGGTTTGAATATGCTACGGGTAAAAACACTCCAGCTGCCTAATATTATTATCGTCCCTATCATCGCATCGAACTGTTATAAAAAAAAAGCTACATGTGTGAGTATATTTCTTTGAAAAAAGGATCATACTATAAACGCTAGGAACCAAGGCCGTAGTTTGCTGCCCGTTCTTGTAGGCTCTGGTTGTGTGGAACTGGCACCTAGAATCACCTAGTTATATAAGACGATTCTAAATGATTCTTTTGATTTATTGAATAAAGAAATTATGACTATGTTACGTAACCACAGCTTGATGTGCGTTTTCACACTTGGACGATAACGGCATTGTCATTTCAGTTGCTCGAAAAAAATATCGTTGCCAGCGCCGACACGGTGTGGAAGCATGACATTTAGCTCACCAACGATATCGTGTAGTTGTAGTACCAATGTGAAAACGTTCAATGAGCATGATACAGTTATATAAACTCTGCAAACAAAATGAAATCACCATTTTGTTCAAACAATATGAATAATTGTTATTGAAATCGATTTCAGTTCAATAAGCAACTGCAATTTTGTTGTTAAATTATCATCGACATTATTTACTGAACGTGTTGTTTTAAATTTTGCAACAATTAGTGGGAACTTTAATAGGTAATTTAATATTGGACTTTGATGATTCAATGTTAGAATTGGAATAATACTTTTGTGAAGTTGCTGCCAATTTTAATGCGTTTAAAACCTTAGATTATCGAACGTTGAAAAGCAAGATAAGGGGATGGACTGGAAGGTTTAAGCTAAACCTATATTCCTTCGTATTTACTGCTCAAGTACTTACCCAGACTCAAGCATAGATATACCTTTGATACAACAGCCCTATACATGTGTAAAGGCATTAAATATCCCAAAATTCGTGGCAGCGCTAATCCGGGGGAACAAAACACGCACTCCCGACCTTTCTACAAATTACCGAGCAAATAACTTTTTATACGCGTAGTATATGAGGGCCTCCAATTAAAATACGTTGACAAAGCCGTTTGGGACTGATATTTGCATATTGGAGCGAGACAAACGGTTCCTGAATTAAATGCTTTAGGTTTGTGGGTAAATAGGTCGAGTAGTATTAAAAATCGCCTTTTGAAGAGTATCTTTTTCTTCTAATTTAAGAGCTACGCTCTTGTTGACGTAACAAATGCATTTCCCGCTAGGTTTTTTTCAGGGCAGCTTCCTTGACGTCCTTAAACGACATGACATCTATCTTCGCTTTCACTTGGCTCATGTAGATAATACGCGGTCTTCCTCTTCCTCTCTTTCCTTCTCTTCAATGATATTTCCGCTGTCATGTCGTATAAGGTGTCTAATCGTCTTTCCTCTCCTGTTCTCAACAACTTTTATAAGAGCTCTCTCCTCGCTTACTCTACTTAGTACTTTATGTTTGTTACTTTTTCTGTCCAGCTATACTTAATTCGTAATGTTTTTTCTAAAGTATTATGAGATAAATGGCTTATTCCCATCATGCACTAACCACCAGTGAGCTAGGTGGAAAACATATTCCAACAAACCTACTAAGTATACAAATTAGGTGGCTAATACTTTATAAGAATAAGAATAAGAATCATTTATTGTAAAACTGTGTAGAAGAGATCTTAGAAAAAGTTTCAACAGCCTACCCTTTTAGGGCGTACAATATTTTATTATACCTATTATCAATAGGTACCTAGGTACCTATTGTAGTGAGGTAATTACAGTTAGGTACCATAACTAATAACAACTCAAATACCTAGCAATTAACTATCATAATATTCCTCTAGATTATAATGTACTTTATTAATTAACCATCTTTTTAGTCTAAGTTTAAATAAATTTCCATTCAGTTCTTTTAAATCTGTGGGTAAGTTGTTAGAAGAAGACAATAAAATAAAAATCCATCGAATATAAATATTTTTTTTTATTGAATATAGGCAAACGTCTTCGTCTCTAAGCTACCTAGTCAAAGATTATTTTAAAATAAATAACAATGTAGCCAAGTTTTCTATTTTTTATAAACCAGGGCTGAATCTTTTATTGGGCCGTGACCTCAGACTAAACCTCATTTTTAATTAAATTGCTACATGGCTAAACCACACGGGTCTCAAAGAGGCATTTTACTATGGGGTCACGGGAACAACCCATAACATCTGCACTGCTTACTTGAGGCTACGCGCCCCCATTCAGACCCCTACAATAAATCATTTTGACATTTCGCCTGTTCCACTTACAAAAAGAAGTCAATAATCTTTCGACTCATTTTCATCATAGTCTGCAGAATTCCACTGCTAGACCTACCTCATAGATTTCCAAAACGATTTTAAATCTGCAGGGGTATGCCAATCAAAGTTGAACTGCAAAGTTTTAAATCATGGTCAGTTCATACTAACTCATAGTTATTCTGTGACTAAATAGTGACATTATGATGTCATTTAATTTGTTTTCGCGCATATTTTGCTGTCAAGTGTCTAAAAAGAATGATTACAAGAAAGAATGATGGTACAATTTTGTACCACGTGACCTGAAGAAATTACACTGGGCAGTGAAATATAACTTGACAGCAAAAGATTGGCATACGGAGGCTGCATTGAAATAATAATGATCCACTGATTAACTCAGACAATTTTTCTGCGATTTTCATTATAATTTCACGAAACAGCGTAGATATAGCTATTTGATAACAAAAAACTTGTTGACTAGTTGCGGCGTATGCAGAGCCAAAATTAGGGTTCATAGTTTACGAGTCCTCAGTACACACTAAAGCCAACCAACCTCCCTAAACGTATAACACTCCTCAGTTTTCAGTCTTGGGTTAAAAATAACTAGGAAAGCTCAATAATAGAATTATCGGCTAAACGACAAATCAGCGCAAAGTGGCCTGCCCGAAGGGATAAATCTAATCACTGTCGGCTTAGCACTAATTTGGATCTCTAGACGACTGGGAATGGAGGGAGGGGTGCGGAGGGGGGGGGGGGGGGTCGATAATTGGATGTTTGCCGTATCCCTGCCAGTTGATTATCTGTTTGTGCGATTTAGTTGTTTGGGTATTTTCTTTAAGGCTCCTACTTTTAGAATACAAGAAATATTGAAGAAAGTTAATAAGTAAAGTTATAATGTATGACACATCTCTGCCCCCGTATGCCAATCTTTTGCTGTCAAGTTATATTTCACTGCCCAGTGTAATTTCTTCAGGTCACGTGGTACAAAATTGTACCACGTGATCATTCTTTTTAGACACTTGACAGCAAAATATGTGCGAAAACACATCAAATGACGTCATAATGTCACTATTTAGTCACAGAATAACTATGAGTTAGTATGAACTGACCATGATTTAAAACTTTGCAGTTCAACTTTGATTGGCATACCCCTGCTGAATTGATTTATTGTTATGTAGGTAGAATGCTTTCTCCACGACAATGATGTTACTGCAAACCTGATTCTTCTCACCATGTTTTTATGACAGGGTAGTTTTTTGCTTGAATAAGATGCATAAACTTATAAGGTTGCTTAAACGGACTATTGAAAATTATGAGTTTCAAAAATTATATTAAAAAGTATACCACCACCATGCATCTACATTATCATCTATACCTGTGTTTATTACCAAGTAGTGATGCTCTATAGGGGCACGTTCTCGGTCCACATTCTAGACCATTCTTATATGTTACTAGTAGTTACCCGCGACTTCGTACGAGTCTACAGTTTTCGTGTACATTATATTATCTGTGCGTGTACCGAGCGGATACTTTGAGAAACTTGACATTACACCTCATTACACCGAATTCGTACCTACTGGAATGTCAAACACTAGTCGTTAGACCAAAGAGGTAGTACTACGTCCTGTCAAACTGACGTGACATGACATGACAATGAAATCCTCTTGCCAATTGGCGCTGCTAATCCTTTTCGTTCACTTTATCCTGTAGATCCTGTTAATTATGCGAGATAAAAAGTGGCCTATGTGTCAATCCAGGTTACGAACTATAATATATGCCAAGTTTCATCCAAGTTGGTTCAGTTGTTTAGACGTGATTGAAACACAAACATCCAAACATCTAAACATCCAAACTTCTAAACTTTCGCATTTATAATATTAGTAGGAAGTAGGATAGGATTTATTTATTAATACTACACTGCACCGAATACAAAAATTTTTACAAAGAGAGGACTTAATGTCAAGGCATTTTCTACCAGCCAACCCAACGTAATCAGTTCCTTGCACCTAATCTAGATGATTTATACAGCGTCAGGAACCACTTTTTACCCATACCCTTACCAGCCAGTCCAGCGTGGTGGTGTAAAGTTTTCTGACGATGGTAGAGACCATCTGGTTTACAAATAGGCTGTTATATGTTAATTAGTAACACACCATAAACGTGCGATAACAATGAACAACAGACACAAAACTAGATAAAAACAATAACTAAAGGCTCCAATAGTTGGACCCTCGCAGTCACAGAACAGAGAAATCTCGCAGTAATGGAAGGAGTTCGACCGTTAATGTAATGTGTCACTTAAATTATGTCGTTAATTACATTGTGTTTGGATGTTTTCTCTCGTCACAGAATATCTAGTAGCACAATGCAGGGAGTAACATAATGTCCCTGTAAGTCCGAAAGGGGGTTATTCTACACGTCATGGCGAACAACATTTATTCTACGACTTTTAATATTTCGAAGCTTTTCATTCATGAAAAGCGTCTTTAAAGTTTCCTTAATAAAACATTGCACAGGTGACAGGCGTCACAGCTCAGTCGATAACGGCTCTGCCTTCCGTGCTGTGGGTCGTGGGTTGTGGGTTCGATCCCCACCGAGAACAAACATTTGTGCGTGCAAAACATAGATGTTTGTTCTATGTCTGGGTGTTACTATGTATTATAAGTATGTATTTACAAAAAAAACAACTACAAAATTGTACCACGTGATCATTCTTTTTAGACACTTGACAGCAAAATATGCGCGAAAACACATCAAATGACGTCATAATGTCACTATTTAGTCACAGAATAACCATGAGTTAGTATGAACTGACCATGATTTAAAACTTTGCAGTTCAACTTTGCAGTTCAACTAAGATTGGAATACCAATGCTAGTAGTGTAACTTTTGAAAAAGGTTTTATATAGCACATCGTTCATCTTCGTTTCACTCCCGAACCATTACATGAAGGAATTCTCATACGGAATGGCAATATCGAATCATTTGGAATTTCCAAGCCGAATGCCTACCTGCACGGTGCGGAGTAACGAACATTCTGAGTATTTCATATTTATACACTAGCTTCTGCCCGCGGCTTTGCTCACATGGTACAGTCGGCTACACATCAACCTATCAACGCGCAACGGTTCGAACTTTGAACCATTATAATTTGAATGTTGCGAATCATGCGAGAGGGACGATATGTTTTTATGTGAGACTCGCTGCTTGCGCGCCACGCGCCTACACCTATTGCGATCCCTGATTCGCAACATTCAAATTATAATAGTTCAAACAGTGGATAGGTGGATGTTTAGCCGACTGTACATGGTTTCTTTACCATAGAGTCTCTGCAGTCGGATCTTTCTTGGTAAGAGTTAATACGTAACACTTAAATACCAGTGGTCTTAAAATTGCCTCTCAAATCTCTCTCAAAAGTTGAAAGACTTAAGCAAATGATCAGGAAAATTCGTAGTGCCTTAACGATTGCATTCTAAATGATCCTTGTGATTTTATTGAATAAAGAAATTTTGACTTTGACTTTGATTTTGACTTTGACTTTGACAAGATTCGGACCCGACAGTTTAACGTGCCTTCCGAAGCACGGAAGCGCTCAGATGTAAATACCACTAGCGGTCACTCGTTCTAATAGTGACCGCGCAGAACATCGCTTAACTTAGCTATTGCCTAAGTTAAGCGATGTTCTGCGCGGTCAAGATTAGAGTAAAGATTGGCTTAGCAAGTTACGCCATGAGCGCTGCGTAAATATCCCGCTGATATATCAAATGGCTTTTCGTACTAGTAAGCATAACAAAACCGTACCTACGTTGATGGAACGAGGCCCAAAAACACAAAGAATAGAAAAAACATTTCTTTTCGCTCGAACTCTTTGAGCTATCTACAAAAGTTCAATTCACTATAGGCTGAATACTAGATGGATGAAATTCGTACACAGGGCGCCCCCGGAACTAGTATTTGAAACTAAGGTGATACCAACCATAAAATTGTATGTAGCAAATTTTTTTTTTCTTTTTTAAATAAAGAAAAACTTTCTTTATTTTTCAAAAAGTGCAATGTCTACCTTCATAAGTGAACATTTTTGAGTTTCACGATTGTCAAAAATCGCCCCTTCTCATGATACCGATTTTGTTCCGAGATACCCCGTAGGTAGATCAACTACACTGAAAAAAATAATTCCTTACTGTCGCACAGTTAAATAATTTTCATTAAGACTAACTACTTTATACAGTATCAACAAATGTTCCAAAAACAGTTAAATACAAAACAGTAAAGTTAACTGATTGAACATTAATAAATATTGAAAAAAAGGTAAAAAAAAACAAACTTGTAATAACAGTAGGTTTTAATGGTTAGAACTGTATCACTAAATGAACGAAACCGTTGTTTTAACAGTTAGCACAGTAAATCTAAACGACGATAGTTTTCCGAATATGTCTGTTTTGTAACAGTAAATTGTAATGGCTTGATCGTTATCACTAAATGAATAAAACTGTTAATTCAATGGATAACACAGTAGACCTAACTGACCATAGTTTTACCAACATTGTCCGTGCTGTAACAGTCGTTTGTAATGGTTTGAACGTTAACACTAAATGAACAAAACAGTTGATTCAACGGATAGCACAGTACACCTAACTGACCATAGTTTTACCCACATTGTCCGTGCTGTAAGTCGTTTGTAATGGTTTGAACGTTAACACTAAAACAGTTGATTCAACGGATAGCACAGTACACCTAACTGACCATAGTTTTACCAACATTGTCCGTGCTGTAACAGTCGTTTGTAATGGTTTGAACGTTAACACTAAATGAACAAAACAGTTGATTCAACGGATAGCACAGTACACCTAACTGGCCATAGTTTTACCCACATTGTCCGTGCTGTAACAGTCGTTTGTAATGGTTTGAACGTTAACACTAAATGAATAAAACAGTTGATTCAACGGATAGCACAGTACACCTAACTGACCATAGTTTTACCAACATTGTCCGTGCTGTAACAGTCGTTTGTAATGGTTTGAACGTTAACACTAAATGAACAAAACAGTTGATTCAACGGATAGCACAGTACACCTAACTGACCATAGTTTTACCAACATTGTCCGTGCTGTAACAGTCGTTTGTAATGGTTTGAACGTTAACACTAAATGAACAAAACAGTTGATTCAACGGATAGCACAGTACACCTAACTGACCATAGTTTTACCAACATTGTTCGTGCTGTAGCAGTCGTTTGTAATGGTTTGAACGTTAACACTAAATGAATAAAACAGTTGATTCAACGGATAGCCCAGTACACCTAACTGACCATAGTTTTACCAACATTGTTCGTGCTGTAGCAGTCGTTTGTAATGGTTTGAACGTTAACACTAAATGAACAAAACAGTTGATTCAACGGATAGCACAGTACACCTAACTGACCATAGTTTTACCAACATTGTTCGTGCTGTAGCAGTCGTTTGTAATGGTTTGAACGTTAACACTAAATGAATAAAACAGTTGATTCAACGGATAGCCCAGTACACCTAACTGACCATAGTTTTACCAACATTGTTCGTGCTGTAGCAGTCGTTTGTAATGGTTTGAACGTTAACACTAAATGAATAAAACAGTTGATTCATTGTCGAATGTCGTGTCGTCTTTTACCTCTCATGGCGTTCAGTTTGTTTTCGTCGTTACGTGTGTAAATAATTTTTTGAAGTGTTTTTAAGTACCTAGTGTCAGTAGGTATACATAGTGTGTAGCTACGTAGTTAACAAATTAAAAGAAGCGTACCTAGGTATTAATAATGAGTGACAATAGCACAAAATCACTTTTAACGGACTGGGGATTCGAGAAATACGTAGAAATTTTTAAAGGTAAGCCAATTCTTGTTGAATTTTACTAATGATCTGTACCCACCTTCTTATACTCCCATCTAGCTACCTAGATGGGAGTATAATATTATACCTACGTATAATGTGCCAAATAGCCTGATTTAAGCACCAATGAGATAGGTTAGGTAAGTAGGTATACTTACAATAAAATTTTGATCAAACTTCTTAACGCCGCCATCTTAGCAAAATATACCTACCTACATAATATAATTTAATTTACAATAGGTAGTACGTAAGGCGTGATCCGCGAACAAACAAACAGACTAACAGATAAACAGACAAACTCGATTTTCGTAGCTATCGATTAGTGATGGTACCTTAGTTATCATGATGACCTAATTAGTATTTTTTTCAGGACCTCACTTTGCTGTTACATAATAGCCCGGATGGCCAAATCATCCTTAAACAAGAGAAGGATAAACCGCTTGGGGAACAGTATAGAAAAATTTTGACTCGTATAATTTCTAAGGAAATTTTAAAACTTGATCCAAAGACGCAAGTTACGTCAACAACCTATACAAGTTGGCTGCAAGAAATAAGTAAGTACCTCATACAGCTGAAATTAGATTCGATTCCTAGTTTGTGCTATGGTTTTTCAAAAACCTTTGAATTCATTACTTACATTTTATATTAGCTTCACTTAAAACTATAGTACATTACTGCAGCGGCCCGCAACAGAGGCAATGCGCGACAAACGTGCAAATGTGCAGTACTGCCTTTTCCACTTATCTCAAAGAAGGTTGTCAAAATAATGCTCTAATTTCCAAGCATGTTTGAGAAAACTAACAAACAACTCGTTATTAATATTTTGAAATTTCTTTATTTTCAGAACGGTTATTTCCTTTGGAAAACCTAGATTGCTTCTACACGAGGCCTAAAGCGGGGCTACAGCGAGCTCACGGCCGTCTCTTCGATGCTGTAGGAAATTTAAAAGCCAAGTATCGAAGATATAAAATCTACGAACCCCGAGCACGACGATCCCTTGTGTCCGAATCCGAACCGTCGACATCTACAAGAGGTATTTTAGATACCACGTGTGAAGACTCTTCCATCACACAAGAGGAAGAGGAGTGCCTGGAGTGGTTACGCTGCTCATCTGATGATTACGCCTTGTGTATGGAAAAGTGGCAAACAACTAACAATCAACGGAAGCAACGGGTTTTCTCAAATGAGAAACTGTCGTACCTCCAGGAATTCCCTTGTTTAAAGCGCTCCTGGGGTTACGCATTGGTAAGTTTTTCACTGTTGGAGTGTTGATAGTATAGTAAAAAGTATAGTATTATAAAAAGTATAGTATTACATGATCTGTGACTAAAATAACTGTGTACCTATTCCAGAAACATCTAAAATAAATGACTTAAATTAAATATTTTTTTATTTATTTCAGTTCGCCTGCGTACCTACCTGCCTACGCAGTACTGTGTAGGCAGTAGGTATCGGGGACGGTCCTTCTACCTTTTACTGTACCCTGACAGTACTTGTTACTGTAAGTGACAGTACGGATATCGTGAAGAATAGTGCTTTTTAATGTGCATGCTCAATCGCGAGTACTGTTACTGCACAGTAAGTACAGTACCCGCTACTGTGCATGCACGTTAAACAGTACTGTCCTTCACATTACCTGTAACTGTGCGTTTACAGTATCCGCAACTGTGCATGCACAGTAAAAAGTACTGTCCTTCACATTACCTGTAACTGTGCGTTTACAGTATCCGCTACTGTGCATGCACAGTAAAAAGTACTGTCCTTCACATTACCTGTAACTGTGCGTTTACAGTATCCGCAACTGTGCATGCACAGTAAAAAGTACTGTCCTTCACATTACCTGTAACTGTGCGTTTACAGTATCCGCTACTGTGCATGCATAGTAAAAAGTACTGTCCTTCACATTACCTGTAACTGTGCGTTTACAGTATCCGCAACTGTGCATGCACAGTAAAAAGTACTGTCCTTCACATTACCTGTAACTGTGCGTTTACAGTATCCGCAACTGTGCATGCACAGTAAAAAGTACTGTCCTTCACATTACCTGTAACTGTGCGTTTACAGTATCCGCTACTGTGCATGCACAGTAAAAAGTACTGTCCTTCACATTACCTGTAACTGTGCGTTTACAGTATCCGCTACTGTGCATGCACAGTAAAAAGTACTGTCCTTCACATTACCTGTAACTGTGCGTTTACAGTATCCGCAACTGTGCATGCACAGTAAAAAGTACTGTCCTTCACATTACCTGTAACTGTGCGTTTACAGTATCCGCAACTGTGCATGCACAGTAAAAAGTACTGTCCTTCACATTACCTGTAACTGTGCGTTTACAGTATCCGCAACTGTGCATGCACAGTAAAAAGTACTGTCCTTCACATTACCTGTAACTGTGCGTTTACAGTATCCGCTACTGTGCATGCACAGTAAAAAGTACTGTCCTTCACATTACCTGTAACTGTGCGTTTACAGTATCCGCTACTGTGCATGCACAGTAAAAAGTACTGTCCTTCACATTACCTGTAACTGTGCGTTTACAGTATCCGCAACTGTGCATGCACAGTAAAAAGTACTGTCCTTCACATTACCTGTAACTGTGCGTTTGCAGTATCCGCAACTGTGCATGCACAGTAAAAAGTACTGTCCTTCACATTACCTGTAACTGTGCGTTTACAGTATCCGCAACTGTGCATGCACAGTAAAAAGTACTGTCCTTCACATTACCTGTAACTGTGCGTTTACAGTATCCGCAACTGTGCATGCACAGTAAAAAGTACTGTCCTTCACATTACCTGTAACTGTGCGTTTACAGTATCCGCAACTGTGCATGCACAGTAAAAAGTACTGTCCTTCACATTACCTGTAACTGTGCGTTTACAGTATCCGCTACTGTGCATGCACAGTAAAAAGTACTGTCCTTCACATTACCTGTAACTGTGCGTTTGCAGTATCCGCAACTGTGCATGCACAGTAAAAAGTACTGTCCTTCACATTACCTGTAACTGTGCGTTTACAGTATCCGCAACTGTGCATGCACAGTAAAAAGTACTGTCCTTCACATTACCTGTAACTGTGCGTTTACAGTATCCGCAACTGTGCATGCACAGTAAAAAGTACTGTCCTTCACATTACCTGTAACTGTGCGTTTACAGTATCCGCAACTGTGCATGCACAGTAAAAAGTACTGTCCTTCACATTACCTGTAACTGTGCGTTTGCAGTATCCGCTACTGTGCATGCACAGTAAAAAGTACTGTCCTTCACATTACCTGTAACTGTGCGTTTACAGTATCCGCAACTGTGCATGCACAGTAAAAAGTACTGTCCTTCACATTACCTGTAACTGTGCGTTTGCAGTATCCGCAACTGTGCATGCACAGTAAAAAGTACTGTCCTTCACATTACCTGTAACTGTGCGTTTACAGTATCCGCAACTGTGCATGCACAGTAAAAAGTACTGTCCTTCACATTACCTGTAACTGTGCGTTTACAGTATCCGCAACTGTGCATGCACAGTAAAAAGTACTGTCCTTCACATTACCTGTAACTGTGCGTTTACAGTATCCGCTACTGTGCATGCACAGTAAAAAGTACTGTCCTTCACATTAACTGTAACTGTGCGTTTACAGTATCCGCTACTGTGCATGCACAGTAAAAAGTACTGTCCTTCACATTACCTGTAACTGTGCACTTACAGTACCTGCTACTGTGCTTTCACATTTAACATTACTGTTCAAAACAGTACAAATATTTTACTGTTCAAAACAGTACAAATATTTTACTGTTCAAAACAGTACAAATATTTTACTGTTCAAAACAGTACAAATATTTTACTGTTCAAAACAGTACAAATGTTTTACTGTTCAAAACAGTACTAATATTTTACTGTTCAAAACAGTACAAATATTTTACTGTTCAAAACAGTACTAATATTTTACTGTTCAAAACAGTACTAATATTTTACTGTTCAAAACAGTACTAAATTAAATTTACTGTCATAACGGTAAAATGTTGCCTCGGTCTTTAACTGTTTTAGGACCAGTAAAAGTTACTGCTTTGCTCGATAGGCTCCTGTAGAACTGTTCAAAGCAGTAGCCATACATGCTTTATCAGTTTTATTAACCGATTATTTTTTTCAGTGTACATAATACTTTTGTGGGATAATTTTGTGTCTATATCTGAAATAGGGATCTACTCATCTCATCTGTAGACTTGAGCAACCTTGCAGCATCCAAGCCCATATTCTTAGTTGTCTTCTCGAATAATTCTTGCCTCGACTCGATCGCGAACGTTTTGGTAGTAATTTGGATAACTAATACTAATATTATTCCGAAGTTGAGTCGAGGTGAGGATTATTCGAGATAACGACTAAGAATATACTCAAGTGACCCTTGAAAACTAAAGTTACATGCATGCCTCCATAAAAACCTTAAATCAAGACAAAATGGCTTTACCCGACGGATGCTTAGTTTATGGCTGGGCCCAAAGCAATATCGAATTTAGGTGACTTATCGCCACAAAGTTTTTTTTCTGAATCTACGTAGCCAATAAAGTAGTTTTATTTTTATACATTATGGACAAACATTTGAACGTCATTTCACTTGATGGTAAGTGACGATGCGGTTGGACGATGTAGCACATTTCGTCCGTTCCACCTAGTTACATTGTAGTTACATTGATGTAACCAGCTGGACATTTTTATTCCAAGTAGTTACATTATTTAAAAATGTAACTTTAACGTAACTAATGAGACTTTTTTGATCCACCTAGTTACACCGTAGATAGGTACCATCTAGGTTCAAAAGATTTGCTTAGAAGAAATAGGTTTCTTGGGAAGAGGAAAAATATTAATAACATTTATTCACAAAGAAAATTATGACTTATACAGTATTTACAATATTTATAATATGTACAAAATACACATGAAGCAGTTGAGCTATCTACACACCGTTGCAAACGATTTATAGATAGCTCAACTGATCCAAATCAGTATCAATCGGAAGCGTGCCCAAGACACTGGCTGAAGAGGAAATAGGTTCACTCTCCTCTTGAAAACATCCATATTGTAGGTATTTGGAAACACAGACACAAAGAGTTCCACTCTTTGTCTCATGATAAATGATAATCACATTTTTGTATAACTTGTTTTAGATATAAAATAGCTTTCATGAGAGTTTAGAAAAAAAAATGCGGACGTTTGTAGATCTTCAAGCACGAAGTTACAATAGAAAGTTTAAAACTAAAATTACAAGCTTTACAATCCAGCCCCCGTATGCCAGTCTTTTGCTGTCAAGTTATATTTCACTGCCCAGTGTAATTTCTTCAGGTCACGTGGTACAAAATTGTACCACTCTTTTTAGACACTTGACAGCAAAATATGCGCGAAAATGCATCAAATGACGTCATAATGTCACTATTTAGTCACAGAATAACTATGAGTTAGTATGAACTGACCATGATTTAAAACTTTGCAGTTCAACTTTGATTGGCATACCCCTGCAGAAACGGTTATTTATTTGTGTCGCCCACAGTAAGTCAACATAATAAAAAGTGGCATGTTTTTTTTATATAATATAGAATATCCTTTGGCCACAATCTCACCTGATGGTAAGTGACGATGAGGCCGACGATGGAGCAGGACAGTCTAGAAGACACCTATTCACTCTTGCCTTGAAAAGACCCGCCGCATGTCCACCGATGCGGCGGGCGACCGCATTTAAACAAACATGAGCTTAATAAACTTGAAACAGGACTATTGTACTTAAAATGAAGCTTTTTATGAAACACTGAGTTTTTTATGAAAGTAATGGAAATTATGAATTTTTTTTATGAAACTTTTGCCTGTAACAATGCAATATCTCAACGAGCAATTGCCACGTAATTCGTAGAACGAACACATCGTCTTTCCACCATTAGCATCGGTTGTCTAGAAGATAATGCTATATAGCATTAAGTTCGCCTTTGTAGGTACTGTTCTTATGTGCAATAAAGTATTTTCTATCTATCTAACTCGTGGAATGAACAACGGAGAAAAGGTTAAATCTAGATGATCCGAATTGGAGAAAGAAACCCAAGATATCAGGATATACCGACGGGATTGTGAAGGTCGTGGAAAGGTGGCGGATAGATAAGGCTCGAAATGGTAGGTCTGAATATCGATGGGCAAGGCCAAACCTAGGAGTAGTTTTTTGTAAAAAAGTGATGTAGTGAGTTATCCGACAGAGAACCAAGGTCGTCGTCGTCGATATAGCCCAGAGAATTAGCAAGCTGAAATGGCAGTGGGCCGGCCATGTTTGCCGTAGAACCGACAATCGTTGGAGCAAACTAATACTTGAGTGGAGACCACGTTTAAGCAAGCGTAGTGTAGGATGCCCTCCGGCAAGACGGGGCGATGATCTGCGAAATAAATGAATAAATAAATATGTCCTTTTGATGACAATAAATTTTATTTGTATTTGAATTTGTATTTTTTTGAAATGTAGCTAGCAGACAATAGATGAGAAGAGCCGAAGACCGAACTCAATGGTGCGTCTTGGGAGAGACCTACGTTCAGCAGTGGACTAATATAGGTTGATGATGATGTACACGTTCATGACACACCTGATATTGCGTGGTCATCTTTCGCATTTGCAATTGCATCATCTCACAAAACACGTCCACTAAGGGCACGTTGCACTGTGTTCATTCTGAGGCATAAAGGTGAATCCTTGTGTAATTGCACCGGCAGTTATTAGATTCGTTAGTGACGGTCGACGTGTTTATAGAAGCGAAAGTAAAGGAATCTAGGTCGCAAAAACCCAAGAGCCCTTACATATTTTCGTTAGTGGATATTTATATCTTTGCTGGAGCAAGGGCGTGGAAACTTAGATCGAAAGTCAAAATGCGTTCCACTGGGGACGTTAAGATAAGGCCACGTTTGATAAAAAGATAAGAATGGTAAGTACGTAATTTATTTGTAAAACACAGACTGAAAATAAAATAGCTATATCTAGCCTTCGCGTGATACTTGTGATTTTGAATAAAAGAATTATGACTTCATTGGCTTTTGACACTACTGAATGAAAATTGTTCAAAGTCTGTGCCTTTTTCGATTCAGAATGAATGTTTTGAATGAGCGATATTTCACACACGAACAGACAAATCAAGTTCCTTATCCTAAAACGTTACATTACGTACAAAACTAGAATTTTCAACTTTTAAGTTACCAATTTTCGTTTAAATTTTTTAAAATCACTTTGAATGTTTCAATTTCAAACAGGCACCTCATTAAAGGACCAAGTGGTACTCAAGTAGGTCAGACTCATCGCCAGATGGCGCCACTGTCTGATAGCAGCTCGTTTGCACCTTATTGTCGGGTTATCATAGCCTTGGAGAGCCACTTCGACAAATGAAATTCCGATTCAGTATTCGTTGAACTTTTTTATTCGTTTGATAATTCTGTCTACTTACACTTTCACCTCAATTTGGCCTATATACACAAGTAATTAAATTAAAAGTTTAAAAAACCCCCGAATCTTGGACCGATTTTCATCAAACATAGCTAAGAACACTCCCGACTAATTCACCTGTCAAACAAAAAAACAAAATCAAAATCGGTTCATCCGTTCAGGAGCTACGTTGCCTCAGACACACACACACACAGACACGTCAAACTTATAACACTCCGTCGTTTTTGCGTGAGGGGTTAATAATATTGTATAGAACCTACCTACTTATCTAGTAAGGCTTTTCTCACACGGCCACAAACACAAAACGATACAGATGTTAGTACTCGCTTTCAAAATCAAATATCTTTCATTCAGTAAAACCACAAGGATTATCTAAAATCGCTTTGAGATACTAGTATAAAGATACAGTTGGACGTGCGTCTGATTACTCCTTATAAGGATCTGGTCTGCCAAGAGTTCTAAAGAGAGATCTGCGCGGCGTGCGTGGGTTCTACGTCCTATATTTTTAGCAGTTTTTAGTTTTCTAATACTGAGGTAAGAAAATTATGACTAATACAGTATTTAAAATATTTACAAATTAGACATGAAACAGTTGATCCAAATCAGTACCAATGGGAAGCGTGCCCAAGACACTGGCTGCTTTGCCGCGCTGAATAGCAATTATCAAGAAAACTCATCAAGAAAATTGAGATTTTGCCAGCGCTATTAGGTATGCAAAGATCATTAAAACAAACAAGATAGTTTTTCCATCCCACGCTATTAAATGCAGCTTTGTACAAAGTTACTTTTGGCAGCCTGCCTATTCTTAGTCGGGGGTTTAAATACCAAATGAGCATGTTAAATTGGTATTACTTAACAAGGTAAGACTCAAGGATATAAACCCCAGCCCCCGTATTCCAATCTTTTGCTGTCAAGTTATATTTCACTGCCCAGTGTAATTTCTTCAGGTCACGTGGTATAATTTTGTACCACGTGATCATTCTTTTTAGACACTTGACAGCAAAATATGCGCGAAAACAAATTAAATGACATCATAATGTCACTATTTAGTCACAGAATAACTATGAGTTAGTATGAACTGACCATGATTTAAAACTTTGTAGTTCAACTTTGCAGTTCAACTGAGATCGGAATACCCCTGCAGGCATGGTAGAGATCCTTCAGATCTCTAGATACTTCTACTTTTTCGTCTAAAGGCCGTCAAACATACTCAATACCTAACAAGATAAAAAATAATCTCATTAGTTACATACAATTTCCGAGCAATAAATTAAATATCTACCTGAATGTATGGAACGTCTAAATATATCGCAGTAGATATTCTAAATCTATCGCTAAGGGCCAACGCACATCTACGACAAAACTGTTTTGTCGCGTATTTAGTGACGTGAAAATAAATTTTCTGTTATAACGAAAACAGCATATGACGAATGCTTCCTCGTCATATGCTGTTTTCGTTGTAACGAAACTCACATCAATAATGTACATTATATTATATGTGCGTGTACCGAGCGGATACTTCTTTGAGACACTTGACATTACACCTCATTACACTGAACTCGTACTGGAATGTCAAACGCTAGTCGTTAGACCAAAGAGGTAGTACTACGCCCTGTCAAACTGACGTGACATGACATGACAATGAAATCTTCTTGCCAATTGGCGCTGCTAATCCTTTTCGTTCAATTTATCCTGTAGATCCTGTTAATTATTCGGGGTAAAAAGTAGCCTATATGTCAATCCTGGTTACGAACTATATATATGCTAAGTTTCATCCAAGTTGGTTCATTAGTTTTGACGTGATTGAAACACAAACATCCAAACATCCAAACATCCAAACATCCAAACATCTAAACATCCAAACATCTAAACTTTCGCATTTATAATATTAGTAGGATAGGATAGGATAGGATAGGATAGGATAGTAGGATTATGTGAATGTTTAAATACTTTGATATCTGAGACAATTTGTTAGTTCGTAAAGAGCTGGTTGTAGATTACGAAGCTGTGAATAACAAGCGGTTTGTAGGTACTGGTCTTCTGTTTAATTAAAGTAAATATTGCACATATTAAGTGTTCCGTTTTTCCAAAACGGATCGGTAGTCGGAACACTGAAAATTGTTAGAACTTCGTTTCTGCTCGTGATGTTTTCCATCATCATTCGATAGCATAAGGTAATCTTACTTGTCATAATTTGTTATTTATAACCGTGCACATAGCTGCATGTAATAATATATACGCTAATGAACATCTGATGAGCTCGCTGTACACGAGTAGGTACAGGCAGCATCAGAAGTAGATCACTTTTCAGATTTTCAATATTGTATAATATTAGAACATAACTTTTCATCAGTTTTTTTACCTCTTAATCAAAGAAGTACTAATTAGAGTAAGCGAGGAGAGAGCCCTTATAAAAGTTGTTGAGAACAGGAGAGGAAAGATGATTGGACACCTTATACGACATGGCAGCTTAATCGGAAATATCATTGAAGGGAATGTAGAAGGAAAGAGAGGGAGAGGAAGACCGCGTATTAGCTATATGAGCCAAGTGAAGGCGAAGATAGATGTCTTGTCGTATAAGGACGTCAAGGAAGCTGCCCAGAAAAAAAGAAGCTGTCGGGAAATGCATATGTTACGCCGACAAGAGCGTAGCTCTTAAATTAGAAGAGAGAGAATAAAGGTTGGAAAAAAAGTTGCTACGAGTAGATTTCAGTCGTAAAACAATGTTAAAACTTTGGATTAACATCATTTACTAATGATGTTGACTGTACACGAGCCAGCACAGACTAGAAGATACGGTTTCTATTCTTAGGGGAAATTAGCCGCAAATTGCTGCTAGTTGCTTCTGGACAGGGTGCAAGTTACAAGAGGTTGGTGATATTAACTTCTAGATAATTTTTTTATCAGTGATAGTTTAGACTATGCGGTGGTGCCTGCGGTGTTTTTGGCCATTAGGAGGTCTGCATAAAACTGTTTATTACTCTGTCTGCAAAATAGAAGGCTGATTGAGATATCAAAGAATCAGTCACTGGCTTGATTTCCGTACGTTATGTATTTAGATCAAAATATTACTTTCTATGTTTATTTATAGTTACTGATGCCCAAACGGTGAAGAATAACATCGTAAGGAAACCCGCGGATTAGTCAGCTCCGCATGTATTGACCTTGTCACCCCTGTGGATAAGGCCGACTAGGGTGAGAAATATATACCAGTCAACCCTGTGTGGTTTGAACGTGAGAAGGGTATAAATCATTTCGCCTTGAACAATTTCTTTTAATTATGGGTGTTAAATCTTTCAACCTTAATCTATTAATTATTGTATTTGTATTTAAACCAATTTGCTTTCACCTGAAATTAGTGCAATTTGTCTGAAGTAACACCTAATTAACTAATTTATTAATATAACATACATAATATCATAGAACCCTTCTTAAAGTCTCTATATTCAGCAGATTTGTTCTTATTCAATGCGTAGTTTCCACGCAATTAATTTTATTAAATTTTTTTTTATTTTTCAAATTGCTCTGCTGTAAAGTTTTCGAAATGGCGCTTGAATCAAGTCGCTTTTTAACCGTCGATATGAATTTTTTTTCCCAAACGAAAGTAACTGTGTGATTATTTTTATTCCCGTTGTAATCTTCAATCTTGTACTTTACAGAGTGGTATTTGGTGTGAGGTTATTAATTTCATGAAATAGAAAAATTAAGTAGCTTAGCGTCACAGCGGACATAGCCACGGAAAATAAAAGAGAAAATAATTAACTTGATACTAAAAATAAGTTTGATGACATCATTTAAGAGAATAGATCTGGATTTGATTTTCAAGTCGGACTAATCTTTTGCATGATCTGAACTTCCCCCGTATTCCAATCTTTTGCTGTCAAGTTATATTTCACTGCCCAGTGTGTTTTCTTCAGGTCACGTGGTACAATGTTGTACCACGTGATCATTCTTTTTAGACACTTGACAACAAAATATGCGCGATAACAAATGAAATGACATCATAATGTCACTATTTAGTCACTGAATAACTATGAGTTAGTATGAACTGACCATGATTAAAAACTTTGCAGTTCAACTGAGATTGGAATACCCCTGCTTGTTTGTTTTGAACAAAGCATTTGTTATTTTGTTTTGTGTTTATGGATAATGCTATAGAAAGATGTGATACCTAATTATGTTATTAATGTTACAAACACATATACAAAAAAGTTTATCGTCAAACAAATAGTAGGTAGGTATTACGGGTTGTCAAAGTTACAGCCATAGATCAAAAAATCAAAATATGGATTTATATAATTTACTAAAATTAAAATGCTACTAAAGGCTTGTTATACCTATAATACCTAGGTAAATAAAATTAATAAAAATAAAAAGCCTTTATTATCTCTAACGTATTACTACTTAATTTAAACACAATATAAGAAAAAGATGAAAAAATATTTATTAATTAGGGACCCCTTTGCGGGTATAGGCCTCCTCCAACAATTTCCAATCTTCTCTTCGTTTAGCTTTTTCCACCCATGTAATGCCTGCTATCTCGACTATCTTGTCCTGCCACCTTTCTTTTGGTCTCCCACGTTTTCTTTTACCAGAGGGACCCTTCCATAGAGTGGTTTTTCGGGTCCATCTATCGTCTTCTGTGCGTACCAAATGGTACATAGTGGTATTATGTACCATTGTACTATGTACATAATACCTAGGTACATAGTGGTATATAAACCAAACCCAAGTAACGGTTAACGTTACTAATTTCCTAAAAGCTTGAACTATTGTGATAAAGCAAAAATCCGAGAGTACAAAAAAAAGTACAATATTGAAAATCCATTGGCACGCTTCAGACTTGGGAAACGGTCATTTGTTTCAGCTGAAGCAAAAACAAGTGCTTCAGTGATAAATGATCTAGGTCTTGTGTCTTGGATGATTTTTAGAAACGAGTCAAATCGTGTCTTTCCGAAATTAACCATCAAAGTTACACACAGTAAACACAGTAAAGGCCCATATAAAATGACCATACAGGTATATAATAAACTACCAGAACAAATGAAAGAAGCCCAATCTGATACCCTATTTAGAAAATTTTTAAAATCTTTTCTCTTAAAAAAATGCGAATATAATAATAATACTTCTTCTTCTTCTTCTTACGTTTCAATGGTGACAACAAACACTAGACGAAGTTCGAATAGAACTTCGCCACTTTTACCCCTTCGTCTGTGGCGTCCAAAATATCATCCCTTGTGCAGGTGGTAGGGCACAAGGGGCAAATGAGTAGATGGGACATCGTTTGGATGGGGACCCCGCAGTCGCATTGGCTGAGAGCAGGATCGCGATAGCCCCATCTACACATGCTCTCCCTAGAGCGACCAACCTGGGTTCGGAGTCGGTTAAGGGATCTCCACACATAATAATACTGAATTAACACAAGAAATTGACTGAATTGAAAAATGGACGTGAATAAAACCTCGGTCTGCCTACTTTCCTGTTGCAATACCCCTGAACAGGGTTCATGTGTGATACCTACCTACAATGTAACAACTATAATACCATGTGAGAGCAATAAATGTATTGAGTATTGAGTAATTATTTTCTTTTTAACCAACTTCAAAAAAGGAGGAGGTTCTCAATTCAGTTATATGTTTTTTATAAATGTGTGTTACCTCAGTCCAGACATAAACGGCTTAAAAAAACTAAATAACTAATAAGTAGGAAAAAAAACTTAGAGACAGTTTTGGCGTTGATTGTACCTTTAATGTTAATTAGTCTAAGTTCTCCGGGATACAGCGCTGTAATTACAAAAGTTTCTTCGAAGGAGCTGCAACGGATACGGAAGTCAAAGTTGTAGGTAGCCTGGCTACTTCCGGTTTCGTACATTTCAGGCTGCTTAATGGTTTTTGGCAATGTATTACCTCACAGATCACGTCCTCCGATACAGCACTGAACCCATCAATCAGGAATTGGCCATATTTAAGTCTCACGATAGATCCACCGGCACACATACCCTTTAAATTGGAACACAGCAATATGAGCATCAATGCGTTTAGACACTGAAAACTGACAAGTATTTTTTTTAATTAGTTACAATAAAATGTACAGTCAGCAATATAAATCGATTAGAAAATAGAATTTTTAAAATCTATATAAGTAATGAGAAAAAAGAAAGAAGAGAAAGAAAAAAGTTTATTTTGTGTCACTTATAAAATTATTCCAATTAATATTTCATGATCATCGCTAGGACCTTGTTTTTGTTTATTAAACTGCGGTGTTTGCTCAGATGGCCACTATTAGATATCTGTGTTAATAAAAGAAAGGCAATATCCCATAAAAGGGAGAAATTGCCCGAAAATAATGCCACTGTTTGTGTGTTTGCTGAAGCGTTTTTATTACAGAGTGTACCAGACCCTTTGAGATAAACTCACAGCCAATAGCTTTAGATTGTATTTTTGCTACGTTTCAGATCATAATCATAATCATCATCAAACTATATTAAAATAAAAATATTCATGGTCATTTCACACAGCGCCCTCTAGTCCCAAACTAAGCAAAGCTTGTGATATGGGAACTAGATGCTGATAGAATACTTATATACTTTTTTTTGTAAATATATACTTAAAATACATAGTAACACCCAGCCATAGAACAAACATCTAATGTTTGCCACACACAAATGTTTGTTATTGGTGGGGATCGAACCCACGACCCACAGCACGGAAGGCAGAGCTATTACCGACTGAGCTGTGCTGTGACACGTTCAGACGTCCAGACGTAGGTCTCTCCCAAGACGCGCCATTGAGCTCGGTCTTCGGCTCTTCTCATCCAGTGTCTGCGCTACATTTCGCAGATCGTCGCTCCATCTCGCCGGAGGGCGTCCTACACTACGCTTGCCTAAACGTGGTCTCCACTCAAGTATTCGTTTGCTCCAACGATTGTCGGTTCTACGGTAATTAAACTGTTTAGTAACATGTTACTCATAAGTATTACATACTATTTACATACAGGGAGTTACCAGACCACTTCCGAAAACGAAAGGGGGGGGGGGGGGTACAGCACACCAAAACCCAACCAAAAAAAATCAGTTATCCTGAAAAATAATTATAGCCGGAGAAAACAATGTTTAAAGATTTGTATTTATTCCGCCAGTCCGCAATGTGCGCATTTACGTAGGTAAGGTCGAGGCGTAGTACTATTATTTATTCTGTGTCGTAAGTGCCTACTAACGTAGGTAGGTAGGTACCTACTATGTTTATTTATACCTAATTGGTATAATGACCGCGCGACCGCGCGATAAAGACGGGCGTCTCTTGTCTCGCTCGCACGTTGCGTACTCGAATGACCCGCGATGAACTCTCAGCTGCGTGTACACTGTACATTGCTGCTTTATTTATTTTATTTGTTTTTTTTTTGCTTTTTTAAATGAGATAATTAGGTAGATATGTCTTATTATGTTGTACTGTGTGTATGTAACTAGAAAAAAAATTAAAAGGAGATAGTCAAGGCAATTTTTTTTTCGCTAAATGTTTTCAGTATCATGGTCTGATTGGAACCTCCAAGTTTTCGGAAGTGGTCTGGTAACACCCGGTATTTTATTACCGTGTACACTTGGCTAGCAAACGATAAATATTTCATTTCTTTGTGGTCAGCCGGAAATTGTGAAGCTTCTGTAAAATAGATGTGTGTAGATCATCCATCAATTTGTTATTTTGTGTGACAACGGCACAAGAGCGTGTGTCGAAATTGAGAGATGCTACGCGATGAATGAAATCACCATGGGGTCTACTACGATAAACTATAAACGGAAAATTTCGTTATATTTGAGTTACACTGCGTGCCCGCCTTGTTGTTTATCCGCATCCTCTTGCGGAGTGATCAAATCGCCACGCAGTGTAAATCAAATATCACTAGCGAGTCTTAAGTGCAGTATCTATGTAGTAGTAGACGCCCTTACCTATCAATACCGTATGTGACGTCATTGTATTGAAACACGATACACTCTGTATAATTCAGTTTGCTTGCGAGATCTTTTTGTTTATACAGCGTGCGCTTTGACATGATTTTATTTTAATTTGCGTGCATACATAGGTACACACATGGTTTCCAATATATTCACGTTTTTATAGATGACCTTGAAGTTTTGCTTTCAATTGTATGTATATCCCTCCCACTACTGGCCAAGAAGGCTTCTTTTGGTCTCTTCTGGCGACTCCAGAGACAAAATACTCCAATACTCAAATTAGGTTAATTCCTATGTAATATCCAAGTCCGTTTGGTTTTCTGCACCTCATTAGATATTCCAGAGCAGGGTTCCGTGCGAATTGGGCACAATTAGCACGGTGTACCCTCACACCGCTTCTTGGGTTCCGCTTGTACAAATAATCTGACATTTGGGAGAACAGCTGGTCCCTGCGGAGCAGCGTTATCGCCTCGCTCGAGAGCTAGGGATGGGCAGGGATGGATTGTGATGGAAACAAAATGGGACCAACCTGGAAGTATATATGCTTTCAGATAAAAAAGAATTTTTAAATCGGTTATAAATGACGGAGTTCTGAGGTAACAAACATTAAAAAAAACATGCAACCGAATTGAGGACCTCCTCCTTTTTTGAAGTCGGTTAAAAAAGCTACTGAAGGACACTTTTGAGTGCACAAGATAAATCTCTGGGAATCTGTGGTGGATGTCCTGTGCCTGAAATGATGGTGATGATGAGTGGTGCTATTGTAAGCCAATGAAGTTTTTGGGCATTTTTGACCATTTTTATGGCACAATGACTATTTTAGCTATTTTTGGAATAAAAAAAAAGTCGAATCGATTGGCCCCATCCCTCAAAGTACGCATCATCATCGCTTGTTCCATTTTTACATGCGTGTTTATCGGGCGTTTATCGAGTTTCGATAAAGGTGCGAGAACGCCCTTACGAGCTGTGATTATAGAGTAGACTTTAGGCGCGAATATTCTCGTTTTCAAGTTACCTACCTTAGTTAAATTAAGTACAATAAGGTCAGCAAAAAGCAATCGTGAAGTATGCGTTTATTGTAGGTAGATTAGATATCCTGATGTCAACAAAAAATAGGTACGGATTTTTGCAAACAAGTAAATATAAAACCCGACAATACTTAACAAATGGTTCGGATTTTCACGAACATCCTAATTAAATAAACCCACATTTAAAAGATCCACAGAGTTTTCTTCTACCCACTTATATCTCTTATTGTAATGTATAAAACCTCTGTGAGGGTAGCATAAGTAGGATCAAAAACAATGAAAGAAGACTGTGCTAAATACTGCAAGTAAAAATTAAAAAATGACCTAAGTGCGATAGTAATCATCTTGCCAGTAAATCTGTTTGTTATGTACACACAATGGTTTCACGTCGTCAGTAATTCAAAATAGAATCAAGTACCTACATCATCATCATCATCATCATCATCAACCTATACTCGTCCACTGCTGGACGTAGGTCTCTCCCAAGACGCGCCATTGAGCTCGGTCTTCGGCTCTTCTCATCCAGTGTCTGCCAGCTACATTTCGCAGATCGTCGCCCCATCTCGCCGGAGGGCGTCCTACACTACGCTTGCCTAAATGTGGTCTCCACTCCAGTATTAGTACCTACATAGAATTATTTATTTCACGCTATTTTTCTTTCCCTTTCTATAAACAGTATGTAGCAGTAGTAGAGCTTCTTGTGTGCGAACTCGTCCGGGGAAGTACACCACCGTATCTATTTCTGCCACCAAGCAGTGATGTTTGTATTACTTTGTTCCGGTTTGAAGGGTATGGGTGCCGGTGTAATTACAGGCACATGAGACTTAACATCTTTAACACATAGGCTACTTTTCATCCCGAAAAGTTAACAGGACGAAAGAGACGCAGACGAAGTCGTGGGCGGAAGCTAGTTCGAAATAAAACTAATCTAAATGACTAACAAAATAACTTAGTCTAACTTTTGTTGTATTTTATCAACTCGTTTAATTTCTCAACATTTTATTAAAACAAAAGACTGAACAAACACTATCTTTCCATTTTTCAGAAGCTGCGAGCTCGGGTCTGAACAATGCTGTGAACTATCTTGAGATACCTGCCAGCCCCCGTATGCCAATCTTTTGATGTCAAGTTATATTTCACTGCCCAGTGTAATTTCTTCAGGTCACGAGGTATAATTTTGTACCACGTGATCATTCTTTTTAGACACTTGACAGCAAAATATGCGCAAAAACACATCAAATGACGTCATAATGTCACTATTTAGTCACAGAATAACTATGAGTTAGTATGAACTGACCATGATTTAAAACTTTGCAGTTCAACTTTGATTGGCATACCCCTGCAGAAATGTTTATTGGAGAACATTGATAGCAGTAGATAACTAGCTAGTAAGACTACCCTCAAAGCTCTCCCTCAGCAGGACAACTTCTAAGATCAAGTACCTACCTACCCTTTAGCATAGTTTCATACTTTTTTATTAGATGTTCTCATTACGGATCACTAATTAGTTAACTTGGCTAGAGAGGGGGGTAGCTCTGCTTGTCCAATTGTAGGTTCCAAAACAATAGTATTTTGTGTGATGAACATAGATCTGTTATAGAATGGATCTTCTGTAGTGCAGCTTGTATGACGTGTAGGTTCGATTTACAAGGTGGGTTTGTTCATTAGTACGTATTTATTAATGGTTAAATCTGGTGACGGAAGGTAAGGACTTCATTGTGGCTTAAAATCTGTATTTGGTTCAAATACCTACTTGGTTTTTGGTTACTGTGTTACACAATAACTAGAAAATAAACAACTATGCATTCTGAGTGGTGTATTATATAGAAGTGCGACCTTATTGTTGAAAATACGACTCAAAATCTTTAGCAATTCGACTTTGAAGTAAAAACTGGACAAAAAGTATTACTAAAAGTATTTTTTCTACATTACACAACGCTCAAAGCTTATCAAGCCGGAGGGTTTTTTGTAAATTACACATTCGTTACGGAACCAAAATAGATAAACCTTGTTTGAACGAAAATTTCCCGGGATAGAACACAATGGAAAATACTGCAAAGCCTTTATTACAGAACTGAGAAAAATGTAATGAAAAAATATAAGTACCTAGCTACATACTAGAACTAGGACCATTGATACTTGAACTTAATTTGTATTTGTAATTAACTTTTATAAAATAGAAAATCGTATATTCTACTAGCTTTTATTTTTTTGCGTTTGTTAGCTTTCGCTGTCGTCTGAGAACTTTAACAGGGGATTGTGGAGCCTTAAGTTTAAGGAACCCTGGTCTACTGCATCAAGGGACTTTATAAAACGTGACTAAACAAATAAACCAACTTCTGGTAAAGCCTAGCGGTTGTTTTCAGCTGTGGCTGAACTTGCTCACTTTACGTTTCAAACTTGAAAAACACATGTTCTTCAATGTTTATCCACAGGGAATATGAAAACTTTTTTTACAGCTGTGGATATACTTAGCAATAGTGAAAACATTCTGAGCCCAAGCAGTGAAAGTACTAGGCATGTCCTTTGCTCATTCATCCTGTTAGAAATGCTTAAAAATCTAGAGTGTAAGTACATAACAGACTCTTGATCGGTTTTCCATTGTTGCTTTAAAACCAACTTTTTGCTTTTTCTTACATTGGCATGACTTTGTTTATTAAGTAAAAAAGCGTATAAATAAATCTATGTAAATAGGAACCACGTGAATTCAGAAAGCCACATAAATTCAACGCTCGGTGCCCAAAATCAAATTAAACTTTCAGCTTTGAAAAAATCTAAATTTACCTACATTATACGGATTGGAGGGCAAAAGTTTTCTTTTGGATTTTCCCATGACTTCAGTAAAACGTTTTAAGAAAATGTTTAACTTGATTTTGAATATTGGTTCGCGATTTAGTAAGTGTTCTCTTGGGCCCTTGATAAAGTTTCCAACATTTTGCAATTTTCAACTTCTTTAAAGTTTATTCTTTGAAGTTTTTGTTTTAGTGGAACTATGACATTTTAAACATCTTTGAGTGGTGTACACAATTTACAAAATAAAGGGACCACGAGAATACGGCATCCAATTTAAGTTACTTATTTAAGTTTTTTTTTTGATGTATTTGAGAGACATCATATTCTAACCGTAGAGCGATACACTTACATTAGTATAAAAAAGTTATTTGTACCTCATCTACGACTATAAAAATCTCATGTGCCTATAATTGCACCGGCACCTACACCTAGCAAGTCGTAACACATCGAGGATCACTGCATGGCGGCAGAAATGGTAGATACGCGAAGTAGGTATTATTTCCCTTAACAAAATCACAAAGGTAGATCACCCTTTGAAGTTTGGTTCAAAGTTTTACCACATCGATGTAGGCCAGTGAGTCTAGTATATTTGTACTGTCACGGTTGTGTTACGGGAACAGAACCCGCACATACGTTTCCATAGATTAGTTTCCCAACAGCACAAAGTTCGTCGAAATACAAACATCTCAGACCATCAAACGGCTCGACTAATCCACCAAAATGGATGCCAACTTACATTAATTAACGCTATTAAATTACCTATTTACACGGATGGCTTCACTTTGGCACAGTATGCACAAGCAGTAAGCACACAAGAGGTATGAAAACACAGCTTGTTCGCGATAGAAATTGCTCGTGATATAGGTTTTAGCCAGAAAACTTCTTAAATTAATAATCTGAAATAATGTAAAATGTCTTTGTAAAACAGGCCTTTTGCATCTAGATGATTTATACTGTGTCAGGAGCTACTTTTTAGCCATGCCTCTAGGAACGGGACGCTGCCAGTGCCTGGGACATGATTTAGATGGAGTAGGCTTGCCCAGCCCCTGACCACCAGAGCTCCTTTCTTGTAGAATAATAATTACTAGTTGTCCTGTGAGAACAGTAGACCTCGCGAGCCTTTATAACCATGCAATAATAGACACTTTCCCCTTTCCCCTGGCCAAAATTAATTTCAGGTGCTTGAATTTTCTAATAGGCTTACCTATGTTTTAGCGATTTTAGTTTTAACGATTACTCGCGTTCCCTTGGCCCTAAGAGGTCGAATCTGGTATCTACAGATTTGTCTCGTAAAAGCGAAGAGGACTGCGTAGTCTGATTGTATAAGTAGGCGTAAATTTTCAGAAAATAAAAAATAATTTCCCCTCTTTTCCCCCTCCCACTTTTGTTCCACTTTTCTTTTGGAATCTTTTTTACACCATCTTGTGTAGAATGAAGTCTTTAATGTGCTTCTCAAATTTGATTGAAATCCGTCGATAAATAACGCTACAGCAAACTTCCTCCCTTTTACCCCCTATTTTCCCCCAATCAAAAATCGCGCTTGACAAAAAAAGGGGAACCGTGTTTTCCCGGAACCGAAAGAACCAGGATAACCCGGTTCTGGGGCTACAAAAATAACCAGTTTTCAAATAGAATTTTGTAAGACTTCACTTGCCTAATGCTAGGCCTACCATTTAATTGGTCCCGTTCGTTACGCCGCTCACGTCACCCGTGACGTATTGAGTCAAGATATACGGAACCAATTCTATCTCACGTAAATTGAGATTTACCCTATAAAGAAGACAAAGGGGTGATTTCAGAAAACGTAGAATTTATTGTGAATCAGGCACAATTGAGGTTATTATCTCATCTCACTTTATTTGGAACAAACAAATTGCCCATTACCTCTAACTATAACAATGCATTACCTCACAGTGCACGTTCTTAACTGACGTACTTGTGTTCCTTGGCACTCCCTGAGACGTACAGATGCTAAGTCTTATATGCCTGCAGCATCCGTACTCTTCAAACACACAGCAATGTTATGTACTTAAACCTAGGTAGTAGTATTGTGTAGGTATTTCTTGTTTTCTTTTTCTTTTTTTCAGCTTGTTCTGTGCTGTACCTGGGGGGCGATTCTAGACCGATAGACATTTTATCACGATAGATATATATCCCAAGAACTGTCAAAACTCCATAGTTTTTGACAATTTTTGGGAGATATATCTGTGTTGTGTTTGTGTTTCAAATAAATATTTCTCTATCTCTATCTATCTCTATCTCTCTATCAATATACTGCATGTATCTACATTGCTGCAGTTTGTAGTTTGTAAATACGGTCCCCATCCGTATAATTTCCATCAATATGGTAATTATTATTGGCTAACCTAGTTGATCTTTAGGCAATTACACCACAAACACTTTAATTTGCATTGAAACATTACAAGGGTGATTTCCCTTCGGGTCTCAAGAATGCCTCAGTGTGGGGTAGGAATGAGGGGATTTTTTTTCGTCAAGCAATGTCAAGTCAACGTCCTAACCTAACTAATATATAATATTTTATATACCAATTATATTATATTATATATATAGTGTGAGTTCTTTCGACCGTATGTGGTTAATTTACAGAATTTGTTTGATATCAGGTAAAGGATCGAGATTATGACAAAAAAATAACAAATCAAAAAAATCCATTTTGTCGTAAAACAAACGACATTATTGATATTTTTAAAATTTAGTCTTAATTTTATCAAAAGCGGTTGAAAGAACTCAGCCTGTATAATTCATATTATATTATACGTTTTGATTGGTTTCTTATTCTCAAATAGAGATAAATTATTAATTATTAATTTACTTAGTTCACAATCACAGCACAAAACAAGCAAAAAAAAAACAGACAATAAGTACTACATAACACAATTAAATATAAAATAAAATAAATCACCATAATACTATATAAAAAAAAAAGAAAAAAAAAAGAAAATGATGGAAATGATTGTAAAATGTCCACTAGAAAAGCTGATGACCTTATTTTTCCATACGATTACACGTAACACAGTAATTCGACATCGGTACGTCCTCGACCCCTAAAACCATTTTCGCAATACAGGCACAGGCCATTAAAGAGTTCCTTAAAGGCGGCGACCTTATTATGACGACCGCTATCATGAATTATAACCAGACTAGTGGTGTATTGCACACAGCGCCATTTTTTTTTTTTTTTTTTTTTAGTTTTTTTATAGCGACTTTGAGCCTCCAAATTAGTCGAGCATGTCTTATGCAAATACAAATCTTTTATAAAAAACACCTTAGCTTCCTGGTTGTCTAAATCTGATAGCACGAGTGTTTTTGATTTTTGATATCATGAGTTAATAAAAAAAGTAAAATGAAAATGCAATTTTATGTAAGTACTCATTGATCTAGAAAATCGCAATGAATTTAGACAAATATCATCAGAAAGTTAAACCAGATAGCGACCGCTATAAAACGGAAGCAGTTTATTAGAAATCCAAAGCTGTATCAAATAACCATACGGCCATATATTTTTACCCGGGTCTTAAATGACATTTGGGGCCCAAAAGGCCTATTTCATTCACGGTCTATAATTCCGGGCCAATTTCGCCCTTATTCATAATATGACAGGCCTTCGTTAGGTCATCTAGGGTTAAATTGCGAGGGACATAGGTGGCTGTTTGTGCTGTTATTGCTAAAAATAATGATGACGTGTGCTCTTGCGGTGTTTTTTACAATAGTTGGTAATTAATTATAGAAAAATACTTACGATGATACCACAAAATTGTCTAATAATCCATTTCAACAGTTGACTAAAATCTAGCTCTGCCCCCGTATGCCAATCTTTTGCTGTCAAGTTATATTTCACTGCCCAGTGTAATTTCTTCAGGTCACGTGGTACAAAATTGTACCACGTGATCATTCTTTTTAGACACTTGACAGCAAAATATGCGCGAAAACATATCAAATGACGTCATAATGTCACTATTTAGTCACAGAATAACTATGAGTTAGTATGAACTGACCATGATTTAAAACTTTGCAGTTCAACTGAGATTGGCATACCAATGCTGTCTGTTAGTACTAACTTTAGGATGTTTTAAAAATTATAATAAATTATTGTTTAAGAAAGTTAACTACCTGAAAACGTGTCTTTGATCAACACCCTGTAGATAAAGGTCACTGAGCCTTCAACAGTCGAATTAATAGGCCCTTAAGGGGGTGAATAGCCCTATTTTATAGCAACGCTTACCCCCCAGGTAATGCCTTAAGACTTGCCGTAAAAAGGGTCAGCCATCAACGATACAAAGTAGTCAAACTTAATTGCGCTTTGCAGTCGTTATCATTCGTCCAAGTTATATAACTGTCACGGATTGTATAAAAATAGCGTGTTTGAAGTAGTGAGTTCTAGTGATACTAGCCTACTTTTTCTTCTAAGGTCGTGGGTTCAAATCTTTGCACTTATAAATGTTTGTGCAAGAGAAAATAAATATTGTGGTACGGGATGTCAGACCTGCCCCCGAATTCCAATCTTTTACTGTCAAGCTATATATTTCACTGCCCAGTGTAATTTCTTCAAGTCACGTCGTACAATTTTGTACCACGTGATCATTCTTTTTAGACACTTCACAGCAAAGTATGCGCGAAATCAAATTAATGACATCATAATGTCACTATTTAGTCACAGAATAACTATGAGTTAGTATGAACTGACGATGATTTTTGCAGAAAACTTTGCAGTTCAACTAAGATTGAAATCGCCCCGCTGCGCTAGTTGGAAAAAATTCGTAATGTGAAAGCACTCGAGTCACACTGCGTCACAACTATAACACGACGGGGAGTTATTGCCGTATTGCTGCGTAGTGTAACTCAAACATTCCTTCACACTGTGAAGTGTGAAAGAGCAGTGAAGTTTAGTCTGTCGCCGTTGTAACATAGAACTCAAAAGCATTTTTTGTAGCAAAGCCTCTACGCGGTGCTACGAGATGCTACGCACGTAGCACTATGCGTAGCATCGTATTGCCTTTGTAAAATAAGTGCAAAATAAATAAATCGTTGTTTTCAAAAATGAAACACCAGAGTAATTTCACATGTTTATTGAACAATATTCAAATAAGTTTTTTTGTTCATTGTTCAAATTGTATAATGTTATGTATACGCTGTTACATAATTATTACAAGCCCTGTTTATTCACTGTTTAAGCCTTATTCTACGTCATTGCTTGCATTAGATCAGATGATTTGTTCAAAGTGATATTTTTAATCAAATAAACCCTTACGTTAGAGAAATCTTTAAGAAAACACAATATCATACGTGGCCAATGATTTTAACTTGAACTTATGTAGGTACTCTGAACTTAAGTATTTTTCACTAAATAATGTTTACGTTAAACTTAGGCAGAGGTAATCGCTTAACATCAGGTGGGCCATCGGCTTGTTCCATCATTTAGTTGTTTAAATAAAACATCAAGTTTGGTTATTTCCAAATAAACAAATTAAAATTAAAAATAAATTAAAAAGATTTTTCATAATAAGCACCACGATCATTTAAATGTTCAAAAAATACCGAAACTACTTTATACTGTTTTATACTTTTTATGCGGAGTGTGCGGTTTTGCCCGTGCACTTAGCATTTTCACTTTTTCCCATACTCTCATATTCCGACAGTGCAACCAGCACTTTACAGGAGTTTCAAAACTTGCTTGTTACCAACTTGTGATCTTTATTGTGGAAACTGGTGGAGTTATCATTATCATCATCAGTACCCCTTGCAATAAGGGGGTACTTGGAAAAACTTTGATAAAACCACTTCGATACAAGCAATATACCCGTATTTGTATAAGGTTAAAGAAGTAGGGTAAGCAACAAAAAAATTCGAGATTAATAAAATAAATAATAATAAATATTCACTGACGTTTCACACAACGCCTTCTAGTCCCAAACTAAGCAAAACTGACTTGTAATATGGGAACTAGAAGCTGATAGAATACTTATGTACTTTTTTTTTGTAAATACATACTTATAATACATAGTAACATCCAGACATAGAACAAACATCTATGTTTGGCTCACTCAAATGTTTGTTCGCAGTGGGGATCGAACCCACGACCCACAGCACGGAAGGCAGAGCTATTACCGACTGAGATGTGACGCCTATCATTGTTGCTCTAAAGGTTTTTTATTTAAATTATTTATTTTTTACAATTATATGGACTTGATTATTTTTACGTTAGCATTTCATCATAAGGTAAATGTGTACTAAATAAAAAATTAACAAGTTCGTTCATTCATTCATTCCTATGAGTTAATGGTCAAATTCTGGTCATGTAGTTTATAGGCCACTTTAAGGTTGAAAGTCCAATTATATGATCAGACAACCCGAGGCCCCACCTCATGGTAAGTGGTAACCACTGCCAACCATTGCCTCACTGAAACGCGACTCAAAGTTAAGCTGTATTTCAGATGTGAGGTTCAGCCCTAAGAGAATAAAAAGATGAGCGAGTAACTCAAGATTCAGGTGAAAGTTTGCAACTGACGATAGTAGTTGAAACTTTTCCTTGATTGATTTGTAACTTTGGTAGAACGAGCTAATTTTTAACCAAAGTTAGATATGCACCTACTGTGAAATAAATAACCACCATAATTTGAAATGATTACTAGAAAGTTTTACTATTTTTTATTCTGGTGCCAAGTGAGTGTTTTAAACTTAGGTTTTTTTTACAAAAAAATGTATTTCTTAGTAAATAAAATTTATTTAATAAAAAATAACATTTATGTTCAAAAAATCAGCAAATGCTAATGTTACAGTATCACTTTGAAAAAATCATTTTCTTCAGCATCTGTACGTAAAGAAAGGAAGGAGATTTCATGATTTTTTTTACAGTGCATTTTTTAAACCTATGCTAGTATTTAATAATTGCTAAAATAAATTAAGTCCTGGAAACGTAACTCAATATGAACCTTAGTTACGTTGACTGAAGACTGAATAACGAGGAATCGGCTTTTATATTCCTGTCATGTTGTATTGAAAAGGACAATGGTCAAAAATGTATTGACTTGGTTCCTTCCCCAATAGTAATGATTTGTGTTACATTATTACTTGAAAGGTCTTTTCAAAGAATATAGTTGATTGAGTGAGTGAAGCGAACGAAAATCTTAGTGTCAACATGGGTAAATCTGCTATGTATGTTTGACAGAGCACAACTTTTAAACCATTTATCCGATCATCATAGAACTTGGCAGGTCTACGGATAGTACTCTTAAAATTAAAAGCCAAAAACAAAAGGGTAAAACAACCAAGAGGGTATGAAGTTACAAGGGCCCAAAAGGGAGTAAAAAAAACCGTCAAAAAAATCTCAGTTTGGGGCGAACTAGTAAGTAGTGTAGTAAGTACGAGTTAGATTGTATCAAATACTGTTCTTTAAATTTACTATAAAAAAATTACTAGGTACTCGATTCCAAATTGTGATATTTTTTTTGCAAAGTCAATTTTATCTCAGTCTGTGCAGTTGAAAACATTCACATACAAACCCATTCCTCGATAATCCTTCAAATTCAAATACTTCAGTTTAATGTCCAACTCCAACGTTTACAATATTATTAAAATTTAATTGCCAGGCAATTATTGGATTTAAAAATTACAATAAAATTAAGCCTAAATTAGTACAAAACTTGTATTTTCCGTGGTCCGCTAAATCCGCTTTAGAATTATTTACATTTAGCAAAATAAAATGCTAATAGTGATACGAATTCAAAAGATATTCCGCTGAGAACTCACAATTTACATTGGGTAAGATTTGACACAAAATATACAAAAAAAATGCAGTTTTTTGATATAAAATTAAGTTTAAAATAAAATGTCAGAGACAAAAAAACTCATATAAACATATATATACAGCGTGTAGCTACAATGGCGACATTAAATTAACCAGCGTATCCGGTTTCGCGTTTTCAGAATATAGACATATTTTTTATTTCATTAAACATAAGATTTATCGAAATAAATCAATTTTCTTAAATAACGCCTCGGAGCAACCTGTACGTAAGAGCAGAGGTCATCTGTCGGGTTCACGGGTCATAACCGCGTGTAACCGCGTATGAAGAGCAAGAAAGTATTGTTAGAATAGGACACCCGAAATTGCGCCGTTGCATGAAAGGGATAGCTAACTATTGAAGAGCGCCGCCCGCGCCGCTCGCTCGACCGACTCGTCCTGCCGCCTAGCCAGTGATACGCGGGCCGGTGTCCTTGACACACTTTATTTTAATAATTTTGCTAATTATCTACCTATTCTCAATGTTTCGCGAAAAAGACGCTTGGTTTTGTTAGTTTAGCTTTTCTATTCTAAGTACCCAATCAGGTCTACGTAGGTACAGCGATAAAGACGCTTTGATTTATTATGTGTTTATCTGTCTACCTTTGCGACTAGGGAGCGGGTAAATTAAATGTTTGGTGCTCAGTGGATACTGGATAGGACGACACGACACGGAGCTCTTAGGTGGCCCAATGTCACCTGACCTCAAGCCCCTCGATTTTTTTATGGGGCTTTGTGAAAGACGACGTTCATGCTAAAATAAAATAAAATGTATTATCAAAAGCGAGGGCAAATATTCAGCGCCCCCGGTTACATCTTTGTGTCCGACGTGGTGGCGGCGGCGCGGCGGCTACATTGAGAACTTGAAGATTTAATAAGTGTAAGGCGCTAGGTGCATAGGTCACAATAAAATTAATAGTAAAGTGAACAAGGTGAAGTGAAATTATTTGATTTCTTTGAATTTCTTGGTGTCGCTTGATTTCCCCGCCCCGCGCTCCGCCCCGCGCCCCGCCGCCGCCACCGAGCCACCCGGGCAGGCAGGCGCGGGCGCGGGCGCGGTAACACGTAGGTAAAGACACTCATAGGGTGATTAATTTTTGTTGCGTATTTTATTATTAAGTTTGTTTGAAAAATTCGAAATTTCTATTTTGGACTATAATTTTTTTTCTATTTTTTTTATGAATACTTATAAGTAGCTCTACCCGTGTGTTCATTTAATGTCGCCATTGTAGCTACACGCTGTATACATACACAAACACATATATATATCTACTTAATTTTAAATGTACTTCTTTAAAAATATATTTTATTACGTCGTCGTTACCAAAACCTTCTTAAAATGTATTCCATTTTGAATAAGATAATCTAACAATTAATTTGTTGTTTGGGAGTTTTGTAAGTCTCAACGGAATTCCTCTCGCGGTAACATTAATAAACTTAAATCATTTTGTGTTGAAAATAATTAATAAATAAGTATTTTATTTAGTGCGACCGTGATAACACAACATGCTTACAGGTTTTACTATCTCAAAACTTGCATTTAATGCATAAAATGTATAAAATACATACTAAAATATAAACAAAATAATTGATATTACTGATATGATATACTTAAACAAAATAATTGATATTACTGATATGATAGAAATGAGAAATTCGTTTAAACAAAAACTGCAGATTACATTATTTATTTAATAATATATAAAAGTAAATATACATCACAAACCATTTTTAAAGTATATAGTATAAAGGATTATCTTATCACGCTTTTGTTGCGTTTAGTGAATATAAACATAGTTTGCATTGAATATTTAACTAAAATATTAATAACGAATAATAATTCTATCTACTCTTAACCTATTTCATAACTGTTTATTATTATATACACTTATCTACGGTATATAACATCAAGAATGAAAGGAAGTGCTGATGATATGTGTTCTCTAGTGAGTTTCAAAGATTACCTGATAAGATATAAAATTATTAACGCTAATATACCATTATTTACAAAACACACTTAAACTATCATCGTAAACATGATTTTGACCTAAACACTAATATATTCAAAAGAGTACCTAGTTAACCAAAAAAATTATATATTTTTTTACCAGATTTATATTTTTTTGTTAATTTATAAACAAAATCTGGTAAAAAATACATTTTGATAATAACTATAAGTAAGGTTATTGCCGTTCGTAATATAAATACATATTACCAAAAAACAACTTTTAAAAGTAATGCATTTATGTACTTCGTTTGTATAGTTCCTGTTGCATAAGTCAAAAAAGTTTAAGCTTTCCTGACTAATGGACAAACTTTATTTACTTAATAGGCATCGCCAACAGCACACATAATACATTTTCGAAAATAACTTATAAACAATAATTATATTATAGAATGTGTGCCAATTACAGGCATGCACAGCATTCGCAGCAATATTACAGACAACAGCAAAGCAGAAAAGAAACAAAAAGAAAAGAAAACTAAAAACTTTACTTGATATGACAATAATAATGACGAATATGTGGTCAATAAATCTATTATTAATATTATATTTAATTGCCACAAATTTATGCATTCCAACCAAAATAATATGAGTGATATTACTTAATGATCTACAATTCAACATACAAGGCATTGCTTTAACGACTGTAATTTTATATGAATTTTTAATTAGGTAAAAGATAATATCAAACACCCTTCTCGTTAGCCCATTTCAACATTTTTGAAATAAACTTTCTGAACCTTCAAAAATTTTTAGCGAGAGGGTGGTTTGACATTATCATTTGCCTTAAAAGTACATGGTTGGATATTTCGATACTATAATTTATATAATCAATACAAATGCAATCTGGCTTATCCACTAAATACGTATGTGTTATAAAATGTTTAGATAAGTGCTTTTAACACTTAACTACCTTATAGTTATCACGGCCTTTAGTAATCCTTACAATACGATTTTCAGTATCTTAATATTATTTATGTAAGCACTGGTTATCGAAAAGGCATTCATTATAACTTGCATAATTAACTTAATTTCATAATACTTAACATTCTTCACCAAGAGAAGCTCTGAAATAATGTTACAGAATTCATTTATTCTGAATTCGCAGGTACATTTATTTCAAAATTTGTATAGGTACTATTTTTAATTTTAGGACGATTTTATGTTGAGTATTTTACTCACGTTCTTTCGAATAACTTTATCATCATCTAGCACAGTCATTATTTAAATCCAAATCTTAGTTCTATTGGTCACGTTATTTTCCTAATTTAAATGATACACACAGTTATGTTGAAGCAGAAGATTTTCTTTTCTCCACCTTGGTGTCCCTTAATTTAGTTTCGTCCAATGACTCTATTTTGTGATCTCTGAGTAACGGAGTTCTTGCGTCTGTTTTATCTTCGATACTTTTGTCGTCATATCTTTCGTTTTTGAAGTTGTTCACCCTGACAGTGTTATCACTTTCGATAGACTCTTGTGAATGTTTGCTGTCTTTCTCACTGGACTCGTTCTTTGCCTCTGCTTTTTCATTGTGAAATGCAATATTGTCAAAACACTGCGCTGGGATGAGGTTCACTGACTTCATCATGGGTAATGCTATGGCGAGAGCTGGACTCACATCTCGAGGGCTCGGAGTGAGGCGAGCAGCGACGGACAGATCCATTCCGGGCATTAGAGTGGCGACTGTCGGAGAAATATAACAATTTTAAGTTCAATATATCATTTTTAAGGATACAGAGCACATTTTGATTAAAATTATTAGTCTTAACAAACATGCAGACAGACATGCATGACATGATTCCATTTAATATTTTTTCAATTCTTAAGTAGACTTATAAACATGCCCGTAAAAAAGACATGTTGATAACTCAGTAAAAATACAAATTCACAACAGTACATACACATAAAAACAATATGATCACAGAATGACACTCACAGTGAGAACAACAATGTCTACTCTGAAATAAATAGTTACACTGACGAATTCTCGAACACATAAAATAAACACCAGGCAGTGATTAACATGTTAGTGATAGACATCGACATTATGATATCGTGTACCGTGGGTGGTGAGTTGGGTACTTCAGTTGTTGTGTTGTTTTGAAGTAAAACTGGAGTGAAGTGGAAGTGGCCTGTAAAAATACTTCACCATCATCATCACGTGACAAGGGCACTAAATCCTGAGGCACTTAAAACATTCAAACTACATACTGCTCAACTAAACATCGAAAACAATCCTAACAACATCGAAGAAAGCTAAGCAAACAAAGGTATGGGAAACAAACAATATACATAATTATTATCATCCCAAACCTTGTTAGTCAATGACGAAGCAAAAGGACCTATAGATGGCTCCTTTACGGTGCTGCTTGAAGACTGCCGTGTGCAATAATGATGATGTAATGATTGTTAGTGACGACTAAGATCATTCCTGTAAGCTATCCGTGTGTGCAGGCGATATATAAAGCCCGTTCGCAGCCGACGGCGCCGTTTTGTGTGTTGCTTTCTAAAGCATGTTTAAATTTTTTCTTTTGCAGTTGTTTGGTGTCGTTTGGATCATAGCTTCAAGCTCGCTACGATCACCATCTGTGGAGGATTACATTGCATAAGCTACGGTTAGTAAGTGAGTAACTTTATTGATATTAGTATTTATATTGAGGTCACTATCAGTTTTTGCATCTTAATTCAATGTTTTATTGTTGATTTGTCTGTTTCTTTTTACATCAAACTGGTAATGTCCTCATCATCAGCCATAAAATAAATAAAATGCGGGATTATCTAGCTTTGTTAGTTTGTTAAATTTTGTAAGTGTAACCAATTCCTGTTGGTGTTAGTGAGTTCTAGTTTGTGATTTTATTGCCAATTGGTTTACTTAGTTCCTATAATATTTCTACTCAGTGAATAAGTACACATTGTGCTGCTACAAGTAATAGTTCCTTCAGGAGCAATTTTGAATAAAAATTTGGGTTTCATAAATGTTAAAATATTTAAATTTAAAAAAAAAGTTGAGTCAGTTATGACCTTTCCAAAGTTTCGCATTTGGTTTGAATTTATTTACAGTTTGCTGACTTTAAACTAAGAAAGCATTATTAAAAGTAATATTTCAGTATATAGTATTTAGAAATATATGTTATAAATACGGGTTCAAGGGCGCTTGTCCACCAATGTAGATAGATCTGATCAAAATCAACCGATAGAGTCGCATCTCATATTTTGAATAGAAAGTTAATTCGAGCAGTTCTGCTGGCTGATTTCTGATAACTTAGTTACTACTTTGGTGGACAAGCTCCCTCACAGCAAAACGTACATGTTCCTCTTTATGCAATACTTTTGTCAACGTCCTCAAGTATCACGTTATGTCCGAATTGATCCTGAAGCAAGGTCTTACCCATGTTAGGTCCCATCATGTCCTTAGGATGATTGGTTTTTATAGCATTCATTCTACGGTTGACTACTTGTTGTCCCATACCTGGACCCATTGGCCCTGGAGGTCCTCCTTGTCCCGGAGCCCCTATTGTACACAAAACATATATTTATCCAATGTTTTGAACACACGCCCTTTGCTAAATTATATAGGTTTTCTGTAATCGGACTTATTATTTTTAGAGTCGCATTAAACAGAAATGATCAGGGACAAACCGAGTTAACCGAGAATTAACTAATGAAAATAATTGATTTTTAAATCGCATATTTGCTCAAACTGTATCTCTTAGTCCGGCTAATTATATTAATTTATACATAATCAAATCTGTTAAATCTGGAAGCATCTACATGAGCTTGTTTAGTTAACACACCTGACCAGCCAGACACCTAAATACATATTAGTTAGGGACACTCACGCATAGGCTGTGGCCTGGTAGGTTCCACATTGATGACTCTCCGCCTTTTCTTGGGCAGCTTGGCTCTGGCTTGTGTATGGGAGTAGTACATAGCAAAGTTGGACACTATGACCGGCACCGGCAGAGCTATCGTCAGCACCTGTTTGCAAGCAATCGGAGAGTCTTGTTACACTGGTGGCCGGACGTTGAAAGCTGGAGTTTATGAAAATTTGATGTAGTAATAAGGTTCAGAGTTTGCAACTAGAGCAGGGAATAACGTATGCATTAATTAAATTGTTGGGTTTCGGCTATTTCTGTATTTAGGTCAACTTGCACAACGAATTATAGATCATACGCCGAGGTCAGAATAATAAATTGCACTAAAGTTATTGGCTGTACGAACTTACACAATAATCAGATGTGTATATAGCTAGTTACAGATTTCATAATTCGTTGCAGCAGTCTGCAGCTCAAAATGCTTGTGTAAACAGAAAATAAAAGTTATCTTACTCCGTGGAATACTCACACCAGCCAACGCACATAGTGCTCCAACGAACATCCCTACATAGGTCTTCGGTGCCATGTCTCCATACCCTACGGTGGTCATTGTCACCAGTGCCCACCACAGGCCGAGCGGGATGCTATTGAAGTCGTTATGAGGATTCGTCTGTATCCTCTCCGCGTAGTAGACCAGACTAGCGAAAATTACAATTCCCAGCACCAAGAAAAAGACCAGAAGCGTCAGCTCCTTTGCTGAAGCTCTAAAGGTCTGAATCAAGATCTTGAGACCAGACGAGTGCCTCGTCAGTTTAAAAAGCCTCATGATCCGGATGATGGAGAAGAACTCGAGTATGTCAGCATTCTCGACGTGCGACGCGTACTTCTGCAGAATAAGATCGATGTAGAAACTCATTGTGGCGATGTAATCGATGATGTTGACTGAGGATTTGACGAATTCGCACTTGTTTGGGGAGGAGATGAACCTAACGAGAATCTCGAGGGTGAACCACGCGTTGCAGACGCACTCTATGTAGAAGAAGGCGACATGCGCGTTCGTCTGCACTTTGTCTAGGGCCCAGCTCTGGGACTGGTTCGCAGTCGTCACTGTATAGTTCCTGATCACGGGCACTCTCATGTCCGGGTGAGTTTTCAGACAGAACGATATTATGGACACGCATATAAAAAACACTGATATCACGCCGATTATCTGAAAAGAAAGAAAATTCTTTTAGGTGGAGCTACCAGGAAAAGTACAAAAACTGGTACTTAATAGCTACTAGAGCACATTAATTTTAAGTCCATATGCATGATCAAATTCAATGAGCTGCTTCTATAGACTGCTGAGCAGTTGATCACCAGCCTTGGCGCTGCTATTATTGATTTCCTACTGACCAAAAAATTCTAGTGGTACGTCAATCGCTCGAGTAGCTAGCTAGTTCCAATTTAAACTCTACAGAACTCATTGCACGAGTTGTTTTAATGTGACCTAGTTTTCACTTCAACACGGCATTTTCGACTCGTACAACTCGAACTTAAACTAATCATAACTACGTGACGCTAAAGTTTGCCTCAACATAATATTTTATAAAAACCAGGGAACGTAAAACTACAATAACAGGTTTTAGGAAATCAAACAAGCTGACGGTGAATAGTGCTGTGCTATCAAAAATGATTTCTATCACGCATGGGGCAATTAACTATCTGAGTTATATGGGGCGTGTTCAATTCGATCCGGATCTGAGTACCATTGTACTCATTATCATCACCATCAACCTATATCAGTACACTGTTGGACGAAGGTCTCTCCCAAGACGCGTCATTGAGCCCGTACTTCGGCTTTTCTCATCCAGTGTTTACCAGCTACATTAGATTAGATTAGAAAATTCTTTATTGCACATATAAAAACAGTACAGAGGCGGGCTTAATGCTATTTAGCATTTTCTTCCAACCAACCTTTGTGTAGTGTGGAGAAAAGGTAGTGGTACATTTCGCGGATCGTCGACACATCTTGCCGGAGGCTGTCCTACACTGCGTAGTGTAGTGACCAACGATATATTAAAAGCGTGTTCTTATCTACGGATTCTAATGTTGGTCACAAACCTTCAATTGCGACAAGCCTTGGTTTGTCAAGTTTATTTGAACCGTGTGGGCTGTATGGGCGTCATGCAAACTTGAACAAGCCAAGCTTGTCGCTTTATTTGAAGGTGTGTTGCCACCATAACGCATAACTCCCTCTTTTTAGATGAAGTTTAAAAACAATGAGTTTACGTTGAACTAAATAATGTAAAGAGGTAATATAAAAACATACAAATATTTAGATTGCAAGGCAAGTGAAATAAAAGTTGGGTAAAACAACGAGTAAACAGTGTAAATAAGCAAAAGAAAACAAAAATTTATACAATTGCTTGTAGCAAAATTCTATTTAAATGCAAAGCAGTGTTGCCACACGTATAATGTTCTCGAATTGTATTCCCAACGCTTAAAATTAAATAAATACTGCAAAAGATTATTAAGGTTCCTGTCTTTTATGTTACCGAGGTGATAGTGGCTTGTTTACTCGTATTTAAAGGGGTTTTAACCCTTTAGAAGGTGGAAAAATAAGGTCCGAGATGCCCCTGTTTTCGCCCGTAAAATTATCATCATATTTCAAGCATGTTATTATGCTAAATATAAGCTTCTTTTATACATTTGCGACCGGTTGTACCGCACCCAACGAGAATCTACTTTTTACTCGACTACGGCGTACCAAAAGGGAGGGTTATTACTACTTAAGTCGCCTTTTTTATTGGCGACTGTTCTCATGAATAACACAAAACTACATTTGACAGCTACATTTCTGATAATTTGATGGAGGAAAGCCCAAAATTGTTGCAAATTGCCAATAGTTAATTTGCAAAAGTTTTGGGTTGATGCTTAAATTCAACATTTTATTTGCACAAGGGTCAGTTACACCCCAACCTGGTTCGAAGGATGAACACATTAAAAATAATGAGATAGGTAAATTACATAAAGCTTCTAACTTTAAGACTGTATAAAAACAAAACGGATCTAAACTTGCTGGGAATATTTTTTTTACATTTTTAAATAAATAAATTGTTTGTGCTCTTTTAGCTCTGCCTCCGTATGCCAATCTTTTGCTGTCAAGTTATATTTCACTGCCCAGTGTAATTTCTTCAGGTCACGTGGTACAATTTTGTACCACGTGATCATTCTTTTTAGACACTTGACAGCAAAATATGCGCGAAAACACATCATAATGTCACTATTCAGTCACAGAATAACTATGAGTTAGTATGAACTGACCATGATTTAAAACTTTGCAGTTCAACTTTGCAGTTCAACTTTGATTGGCATACCCCTGCTGAAAGTAGGGTTGGTAAAAATTGAGGAATCTCAGGCATTTTCAGTTTAAAACATTTACCTAGATCCACAGATTATAGAAAAGATATTCTAAGCCTAGATCATTTCAAAGTATTGAGATCTGATGAACTAGAATCTATTCTTTGGAGAATGGATTCTAGTTCATCAGATCTCAATACTCAGACCTTGGGGTCTGAAGAAATGATGAAGAGGGGATTGAAATTTTAATAAAATTAACTTGTTACAGTCTGTACCTAAGCAGGAAGTAAAACGAATTAAATTGAAAGAGATACCTAGGTATAGCTTAAAAACTCCACGCTATTAAATTTGTTCGTAGACAACTTGTGAATGTCGCTGTGTACACTTGGCCATAAAATTGTCCTAGTACCAACCTTAGCAGCATTAGAACTATACGGCTCGTCGAAGAGAGACCACATCTGTGGCTTCAGATGCTGCCACCAGGAGACGGTTCCCTTCATGTAGTCCTCTTCGAAACCGAACTTGCGAGCCACCTCCTCATCAGTCGGCTTCTCCGTGTCCAGGTCCAGGCGGTCTAACACTGCTAGTGTTTCCTGCGTGTCGCGATGCTGTAAATAAAAGAAATAGATTAGAAACCGAGAAACCTATTTTGGGGTCAAAAGTTTAACCCTGGTATGCCTGGATTCCAGACACTATGAGTTGAGCTGTGACCATGCTGTGACGCCTGTCGGCGTCACAGTCGATAACAGCTCTGCCTTCCGTGTTGTGGGTCGTGCGTGGGTTCGATCCCCACTGAGAACAAACATTTGTGCGTGGAAAACATAGATGTTTGTTCTATGTCTGGGTGTTACTATGTATTATATGTATGTAGGTACTTACAACAAAAAAAAGTATTTAAGTATTCTATCAGCCATCTAGTTCCCATATCACAAGCTTTCCTTAGTTTGGGACTAGAGGGCGTTGTGTGTTAAGTCCATGAATATTTATTTATTTATTTATTTACTATATAAAATGTACGTATAGGGTCTCACGTGGATCCGCGTTCCATACCAAAAGTTATAGGTACAAAGGTCATCGACTTACGTTAATTAAACAAGGTTTATGTTAGGTTTATGTAGGCTTTATCACATCTAATCGAGGTTTATCACACAAGGTATCCAAGTATTCAATTACTGGCCGGCAGACATCGATCGGTTCACCACCGCAAAATATTCCATATCATATTTCAAGTATTCGGGCAAAAATGTAATTTCCACAATATTACACGGGATACCGCAGCTAAGTGCTCGTTGATATTGAACGCCATCGACGTGCATGAAGTATTTTACAATTTGAAATATAATTTGCAGTGCCTCCACGTAGACTTTCCTCGTAAGTGGTAGAAAATTATATCTTAGTTCAAAAATATAAACACCAATTACAAAATCCTCGACTTACGTTTGGTTTGTCGTGGGTATAAAGTTTTTTTAGGTTTTACGGGTTAAGTTAAAAATCAAAATCGACCAAGTATTGCGGGATATTTTGAGTAAAAAAACATTAAAAATAAACCTCTTTTTGAAGCAGTCAGATAATAAGAATAAAATATATTTATTTGTAACGAAGACGATAGGTAGGTAGGATAAAAACTAATTTTGTCTCTGTTGTGTAGTAAACTTATCTTCAAATTTTTACATCAATACATGGGGAATTTATTTTATTATCTAAGTACTTAATAATAGTGTAAGTAGGCACTCAATGGAGTAGCTAGGTATTTGTTCAAAACCACGATTTATTATATTCCGACACGGAGGTATAAGAATAAAATGACATCCACACACGCGGTTCTGGAAATAGTTCTCAATCCATTTGGTGCACTAAACCAACAGTTCAGAGTCCATTATCGGTCGATGAATCAAACATGCTCCGACCACAATGGCAGTACATACTGCAATTTTAGTAATGCACGGGAATACATAAGGTTTCGAATTGCAGTGTGGCATGAAATCATTTATGATTATGGCTGTTTTCACAATACAACGACACGACACCTAGACGATATCGGCGAAAACACACCTTGCACCACAAACGTTTACAATAAAATTAAACAGTATTTAGCAAGTTGTCAAGTAGGTATAAATACGTCAAAATAGCTGTTAAGCTTATTTTAAACGGCGAATAACTTTTGACAGTAGTTGACAGGCATTTCTAAATAGAGGAACTCATTTTCACACCGTGTCCTGACACGACAACGATATTTTTGTTCGAGCCACTTCTTCTTCTTCTTCGAGTCGATTGGCTCCCATATGTATTTTTTATTATTTAGTAAGTACATAGGTACCTACTAACTATCCCGTTTTGCCCAGAAACGGGCCACGTCTATGGCATTTTCCGTGGCGTCACACAGATCCTTCCGGGTGCAGGTGTTGGTGCATTCTGGGCAAGACAGGAGGTGAGGCATTGTCTGTGGGGCTCCGCAGTCACATTGTGCTTGGTCGGAGTACCCGGAGTACCCCCATTTTACTAAGTTATGCCTGCAGCGGCCCACCTGACTCCGAAGACGGTTCAGAGACTTCCAGGTGGACCATGGGAGTAGGTTACCCGCAGGAAGTTCTTCTGCTGGCATAACATAGTCAATAGACATAGTCATAGTCAATTTCGAGCCACTGACGTACCGATATCGTGTCGGTATCGTGTAGTGTGCAAACACCTTATAGGAGATAGTGGGGTATGGAAATGCGACAATACTACTTTAGATTCGAAGCTCTGTAGTGCGGCCGTGACTCCTGATTTTTACGACTAGCACAACAAATATTGCTAGTAGCTATAGAAATCTATGAAAGAGTTCATTCGGATAATAAAATAAAAATATAAAATGATTTTTATTCAAGGAACAAGGTGTAGTATTACAGATTGTCGCAGAAACCAACGCCTTCCTCCAATACAAAAAAAAAAACAACAAAAGAAAATAGTAGGCGTACCAGAAAGAAAAAACTAATCAATAACTAAAAAACATAGGCTAAAAGAAAGAACAAAAAATACAAATTGTATGTTAGGGTGAGAGAGGGTGTGCTTGTAAAGTGAGGGGTGGGAATAGGTGTGTAATGAGTGGGCTTCCATGATTCTCCCAGTCTCATAAGAGTCTCATAGTCACCTTAGTTGCTGCCACCAAGCAGTGATGCTGGTCGTACATGTGCTAGTACAATTACAGGAGATTCAACTTCTTCCTAATGTAATTACGTATCTTTTGGGGACATATAAAACTTTATCTTATCTTATCTTATCTTTACATCTAAAAGTGCAATGACGCACAAAGCACTCCCTCGGCGGACGTTCTCTAGGAAGAAGATAATGTAGTCTTTTGAGGTAACAAAAAAATCAGACAGCTTTATGTCTGTTTGTTCCGTCAGAGGAATCTAATTAAAGATTTCACTATGCCCCCATTTTTAGCACAAAACAAAAAAAACCCAGATTATTATAAAGATTTTTCATAACAAAATACTGCGGGCTTTTCCAACTACTTGCGTAAACAATACGACATCTTTCCCACCACCCTTGCGAAAGCAAAATCAAAAAGCAATAACGTTGCGGAGTTGAAACTAATCTCCCGGCCGTTGACCAAACAGAACCGATTCGGGGTCAGAACTTTACGCTGCGGCATGCTCCATGTTTTGCGAAGTAGTATAAAACGTTTGATGGAACATGGAACAGCCATTTCTGTTTTCAATATTAAATATGGTGATCAAGAGTGTGAGCTTGTGATTATTTTAGGCCCACATTTGATAGCATATTTATAAGAAGTATTCGAGAAATAATATCACTCGTGGTTCCATCAATAGGACAAAATAATAGGACCACAAGCATTTTTTTTTTCCTTAACCTATCTCGTCCCACTGCTGGGCAAAGGTCTCCCCCAAAGACTTCCAATGTTCTCTCTCCTGGGCTTCCTCCCACCATCTCCTTTCAAAGGCGTCCAGGTCGTCGTCGAGAAAATTACCCGTTTTAAAAAGCTGTACCTTTGAGAATTTAAGTTCAATTTCATGTTCACAAACGAATTATACGTCACTGTATCGTCAAGAAAACTTAATCAAACAGAAACAACGACACGTCGCGTCGTGACATTGAAAACACAAACATAACATATAAAATGACCATACAGGTATATAATAAACTACCGGAACAAATGAAAGAAGCCCAATCTGATACCCTATTTATAAAATTACTAAAATCTTTCCTTTTAAAAATATGTTATTATGAATTAAATGATTATATGAATGACAAAATGTGCGAATGTAATAATACTGAATTAACACAAGAAATTGACTAATTGAAAAATTGACGTGAATAAAACCTCGGTCTGCCTACTTTCCTGTTGCAATACCCCTGAACAGGGTTCATGTGTGATACCTACTTACAATGTAACAACTATAATACCATGTGAAAGCAATAAATGTATTGAGTATTGAACACCATTTTAGAGAGCTAAAAATCTATTTTCAATTTTAAGGCGAATCATACGCCACCGCACCGTAGTAGCCCTTACAGAAAACAACAGCGGCATGCCTTCGCGGCGTGACATCGTGTGATAGAGCCGCAACTATACGGCGCGCCGCGAACTTCCCTCGTTTCAACTGCCCCCACATGTCCGGTTTTTACGAGCCATGTGACGGCTAGTTATTAAATTGTGGACTTGCCCGTTGTCTTGGGATTTGTAGCAATCGCGTAATGTCGCCCAAGGTTGGCTGGGTCTTTTCAGAAGTTAGTTGCTCAGTCATCCTGCGCTGTTTGAAGGTCAAAATGTTGTTTTTACAAGATTTTATCATCCTATTGGTATTGGACGCTTACTTACTTAGATTACTTCTGCATTATTTAAAACCGATGCTGAATACCTAAATTGGTATGGTAAAAAAAAACCAAGCAGCTACGAGGTTATTTCGCGTATTTTGAAAGATTTAAAATACGACATAAGGTTGGTATTTATTTTCTGTAGTATGACTTTGCTTGTACTCATTTATTCACAAAGAAAATTACGACTAATACAGTATTTACAATATTTATAATATATACAAAATATACATGAAGCAGTTGAGCTATCTACACACCAAACAAATTAAAACACCTGATGTTAAGTGGTAACCTCTGCCGGCAATCTCTAGTGACAATGCATATAGCAGTTTTATTTTTGAGTCTGCTGTAACAGTTGTCGACTGTATTGCCTTAAACCGTAGCCCGTTGTTCATACCCGCGTTCATACCTGCGTGTACGTCATCCAGCAGCAAGGCTCCACCTGGTTGGCATCCAGGCCCCAGAACTCCAGCTCCTCTTCGAACAGCGGTCCGCACACATCCGTCGGGTAGTGAAGCTTGCCAGTTCTGTCAACACAAGTTATTAAATTAAAAATTTAAAAAACCTCCGAATCTTGGGCCAGTTTTGAACAGTCCCGACTAATTCACCTGTCAAACAAAAAAAAAATAAAATCAAAATCGGTTCATCCGTTCAGGAGCTACGTTGCCTCAGACAGACACACACAGACACGTCAAACTTATAACACCCTGTCGTTTTTGCGGCGGAGGTTAAAAATAATTCCGTTAGACTAATAGCTATCAGGGAAGTAATAAACAGGTCTTTGCATCTAATTTAGATGATTTATACAGCGTCAGAGGCCACTTATTTTCCATACTCGATGTACGCACAAGTGCGTATAAATAAATTGCAATCTTATCGTAACAGTATCTGCAGTTACATTGTGCGGCGACGCTGCTACATTCAGCAGTCGAACTGTTGTAAACGCGCAGTGTGCCTCGAATACGCTTAAGTTTACGTATAACGCTTCGATTGTCAGTAACATTCGCCACTCTACGGGAACCTATCGTGTTCGAATCATATTGCGCGTCAACTCCAGCTTGACTGCAAACATTGTAGCGTCAGAGAAGAGTGGAATATCGGGTTCAGTGGCGCATCTTGGGAGAGTAAATCTCTCTCTCTCTACCAGCATTGGTATGCCAATCAAAGTTGAACTGCAAAGTTGAACTGCAAAGTTTTAAATCATGGTCAGTTCATACTAACTCATACCTAGTTATTCTGTGACTAAATAGTGACATTATGACGTCATTTGATGTGTTTTCGCGCATATTTTGCTGTCAAGTGTCTAAAAAGAATGATCACGTGGTACAAAATTGTACCACGTGACCTGAAGAAGTTACACTGGGCAGTGAAATATAACTTGACAGCAAAAGATTGGCATACGGGGGCAGAACCGACTTAAAACCTCCATCATCACCTCTTTGGCCAAGTTGGCATAATAATATAACACATAACAGTCATTAGAGAACAGAAAAAGTCCAAAATTGGATTAGCCACGTGACCTATTTTGGAAGACTTAGCTTCGATAATTTGATCTTTTCTATCCATATCTCAAGTCAATTTGGATATAGCGGCTATACCATGAACTTAGGTCTATGCCGATGGTTAATTTAACCGCCTGTTCACGTGTGAATGAACAGTGGCCCCACTTAGAGGCTCTGCTGCTATAAATCTCTCTGATTTATTCACTGCTTATCTTACCAACACTTTTTTTATTATTTTTTTACGTAACAAAGTCCCACGTGGTGGGCTTTTCCGTAAATCTTTTCTTGTTAGATGAATTCAAGTTGAAAAAGTTGTGCACGTAACCACCACTACCTTAGTTAGTTAGTTAGTTTTGTAAGTTAGCTATTATATTGTTAGTGTGTCAGTGTATTGTTAGTGTGTTAGTTTGTTAGTTTATTGTTAGTGTATATTGTTGTGCTGTTGTGTGTGTGTGTTGTCAGAATAAATGTTTTTTCTTTCTTTCTTTCTTTCTAAAAATGCTCCGTATTTGATTATCAGTTTTTCAAGATTACCTAGCTGGAGTTAAAATATACAATGGACACAAATTTTAGACTGTAGTACAACGGCATAAGAGTCATTGAATCTGTCCGAATTTGACAACTCTTGACAATGCTTTGCCTTTTCTGCCGTCATAAATCATACTGCGCATCAAAAAATTTAACCGCAATAAAAATTTGAGGACCCTTAGAGCTGGTTCAGACAGGGCGGAATCCGTGCGGATGCAAATCGCGCGGTTAGACCGCGCGGATCTTATTTACATTAGCGCCTATAATTCGTTCATACCTGTCCGCGCGGATTGACAATCCGCGCGGCTAACGCCACGCCACTCAACCGCTAGAAAATGAATTCGCGCGGTCACCGCTCGGATCTATTGGAACGACTGTCACTCTATGCGGATTACGTCACTCCGCATTTACATCCGCGCCTGTCTGAACACTTGCGTGTAGAACCGCGCGATTTGCATCCGCACGGATTCCGCCCTGTCTGAACCAGCTCTTAGACCCCTATGTTTTACCACCTAATGCGCATGTAGCCTTATAAAGCTTATAAAAATAGACAAACTATTTCTTCTAAAATTCTAGTATTTTTGTAAAAAGGGTTCTAGTATTTTCCCTAGTCTTAAGTAGAACCCTCCAAAGAATTTTGCAACGTTGTCTAAAATGTTGCTTACACTTGTGTTGTTAACTTGGTACACAATAGCTGTAAACGATACAGTAAATACGCTTCTATCAAGTACACAAGCTTCCTCCTGCAACTTATTGAATTTGGGTGCTGCAAGAGGCCAAGCTCTCGGTGCGTGTATAACAAACAGATGTGAATAACAGAATATGTACCATGTGGTAACGTACTAAAAATCCCTGCCATTTCTCAACTTTCAGAAAAAATTTAAGTCCCAGAAAACTGTCAGGAAAAGAGATATCATTGGTAAATCAACTGTACGTTCTGAAAATTAAGGTCCATTGTTCTGTGAACTTTCGTAGCTCATGGTAACATTCCTGAAGGACCAGAACAGACCGTATTTTAGACAAATGGTTTACATGAACTAAGTATTTGTTTAATTTAACTTTTTTCCCAATTAAACCAATCACTAGGGTTTTTTTCATTTTCTGGTTGGTTTGTAAGTAAGTTATTATTTTATCTATTTTTTTTATGTTAAGTGTCGATACTGAACTGAATCTAATCTATTTTTCTGTCGCCAAGGTCTGTTCTTTGCAAATACAATTATAAAACACTGTTGTCTGTCTGTCTTTTGTCTAATTATAAAGTTGGAAATCTCTAATTCAATTCTTCAATTTGAGAGCGGGTCTGTGCGACTGCTAAATTGCCTTTGTTTTGTTTTTAACAGGTTACCTACTTTGGGCGAATTTGTATGCGGATTTGCATGCAAATAATCCTACTAATATTATAAATGCGAAAGTTTAGATGTTTAGATGTTTGGATGTTTGGATGTTTAGATGTTTGGATGTTTGTGTTTCAATCACGTTGAAACTACTGAACCAACTTGGATGAATCTTGGCATATATATAGTTCGTAACCTGGATTGACATAAAGGCTACTTTTTATCCCGAATAATTAACAGGATCTACAGGATAAAATGAACGAAAAGGATTAGCAGCGCCAATTGGCAAGAGGATTTCATTGTCATGTCATGTCACGTCAGTTTGACAGGGCGTAGTACTACCTCTTTGGTCTAACGACTAGCGTTTGACATTCCAGTACGAGTTCGGTGTAATGAGGTGTAATGTCAAGTTTCTCAAAGAAGTATCCGCTCAGTACACGGAAACTGTAGACGCGTATGAAGTCGCGGGTAACTGCTAGTGAGTGAATAAATATGAATTTGTGTGAATTTGCCCTTATGAAAAAGAAAAGACAGAAAACTTTAAATGATAAGAGCATACGACGCAATGCAGAAATAATCTACCAACCTACTGCAGTAAAAATTCAACAGCCTGCCACTAATTTTATTATCTCAAATAAATCCGTTTTATCAATTGTGTAGTTTTGCCAGCAATTTGAATTACAATGCAGCTAAAATAGATTGCCACCACAGAATTATCGATTTGCCGAATATTTTTAACGCGTTCGTGCAATGGGGTTCAACTTTCTATCACATAATATTTGGACTCTGCACCAGGATGTTGGAGTTATAAAAAAAGACAAGTTGTAAAAAAATAAAACAAGTTATAAAAAAAATTTACGAGTGCCATAGTACAGTGGTTACAACGGATTTTTGCCTCTGAAGTATCTGCGCAGAACATTTTTGGATAACTAGAGGTAAGCTAATTTTTCCGCACAACAGTACATACGCAATCGTTTGCACCTAACTTCAGAGAGGGTAAAGATCCATTGTGACTACTATTCCATTACGACAGCATCCTAGAAATACGAGTTGCTATTCGTCTTTTTCTCAATTTGCTGTTTATCAAAGTGGCCTTATTTTTATCACAAGAATATCATTGTCAAGTTTTCTAAGAGTAAAATAACAAAAGCCGCGATATTCTCTTGAATAACAATGTTTTTAAGGTCCTAATTTTAACTCAATTTCGGCCCAATTTTCTAACCTTGCGTACAATGTGGTTGGAGCTCTAACCATGATTGATAAAGGGCAAAGAATTCAGGTAGCCGACGTTGCTTTGTAACCACGAAATGTGACCCGTGATACCATCCCGTATTACTGTGGTTGCCACACTTGTGCTTTTTGATAGTAACATAATTGTACTTAATTTTTACTTAATTGTATAATTGTAATTGCTTTTTGATAGTAACTAGTAAGCAAGTGAGTTTTAACTGGATCAATTATTAAAATGGAAAATGTTTGCATGATTTACTAATCGATTAGTTGCTCTGACTCCATTTAAAAACTTGTGCCAGTTACTATGCATGACAAGCTTTTGCATACCAATAAATAGGTACCCTAATGTACGAGTCTACACGCTTGGGGTTTCCAAGCCATTCTTAAATGCTCTTTTTGAAGAGCCCATTTGTCTCTAGAGAAATCTTAGGAGATCATTCCACAAGTGTTAGTGACAGAAAAATCCTCCAAAACCGAGCGATGCGGAACCTCCCTATAGCTCCAAAGTTTGAGAATAAACTCGATGCGGATGGCAAATTGATCGAGTGAGTGAAGAAACGAAATGAAATGGTTTATTTGCTAGAAATATGGTTTCAAGTTCTTATAGTATCTAATAGGTTTCACATATTTCACCAAACACATCGCCATGCAAAAAGATCGAATAGGCGTTGTTTGTGTGTATGAATGTTTGTGGTTACTCAATAAAATAAAATAAAAAAATTAAATAGAGCATAACTTTAAAATCGCTTATCTGATTTTTATATACTTTATTAGTAGGTCTATGGATAGTTTTTTTAAGTTTTACCTCTAAGATTATGCGGTTAATCGGCCAAAGGGTTGTAAAGTATATAAGGGTCCCAAAAGAATTAAAAAAAAAATCATACAAAAATTCAAATAGAGTGTCATATATTATGATAGGGCTTCGTTTATATATTCTAAAACAGTTTTTCCTCTTATTCTAGGTTAAATAGATTTTGAGCTATAGTGAAAATTGTAAAGTTATAAACCAGTAAAACGTGAGCTTCAAATAACTTGCTAGATCACTGTATATCGATGCAATTTGTAAAGCTCTCAGCCATAATTGAAATATGTGTTTCCTTTCGCATCATTTGATTTACAACATCAAGAGATCACAGTTCAGGGCGAGCTACTAGTATCTACTAGTAGCTCGCCCTGAATCCATCTATACCATCTGGTATAGATAGGTCTCAAGGTTGTATGTTGTTGTCTCACCTGTAGTAGTTGAGGACCTGTGCGAAGACGCCCGGATGCCGGTCGAAGAAGTACTCATTGAGCACGGGGTCGTAGTTGTATGTTGTTGTCTCACCTGTAGTAGTTGAGGACCTGTGCGAAGACGCCCGGATGCCGGTCGAAGAAGTACTCATTGAGCACGGGGTCGTAGTTGTATGTTGTTGTCTCACCTGTAGTAGTTGAGGACCTGTGCGAAGACGCCCGGATGCCGGTCGAAGAAGTACTCATTGAGCACGGGGTCGTAGTTGTATGTTGTTGTCTCACCTGTAGTAGTTGAGGACCTGTGCGAAGACGCCCGGATGACGGTCGAAGAAGTACTCATTGAGCACGGGGTCGTAGTTGTATGTTGTTGTCTCACCTGTAGTAGTTGAGGACCTGTGCGAAGACGCCCGGATGACGGTCGAAGAAGTACTCATTGAGCACGGGGTCGTAGTTGTATGTTGTTGTCTCACCTGTAGTAGTTGAGGACCTGTGCGAAGACGCCCGGATGCCGGTCGAAGAAGTACTCATTGAGCACGGGGTCGTAGTTGTATGTTGTTGTCTCACCTGTAGTAATTGAGGACCTGTGCGAAGACGCCCGGATGCCGGTCGAAGAAGTACTCATTGAGCACGGGGTCGTAGTTGGCGAGCGCCTCCGTCAGCCGCGAGAGCCGCGTCGCGGGGATCTTCTTCAGCGTCGCCTTGTACGTCTCGTGGCGGATTCCACCCACATTCAGCACCACGCGGTTCTCCGCGTCCATGTTTAGGAGATTCATCTCTGTCGAAATAGAAACTGGATTTTACATCTATTTTACACGTCATACAGCACGTCACCTGCCCAGCCTACCTTCAACTACAACTTGTTGATTTGATGGCTTTTGCGACTGTTGACGCAATTCTGCCAGTGTCGAGTCCGTTATATGCTAGAGTCATGCCCAGCCTACCTACCTAGCTAGTAGTAATTGTGTAGGTGCTTATTGTTTTCTTTCTTTTTTTATGCTTGTTCTGTGCTGTACCTGTGTTGTGATTGTGTGTCGAATAAATAAATCTCTATCTATCTATCTCTTTATCATACATTTTAGCTACATTTGCGTCGATGCGCGTGTTTGCTTTTCTTGGCTATACTTAAGTATTTTAGTTAGTATTGATGTCACGTTGGCTAAAATGTATTGTCCACTGTCTAGAAATTTTAAGAGCTGAACAAAACTAAACGTGTCTGTTAAATTCGTTGGCGGATTATAGGTAGTGAAGAAACAGCGGTTTTCACTCTGAATTTTCTATTTTGAACACTTTGAAACACCAAAGTCCTTTACATCTTAATAGCCAATTTAACCTTGTTGCCACACTACTGGTTACTGGCTACGCTGCCACACCACTGGCTACTTACTGGCAAATGGCTGAATCTCCCGCTACTGTCGGCTCAGGCTACGGGGAGCGGCTCTGGCCTCGTCGCCACATCACTGGCGTGTAGTCGCCTTCCAGTGAGCTGAACCTGGCGTGAACTGGCATGACGGATGGCAGGAGAAACCTTGAAATAAAAGAAATAGCAATAAAGCAAAAATCTATTGAAGCCGGGCAGCTATTTACACTTTTTAATACAATCTTCCAATATACTATTTCCTCAACATGCGAGGCCTGATGGACCAACGAAAAGACGATAATTGTTTTTGGAAATCTGAGTTGACGATTGATAGGAGTGAGTTGAAGAAGAAATGTTCTGCCGACTCCACCTAGCGTGGGATAAGCGGAATGTTCAGGTATAGGTAATATTAACTTATTCAGGTATCATGATGATGATGAAGTTTATTTATACCTACTTGGTTGATTTTGATGTACTATCGGCAAAATTTCCGCCTTACCACTTTTGAAACTGTTTCGCTTGCAAGCAGTTAGCTACCTGACCTCGCCTTTTTCTTTTGTCTTCTTATTTTGACCAACCAGAGACCTAAACATCTATTTATTTTTATGACGGCTTATTGTTTTCATAACTTTTACACCCGAAATAATTTGCTTCTATTGGTATTCAAAAACTAACGGCTAGTCAGTTCACAGAAAATGCACCCTTAAGGTGGTAAGGCAGAACTTTTGCTGATGGTACCTCCTACCAAATATAAATTATAACAATACAGAAAATTCTATAAAAAATTCAATACAATTCATTAGTAATTAATCGTAGTTTGTTTACTTATTGAAAAATACTGAAGTAATTCTCAAAAAGGTTCTTGTAAACTAAATAGTAATTTAGAAGAAGATTGTACTTTGACCCTTGTATCAGAAACTTGTAAAGACTTACTAGAACGTGTTCTAACTTTGAATAGCAAGGGACACGTTGATGGGAATTCTAAAGCCTGGCTTACACATAGCGAGTTACTGTACTAAAGTTGAGAAAGAGTTGTTTGAAGCGTTTGACAAGATGAGAGCTTTGTGCATGTTCCAGCTGATTATTTAATGCAGACAAGTCTGTAGAAGCCAATAACATAGTTATATAATTCACAAGTTTAAAAAACTTAGGAAAACCGACTTTAATTTCATCGACTTTAGCTTCAACATCAGATTATGATGATGGCAGTTCATTGGGAATGTTTTAGTGACCGTAATCACCACTAAAAAGTCACAGGAAAGTAAAATACGGAATTTCGTGTACGCAGATGGCATATTTTTTCCAAGCCAAACTACTGAACCGATTTTGATGGAAGTTTTATGGCACCAATCTGGAAATATATTACTTTGAACAAAAAAAATACTTTTATATTAGTTTATTAATGACGGAGTTCTGTGGTCATAAACATTTAGAAAAAACCGAATAGAGAACCTCTTCTTTTGTTATAGTCGGTTAAAAATTTGTAGTTTGGTGGAGCGGAAAGTAACTCTACATGATTTTGAAATGGTTATGATTTTCATTAGTAAGGCCGGGAAAGTTCGTCAAGTTTCAGCTTAATTTCATTGAGTTCTAACGTGTTCGGTTAGCTTGGCTGAGCACTAGGTGTGTGTATACTTGACTTAAGTTATTGTTTTAGTTGAGACAAGTTTGTGACGTACGTAGTTTGGCAAGCTCTCTCACGCGTAAACTAAGATGGGATCCTAATTTTCATTAGTTGTTGCGTCGGTCTAAAATATATCTTACAACAAGTTATGCGAAGATGAAAATTTTGATCTTTTTGTGATTCCGTTGACGAAAACAAAAAGGACTCTTTTTATCTTAGTAAATAAGAATATTATTGTTATTTTAGTGTCAAGACTGAAATGATACTTTAAAAATTAAAAACCACAAAATAAATTTGATAAGTTGTGTCCAGTGTACGTATAGTTTTAGAATAATTCCGATTTCCGTATTTATTTGAAAGAATAAATTCAGTAGAATAAGTATCTGAATTCTTCACGAGGAACTTTTTAAAAAAAATTGTTCCAAAATTCATTTTACTAATCTTTGGTAACATCTCTAAGAATCATCACTTTTAAGTTACTTAAATTGATGAATAGCACCAAAGTCGCCCTTAGCTTAAAATAATAAAATAACATGCTGATTGTACCAAATGTAAGAAATAAAACGAGTAATATCACATTACTGCAGGGGTATTCCAATCTCAGTTGAACTGCAAAGTTTTAAATCATGGTCAGTTCATACTAACTCATAGTTATTCTGTGACTAAATAGTGACATTATGATGTCATTTAATTTATATTCGCGCATATTTTGCTGTCAAGTGTCTAAAAAGAATGATCACGTGGTACAAAATTGCACCACGTGACCTGTGGGCAGTGAAATATAACTTGACAGCAAAAGATTGGAATACGGGGGCAGAGCGAATAACCAAAGTGCTGTGATACGAAACAGAACGTAATTATCATTTTGAACAAAGGAAAGCAACCCCAATCGGTTTTTGTATAATCGATACGAAGCTCATTGTCAGAGGAACAAGAACTGGACTAGCCTTCCTCCAACAATGACCTACATACTTATCTTGATTTTTTTTATGACTAGCAGTTACCTTCGACTTCGTACGCGTCTACAGTTTCCGTATACATTATATTATCTGTGCGTGTACCGAGCGGATACTTCTTCGAGACACTTGACATTACACCTCATTACACCGAACTCGTACCTACTGGAATGTCAAACGCTAGTCGTTAGACCAAAGAGGTAGTACTACGCCCTGTCAAACTGACGTGACATGACATGACAATGAAATCCTCTTGCCAATTGGCGCTGCTAATCCTTTTCGTTCATTTTATCCTGTAGATCCTGTTAATTATTCGGGATAAAAAGTAGCCTATGTGTCAATCCAGGTTACGAACTATATATATACCAAGATTCATCCAAGTTGGTTCAGTAGTTTAGACGTGATTGAAACACAAACATCTAAACATCCAAACATCTAAACTTTCACATTTATAATATTTGTAGGATAGGATAGGATATGATAATAAATACATGTAATGAATAAATAAAGACCGGTGGATTACCACCACCACAAAGTGGATATCTGAGGGTCGGCGGCGTCGGGGTCGGCCGAGAAAGCGCTGGAGGGATGACATTGACGTGTTTGAGATGGATTGGTGGGAAACCGCCAAGGTCCGGGATAAGTGGAAGGATTTGAGGGAGGCCTTTGTCCAGCAGTGGGACGTTCGATTTTTAGCATATTTCCTTAAATGTACACGTTAAAAAAAATCATAGTAATTTCCTCGTAAATGTACCTACTTTGAATCTCGCGGGAGATATTTTCAAATTTCCTTTCATCGAGATAGTATCATTATTTTATTGTTTTTCGTGTTGGCAACCCCACCATAGATAGGCGAAACTTATGTCTTTGCAAATAAGCTCTGATGAAGCAAACTTTTTTATCTTATCAAGCATTCGTAACTCGATTCCACTTTCGTAGTCATATTATTTATTGAAATCTTGTCAATTTGTGCGTTCGTACGTATCTTTTCTTGGTTCTTTAGCAGATTCTGTTACTCTGAAAACAGTCATCCATCTGTCAAATCGACTTGACAGAACGATCAAACTTTGCTTGAAGCAAGCAGGTCATAGATATTGATTGATGGTGTCCAGTCTCTAAAAAAAGAAAGAAAGAAGGAGAGAGCTGTATTGGAGGGATAGAGTCAGAGGATTGGTTTGAAAACTTTAAAATTTTAACGAGCGAACAGAAACTACCTTGATATTTTCTATAAAATTATAACTGTTCTTCCCAAGTAAATTGAAATCTGAAGGGATTTTATTGTGGTTCGTTTACGAAATTGAGGAGCGAAAGTTCTGCGCGTCCGCAACTTTTCGATTGGTACCTATATCGCTGCGTGCGATCCATGTTACCAGCTTCCAGCACAAAGGTATTTATGAACTTCCATCGTAGTCCCAGTTGAGCTCAATAAGAGCTGAAGGAAGCCTTTCATGGTGATTAATTTCCTTCTCTCATCTTCCTCAGAGTTGCGCTTTATCTGCATACACGGATCACACCGTAAAAAGGATTTGTGAACAGGGCGGCATCGCGAACGATTGTCCACCAGATTTTTGAGTTCATCCCGACATAAAAGCCTCAAGGTATTCGTAGTAAACATAATGATAACTCCTATAAAATCACCGTAAAAGTAGGGCTCTGTAACATACTAAACATATTTCTTTATTTTGCCTATCACAGAGAGGCTGTCAGGTTGCGATCAGTCTTCTTGGTGCAGCCAACGAGCTGGCCGGGGCTCCACAGCGATAAGAAACCGCGGAGACTCGAGAACGTATTCCCAACTCCCTTGAAATACAGTTTACCTCCAGCGGTTAGCCATTACTACAGGTTAGTTAGCACGGCGGGGGAAATTACTCAAGAACTACATTCGTCTTGGGGTCCAAACGTTCGTCATAGGCTCAGGACGGTCCACTCCTCACGTATTCAACGTTTCGTTAGGCAAACCTCAGTTTGAACTGCGGCAGAGACCAGACGTGCACCTCGACCCTTATTCACTTATTAACTTCAAATTACTACTTAAACTCCAATTTAATACCATTATCTTGTGTCTTATAGTAAGGATTAGCATTATCTCTAAGTTATTACCAATTAGACATATTTTGTGTATAACACTTATTTTTTTTTTAATAAATTTTAATAATTTTGTTCTGTAAACTTTATTTGTTTCCTTTTGTAGTTAGTTTCCCTAATTAAGCAGGAAATATTGTTACAATAGGCTAGATAAAAAAATACATCCACTTTTATGTATGCTGTCTTTACATTAATTATGATACCACTTGTTTTTAAAATGTAACATTTTGTTGGTGTTCAAAATAAATAATATTCATAGACATTTTCACACTACGCTCTCTAGTCCCAAACTAAGCAAAGTTTGTAATATGGGAACTAGATGCTGATAGAATACTTATATACTTTTATTAGGGTGTTAGTATGACATGTATTATAAGTATGTATTTACAAAAAAAGTATATAAGTATTCTATCAGCCATCTAGTTCCCATATCACAAGCATTGCTTAGTTTGGGACTAGAGGGTGTTGTGTGAAATGTCCCTGAATATATTTATATTTTATATAATTTTTTTATACATATAATACATAGTAACACCCAGAATAGAACAAACATCTATGTTTACCACACACAAATGTTTGTTCTTGATGGGATCGAACCCACGACCCACAGCACGGAAGGCAGAGCTATTACCGACTGAGCTGTGACGCCTGTCAGAACCAACAGATATCAACGTGACGTTACGTGATAACCTCTGCCTTTAATAATACAGTGCCACACTGAGCACGTTTACTAAAGACATGCTCTATGAGGCAACGCAATGCGTCCATCATTCTTAGACGTAAAGGTAGTCTGATGTGCCTGTAATAGCACCGGCACCCATACCCTTCAAACCGGAACACAGCAATGCGAGCATCAGTGTTTAAATAAAATAAATAAATGTTCATGGACATTTCACACAACGCCTTCTAGTGCTAAACTTAGCAAAGCTTGTAATATGGGAACTAGATGGCTGATAGAATACTTATATACCGTTTTTTTTTGTAATTAAATCTAATAAATCTGTTTGGTGGCAGATATACCTTCAACATGACTTTACTGTTCACAAATCTTGATCTTGTCGTTGGATCAGGAAACGAGCCCAATGAATCAACGTCGACCTTGGCACAGGGTGGAAAGTTATAACCGATTCAAGAATCATTTATATACTAGCAAATTACCCGCGACTTCGTACGCGAGTACCGTTTGCGCGTAAATTATATTATCTGTGCGTGCACTGAGCGGATACTTTGAGAAACTTGACATTACACCGAACTCGTACTCGAATGTCAAAACGTTAGTCGTTAGACCAAAGAGGTAGTACTACGTCCTGTCAAACTGACGTGACAAGTCATATATCATCCTCTTGCCAATTGACGCTGCTAATCCTGTTCGTTCATTTTATCCTGTAGATTCTGTGAATTATTCGGGATAAAAAGTAGCCTATGTATCAATCCAGGTTACGAACTATATATATGTCAAGTTTCCTCCAAGTTGGCTCAATAGTTTCGACGTGATTGAAACACAAACATCCAAACATCTAAACTTTCGCGTTTATAATATTAGTGGGATGGGATGGGATGAGATAGCTAAGCGTTTGACTACCAGCACAGCTGATGGAAAGTGTGCTTATAATTCTCTTTACTCTTGGCAGAGTGCTCGTGTTCCACAACGAAATATCACGTCTAGTTTCTGGGCCACTTTATTTCATTGTACTGTCCCAGTCTTTACGGTATCCTCAAAAAATAAATAAGATAATTTATAAGTTTAAAAAGTTGATCATTGAAAAAGTTGAACTTCCCAACGATCTTCAATCCAGTGTCTGTAAAAAACTTTTCAGTGGGTTAGCCAACTTATAATTGAATAGGTATTAACCCCATTTGATTTTAATCAACCGAAGACCACTCAGAAACTTAATCTTCTATGCACATTAAGCGGACAGCATAAATTCAGATTTATTGACTCAAGCGGACATTTTGGCATTCTCAGTCTTTTCCTTCATATAACCGCGGTTATCTACGAGGAAAAAAAATTCCTTTGAGATAACCAGTTATCTAGTCTTGGTTATCTGTCAGGAATAAGCCATATTTTTTCTCATTGTAAACGTTATGTTATTCTGTTGATATGTTAAATAGCTGGAATATAAAAAAAATAATCAACGTACTTCGAAATTACCTTTCCGAATGAAAATTAAGTGACCATTCCTAATAGGCATTCCCAGCCTTCTCTTTCGTATTATTTTTTCTGTCATTGTGAACATTGTTTACTCATTTCTCCGCAAATTGTCCGCTGCAAAAAAAAATCCGCTAGATGTTCAAAGCCTATTTGAAAACCCTTTATTGCTTCACAAACTTAGTAAAAAAGGTGGTGGTGCTGAATTTTCATCGAGTTATTTATAAGGATTTTCTAAAATTCCGCTAAAGTTTGTTTTCGTGAACGTGGGTGTTTCCTACGAAGATGAGAAAAACTATATCTACCTCAAACCATATCAAATATTTATTAAATCAGGGTAAATCTAGCATACCTATACTTAGCACGTTTTTTATAAAACAAGCTGATGACCCACATGATGTTAAGTGGTAACCACTGTCTATAATAATGTATTACGTCACAGAGCAAGTCCAATAAGGATGTGTCCCGTCTTATTGAGACTTGCTTCAGACTACTCCCTTAGGTATTCTCAAAGATCTTGAGTAATTAGATGCTTAAGGACTACAAGTTGGTTTTTTAAAAGCCAAAGACCAAAGGGCTCTTAGGAGCCAAGGGTCTCATGGTGAAAGGTTTTCTTGAAAAAAATTTTAACAGTTATAATACTCAGCTAATTATTTGACTGTACCTACTTATGCACATGCAACTTTGAGTTTGACTAACATTATTCTTATAGCTATTTATCTTGTTTCCAATGTTATTGGCACCAAAATCTCTGTAATAAAGCAATTTTCTCTTTTATAAATCAAAAGCCCCCAAAATCAATCTTCAAACCGATTCTTCAACCTCCGTTCCCCAGAATTGACAAATATCTCGCCATTTTGATTAATTGTTATGAATTTCAATGAAAATTGTGTGAATTAATATCGTTAATCATAATTTTGATGGCGATGAAAGAACCATTTACAAAACATAATTTGTTTCGTCGCTGTGTTCACACTTCAAACGACACGATAACTAAACGATATCGTCGGAGAGACAAGTAATACAATTTTGTTGTTTCGTTGTAACTAACTAAAATTGTTCAAAATACAAAAGTTCTTATTACCCTACGATAAGGTTCGAATTAGCATAAACACTCAAGAATGATAATCCTAAAATTTAAAAAATTACAAGTTACGGTAAATATCCCATTTTTAGTAAATATCCGATATTTTTGTTTGTGCAACTGATTTGTCGGTATCGCGTCAGTGTGCAAACGCCCTATTAAAGATGATTGTCGACATTTCAGTCCGTTCTTACCCGACTGCAAAAGAGAGGGTATTGTATTTCAGGTGTTTTGTTACGAGACTTTTATGATACTGTTTGAAAGGATTTATTTGTGTCAAATATTGGAAAATTTTATTATATGGATTTTAATATTAATACAGCTGTAAAGTCCTATGTTTTAACCTTTTCCCTGGCTCACCAATACACCAAGATCGAATCCTCGATATCGGTAGCTCCGCCATTCTAGTGTCTCTGTTTTAGCCCCCCTCCAGGCTTCCCCTCTCGACGTCATGTCATCCCGACGTACGGATGACATTGACAGGTCGGGAGATTGACACCGGCAGTTACCTCACTTACTTGTGCATGTGAGATAGGGTACAGTATCTACTAAGTAGATACAAACACTACAACAGCATATGCTAATGGAAATAAATCTACCAAATAACATAACTTTTACAAAAAAAGTGGCAGTCAACACTTCACATCAGCTTGTTCCATCATTTAGTTATATTAAACAACAATAGGATGCTGTAGTGTTTGTATCTACTTAGTAGATACTGTACCCTATCTCACATACACAAGTAAGTGAGGTAACTGCCAGTGTCAATCTCCCGACCTGTCAATGTCATCCGTACGTCTGGATGACAGGACGTGGGGGTCGGGAGGGGGGAGCCTGGAGGGGGGCTGATACAGACACAAGAGAATGGCGGCGCTACCGATATCGAGGTATCCGATCTTGGTGTATTGGTGAGCCGGGGTTTCAGGTGTAATACAGGATTTTACAGATGCGATAACTAATCTTTCTAAATTTTTGAAAATTCATTTCAGAAGGTTTTCAAACCAGTATTTTCAATTATTTATTAAATAGCTAGTTTAATGAAGGCTAATTACCGGAACAAAAAGTTATTTACAAAGCTTTGACTGTTTTTGTTCGCTAAATACTAGCGTCATCTTTTGAAATTCAGATTTTTTGTTATAAACGTAAAATAATTCGCATTTCTGTGCTCCAGTTTGAAGGGTATATAATGTGTATTTGCTTAAATAAATGTAGGCAGATTACTTACAAGAAATAATTAAATTGAATTGCTTATTACAGCACTTTTTTGATAAACTAATAGTTACTAGTGAGCAACTAGTTTTAACTAATTGCTACAAAACGAAAAACATCAATTTAATATACTTTCGTCTATTTGAATTTTACGTTCGCCATATAGCGGTTGCCGTATTTCAGGAACAAAGGATTTACACGCCTCATTGTGATAAAGGATTAGCTTAGGGGTTGTCGGTCAACGGTTTAGTAGAATAGTTAATTAATACCTCTCTAAGCTTCTGGAGAAACATGCAATTCAAATGAGGTGTAAACTTAACCAATTTCAATGAATAAAGAAATGCTTTTATAGGGACCACATGCTTAATTCTTAATGCTTTATTGCACACAACACAGGACATAAACAAAAGACAGACAAAAGACCGGCTTAGTGGGGATTTCTGGAAAAAAAAAGATTTAAGTAAAGATTTATTTAATCTTAAATTCTTAAATCTTATATCGTGAATTTATCATTTACATTAAAATAAAATTACATAATTGAACTTCCCAATCTCATGCAAAATCTAAATTAAACCAACTACTTAGCTTATTTTGTGGTTTAATTTTATAGCTGCTAAACACTGCTAGATTATCGCTAATAGCTAAATGCCGTGAGATTCTACAGATAAACCACTGCCATTTATCATTTATTATCTGTTGTTCAGCAAGTAATTATCCAGGTTTAATGACATTTTATAAGATTGTTATCAAAATAAAGTTATTGGGGAATAAAGGTTCTCGAATGGTGAACATGAACCAGAAAGCGAAGGACTACCCACTCGATGAACCCTATGAGTAGGTAATCTAGTTCCCATAGTGCAAGGTTTGCTTAGTTTGGGACTAGAGGGCGTTGTGTGTCCATGCGTATTAAAAAAAAAATATATCTAGTGGGTGCAATAATATACGTGGCATGCTATTAAGATTATCGCTTACTAAAATCACGTAAGAATGCCATTGAAATTTTTAGGGATGTCATAAAAGTCACAAAACAACAGTCAGAGTAATTTTTACGACATTTAAACCAAACCTAATCATATTTTTACTTAGATTTCAGAGTAGCACAGAGATTATAGCTAAGCTCGTTTGCTAAAACAATCTTTTATTTTCAGTGTTTAAAAATGTTTCTTAACCTTATTTTATCTGTCTGTAGAGAGTTTTTTTTGGATAATTACTTTTGTTGTAAAGCTGTAAACTCGTTTTGAGTGGTTTTATCAAGATTTCGAACATTTTTGTTCCAAGATCTTTAATTTTTTAAGTTTCTTTGAAAATAAAAGAACATTTTGAAGATGGCTTTTTAGAACTCCTAATTTCTCTAAGTATTTCAAAAATAATAACGTTAAAATTGAGACAGTGTGCTGTGCAAGCTACTAAAATTAAATGCAGACATTAAAACGTTTAGAAATGGCATTTTGAAATCCAGAACTCACATTTGAATTTCAACAGTTTTGAACTCAGTTATGTTACCGGTATCTATGACCAATTGTAATCGATTCCAAATTCAAATCCAATAGCCCTCCCAAGCTTACTTCTGAAATAGGTTTGCCAAGTCTAGATATTTCTAAATCCAGACCAAAACATGGCTATCGGGTAATAGCTGAGGGAAGATCTCACAATTCTGTCCTCACCAAATAAATAAGTACACAGTCTAGAGAAGGCTCCGCTGGTCAACTTCATACAGTTCTATTTATGAAGACGATATTAAAAGCATCATTACGCTAACTATTTTTATCAAAATGTAATATTAAACGTGATAAGATGCATGGCATTTGGTTTATCGCTAAAAGTGCAGTCAGCAGCAGTGCAGCAGTCAAACTGCAGTGAACCGAAAAGTTCTAGCCGACGAATTATCTTATAAAAAAAAATGCTTTGTTACCAAAACCACATGACAAGCACTGCCAATGTTATGCACGTCTGTGCATATATTGGCAGACAACCATAGAAGAAGAAAGTCCATTCTTCTTCTTATATGGCCCCTGTCCGTCATTTTTAACCGACTTCAAAAAAGGAGGAGGTTCTCAATTCGGTTGTATGTTTTTTTTTTTTTTTTTTTTTTTTTTTTTTTTATGTTTGTTACCTCAGAACTCCGTCATTTATAAACCGATTTCAAAAATTCTTATTTCATCTGAAAGGATATACTTCCAGATTGGTCCCATTTTATTTTCATCAAAATCGGTTGAGTAGTTTGGGTTATAAATGGAAATAACTGAAAAAAATATGCCCGGCGCGGCGCAGCGCCTACTATTTTACTGCTAGCAACGATGCAATATGCCAAGTTGCGGCGTAGCGCCTACCATTTTACTGCTAGCAACGATGGACCCTTTGTGGTGCACACCTAAATTTTTACATTTTTCTAACTTTGTCAATAAACCCAGTTTGTACATTCAAACCGCATTTAATTGGAGAAAAGCAAAAACCCACCAGTTGTTCCTCTAAAGAATCAACACCAACCACGTGCACGAAATTGCGTATTTTGCTTTCCTGTGGTGTTTATAGTGACTAGAACATTCCCAATGAACTGTCATCATCATCATCATCATCATCTGATGATGAAGCTGGTAGTCGAATTGAAGTCGGTTTTCCAGTTTTTTAACTTATAAATTATGACAAACAATTTTGTCAGTGTCAAGTGAGTTATTTTAAAATAAGTTTAGAATCAAGTCGAGCTTACACGTCAATTAACATTCTATTATCGCTCAAGTAGTCAATTATAAAATCCGTCAAATTTTTTTTTAATGGTCACGTGACTCACCATTTATTATTGATATTCGTAGTTCCTATAAATCTTAGTTTTATATTCTCTACCCTTTGTACGTACTCTTAGAATATCAACTTGGCTACGAGGTCAGCTTTTTCTTCATGACCTGTGACTTCACTAACAAATCCCAGCCTTGACCTTTTGAATAACGCGAACATAAACCTTATGTGAAGGGATTACGGATGGGGTTAAAAGAGGTGCCATAAAATTTGATCTTTCACCCCTAAGCCGCGAAATTAAAGTCATCGCATAAGTTTTTACAAGCGATCATTTTTGGAATGAGTTTGCATAATAAATAGTCACTTTCAGAGAACTTTAGGGTCAGAATTTGAAAATTCCAAATGATTTTATGCTTCTGTGAATGACTTTTAACGACTGAGTCGTTTTGGATTAAACTTGGAATATACTTATAGTTGTGCTATAGAAAGATAGGGTGCTATAGAACAACCTTTAATTAACAGTTCGTGACCCAGAAAAGTACTTACAATTTAGATGTTTTCAAGAGGAAAGTGAATAGTTTTCTTCTAAGCAAATGTGCTACATCGTCGACCGCATCGTCACTTACCATCAGGTGAGATTGCGGTCAAACGTTTGTATATAAAAAAAACATTCTAATGTATATAAAAAAACCTTACATGCAACAGAAACAACGTGAACAAAACTACGGTTGACAAGTATCAGCTAGATCGTCCTCAAATACTTGACACACACGCACACCATGATTCTAAAAGCCGCCATTTTCTTTAACAATTTCCCATGCACTCACAAAACCAATTTGGTAACCCCGATAATCGCACGAAAAGGCCGCAAAAGCGATATTTCGACACCAGCCTCGCTATCTCTAAGCCTAGAGGCACAAAAGATGTGGCGGAGTAAGCCGTATTTACATTACAAGGGCTTGATGACATTGGTGGTGACTGACGGGCGTAGATTCGCCTAGTTTTTAGTAACGGGGTTTATTTAGATTTTATTTAGAGAATTACCCTTCTGTGCCTCGTTGGGTAGATCCCACTAATATTGTAAATGTCAAAATTTAGGTGTTTAGATGTTTGGATGTTTGTGTTTCAATCACGCTGTAACTACTGGTCCGATTTGGATGAAACTTGGAATACATTAGTTACTAGCCTGGATTAAATTAACACAAAGGCTACTTACCCCATAAAGCTAAGAGGATAAAATGGAACGCGGACGAAGTCGCGGGCAGAGGCTAGTAGTTAATATAATTTTAGATACCAATGCCAGTAGGTAATTACTGACAAAATCTATCGTTTCTAGGAAACGCTAGCTACACGTGTTTCAATTCGATTACAGAAATAACTACACCATTACTATCTTAAATTACCGCATCCCGTCGTTACAATAATAAATAGACGCTAACAAAACCAATCAGAGTCATAATAATAGAGTTAGTATCCTATCCTATCATATCCTACTAATATTATAAATGCGAAAGTTTAGATGTTTGGATGTTTGTGTTTCAATCACGTCTAAACTACTGAACCAACTTGGATGAAACTTGGCATATATATAGTTCGTAACCTGGATTGACACATAGGCTACTTTTTATCTCGAATAATTAACAGGATCTACAGGATAAAATGAACGAAAAGGATTAGCAGCGCCAATTGGCAAGAGGATTTCATTGTCATGTCATGTCACGTCAGTTTGACAGGGTGTAGTACTACCTCTTTGGTCTAACGACTAGCGTTTGACATTCCAGTACGGAATCAGTGTAATGAGGTGTAATGTCAAGTTTCACAAAGTATCCGCTCGGTACACGCACAGATAATATACCTAATGTACACGGAAACTGTAGACGCGTACGAAGTCGCGGGTAACTACTAGTAATAAATAAACTTTACACGGGTTGACAGGTATGAACAGACTTGGTGTCTTAATTCAGATGTTGCGATAATAATCTTTGCCTATAATAATGCATTGTCTCACTGAGCACAACCATTAAGGACGTGCGAAGTATTGTAACACAAGAAATTGACTGAATTGCAAAATTGACTGAATTGAAAAATTGACGTAAATAAAACCTCGGTCTGCCTACTTCCCTGTTGCAATACCCCTGAACAGGGTTCATGTGTGATACCTACCTACAATGTAACAACTATAATACCATGTGAGAGCAATAAATGTATTGAGTATTGAGTATTGACAGGCATCATAGCTCTGTCGGTAGTCGGCCGATCCCCACCAAGAACAAACATTTTCTGCGTGAAAAACCTAGATGTTTGTTCTATGTCTGGGTGTTACTATGTATTTACAAAAAAAGTATATAAGTATTTTATCAGCCATCTAGTTCTCATATAACAAGTTTTGCTTAGTTTGGGACTAGAGGGCATTGTGTGAAATGTCCCTGAATATTTAAAAAAAAAGTATAGTCTGAAGATCTATCTTTCAGATATATCTTTCGTCTCGTGGATTATGTTACACCCTGTTTATACCACTATTTTGACTCTGTCAGTTTACTTTTCAATACTCTATTGTTACCCTATCCCAGTTATACGATTCAGTTACAGAATTTACAATGTTATCGAACGATAAATCGTGTTTCCATCACCTTGGGCTCCTATTTTGTTTATGGTGTGTTGTCATGGCAACGGCCAGCACACCCTGACACCAGAGATTTGGAAATTGATGACAGGATTGCGTCAATCGGTATCTTGTAGAATATAGACAGTCGGTAATAGCTCTGCCTTCCGTGCTGTGGCTCATGGGTTTGATCCCCACCAAGAACAAACATTTTTACGACATAGATGTTTGTTCTATGTCTGGGTGTTACTACGTAGGTATTACAAGTATGTTTTACAAAAAAAAGTATATAATTATTCTATCAGCCATCAAGTTCCCATATTACAAGCTTGGCTTAGTTTAGGACTAGAGGGCGTTGTGAGAAATATCCATGAATATTTTTTTTTCAGTGTGAATAAGCTTAACAGGACAATCGTCGCATTACGTTTAAAAACATTACATTAAAAAATACAAAGAAATGACAGTAGCGGTTACTAGTTAGTCAAACCAAAATGGTCCTACGAAATTCTAGTTAGCGATGTGTGATAAATTGAAATCCAGATTTTCAACTATCAAACATATAAAGCGGTTAGCACACCGTACACAACTAAACTCCAATTTAATTAACAGTTGGTAAGTTTGCGTGACATTTTGCTAATTAAGCGGAAGCCGTGCCAAGCTGTACCCGAAGTTGGAAAGTAGGTAACGGTGACTGTCAGTATTGGAGTTGCACTAAAAAACGGTTATAATATAGAATAGAAATTATTTATTTTACGCAACACACAATAAGGTACATACTTATTTACTTAATAATAAAACGATAACATGCGTAAAAAAGGAACCCACTCAGCAAATGCTTTGGGTGCACGGTGGCTCCTTTAGCGCTGGTTTTCAGGGGTGCCGAGAGTGGAGTGGCGCACAGCCTCTGCGACACGCGCTTTTTACAAATACTTACTCTACTAACAGAAAACAACATATAACTAACTATATGTGGTGACTTGACGCAACATTCCAGGGTCCTTATTCTCACTTCGGCGAGATTTTACTCTAATAAGCATGACGTCATATCTCGGCCATAAATTCGTTTCATCCAGCCAGTTTTCGATGTCATTTTGACGTCATCCCTATTGGAGTAAAATCTCTGCTGAAGTGAGAAAGGCCCCTGGAACGCTCTGTATAGGTTTTTTGCTCTGTGGCGTAACATCAAATTTTTTAGTAGGGTTTTGTCTTGGCCTCGATGAAAATCGTTTGAGATGCATAACAGCCTTTAAAATAGTAATTTTTATATTCAGCAAAAACCCTTTAAAATTAAATTATTATGTCAAAGCAGCAACAATTTGATATTATTCAAAAATTGCCCGATGTTATTTACATAGTCCGTCGAGAAACTGAGTCCTCAGCCTAATGAGATTGTCCTTTTTTGAGCACTCTAATAAGACACGAGTTTAATTATTTTTTATTCCGTTTGACGCGTTCCCTCTCAAATAATACTTTTTTGTGACGTGAATATTCATGTGACACGTAAATTAGCATTTTTGGGCTGTCATCAATGTGGCATTTTAAAAATACCAACAAATTACGAGAAGACCCAAATACCTACTCTGTGTGCTGTTTTCTGATTTACCGATCAATAAACGAGTGCCAAAAAGATACCAGTAGTAAGGATGACTTGGCATGCTGCCTGCCTATGGTAAGACTTTGGGGTCGGATCATCTTCTGTTGATGAGGAGTGCGGTGGAAACTTTTGAGAGAACAGCCTCCAAGTAACCCGAATCAAAAAGGATATCATCGACCAAGCCAGTGCAGCTGGTGTTTCAATACAGTGCTTTTTTGGATCGGTTCTTTATTTTTTTCTCAATACTATATCAGATATGTAGTTACACAATACACAACCTCTTAACATTAGTCCTTGTACAAAGTACACATGGTGCGTTCTCCATTAAAAATCAGAAAATAATTTAACCATTAAAATCACAAGGATCATTTATAACCGTTATAAATACTGATTCTAGGTACCACTTCCCCGCATCCAGAGCTTAAAAGAACGGGCAAAAAACTTATAGCACTATCATTGAGCAGGTAGGCTGTTTTAATTGTATTGTATTTATTGCTAAGTATTATGTTCCTATCTGTACCTACTCTATTTATGCTACCTACTGTACATGTACACCAAATTGGGGACAAATAAAAATTTATCTTATCTTATCTTATCTTTCATTGTTTTGTGTGATCTTTATCTTACAAAGAATATAAGTTCTGACGTTCCAGTGTTATACTTGTAGCGACACAGGTTACATACCTACGAATGAACGCAGTTTGCGATTCAGCAAAACGTAGGTATGCGGCCAGTCGTCACCCCGCAGGCACGGTGTAGAGTCGCGAGTAGGATTGTAGGTTATAGGTTGATGAATATACCTACCTACAAGTGGCAAAACATTCTTGCATTTTCATTACCTCTTACAACTCGTAGGAACTCAGAGACATAAAAGTGGTGACCCCGCAGTTTTTTATGGGTGACGATTCACCTTTGAGTTCTCGCCGCGCCTGCGAACATTTTTCATAAACTTTTGGACTTCATACATAAATTAAAAAGTGCCGTGTAGTGAGTTGTTGTGACACCATGTTACCTGCCCCGGTGCCTGGACAGGCCGCCGCGCCAGTGGCAAATCCTGCCGTAGCGCCGCCGCTCAGCCCCGCTGCGGTAGTAAAGGAGGAGAAAATGGATTTGGCTACGATCACAGTCACGTCACGTGTTCCGGAATTTTGGGTGGACCAGCCGAGACTCTGGTTTTTCCAAACAGAGGCCGTTATTTCCTCGCAGAAGATGTCGGACGAGACTAAATTTAATCTCGTCATAACCAAACTCACTAAAGAAGTGATTCAACAGGTCACTGACATATTGATGAACCCTCCCACTTCAAAGAAATATGAAGCGTTGAAGGAGAGACTTTTAACGATTTATGAGGAGTCCGAGACACGTCAAATTCAGAAACTGATCAGTGAAATGGAGTTGGGGGATCAGCGCCCGTCTCAGCTCTTAAGGCGGATGCGCGACCTCGCTCGCAGTAAGGTACCAGATGAGACGTTAAAGATTTTATGGCAAGGCCATCTGCCATCGGCTGTTCGTGGTATCATCACCGTGACTGAGTCCAGTGATTTGACCATTTTGGCTAAGATTGCCGATAAAGTGATGGAGACTCAAGGCACTACTCCCTTAGTGTCCGAGGTGAGAGCGTCGCCTACACCATCTTCGAACAGCGTGATTGATACGACGGCAATCATCAACGAGATTAAGCGGATTGATAGGCGGATTGATGGACTGCAACGTCAATCACGTCAGACCGTATTCCAGTCTCGAGGTCGTGGTCAGAACAGTGGAAGGTCTAACAGTGCATCGAGATCGTCAACGAGGAAACCGGATTGGCAGTGTTTCTACCACTTCCGATACAAGGAGAATGCCCGTAAGTGCGTGCCGCCTTGCAGCTGGAAGAAGGAGGGAAACTAGCTCAGGTACAGTCGACGACGGGTGCCTGTGCCTGTACGCAAGCTGTAAGTAGCAACCGTCTTTGCGTCACAGATCGAAATACCGGATTACGTTTTTTGGTGGACACCGGTGCAAACGTTTCTGTACTTCCTTATCGTAAGTGTAAAAGTGATAATAGTGTTGGTTATAAACTATTTGCTGCAAATGGCACAGAAATTAGTACTTTTGGTGAAAAGACTCTAGTGTTGGACTTGAAAATGAGGAGACCTTACCGTTGGACATTTGTGTTGGCGGCAGTAAACCAACCTATTTTAGGTGCAGACTTTTTAATACACCATAAGCTTTTAGTCGACTTACCTAATCGTAGATTAATTGACGAGGTTACAAATTTTAAGTTGATAGGTTCTATTGTAACATGTAAACAACCTACTTTGAGCACCTTAGACGAGACGCATCCTTATTATAGTCTTTTATCAAAATACCCGGATATAACTAAACCTGTTTCTTTTAAGGAGACCCCTAAGCATACAGTTTTCCATTATATAGAGACAGCCGGCCCGCCAGTACATGCCAAGGCGCGCCCCCTGCCTCCCGACCGGTATAAAAAGGTAAGTGAAGAATTTCGTATAATGCAGGAATTGGGGATCTGCCGGCCTTCGAAGAGCCCATGGGCTAGTCCATTGCATGTAGTTCCAAAGAAAAATGGAGAGATTCGACCATGTGGGGACTATCGGCAATTGAACGCGGTTACGAAGCCTGACACCCAATGATACTAAATGATACCCAATGATACTAAATGATAATGATACCCAATCCCACGTTTGCATGATTTTACCTATATTTTGTCTGGAAAACGTGTTTTTAGCAAGATTGACGTGAACAGAGCTTATCACTGTATCCCTGTCGCACCGGATGATGTTGAAAAGACAGCGATCATCACACCGTTTGGATTATTTGAGTTCCCTAGAATGTCTTTCGGCTTACGTAATGCAGCCCAGTCCTTTCAGCGTTTTATGAACAATACTGTTTTACAAGGATTAGGGATCGTACGAGAAGACGGAACGTTCGAGCCAAGCTCAGAGTTCATATTCTGTTACATTGATGACGTAATCGTAGCTAGTGAATCACAGGTTAAACACAAACACCATTTACAAGTCTTGTTTAAACGTTTAAATGAATTCGGAATAACGATTAATTTGTCGAAATGTTCATTCGGACAGGAACATATTGAGTTTTTAGGTCATGAGGTAACCGCAGAAGGCATAAGGCCAGCTATAGATAAAGTCAAAGCTATTATTGATTTTCCTAGGCCTGAAACGGTAATTGAACTCAGACGTTTTATTGGTATGGTTAATTTTTATCGACCACACATGCCGAAGGCTATTGCTTATCAAGCTGAACTTCATAAGTATATCCGAGGCTCTAAGAAAAACGATAAGTCGAAGATCGATTGGACTGATGAGGCTAACCAAGCTTTTATTAAGTGTAAAGAAAGTCTACAGTCAGCCGCGACGTTATCGTATCCTATGGCTAATACCCCCTTGGCGTTGATGACAGATGCATCAAATACTTGTGTAGGAGCGGTATTGCAACAAATGGTCAAAGGTAATTGGAAACCGTTAGGTTATTTTTCACGCAAACTCACCGATACGCAGGTTAAGTATAGTACATACGATCGTGAGTTGTTAGCAATCTATTTGGCAGTAATTCATTTCAGAAGTTTGTTTGAAGGTCGAGAGCTAATCATCTATACCGATCACAAGCCCTTGACTTTCGCTTTTTCTAAGCTAACTAGCGATAAAGAAACGCCACGTAGAACTCGACAGCTTATTTACATCAGTGAGTTTACCACGGACATTAGGTACGTCGCTGGTGGCGATAATTTAGTTGCTGATTCACTAAGTCGTGTTGAAACAATAACATGTCCAGCTACTTTAGATTTCGTGGAAGTAGCTACCGCCCAGCGCGACGATGCTTATTTAGCGAATTGGACCGCTGAGTCGAATAGCAACGTGTTTATTAAAAAGGTAACAATACCTAATTGCGCAACTGCTATTTATTGCGAGACATCAACTAATAATATTAGACCCTATTTACCGGAAAAATACAGGAAATTAGCGTTTAATTTAGTACATAGTTTAAGTCATCCTGGAGTTAATAATACACGTAAACTTGTATCCCAGCGTTTTTTCTGGCCAGGTATGAACAAGGACGTTAGTGTTTGGGCTAAAACTTGTATCCCATGTCAGAGATCGAAGGTTCAACGTCATACTGTATCATTTTTAGGTCAATTTCCAGCAGCTGGACGCTTTGAACACATCCATACTGATATTGTAGGACCCCTACCGACCACGTCGGATGGATATAGGTATTTACTTACAGTCATAGATCGTTGTACGCACTGGCCTGAAGCATTTCCCATCAAAGATATTACTGCTGAAACTGTAGCAAAAGTTATTTACGATGGCTGGATTACTAGGTTTGGAATTTGTAGGTATTTAACATCCGACCAGGGACGCCAGTACGAAAGTAGTCTTTTTTCAGAGTTAATGAAATGCATGGGTATTGATAAGATCAGAAGCTCACCTTATCACCCACAGAGCAATGGAGCTATTGAGAGATGGCATAGAAGTCTGAAGGCAGCACTTCGAGCTCGTTTAGACTCCACTTCTTGGGTAGAGGAGCTACCAACCGTTTTATTGGGGCTCCGAACTACTTTGCGTAGTGACTCGAACCTCAGTGCCGCTGAACTAACATACGGATGTAGTTTGAGGTTACCGGGTGAATTTTTTGTAGCAGCAAAGTCAGAGCCTTCAGATCCTCATACACTAGTACAGGAGTTACGGGACGGGATACGTAAAATGCGAGCCGTACCAGTTAAGCAACGCGATTCACGTACTTTGTTTATTCATCCTGATTTAAAGTCGAGTGAATATGTTTTTATAAGGGTTGATGCAGTTCGTAAACCTTTACAACCGCCGTATGATGGTCCGTACCGAGTTTTAAGTAGAGGCAGCAAGGTTTACAAAGTACAACTTCCTAACAGGTGTATCAATGTTTCTATTGATCGTCTCAAGCCAGCGTATGTACTAAACGAGCAGTGTAGTACTGATAGTACCGAGTCCGCTAACGCCTCAGCTCCAGATAAGGATGATGACGTATTACCCGACCACACTCCGAGTCCGTCTAGTAGTTCTACTTCAGGTAAAAAAACTCGAAGTGGCCGTGTGGTACGTCTTCCAACACGTTTTAAACTTTAAGTTTAGTAAGTAGTATGTGTACTTGAACGAGAAAGTAAGTATCCACCTAGTTTAGTAGTTTTATTTTTTATTTTTTACATACCTAGTACCTAAGTTTTAACTATCTATTTTTTTTTACAAGTACATAGTGTGTTCAAGGTAAAGGTTGTAAGCATGGTTCACTGACTAGGTACTGCGTTATACTTTTTGTTTTATGTTTTTACTTACTTATATCAGTACATACGTAAATTCATATTGTATAGTTTAATAGGTATGTATGTGTTAGTTATGCATATAGGCAAGATAATATTCGTGCATAAACCGTTCACAGAGAGGCACCATGTGCTATTCACCACTGGATAATTATGGTGAAATGACCGGTTAAAGCATCTTCGGCATAGTACTGCAGAGAGGTTTTTCAAGCCCTGTGCCACAGACCTAGGACACAGTTAGTACTGATGCGGATGCAATATGCGCTAAACGAATATCGACCTAAGTTACTTAAGTTTATTAGTTAAGTTATGTCTATAGGTATTTACATACGCGAGTTATTACGTTATATAAATTTAGTCATATTGGTTTGCAATTGTACGAGTAGTTAGGTACATCCGGCCCTTACTTTTGCAAGCATAGAGTTTTTATGAACAAAGTTCAGACATTGACTGTAGGTAGCGTTAAAATTTTTAAAATTGGGTTATGATGATTATGCAAATGTTTAATTTTGTACATTAATCGAGTGAACATATTTTTTGGTTATTCTTGGCAGTACTGTTTCGGTTACCGTTAGTTGCACACACGTTCATGATAATTACCATGGGTAAACAGCAATCAAAAGAAGTTGGAGATAATAGAGTAGTCATTGCTCAGAACTCAACTCAGGTCGAGGAGCACATGACCCAGCAAAGCATTTTGTTAGTGGCTATAGTAGCACTTCTTATTCTACTTGTGGCCTATGTGGTTTGGCGGCGATTCTGTAATCGCATACGGGCCTGGCTACGCAAGGAGATCAGCTCTGCCCCGCCGCCGTGTGCCGCGCCGCTTGCGCATGTAAGAGTGATACAGCCGGAGGTTGCACCTGCAACGGTAGTCAATTCCGTGCCTGCAGCCCCCGCAGCTTCAGTCAGATATGCGTGATTAACTTTTCTACGTTCGGTGTGGGGTTAGTGTTACGTTCAAACAGTGAAGTGCCTAGGTAACACACTTAAAAAAATATGTTCAACTAGTTTTTTTATACGTTTACGTCATAATATTGTATTCGTTTTCATTTGTTGTAAGCCCAGTGTTTTAATATTTTTAATTAATTTGTATTTGTTTTTCTCTGCCGTGCCCGAAGTTGAATATTGTATTGGATAGCTAATTTAAGTATCATTTTTATTCGGCAATTTTACTTGTATTTTTAAGTATTAATTTCGTGTGCCGACTGTACTTCAGTAGGTGTAGCCATAGCTGAAGGATCGCGTTACAGCGCGTTGTCAGCAGTGCGCTCGCTGTGCGATATGTTGCGCACTTGTAAGCCGTGTTAGTTTTAAAGTTTTAACCTTGAATTGTATTCTGATTTAGGTATGATCAAAAATTTTTTTTCTCAAAAGGGGAAGGTTACTGTAGCGACACAGGTTACATACCTACGAATGAACGCAGTTTGCGATTCAGCAAAACGTAGGTATGCGGCCAGTCGTCACCCCGCAGGCACGGTGTAGAGTCGCGAGTAGGATTGTAGGTTATAGGTTGATGAATATACCTACCTACAAGTGGCAAAACATTCTTGCATTTTCATTACCTCTTACAACTCGTAGGAACTCAGAGACATAAAATACTTTTCGTCAATTCAGTAGCATGTGAACCAATTTCCTTTGTATTCTACAAATGTTATGACATGCTAAAACATTTCAATGAAATGTGGTGAAAACATAGTTAAACAGATTATTCAAATATCCAATTAGCATTGTCTGACAAAAGTATTGATGTAGGACGTATGTAGGTCAATGGATGCCGGGGGATTACTGTTCTGTGTAGGTACTGAACTGTTCTGAAAATATACGCTATATAAGTGTGGTGGAGTGAGTTTTTTTTTATTTCAAATAAAAAGGCTTTATCGCACATGCAATGATACCGTCTTGGTTGGCAAACAATTAACTTTAGTTTGCACAATACTCTAGAAACCCCCGTATCTTAGACTGATTTTCATCAAACATAGCTAAGAACACTCCCGACTAATTTCACCATTCAAACAAAAAAAAACAAAATCAAAGTCGGTTCACCCGTTCAGGAGCTACGTTGCCTCAGACAGACACACACGGACACGTCAAACTTATAACACCCCATCGTTTTTGCGTCAGCGGTTAAAAATATCAGTGTTTAAAATAAGCGCAGTATTGAAAGATTTGATAAAAGTTCTTCCTTTGAAGTGTGAAAATAACGTTTCGTAAAACGTTTCTTTCAATTGAAGAACGCAATAGTTTTATCATCGATAAGCTGACTAATCTGTTTATGGAACACTTCACCATCGACAATCTTCGCGTGTTTATGAAAAACTCCGATCGAAAAAATATCGAAGTTCTTTTAGTAAGTCGAGATAAACACACAAATGAGCAAGATTCTAAGAAAAAATTTTAAAAACTAGTTAAGCCAACCTCAATTATAATATTATTATTATTATTTAATAGATGTTTGTTCTATGTCTGGGTGTTACTATGTATAATAAGTATGTATTTACAAAAAAAAAGTATATAAGTATTATATCAGCAATCTAGTTCCCATATCACAAGCTTTGCTTAGTTTGGGACTAGAGGGCGTTGTGTGTAAAGTCCAAGAATATTTATTTATTTATTTTATTTTATTTTACTACGTTCCGGCTTTATTATTAGATGATGATGATGATGGCAGTTTATTGAAAATGTTCTGATGACCGTAAACACCACTAAAAAGTCACTGGAAAGCAAAATACGCAATTTCGTGAATGTGAATGGCATATTATTATTTCCAGTTATACTTAACTACTGAACAAATTTTGGTAAAAAAAATTATGGGACCAATGTGGAAGTATAATATTATCCTTTCAGATAAAAACCCAATAACGTCAAAATAAGCCAGAACAAAACGATATCGCTGAATTATCGCTAAATAAAAAAAAACTTAATTTAGGTACCTAATTTTAAAACTATCAGTCAGATTGATTAATTTGAACCTTGGTTTAAACATGATAAGATCTATTATTTTTTTGCGTAATTTTACAGAGTTCGAGTTTACAAATTTAAATTCATCAGATTGACATTCCCAAAGGGTTTACTAAAATCCTTTAAATTTTAAATTAACTATTAATACAGACGAGATTGATACCCCCAAATCACCCAGAATATCTGAACAGTGGTCCGACCGCCAAGTGTAATAGAAATCAAAAACTTTTCTATTTGTACAATGTTAGTAAAATCTTAAGTAAATGTTTTTAACTTGATTAGTTAAAACAAGCTACGCTTATAACTTTTTTCATGCAACTAAATGATGGAAATAGCCGATGGCCCACCTGATGTACAACTATCACCTACTTCAGTGTTAAATCATTAGCGTAATGCTAAGATTCTAAAGTTTTTGAACTTCATTACCATTACACTTGGCGGTTAGACCGCTGGTTGTAACTCTGATACATAACTTTGTAAAGTCCCAACTTCTATGGTTTACTTAGATTGAATTCCGTAATCTACTTTACGGTTTGCTAAATTGTATTCGACCTTAATGGATTCTAAATAGAGTTGTTTATTTAATTATTCTAAAACAACTTTCACATTAGAAAAGATAATGTGATGTGTGCGTGTAGAAGGAAGAAGACAATTTAATTTTTAGCAAGCGAGAGCTTCGAGTGGTCTTAATGGTATTTGTAAATGATGAGTAGACATTTAGTAGGTTGCTGTGTTCCATTTTGAAGGGTACTGGTGCTATTACAGGCACATGAGACTTAGCGCCTTTATGTCTCAGAGTTATAGACGCGATGCCTCACTGTTAGGTTACCACATCACATCAGGTATGGTATTTGCTTTCATCCCCTAGGTACACTAAAAGTACTTACTGCACAAATCTAAACGATGGATACACCTTAAGATTTTCTGTAAGTAGATATATCTCTTTATAAAATCCGCTTTCGTTGTGATACCCACATTCTCTGTCTCCTTTATAACATTCTTCAAAACCCTATGTCCCTAACTATCTCAAGGAACATTTCTCCCCTCTTTCTTGTTCCGACCGCCCCGTACGTTCCTCTCAACATCTTCTCCTCAGAACCCCTGTTCATAAAACCTCCTTCTACAATGAATGATTCCTTTACTGTCAGCGCGATACGCCTGTGAAACTCCCTTCCAGTGGATATCCGTGAAGCTGCTTCTTTAGGTATTTTCAAATCCAAATTATATCACCACTTTCTATCAATTCAGATCTCTCAACAAAGTTGAGCAATTCATGTATGTATTTATATAGGTATTTAGGTTATATATATTTGGTTAGTGTTTTATTATTTTAAGTAGGTAATTTTTACATATTTTTAAAAACGTTTCTCCATACTTAGTTTTCAATATTAGCACTACCTTTTCTCCACACTACACAAAGGTTGGTTGGAAGAAAATGCTAAATAGCATTAAGCCCGCCTCTGTACTATTTTTATATGTGCAATAAAAAAATGTCTAATCTAATCTCTAGTTTTTGTAAAATAGTTCAAAAGCACGACTGACTCTTGCATGGCTAGTGTGACCCTAGACAGTGATTTGTCTACGGAAGAAAATAACAAGAAATCTGTTTTCGTCAAACAAAATAAGGAGACGAAGGATTTGTCTTCTCTTTGATAGAAAGAAACGGCTTATTCCTGACAGATAACCAAGATCAGATAACTGGTTACCTCAGAGGAATTTTTTTTCTCTCAAATACGTCGTTTTTGGCGCTCATGCAAAGCGTGGTTACTCATTTTGCAGTCAGTTTATCGTAAACAATCTTTGCTTAGAGTAACAATTGACTCGAGCGCCCTCTAGACTATCGAGTGAGGCACTTCAAGTAAGCATGCTTCAGCGAAGTTTGCACTCTCGATAGAAGCTCGCGTGAAACTCGACTTAGATGATCAACTAACTTTGTGCAAGTGCCGATTTGTGATAATCTGTGGCTTTTACGGAAATTAGTAAAGGGTCTACGAAAAGTAGCGGGCAATAACATTTTCAGTAAACCATTTTTTTACTGTGCAGATAAGATAAGATAACATATTAGATCTATGACATTAAGTAATCAAACATATGCAACGTCTTCAGTGGACGTGTTCAGTGAAGTAATGCATATATGCAGTTGTTACCGCTTAACATTATGTTTCATCATTGAGTTGTAAAAAAAAACTGTAAAACGTATTTCCAAACGGATCAAAACTATCTAAAACAATACACTGACGATATTTACACAATACGATCTCAAAATAAACAGCATTATTCTGATCCGATCTGATAATGTAAACAGAATTTAAACAAAATGTAAACAGTTCGTGGTGTCGATGATACCTAACCGACACTGAAATATTGTACTGTTTTTATTAATTTTAAAGTTTTGTCGTAAAACTTTTCCTAGTTTTGAATGGCATAGATATGGCATTATTATTATTTCATGACAAAGATCATACATAAACGCGAGAGAGACCACCCTTTGACGCTTACAAAAATACCTACAATATGGTTAGAAAACCTCTCACATGACCAAAAATTACTTTGTTGAAAAATTACATTAGAAATAGAAAAATTATTCACAAAAAACTCGTTTCTTGAAAACGGGACAATGATCTACCGTTTTCGTGCCCATTTCAAGACATAAAATATTCAACAAGTAAACAAAAAAACTCCTGCCAAAATAATTCGAACAATCAATCTACTCAAATATGTATGAACTGGGACTTTCAGCGAACCGCACAAAACCAACCGTAGCTGGACGATAATAGAGGTTTTATTTCATTGTTGGAGAAAAATAGGGGAGTTTACTGGGAACTAAAATATTATGTATTTTTTGGAACATTCATTGGAAGCCAGATGGTTGGCAAGTCTTCGCGATATTAGCTGCGGTTTCATGGTTTGTTGGCTTGTGATTTATTGGTTTACGCTCCAGCTTATTCGTAAGCATACCTCCACTATTTTCTCTGGTCTCATTTTGTCCCAAATCGTACAAGTTAGTCCTACACTCTTTGCTAACTCTGACTAGACTATTACCAAGAATAGGCATGGGTGTTCTTGTTGCTAAAAAAAGAAGAAAGAAAAAAAAGATCTATGAGATTTTGCTACTCTTACAAAACAAAATATTCGGTATCTACTAAAGTTAACAAATGAGCATATTGAGCATGCATGTTTACATGCGGGGTCAAAGCGGTGTCGCATGAGGAATTTGGTAGAGTAATGATGACTTAGTCATGATAAATAACAAGATATAATACACATAAATGACTTATTTATGTTTATAAAAAAAATGGTAATACAGTACAAGCTAGTAATTTACTTATAGCGTCGGGATTATTAAGATTTGTGAGTTTGATTGTTTTCCATTGTAGCATAGATTTTTACTGAATAAAATTACTTTTTCATACTTATTAGCTACAATTTTAGTGACAATGATTTCATTTTATGTTTGCCACGTTTGAGATAAGTACCTACCATATTTACCAGATCTAGAAAAATACTTCATTAAATTGACACGAGCAGAAGACCGGGCTCAGTGGCGCGACTTACATAGGTTGATGATAATGATGAAAATTGACACATCTGTGTCACACTATAATGTATATAAGGTTTACCAGTTGTGAGTTTTTTTTAACAGCCACTGAATAATTCAGAATTTCCTGTCTCAAAATTGCCTTAATAACGCCAATTCGGTTTCCTCTCGAGGCAAATAATAAATAGGATTGTTATAAAATTTAAGTTAGTTTGAGTTACAACTGAATTACAATGGATTAGAGTTTCAGTCACAGTTTATTCGAGAACGGTAAAAGTTTATTGCGTGGAGCTGGTTTAGATTCTTCTTCTTTGAAGTAAATATTATAATTAAATAAATAAATATTCAGGGACATTTCACACAACGCCCTTTAGTCCCAAACTAAGCAAAGCTTGTAATACGGGAACTAGATGGGAATTGAATGAAAATATTTTTTTATTTGTTAAGATTACAAAATTTGTAGCTAATAATGATTGTAATACAATGATGTCGATTCTGTTGTTACATTTTTCTAAACTAACCTAATTTTACGACTAAAATTATAGCTGTCGTCGTTTCAGCCAAACTGAGCATAAGGCCCCTGATTTTTTACTTTTTAATGATATTTGACATGATGATGATGATAATAATTATGGCAATCACGAAAAAGGTTGATTTAAAGTGGGGTCGAAGCCTTGTTGTAGCATTTCATGTAACCGTGTACTACTCCCTCGAGTGACATTTAAGGTGATGAGAGTTTTGAGTGTCTTCAAGAATCCGGTAGATGGCGCGAGCAATCATGGCTGGATGAATTTAAAATAAGGTGAATTCCCTGGCACACCGTTTTGATTTAAACCTTTTTTTAGATCCTGGACCTAAAACACCAGTGTGGTTTGTATACAGAGGGTACAGAGGGTAATCACAAACTAATCTGACAATCGCCCCGTTATACGTTACGTAAACGTTATGTATTTGAATCATATTGCGCGTCAACACCAGCTCGACTGCCAAACGTTGTAGCATCACCGCGCAGTGTATCTCGGATATGGCAGTATTACAACACGTTTACGATTCTCACATTTATCCGTGATCAAACTACAGAAGCCAAAAGCTGAAATACCTTAGATCAAAACAAGAAAAATTCCGCTACTTTTTTTACGATACTTTCAAGACGGTTAACCAGACCTATATACTTACCTGTTGGTAAGTACCTTACAATACTAGTACAATTACTTTAGTACATAATATATCCTAAAAAGGTGTAATAATTATGTTGACAAATTCATTTATTTATTTTAAAATTTCACACAAATAGGTAGTGCTAGGAGGACTTAATGCTAAGAGCATTGTCTGCCAGTCTTCCTGGGCGTGCAAAAAGACACTAAGTACTAAGTATTCACTAAGTTAAATAAGTTATAAAAGTTCAACCATGACTTCACGAATGTCATGACTTGAATAAAATATAAGTCAAGTTCCGTGAAATATTGAGGCAGATTGACTATTATATAGGCTTTTTGTACTGTCAGTCAACTTTATTGAGAGCGATCAAGGCGATGTCTCAAGCAAAAACTTGATTAAAATTGATAGATCGAAGGTTCTTTTTTGTATGCTTTTATTATGATAGTCATTGTTATTCAGTGAAGAAAATTATTGGAAAAGAAAATAGTTTTTCTATTTTTAGTTTTTTGTTTACCTTAAAATGTACCAATTGCAATTACAGACAGTAGTTTTTATCGAATCACATTATTTGTGTTTCATATCGGATAACTACAACTTGTTAACGACATCACCCAAAATGTTTAACTAAACAAAATACCCTTAAGTTCATGTTAAATAACCAGCTAATCTAAGATTTGCACAATCTTTGCTTAAAACATTTGCCGTGATATAGTGGGATTAACAGGGTTGGGCTATAAGGGTAAATAGTAACAAATTTTCAGTGGGGTGACAGAAGGTTCTTTTTCTTCTTCTTTTCTTATGGCCTCTGTCCGTCATTTCGACACACAATTTTGTCAGTGTCAAGTGGATTATTTGAATATTTGAAATATGTTTAGTCAAGTCGAGTCATACGTCAAGTTCTTTGTTTTGAAGATAAAATGGTGGCAACCCTAACTTGTGAGTCCCACAAATAAACGAAGAAAAATTTTTAACACACAGTTAGATATACTATGTTGTCACGTGAGTTTTGATGTGTCTGGGTAAGTCTAAAAAATATAATTTACCTGGATATAATGTTATGTAGGTAAACTCTTAGATTCGAATATATTCTTTAAACCGGTGGATATCGTTTGTTGGACCTTACTTAGAGGGATAAAGATCAGTTGTGTGTACTGCAACTACATTTGAATTTTATTCAAAAGTATAGTTTCAGTGTATGAGCCGTATCTATACGAAATTTCAAATTCAGTTGCAATAATCTTATTTTAGCCCAGTTATTTAAAGAGATTCAGGATGTTATTGAATGAATATTATTGACGCATGCTATCCGCAATTATTCCAGGAACGTATGATCTTAAAATTAGCTTCTTATGATGATATGTGCAGTTGTTTGTGCGTACTTCTAACTGTATGAGTTTTACATCAGAAGTAGGTTTTATGAAGGCTGCAAACGCATTGGGCGGCTATGTCGCGGCGTCCAGCTGCAAATTCCCTATGCTGTCTGTTCCAGACATTTTATACTTTACAAAGCTTTAAAAAAAACAGTGAACAATATTTATGCCTCTTTTCTATAAGGTTTTGCAGGGTATCTTGCAGAACCCTGCTGTTATTTAGATATATTGAGGAAAATATTAGTTTTCCCAGAATGGGTCGGGTCTCTCACAAAATTGTGTTTTTATTCTCGATCAGGACAGACACTATTGTTTTTGCTTACGCATCGTAACTTACAATTTTCTGCGCTCAAACGCGTGGAAATACGAGTGCCAAAGATTTAATGCCCATCATCAGTTCTTTGATGAGTACCCAGTGAGTAATATAAAGAAAGCTTCCTTTCTGCAGAGTCGAGCTTTTACTTTTAGATGCCAATCCTTTTTTTTTATTCTTTCTAATATCCTTTAATTTCGTTTCTCTTAATAAATAAACAAATATTCAGGGACATTTCACACAATCCTGCATTAAAAAGCGCCGACCACACGCCAGCCACGCTGACATTATGCACGAATTAGCTGACATACATAAAACAATCGTGTGTTGCGGTTGATAAGCTCATAAAGCTAGCATTCACAGTTCATTGCCCACCCTTCACCCGGGGTGGGGGAAACATTTTGTGACAAATGACGACCGTTATTATATAACCGTCATATACCGATGACGAACTAACCTAACAACCTGAATGATCCTGCAATAGGTAGGTAAATCAACTATTTTATGTTGAAATAGGTGTACCAATAGCGACCGCGGACAATGCTATTCGCGACAAGTTTGCAACAAGTGTAAGCAACATTTTTTGTAAATGTCTTAAGAACACAATAATCCTGAAGCGTACGTATCAGATTCGGATCGCTTCCAATAACCTCGTCCAGTGTTGTTTATGTACTGATTATTATGATGTGTAATGTAAAAATGTGGATACGGCTGACTAGGCTGAGAGGATGGTATAGGTGCTGGGCAAGCCTACTCCATCTAAACATTGTCCCAGGCACTGCAGTGTCCCGTTAAGTGTAGGCATAGGTTGCCTCCTGACGCTGTATAAATCATCTTCAATAGATGTAAAGGCCTATTATTATAATGTAAAAAAAAACTACTGGTGACGAATTGACTAACCTTCAAACTCCTAAACAAAGGCTGAACAGCATGACTGTAAACCTTATTTCAGTACTTTAAACCAACATTTGGTCTAGAATATTAGTTGTGTAGAAGGGAATCAAAAGAACTCACGGTTCAACCAGTTGAGCATAGTAGTTGTGCCTTGTGTCAATGGTAGATGGATGTTCTTCTTCTTCTACACTAGTTCGAATAGAACTTCGCCACTTTTACCCCCTCGTCTGTGGCATCCATAATATCATCCCTTGTGCAGATGGATTAAAGTGTATACGTTTTCTGTAGTGTTGTTATCGATAGTTTCAACATAAGAATAAGCTTTGTGGCAATGAGCCAGCGATAAGCGTGCGATAGGCAAGACGACCCATCGTAATTATGTTATGCAATTGCTGGTCTTCAGACCAAAGTTAGCTAAGTTATTTTTACCAGAAACAGGATAACGGACGTCGTTTTTTCGAAAACTACTTTGACAGTTCGGAGGTACTGTTCATGACGCAATTTGTAGATGTTACTTTGTTGCAGCTTAGTGGCTTTGTGCCCTAAATTAGCGAAACTAGTTTGCTACATTCTAATGTGAAATTGAAAATGAGTTAGTGCATTGGGCACTTTGGCTTTATAATTCCAACTTTAATAGCAACTTTTCAGCAAACTCAAAGGACTGAATAAACGAGTAATTTATTCAAGAAAATCATTTTTATGTAGAATCGTTACATTTACTAAGATTTTAGTATCAGTCTCGGTTTGGTATATGTTATTACGATCAGATTGAAGCAGAAATAGAAATACATCACAGAATGTTTTCTTATCGGATCTCGTGATCCTTTGCTAAACGAAAATAAAATAAATATTATATTTCTGGCATCCAATCGCCAGATCAAATAGCAGTGACATAAATATTAATTTATCTCGTGACTAGAGCCTGACGGAACGGACATTTATGGCTCTATTTACGAGACATTACTCGTAAGCATTGAGTGCCTAGAGCATGATTTTAGTTACAGTAGACCTATCTAATCCCTATCCATCTTCTCAACCCGGTCGACCTTATCAAAGCGCTGCTGAGTTGGTCTTAAAATCACCTTTAAGTTTTTTTTCCTTTTAGGGCGGCTTGCACCAGAATCGCTAAACGCGTTTAACTCTTAAATAGTATTTAGCGAGTTGTCAAGTCATACAAATACGTCAGAATTAAATCGATTTAGCTGTTAAATACGTTTAGTGATTCTGGTGCAAGACGACCTTAGAGAGTTATATTGAAAGTTTAGAATTAAGGTGATGACTAAGCCGCCAGCTTAGGTACTGGGGCCTGATGCTCAGTTTAGCAGAGATTTACTCCAATAGGAATGACATCATATCTCGGCCGAAAATTCGTTTCAAAGTCATTTTGACATTATTTTGACGTCATCTCTATTAGAGTAAAATCTCTGCCAAACTAAGCATAAGGTCCCTGATTCAGAGCTATTGTCTATAATATCTGCAGTCTAGAAGTAAAATAACAAACCGTTCTCAGTGTATCGAGCTCGGTTCCTGTTCGCAATGGGAATTGTTGTTGAATTTATGGCGGCAAACGCCCCGTTCGTGTAGTGTTAGCTTTAGATTTATGTGTTAAGCTGGAAAGTCATTGAACAACAATTTTATTGCTTCTTCTTAGGTGATTAGGCGACCCAGCCAAACCACTCACAATATGAATGCGATATCACAACGCTAAAATATTGTAAAATCGTTGACGCCACGTGTGTGTTGGGACTTAGATAAGGGGTTTCTATTATTATTTTTATTGCAGGACTAAGTTATATTTTTATGTTATTGAAGTCAGATTAAGTTGTCAATAAAGTATTTTCTATCTATCTAGGAAATATAATGGGACGTTCTCGGTGGCTTCCAATTTAAAACCCCCGGAATTGTGTTGCGGAAATTACAAGCTCACTCAATCAATTTCGACAGGAATAGCAAAGTGTCCGTTTTATGTCCAATAAGGTTGAGCTCTCCTGAGCCACGTATAAGAATACCAGCAGTTTAGACATGCTATAAAACGACGTTTATGGTTCAAATGTCATGACGTGGCAGTAAAAGATTTATTGATGTTGTGTTCCTACACTGTACCTACGTCTAACACATCATATAATTTACAGTCTCAAATACAGCTCACCTTTAGTACCTATTCTAGTTTATAGGTATTATATTATGTATTCATAATAACTATGTGGTTTCATATATTTGAACTGCTTTTGTTTGCATCTACGTAAACAAGTTTTAATATTAAACGTATGTAAACATACAATTATGTAGCTATTTCGAATCTTTATTTGCTTAAGCAATTGAACAAATAATATGACTAGCAGAATGCCTCAGTTATTCTGATAGTATTTCCATCCGTATAAGAAACAGGATCGATTGGTATCATTTACTTTCTGTGTAAATTGTCCACATTCTCGATGACTATACAAGTTTGTCAAAATCTGTGAATGCACGCCTAAAATATTTTCAAAAGAAAACAAACAAATCTTAATACAAAAGTCTACGAAGACGTTTTTCTGTGGCTATTTATTTAATAGGCATCGCCTATTTTATAGCTACAATTACCCTGTCTACTTATTAGCACACGTACTAATAAGCAAGTAAGTACATAGTATTAGAGAAAAATTACAGCGTATTTTCAAACGTATCGACGTCAAATAGTTTGACCTACTGATTACCGTGTCGTGTCGTGCTGCCGTGCTGTCGTGTCGTGTCGTGCTGCCGTGCTGTCGTGTGTCGTAGCGTGCGTGTACCCATGCCTTAGCGTGACTGCACGCAGCTATTGATCCTGAGGAACGGTGCCAGGAAACCTCTGGTGGTATACCTATGCACTGAAAATACTGTGTATGAATAGTTCCGTGTTTTATTAGTGAGAATTTTCATATTATTCTTATTAGAGCTTTATAAAGTTTAAGTCGTTGTCCCATCAAATAATAAGTCACATCACATGGTTTTACAGGCCCCATAACACAGCGCAAAAAAAACATCCAGTCCCATACAAAAATGCAATACAGTACCTGTGACAGGTATCACAGCTCAGTCGGTATTAGCTCTGCCTTCCGTGCTGTGAGTCGTGGGTTCGATCCCCACTAAGAACAAACATTTGTGCGTGGAAAACATAGATGTTTGTTCTATGTCTGGGTGTTACTATGTGTATATTTACAAGTATAAGTATGTATTTACAAAAAAAAGTATATAAGTATTCTATCAGCATCTAGTTTCCATTAATCTACTATTACGTACGTGATGCATTTTTCAATAAGTATTATCATGCTTCACAATTTCCCAACCACTAGAGAGTAACCATTACCTAACAATACTTATAAGCTTCCAGTCAGTGGTCGTCGCGAAACGGTCTGGAAAATCCGATTTTCATCAATAAGCTGATTCGATTACCGAGACGTACGAAGTAAGCTTTAAGCTGATGAGAATAAGATAAGCTTTCGGTTGTATGACTGTGTGATCACAGCAATATAGACTTAGAATGTCAACTTTGTTGTAATAGTATTAAAGTCGGGTTTGGGTTGTGGGTAGGCCTCTTTGACTTAGTAGCTCCTTTAAATTAGTATAATAGCATTTTATAATTTTTGTACACATTATGTTTAATTAAAAACTAGGGTAAGTACCTTAAGGCAGTTTAAGGTGGTAATATTAAAAGATACTTAATAATCACAAAAAAAAAACTTCAACGCGTGTGTAAATTAGAGGTAGGTACAACTTCGAGATTTTTTCTATCTAGAAAACATTACTTTACAAAGCTTCTGTTCCTAACAGCACTTGGGATTATACTGAATTATCCGTAATTATAATTATTTTAAAATATACCCGAGAGCGAATCTACGGTTGTCATTTTTTGGGGAGACGCGCCCTTAACATTTAAGTATGAAGCGGACATCAACGTCAAGTTGATCAAAGGATGTGAAATGTCATAGAAAAAAGTTTCTATAATCTGTGTGAAATGTGTATAAAATCTGAATTATAAAGCTAGGTTTTAGATACAACATAAATATATGACTGTTTCGTAAATAATTTTGTAACATGAAAATTGTTTTTGTTATTATTTTAAATTATTTTAGATAATAATATAGGGCGACTAAAGGGTTTTTGCTGTTGAAAGACGATTCTATAAGTAGAAGAGTAAAAAGTTAGCTTTGATTCGAGTTCTGTCATTTGTAAAAGCAACATAGCACAATTTATTTTGTTTTTCTTGGTGATAAAGTGGGTATTGTTCTTAAATTTTGGTGGAATTTTAACCAATAATACTTGCAGTCATAGCCTAAAGTGTGAGCCATTGGAATAGATGTGTATTATTTGTTTTTATTATTTGATGAAATACGTTTTCAAGTTTTAAAGGGAAAATCCACCATTTTGTCTTCAAAACAAACGACTTGACGTATGACTCGACTTGACTTAACTCACTTCAAATAATCCACTTGACACTGGCAAAATTGTCTGTCGAAATGACGGACAGAGGCCATATATAAGAGAAGAAGAAGAAATTAGCTTACTATTACGAAATTACGAAGCCTCATTAAATTCTTGGTAAAGTAATAGTAGTTACTGAATATTGGTTACACGAACAAATTGATCCAACGAAAACAGTACCCACCTTGGCCAAGTGACCTTGATTATTTCCAACAAGGCCGTTGTTTTGTGAATATACCTACTTTTAATCAATAAAAAATAAGAGTTAGCATTACTTTGAAGGCTAAGAAAAAAAGCTGTTTTCACACCGCCAACGAGACGATACCTTTTTATGAGGTAGAATGGCCACAATCTCACCTGATGGTAAGTGACGATGAGGTCGATGATGGAGCAGGACAGAGAGACACCTATTTCACTCTTGCATTGCACTCTTATGCTCATGCAGACAGGAGCGTGAGCACATTTTTTGGTTTAAATTACCGGCTTGATGTTCTCACACTTTAAAGGGTATTATTCTGTGATACTTATTTGCTGTATGAAAAAACTGCTGACAAGTGTAATGTGACATTTCGAAAGTGCCAAAATTTTGCCGTTTTTGTTTTCAAATAATTTACTTGACACTAGCAAATTTATTGTCGAAATGACAGACAGAACAAAAAAGAGACTTTCTTACCATTTAAATTCGAATAATTTTCAAATAATATTTAAACTCGTGCTAAAGCTCTGATAGATTCTTTTCACGTGCGACTAAATTAAAAACGTGAGAAGAATTGAGTGAGATATAATATTTTTATTGAAAATGTAATTTTTCTTGAATTTCAAAGCTCTACCGCTTTCTCGAATACAAAACACTTTACTTTCATCAGTCTCATGATAATCGCTGACGTGTTCGTTCATTCCTGGTTTCAAGTAGGTAAGTATCCACTTTGTTATCTATCTGTTTTATTTATTTATTTATCATATTTAGATCATATTTATTTATTTATGGTTTTTTAACGGTTATAAGTAAAATAAGAGGCCAAAATAATTATGGACTATATCAGGGTTGAGATATTTTTTTCTCTAAGAATACAATTCACTTAAGTATACGAGAAAAACAAGAGTAACTTAGGGCGGCTTGCATCAGAATGGCTAAACGCGTTTAACTATTAAATAGTATTTAGCGAGTTGTCAAGTCATATAAATACGTCAGATTTAAATATATTTAGCTGTTAAACACGTTTAGCGATTCTGGTGCAAGCCGCTCTTATAGTGTTAAAAATATTAGAAATACATAATACGAGTGACAGAAGGACTTAATGCTAGCTTAGTTAGGTATTTGAATGAGTACAAAAATACAAGAAAAAACAAGATGTGGGTAATTTGACCTGCGACGACATTTTATATCACGAAGGTAAGTGAAATTATCAAACAGAAATTGTATTGCAAAATTTATTCACTTGGGCATGTAGAAAACTAGAAACTCGTGCTAACCCCTCTGCTAGTTAGACTAAACACTGTCCAAACACGTCAGTTTCATAAAGCAACTAGACCTTTTACCTCTGAAGCTGAAACAATAAGCGAACTGTATAATATGCATAAACTCGTTACTGGGTTATGTACACACGAGTTTCGTAGTTCGCACACATTGCTACGGGCAAAAATAGTTACTTACCTACTCTTGAAAATTTTACCAAGCGACTATGTCATAGTCATAATTTTATATGAGATTTTTGACTTTGACTTTGTTAAAAAAATGTGGTATTACGGTATCTACGTACAACCCGTGCGACTTGTGGACTTAAATGCGGACTTCGCTGGAATGAACGAAAACTATTTGCACTATTTGCAAAAAAAGTTTATTTAAAAATTATTATAAGGCTCTATAGAGAATTTTCACTTGTCTTGCCTTCACTTTTAATTTTCATCCATTCCAGCGAGTCGCGCACATTGTAGTTACCAAGTCGATCTCGTAGTTACGCCCTACGTTTATTAGGGACTGTGATATGTATCTGTGAAATACTGGGTAAGAATATTCGCGACCTGTCGCGTCTTAGGAGACGCTAACTTTTAGCAGTGGACCGATAAAAAATACAAAATGTAATAATTTACTTGGCAAAAAATTATGGAACACCTGTTTTTTTTATAGGAACCTATTTAACCCCCTGAAGTTATGAACAGCGGCCTTATTACACCCTGTATAGAAAAACCTAGTGTGAAACCATTCTAAACATGCAACTAGCAGTAACAGACTAGATTTATGAAGTGCATAGCCGTCCGTTTACTCCTAAAGATATACTGCCGAGCGCAATATTTACACAGCGCACGAAACGTATACATTCTTACCTATTAGCAGAGCCCAGCTGGCTAGCCACATGCTTGTTTTATTCAAAACTGGATCAAAATAGTGCTAGGTGAAATATTATTGGATCTTTTATGAAGTAGTTTTATTTCCAAGAGATTCAACGCCTGATGATGGATCTTCCTCGGAGATCCAAAAAAATGATAATTTTCACTCGGCTCGTCATTCGTCATAGAGTTTTCAGCGACTATATTTTTATGATTATTTCTAGGTCAATGAAAAAAGATACAAGCATTTATTGGCTGTTTTAGCTAGTGGAACTTTTAGCGATCAAAATGAGTGAGACCAACTAACACATGCAAAGAATTCTCTGAAGGTATCACTATGGTATTCCTCACATGCTGCAGTCATTGGTCTCAAGATATCCAAAATCCTTGAAAGGCGGAGGTACCTATCAAACATGGCAATAGGTAAGTATAAAGCTAAAGTATATTTAGATTTTGATAAAAAGCGGAACATAAAAAAGTACAATAACATTATATCCACGGTTTTATCTAAAACCACTTCAGCGCTCTGATTTCCGGTATCTATAGAGCTTTTTATCAAATTGCCGGTTGCCCTTTCAGGTCGGTATGTTTTATTTGCGTCGCGACCTAAAATAGAATTTACGGTTTTGTTTTATCGTCATTTGGAATGGAACCTAAATACCCTAAGCTTTTGAATACAGGCTCTAAAGACCTGTTTCATTATCTCTAAGTAACTGTCTACTGTTAGTTTTAGTTCTAAAACTAACAGTAGACAGTTACTTAGAGAGAGCTAGAAAACTGTTCAGTTTTCTAGCTTAAAAGTAACCTTTCACAACTATTATGAATACTTACTTATATCTTACAATGGTGGACTAAAACAAAAAGATATAATCTCAAGTGGTGCCGTTTTATTTTAGATTTTGAATTTTACAAAAATATATTTAGTTTTTCGTGTAAAGTTTCCTTATCTGCCGGAATTTTTAATAGCAAATGATATTACTACGACCCTAACGAGAAAAGTAACTCAGTTCAAAACATATTGTCTGTTCGGCTCAGAGCCCAAAGGTACAAAACAGTAATAAAAACTTCTCTCCGGTTCTTTTAGTTTGTTTTATTTTGCGATGTTTCTTCTTGATTCTAAAGTTTGCCAAAAAGGTATCTAAGTTCTATTTAAGTTATAGCTACAAAGAGATCTAATATTAAGAAAAAAATCATAGACAGCTACTGTAAGTACCTACTCTAATCATCCAAAAATAAAATGGGTTCTGCGCAGCGGATCTTTGTAGATCCTGTAGTGCCTACCTACTCGCTGGCCAGTAAGTAGTACTTTAGGCAGCACCTAGTACCTAGATCGTCACAGGCTCGACAACAAGCGGTGTGTACAAGCGACACGTCCAACCTCGCCCGTGGCTTGCGTAAGACTGACTCACCGCCTTACTTCACTCGCGTGCTCGAGACCGTGGATTGTATTAGTTGTCTAACACAAACACTACAGATCCGTTGTGACAACTATACTTTTTTTTGGCAAATACAATATTAAGTTCTATTTTATAATATGCAATGTATGAGGTGCTAGGCGGTTTAAACTTTCGCAGTCTTATGTTTTTGCTGCAGATAGTGTTGTGGTATGCAGCATCATATATTAATCTATGGTTGTGGTACTTATGACACTCAAATCTGTAACCTACTTAATGAACTAGACTACTGCAGGGGTATTCCAATCTCAGTTGAACTGCAAAGTTTTAAATCATGGTCAGTTATACTAACTCATAGTTATTCTGTGACTAAATAGTGACATTATGACGTCATTTGATGTGTTTTCGCGCATATTTTGCTGTCATGTGTCTAAAAAGAATGATCACGTGGTACAATTTTGTACCACGTGACCTGAAGAAATTACACTGGAAAGCGAAATATAACTTGACAGCAAAAGATTGGAATACGGGGGCTGAATGTGTATGTAAATTTCAGAGGCTTCTGGCAAGCTTTGGTTTTGTAATTTAACACAAAACGTAGATTTAATCTAAACGACTCTTCGAATTCAATTCCACACACTCAGATTATGTAAAAAAGTCGTCGACATTCCCTTTAAGTACCACACAACCTCAAAAGAAATTTTAATAAATAAAGTTACTTGACTTAAAATGTGGAACTGAACCAAAGCTGCGGTTCTTTGGAAAGCGGTGATCTTTGTAACGGTACAACATTTTACAAAAATGTAAAAACTCCCTACACTAGTGTCGCCATATTAAATTTTTATTACTATCATGTTTTGACAGACGAACCGATTGCCATAAATAAGAAGAAGAAGACGAATCGATTGACGTACGAATCATAACAATCAGCCCACGTTTGTTCTCTAGAGCGCCCTCTCTTTGCGTAATCGTGTAAAAAGATACGCGTTATTGACTACCCTCATAAAAATTTTATCGTTATAAATAAGTCTTCCGATGATTGCAAAACAAAATATCTTAAAACGGGTACTTACGTGTGTTTTTCATTACACACATTTGGCTAGCATCAGGTGGGCTACCATTTTGTTCCGTTTCTTTTTCTCTAAAAAGCTGTAGCGTTCATTTTTTGAGAGATCATTGTATCAATTGAACCCATCCCAATACATCTGTCTATTTGGACAAAAAAAAAATGAAATGGACAACGGCTCTCAAGACTCGTACCCTGAGGGGTCCGTATGACAATCGTAAACATATCGTAACGGTAGCGTATCTGAGATACACTGCGCGGTGACACTGTAACGTTCGTCAGTCGAACTGTCGTTGACGCGCAGTGTGACTCAAATACCCGGTCACTATGAGATTATCAAGCCAATAACGGCCGTGAAATTACAGGTTACAAATGTTACGAACCCAAGACTTCAAGTTAAAAGTGCTTTGAAGTTAGGTTGAAAGCTCTTAACTTGGAGCTTATAACTTAACGTGGAAATGATGAAGAAATTGGAAGTTTTGAGAAACGAACTATGGTTAATACAAAATGGGTTTCTGAATAAAAATCTTATTCCAAGAATGATTGTTAAACTACTAAGTACATTCTAAAACCGATATTGTATGTTACTAGAACATAATTAACTTTCAAAAATATTTCGACTTACATTACAGACTTCGAAAAATTTACAGTCATCGAGAAAATAAGGAATTAAGTACACTAAACTTTTTAAGATGCCTATCGTTCGAGATATAAGTGAAAAATATAGATTTCCGTAAATACCTATAATAATAGAAATTCCAAGTAGTTATTACATTTTTTTTTAAATTAATTACGTATTCCATTAAAAAAAAAACATGTTCTTTCCATTTAGTTGTAATATCTAATAGGCACCCTTAGAAGCCCTTAACTTAATGGTTCATTAAACTGTCCCTTATTCATAAATTCCAATTTGAAACGCTTAATAAGAAACCGTTTAATGGCTATTAACTTGAAGAGTCTTTTTACAGTTAATTATAGGTAGGTACGTATATGAACTATATTTATGTCATAAGTAACAAGTATCTTCGAATTAAAATGATTGGATTCACTTCAAACCGAATACCAGCAAGCAGTGGTCAACAAAATTTTGTTAGATCTCTATACTAGATGGCGCTGTAAAATAATAGATACAGAGTACCTACTCGTAGACTCAACATAGAATGAATGAATGAATCTACAACTAAAACTATAAACTCTTTGTGTTGTACACCTTAAAAACTAATAAAAAGAAAAAAAATCACAGAAAAAATTAAGGTCACAGAAAATAAAAAATTAATGTACAATGGGCGGTCTTATCGCTAAAAAGCGATTCTAGACTCGCCCCTTATTTTGTCAAAACATCCAACCTCATTACTATTTTTTTTATAAATCAAAATCGGTTCATCCGTTCAGGAGCTACGCTGCCTTAGACAGACACACACGCACACACAGTCACGTCAAACTTATAACACCTCGTCGATTTTGCGTCGGGGGTTAAAAAGAAGCAATACGGATTGCATTATTAAATCAGGTCACAAGTTTATGGTCCGTAAAAACCTCAGTATTTATATTGTCTGAAATTAAACATTATTGTATCCTAAAGCCTTCTAAGTATTAACTTGAGTTTTTACGGATTTCCTTTCCGTTTTTACGGAGTAAAAACTATTTTTAGATGAACTTGATGTGTAGTCTCATTGATATTGGAAGGAGTAAATTTTCGGAACAAAAAATCCCTTTTTTACCCCTTCCATTCCCCTTTTTTGGAAATATTTTTATACTATCTTGTGTAGAATGAAGTCTTTAGTGTGCTTCTCGAATTTTATTGAAATCTGTCGATAAACAACGCTACAGCAAAATTTCCCTTTTTTCTCCCCTATTTTCCCCCCATACAAAAATTGCCGTCGACAAATTTTTTTAATAAATCAAGGAACTTGTGTGCCGATTTTCATCCAAATCGGTTGATAAATGCGACCTGTAGGCGATTACTGACAGACAGACAGACAGACAGCCGGACAAAAGCATTTTTGGCCAATCTCAAAACTGAGACGCTTCGCTCGCTCGGTCAATAATATTGAAATAAGGTAATATTTCAAGTCTTCTGAAATTCATTGCTGAGAAATAAGTGGGGATTTTTGTAATAAAATATCATAAATAGGTATATAGCCGATCTCATACGCAGGGAATTTCTAAAATAAGCCGTGTAATTTTTTCAAAAAATAAATTTTAAAATCCTTTTATTACCATAAGTTTTAGTAGCATAACATTGGTATATCAAAATTATAAAAAGCATTGTTATTCAATTCAATTTACGCGTTTATAGTCTTGAAAGAGTTGTTCTTTCAAGACTATAAACGGGTAAATTCTTATTACAATATTTCAGTGAAAACATAACAAAGATGGGGCAATCCCTGGCAACGGAAGGAAATATAAAAACCTTTCTACCGATGAAAAACAAACAAAGGTTGTGTAGGAAAAGGTTGCTAAACACCCTTTGACCATAGCTGTACCAGGCCAGCTAGATCACTTGATAACTCGGACATACTAATATATAATAATCTTAAAAAAATTGTTTATTTTTGTAATGCCATGTCGAGTTGTTCATAGAGCTATTGAGAATGCTGTGGTAGTGTTGTGGGCCTCCTCCTCGCGTCGTACTCCTCATGGCTGAGGGTCGTGATTCCCCCGTAGAAAGATAAATAAATAAATAAATATAAATAAATATTCATGGACATTTCACACGACGCCCTCTAGTCCCAAACTAAGCAAAGCTTGTAATATGGGAACTAGATGCTGATAGAATACTTATATACTTTTTTTTTGTAAATGCATACTTATAATAATAAATAATAAATAAATATTCAGGGACATTTCACACAACAGCCTCTAGTCCCAAACTAAGCAATGCTTGTAATATGGGAACTAGATGGCTGATAGAATACTTATATACTTTTTTTTTGTAAATGCATACTTATAATAATAAATAATAAATAAATATTCAGGGACATTTCACACAACACCCTCTAGTCCCAAACTAAGCAATGCTTGTAATATGGGAACTAGATGGCTGATAGAATACTTATATACTCTTTTTTTTTTTTTTTTTTTTTTTTGTAAATAATACATAGTAACACCCAGACATAGAACAAACATCTATGTTTGGCACACACAAATGTTTGTTCTTGGTGGGGATCGAACCCACGACCCACAGCACGGAAGGCAGAGCTACGACCGACTGAGCTGTGACGCCTGTCAAGATGATTTTCTTCCGGACGATGTCTCGCCAGCCTCTCCTGTCATTGGCGGCGTGGAGTACATCATGAAATTTCGCGTCCATGGTCGTGCGAATTTGATAGGACCATCTCAATGGGCTACGTCCTCTGGGGCGTTTACCATCGACCTTTCCGGTAACCAACAGTTGTTCAAGGTTACTACCATCTTTCTGGCTATGTGGCCAAAGAATTCCAAGACTTTGCGGAGGCATATGGAGGATAGTCTTGTCTTCAGTGTTGTGGTAAAGGAGTAAATTAAAAATCTTTCTTGAGGACTAAAGTTGCATGCGCAGTTACTGGTCGTGGTGACTGGCCTGAACCCCTACAAAAGCCCTAGATCAATGGGAAACTTTCATAAAAAACATAAAAACAATTAATATTCTCAAAGAAAATTATGACTAATAAAGTATTTACAATATTTATAATATGTACAAAATACACATGAAGCAGTTGAGCTATATACACACCTAAAAACATTGACTCTAATACGATGGAATTCTTGTAAATTAAACTACTTGATTGCCCTCTATTCAATGAAGTATATTTATCTGTAAAATGGATCATACAAAAAAAGGTTGGAACCAGGCCGCAGTTTCTTGTCCGTTCTTGTAGACTCTGGTCGCGTAGAACTGGCACCTAGAATCACCTAGTTATATAAGACGATTCTATATGATTCTTGTGATTTTATTGAATAAGTGATTTTTGAGTTTGTTTTTATTTAACCGCCACAATACAGTAGCCAGTGTGTAGTTCTGATAAGTAATAAATTAACTGTTCTGAGTGAGCTAGGCTGTGGGGTGAAAAACCCCCTTATTTCAAGGCCTTTTACACCAGATTGACTAAATTAATGAGCTGGTTTTAAAAGCTATACAGGGTGAAAAATGACTACTCTCGGAAACTTGAACGGAGCCTTTTAGACCTTGATCGATTACCCTGGAAAGTGCAAAAAACAAATCTCTGTCGTAATTACTCTTAGTTTTTTCGGTCGAAATGTGTATTTCTTAATAAATCGTCCAATATTTGGAAATACACATATAGGAGGAAATTGTTTTCTCATATCTTTTAGCATGAAGAAATAAATGGCGGTTAAACAAACTTCTCACTCCCACATTTCATTTTTGAAGATAATGAACAACATTGTTGCAACTTTTTTGGTCACAAAACTTGTTTTATCAAAATTATATTTTTTACTGCAGGGGTAGGTATGCCAATCAAAGTTGAACTGCAAAGTTTTAAATCATGAACAGTTCATACTAACTCATAGTTATTCTGTGACTAAATATTGACATTATGATGTTATTTATTTGTTTTCGCGCATATTTTGCTGTCAAGTGTTTAAAAAGAATGATTGTACCACGTGACCTGAAGAAATTACACTGTGCAGTGAAATATAACTTGACAGCAAAAGATTGGAATACGGGGGCTGGTAACGGAGTTATTAGGCCGCTCTAAGGTGTCCTTCGTAGATTAACGACTGCTAGATCCGGAACCGATAGTTTAACGTGCCCTCCGAAGCACGTAAGCGCTCAGAGGGGTAATCACGAACAAATCTGACAGTCGCCGCGTTACGTAAACCTAACGTATTCAAGTGATATTGCGCGTCAACATCAGCCCGACTGCCGAGCGTTGTAGCGTCACCGCGCAGTGTATCTCGGATACGCTAGCGTTACGATACGTTCACGATTGTCAAATTTATTCGTGATCAAGGCGTGATGTAAATGCCACTAGCGGTCACTCATTCAAATAATAACCGTGCAGAAGATAATAATCGATGAAGATTGACTAAGCAAGCTACGCTACGAGCGCTTCAATAGGTATATTTTGCCTATTGCCTATTTTGGTAGGCCTGGAAGAAATTGCTTTCAGCGATAAGGCCGCCCATTGTACTATTATAAGTTAATTTTTAAGTTTTGTATGTCACCTGAATTCTTTATGTGTACAATAAAATATTATCTATCTATCTATATTTTGAAATAACACCTACTCATCCTATGACTCTCATTTTATTTTATACTATTAATATTGTAAATGTATTTTTTTGCACATCCTAAATAGGGAAGGATCCAATGCTATGTTTATGACACCTCTACACATGTTATTCTCAAATAAATATACTTTGACTTTGAAACATTTTGTTTTTAACCCCCGACGCAAAAACGACGAGGTGTTATAAGTTTGACGTGTCTGTGTGTGTGTGTGTCTGTCTGAGGCAACGTAGCTCCCGAACAGATGAACCGATTTCGATTTTGTTTTATTTGTTTGAAAGGTGAATTAATCGGGAGTGTTCTTAGCTATGTTTGATGAAAATCGGTCCAAGATTCGGGGGTTTTTAAAATTTTTAATTTAATTATTTGTTGGGAAGAGATTTCGCTGGCTTGTATCTAAGATATCATAATACGGCCCCCGAAGCCTCCACGACCTTATCCTGACCGGGCTGTCAAGCCTAGCACGTGCATAATAAAAGCAGAATAGGTTTTATAACCTAAATCCGCGGCCCAGATACCGTCGGCCGTCTCCGCGATACAATATACAATGGATTGTCTACTGCTTATTGTCCGGTTTCAGTTTTGACTTGTGTTAGCAATTTAATAACATAACGATAAATATAACACTTACAATTTAGATGTTTTTAAGAGGAGATTGAATAGGTTGCTTTTAAGAAAATTTTCTACTTATCATCAGGTTAGATTTCGGTCAAACGTTTACCTATAATGTATAAAAAAAGCTGTAGGAATGGTTGCGATGGAAGTACTTCCACCAAAAGGCTATAAAGTCTTGTCAATTTTTCTATATTACACATAAAAGTTAAAAAGCCAGAACTACAGAATTCACAAACAAAAAGTCCTTTTTATATCGCTATACCGGTTGCAGACTACAAGCTAAGCTATACTAAATTAGCTCGCATAGCTGAGGTACAATAGGCATGTTAAATGCCGTGCCTTTGTGACTGTCCGACCGATTGTTTGAGCAGTCTGTTTGAGTTTCGACTTACGCGGATGAAAATACATATTTTCGGAGTATTTTTGTGAGGTCAGAAGGATTAGGTCAGGGGAAATTATCCAGTAGATATAATAACGTGAGATTTCTGAACATACATACCGGAAATACATTGTAAGCCATCTGTAGTAGAATAGCTCTTTGTGATAGATCTCTACTTTTTTTTTATTTGATTTTTTATATAATATAGAATGTCCTTTGGCCACAATCTCACCTGATGGTAAGTGACGATGAGGCCGACGATGGAGCAGGACAGTCTAGAAGACACCTATTCACTCTTGCCTTGAAAAGACCCAGATTATATTTCTCAGGAAAGACAGAAGACGGCAACGCGTTCCATTCCTTGGCAGTTCGCATAATGAAAGTAGATCCAAAACGTTTGGTGCGAATGAGTGGAATGTTTACCAAGTATGGATGGTATTGTGCCGTGCGTCTACTTGCCCAAATATATGTAAACATAGATATATATAAGAGTGGCAAAAAAATGCATCCAAGAATTGATGTTTGAAGGGTATGGGTGCCAGTGATGTTACAAGCACATAAGACAACATTTTTAAATCTCAGAGTGATGTACGCAGTAGGACGCCTCACAAGGCACGTCCTCAGTGGATGTGCCTTGTCAGGATGTGCAATCTAACTGCCGAGCGCTGCTGCATCCCAAGCAGTGTAAATCTACACTCTCCACTCACAATTTGAAAGTTTGTGTGTGAAACTTAGAATCCAAAGTCTTGATACAAAAAGTTAGACCACGTAGGAATTTCACGCATTGAGTTCCGAAATCCGTAACATGAAACAAATCAATTCGAGATTGAGACGAGTCTGGAATCGATTACTAACTTTGTGAATGTCGAACAAAGAGATTCAAAGTTGCCCCGAATGGAATCTCTCTGTGTTTCCGTTGATTGACCTACCTTTAATGTCGGTATATAGAAACCAGGAATAGGTTTGTAAACTTCATTATTAAGAGGTCCAGCAGGGGTATGCCAATCAAAGTTGAACAGCAAAGTTGAACTGCAAAGTTTTAAATCATGGTCAGTTCATACTAACTCATAGTTATTCTGTGACTAAATAGTGACATTATGACGTCATTTGATGTGTTTTCGCGCATATTTTGCTGTCAAGTGTCTAAAAAGAATGAACACGTGGTACAAAATTGTACCATGTGACCTGAAGAAATTACACTGGGCAGTGAAATATAACTTGACAGCAAAAGATTGGCATACGGGGGCTGTATATAAAAACCAGGAATAGGTTTGTAAACTTCATTATTGGGAGGTCCAGAGCTGGATATTACCTCATAGCTCATCGTTCACTGAGGACGTGCCCTGAGGTATTCTGCGCCTGAGACCGGTAATTGCTCCAGTACCCTTCGAACCGGAACACAACAATGCGAGCATTACTGCTTGGCCGGACCATTTGGAACGGTACTTCCTCGGATGAACTCACAAAGAGCTTTAGTAATTCTATACTATACATGTCTTTAATTTTAAGATCGTACCTCTTTATGTTCCTGTGGATAAGGAAAGAAAGAAAGAAAGAAAATGAATTTATTAACCCAGACTTATAAGTACCTTAAACTACAGTTAAACTTAAACAATAATTATGGGTTGATTAGGTCCCTACGTGCATACGTGCACTGTGACAAGGGTAACAGTGCAACACTGGTATTCTGTCATAAGGCTGATTAAGCTGAGATGATGGTTTAGGTGCTAGGTAAACCATCTAAATAATGTCCTAAGCACTGCAGCGTCCCGTTCATCGGGGCGTGGGTAAAAAGTAGTTTCTGACCATGTATAAAATCAACTAAATACAAGTAATTAAATAAAAAAGAACCCCCGAATCTTGGACCGATTTTCATCAAACATAGAGCTATGAGCATTCCCGACTAATTCACCTTTCAAACAAAAAAAAAACAAAATCAAAATCGGTTCATCCGTTCAGGAGCTAAGTTGCCTCAGACAGACACACACACACACAGACACGTCAAACTTATAACACCCCGTCGTTTTTGCGTCTGGGGTTAAAAATGCAAAGGCCTTGTACAAGTTTGGAAAAAAAATACGAAATAAAATATTTTGAATTTAAGTTGTTGTAGCAGGAGCCCAGGCCGGTATCCGCAGCCATGTCCACAAGTGCGCTTGCAGGCTTTTGTTTGTTATTAATCGAACGGATCCAAGTACTAATTAGCAAACAGTAATTAATCACTCGTCGTCAAGTGCTTTTGATATAACATTAGAACATTAATAACAACTAATTGGTAATTACCGACGCTTGTTCAGTTTGGTTGTTTTAGATCACAAAGCCTAGTTAGAGTTTTGGTGTATAAAACGGTGTAAACCTGGTCCCTAGCCCGTCAGTATGCGCTGATTTTGAATGATTTATCATGATTCTTCTTGGCCTTAGGTACGAGGTCGAAAATGTCGAAAAACTGCACATATTTTGAAGAATAGATCTTTTTCTAAATATGTAATGAAACATTTCAAGCATCAAGGCAGTTGTTAAGTTACAGCGCATTTTAGGTCAAAAACAGACACATATTTCACACTTTTTTTTTTAAGATAATATAACAATTTATATCTTAGTATTTATTCTTTCGTATTTTTGAAATTGTATATTATTTATGTATGGACCAGCGGAGCCCAAGCTTTTGAAGAAATCCGCTAGGGAGTCCGCTGGTTTCCATACAAAATTAGCACACACTGATGCGTTAGGCACCCATGCATTTTACATTGGGTTTATACGCTAAATAAATAAATATTAAATACTAGCAGTTACCCGCGACTTCGTACGCGAGTACCGTTTCCGTGTACATTATATTATCTGTGCGTGTACCGAGCGGATACTTCTTTGAGAAACTTGACATTACACCGAACCCGTTCTCGAATGTCAAACGTTAGTCGTTAGACCAAAGAAGTAGTACTACGCCCTGCCAAACTGACGTGACATGACATGACATCATCCTCTTGCCAATAATTGGCGCTGCTAATCCCGTTTTTTTTCATTTTATCCTGTAAATCCTGTTATTTATTCGGGATAAAAAGTAGCTTATGTGTCAATCCAGGTTACGTACTATATATATGCCAAATTTTATCCAAGTTGGTTCAGTAGTTTCGACGTGATTGAAACACAAACATCCAAACATCTAAACTTTCGCATTTATAATATAAGTAGGATAGGATTCTTGGGCATTATACACAGCACCCTTTATTACCATGGAAAGAAGTGAAGTTGCATGTTTTGAGGTTATATAAATCATCTTGAATAAATGAAGTTACTGCATTGGTGGCGACTTATTCCTAAACAAATACATTCTCTTAAACTTGAACCCAAACCTTACAGTCAAAAGGCAGGTTTCCTACCACTACGCCACCGGTGATAACAAGGTTAGGATGACAAAATCGGAAGTAGGTTATTTGTATAACCTTGCTTATGAAATACAACCTTTCAAATTGAGGATGAAGCTTTCTAGGTACAAAGCTTTCAGCATTGCGGTTGTATGGTTGTATAGCTTTTCTGCCGCCGCACAGTGAGGCTCACATTGCTGTGTTCCGGTTTGAAGGGAGGGTGCCGGTGCTATTACACGCACATTACACTTAACACGCTAGCGTCTCAGAGCAATGGACGCTGTGACTTGCTCTGTGAGGCATTGTAACAGAGGTAACCGCTTAACATAGGTAAGCCATCAACTTGTTCCATTAAATTTTCTCATACAAAAATGCATGTGTACTTTTTTCAAACGTTGGGTAATAATATACTTAAATTGTTTAATTCATATAATAGCTAATTTCAATGAAAATATCTATCGGATTGTATCAAAACACTTGCAGTTATTACTAGTAGGAGCTTTGAATAGTTACGTAAGTAGGTAGAAGTATTGGAAAGAACAATTCATTTATAAAACTAAAAAAGTACTAGGTAGTGCTTATAAAAAGTGCTTCTGTTATCTAAATCACTGAAAAAACATTGCTCTATAAAAAAGCTGTAACAATTAAATTATAGAGCCTACCGGAACAAAAGCTTTATTCACAAAACCGTCACCTATTACCCTGAAATTACAGCAACCATTTAACCCTCAAAGCCTCAGATTGCGTTTCAAATAATAACATTAATACAAGTTTCCTCGAACCGCACGCAACGAGGTAATTCACCCACCTTATCTGAAGGCTTTAGAGGGCCGCCCTCTGCGCCATTGCAGTCCACCATCAGACATATAAATCCAGTATGCACATTGGTAAAAACACTGTTTAAGTTCACTAATAAGCACTTTAAATGTCGAATTCCATGGGGTTATCGCGATGCGGCGGAAAACCGTCCGCCCGCTTCAGCGGTCGCGTCGACACTGACAGTCTTTTGTTCGCACGCATGCGTACTACCAAATATATGCCCAGCCACATTTCATTTTGTAATGAACTGAATATTACAGTCCAATCAATTATATACTCTATTTACAAAGCTTAAAGTTTACTTTTGCGTGGAATAATGAAAGGCGATTTAAGTTAGGGATACGTGTTTCGGACATTTTGTGTCGGTTCGAAATTGTAATGAGTGTGTAGCGGTAATGATCTTTATACAGATAGTAATTAAAAGTTATAATACAAATGTCTGTTTTATTAAAATCTTCTAAATAAAAAACTGTTGCGTTACAGATTAACCAATTTAGATCTAGAGTTTAAGATCTACAAAGTTATATCAAAAAAGCTTTTATAAGCCACCGAGTTACCACATTACTTTAAGATGTACTAAACTGTATGTAGATAAGTTACATTTATAACTAATAAAAATCTTTTAAAACAAAAACAAACAATCTAGAGTTCTAAACACTATCCAAGAAGAAAGTATGAAGGTTATTAGAAAAAGCATTTATTCAGCAAAATCTTATAAAAAGTTACCTCTATTATGTTCAATATTAACCACGTTTCCGCAGAAAAAAACCCAAAAAAGATTGTAAATTTGTTTAAAAGTAACGTGTAGTTTTTGTCGTGCGGTAGAAATCGATTGATGTAAATTCTCGCCGCACATCAACATCAATTCCAATATTTACAAAAAATAAACAAAGTAGGTAATGAATTTACAACATGTATGTAATTTAATAGCAATTTGTCTGAAAGCTTTCACGAAACCGTTACATATTTGTACATTTAGAAATAATAAGGTATATTTTAGGTTGTTTTTTTTATTGAGTAGGTAAATATTTATTTTAATTTTAATTTTTTTTATATGAGTCTATTAAATAAATGGCTTTGCCTATTTATGGCCTCATATTATACTGTAAACTATCAATAAATAATAAATATAAGTGTCACTCTAGATAAATGTATTATTATTTTTCTTATTTTCGCTGTGTGTTCGTTTTTTGAATACTAATGTATAAGTTTGCAAGACTAGCAATTCAGCCCCGTATGCCAATCTTTTGCTGTCAAGTTATGTTTCACTGCCCAGTGTAATTTCTTCAGGTCACGTGGTACAAAATTGTACCACGTGATCATTCTTTTTAGACACTTGACAGCAAAATATGCGCGAAAACACATCAAATGACGTTATAATGTCACTATTTAGTCACAGAATAACTATGAGTTAGTATGAACTGACCATGATTTAAAACTTTGCAGTTCAACTTTGATTGGCATACCCCTGCAGAACGAAAAATTATTACGGTAACGTAATATTATACAAAAATATTCATAATTAATTAAAATCAATCTCAGATTCTTGATAAAATCAACTGCAATACAAAACACATTGACCATCTACGCCGTAGCACGTCGACTACGCCGTAGCACTACAGTACTACAAAATTCATTGGCTTTCGAGGAATTTAAAGGGACCTCTATTGTGATAGAACTACATTCAATATCGCTATGCACATACCGAACGTATGAGTACAATAACTTTTGTCAGAGAAATAATATTTTTTAAAATGGTGTTTAGCTTTCCAAGTGATTGAGTCAAGATTTTCTAATATTGTTATTTTTCTTAAATTCTGTGTTAATATCATTAAAAATATTTGAATTTTCCATTATGCAAAAATCACAATTTTTTATTTATCGTCTAAAAAATTATCCACGCTCACTAAGGGTGGTTTTTGCACTACCAGTCGATCAATACTCCGTTTTGCAATTAATTATTATCATAGAAAACTCATTTAGGTACTTATATTACAAGCTTTGCTTAGTTTGGGACTAGAGGGCATTGTGTGAAATGTCCCTGAATATTTAATTATTTATTATTTATTTTGTGCATTACTACATTTTATCTGAATAAGTTTCAAATGGTACACTCCTTATTCAAAAAGAAGTTGGGTCACTTCAACAGCGTGCTTGAACGGCATTTTAAAAAAGGTCAACTCATTGTCGACTAATGCCCGATCCTTATACTACCTATTTCACCATCGCTATCCGTCAGTCATAAATATATCTTTCTCTATTTTAGACTTGTCAAAGACAAAGACAGGTATCATTTTATTCGACGAATAGCGTTACTCAGACATGGTAAAACAGGTTCTTATTAAAAAAAAAACGGTTGATTTGACAGGCGTCACAGCTCAGTCGGTAATAGCTCTCTTTCGTGCTGTGGATCGTGGGTTCGATCCCTACCAAGAACAAATATTTGTGCGTGGCAAACGTAGATGTTTGTTCTATGTCTAGATATTCAGTATTCAGTCATAGTCATAGATATTTATTCATCATTTAGAACATAATATTATATTATATGTACTTATGTATTTACAAAAAAAGTATATAAGTATTCTATCAGCAATCTAGTTCCTATTAGCTATGCTTAGTTTGGGACTAGAGGGCGTTGTGCGAATCGTCTTTGATTATTTGAAGAGATTAGTCGACTTTAAGCGAAGTTTGTGAATATGGGGACGCCAACGGTGTCAATGAATAAAACATGGTAGTTCTGTTAGAAAGCAAATCAAAGCAGAGCATTAGTAGGTTCTGTAGAAAGGAAATGGAAATTCGGTACATTCGGGAAGCTACATTTGAATCTGGGATGAATAATATCAAAGACCACTAACAGATGTCCAGAAATAAACCAGTGTGATGCAATGTATCGTATTTAAGGGACCTGTGACTTAAATTCGTGGTGTACAAAAAACACCACCAATTATTATAAATGTGAAAAGATGTTTGTATTTCAATCACGTCGAAACTACTGCCCCCGTATGCCAATCTTTTCTGTCAAGTTATATTTCACTGCCCAGTGTAATTTCTTCAGGTCACGTGGTACAATTTTGTACCACGTGATCATTCTTTTTAGACACTTGACAGCAAAATATGCGCGAAAACACATCATAATGTCACTATTTAGTCACAGAATAACTATGATTTAGTATGAACTGACCATGATTTAAAACTTTGCAGTTCAACTTTGATACCCCTGCTGAACCGACTTGGATGAAACTTGGAATATATAGTTCGTAACTTGCTAGGCTACTTTTTATCCCGAATAATTAATAGGACCTACAGGATAAATTATCGAACGGGATTAGCAGCGCTAATAAAACATACATTGACACGAGGACGTCACGTCAGTTGATTCAGCATTGGTATGCCAATCAAAGTTGAACTGCAAAGTTGAACTGCAAAGTTTTAAATCATGGTCAGTTCATACTAACTCATAGTTATTCTGTGACTAAATAGTGACATTATGACGTCATTTGATGTGTTTTCGCGCATATTTTGCTGTCAAGTGTCTAAAAAGAATGATCACGTGGTACAAAATTGTACCACGTGACCTGAAGAAATTACACTGGGCAGTGAAATATAACTTGACAGCAAAAGATTGGCATACGGGGGCAGAAGGTCTAGTACGAGTTTTGGTGTGTAAAGTGCGTGTATAAATAAGAGAACTGATTTGTGATTAACTGTGATATGTGATAAATAAATTGTATAAAAATCCAATTTAATTCCACTAAACGTGAATCGTTTAATAAACATAAAGATGGCAGTAAAATGTCTAAATAATAGTCCTGCGATAAAAACAAGTCCAAGTATATTTACGAGGAACGGAACGTATAGGGTAATTAACTTGTCTGCTTTGGTTGCGTGCTGCTAACTGATGTAGGGCATTATTTCACCATAGGTACAAGCAAAGTCTGTAAAAGTTTCCAATTCTTTCTTATAAAAACATTCACCATAATTGAGTCGCTATCTATCAAATAAACAAAATATAAGTTTTACATGAGGTTCTACAATTCTACAAAAAAAAAACATACTCTGAAGGTTCTGCATTTAAATTGTTGAAAGGTGTAAAAATCGGTCAAAGACCAAAAATTTTTGGATTGAACTAAATATATTAAATCACCAAGCGAGCGAAGCGTCTCAGTTTCGAGATTGGCCAAAAATGCTTTTGTCCGTCTGTCTATCAGTTCTCGCCTACACGTCGCATTTATGAACCGATTTGGACAATATCAGCACACAAGTTTATTGATTTCTTAAAATGTTTTAATCGACCGCGATTTAGATAGATAGACCGATAAGGCATAGGATAGGGATACTTAGCAGCTTTAAAAATGTATGAAGAAGGCCTAATGTGGATGTTCTATCGCTGAAATATAATCTTAGTTGCTTATAAAACTTAGTTGCTTTTCAATTATTACTCTTGGTAATGCTCTTATCAAAAAACACAACACTTTGTTATTTTAAATAACAATATCGAGAAATCGAAGAGCTCGCAGTACTCGATCACGATGCAACCACAGCAAGGGTATAAAACAAGGGTAAAAGAAGCATAAGGTTGCCACCAAACGGGCAATTTCAATTGAACAATAACTGGCAACATTGTGAACACAGCAACTTAATAACATAATATTGGCAACATATATTATACTATTGTTACAGCAAACTAACTAAAATTACGTAAAAATATAATAGGTCTGTCTTATCCTGTTTAAGACAATTTTGTCAATCTCAAAACAACAAAAATAAAAAAAAAATCTTTTGAGACTTTTACAAACAGATAGAAAAACCGAAAATTACACCAAAATAACAAAATAAAAACACCGTGGGAATATTGTAAGTATCGACAGTTGCTTCAAAATTAATCGCTTAAAATTGCCCGTGTACATTAATCGATTTCTTTTGCTATTCAATGAAAATGCTTTTCATTCCGCAATTTCTTTTTTGTTTTACTTCCGAGAAATAGCGTAAAAAAGACTTTGAAACTGCTCTATTATTATTACATCGCCTCCTTCAATTTAACATCACATTATTTATCTTCAACGCTGCCTCCGATTATCTAATTCTGAAACTGGCACCTAGAATCACCTAGTTATAAGACGATTCTAAATGAACCTTGTGATTTTATTGAATAAAGAAATTATGACTTTGGCTTCTGAGTTTTTTGACAAATATCAATCAAAATCTGACAAAATTAGTTACTTCCATGACAACAAAATGACGAAATTAGATGACAACAGATCTAGCAGCTATTTTCACTATCAAAACTTAAGGAAGATCAATACGAAAGACTATTTCACTCAATTATGTAGTAAAAAATCACCCACTGACCTACATAAAGGTTTGAATTAGTTAAGTTCCAAGTGGTCACGTAATACTGGTATACTTTGCCGCAATAGTGCTGGGAGGACAAAGTAATGTATTTAGCATTCCTGTAAAGAGAGAGGCACACTGACCTTTATTTGTGCTTAGTAGAGAATCCTCAAGCCACAGCATGAAAATATCGAGAAATAAACTCACAAATCATGCTAAATATCCCGTTTTTAGTCATTACATACGTTAGTCTTGTCTAGTCTAGATAAATACAGCTTATGACCTAAGCCTTACAGTGTGAGTGCTCTAAGAACAAATGAGACTGCTAATGAGAGCCGCAGGAGAGCCAGTTAAGGCGTAGTTTCTTAAAAGAAGACCACCTATAAAAAAAGTTGATAAAACAATCCTTGTGTTGGATTATTTTGACATATAAAAGACATATTTTCACTTCAAAAATTTCAAAAACAATTAAGAAAAATTTATTAAAACATACGTTTGGAGCATAGCCCTGTATGGGTGTGAGACATGGACAATGACACAAAAAGATAGAGAGTATTTAGAAGCATTTGAGATGTGGTGTTGGAGGAGAATGAAAAGGATTAGCTGGACAGAAAAAGTAACAAACATAGAAGTATTAAGTAGAGTAAGCGAGGAGAGAGCCCTTATAAAAGTTGTTGAGAACAGGAGAGGAAAGATGATTGGACACCTTATACGACATGACAGCTTAATCGGAAATATCATTGAAGGGAAGGTAGAAGTAAAGAGAGGAAGAGGAAGACCGCGTATTAGCTACATGAGCCAAGTGAAGGCGAAGATAGATGTCATGTCGTACAAGGACGTCAAGGAAGCTGCCCTGAAAAGAAGAACCTGGTGGGAAATGCATACATTACGCCGACAAGAGCGTAGCTCTTAAATTAGAAGAAGAAGAAGAAGATTATTTTGAACAGCGCAAACAGCGGTGCATTACTGTATTCCAGCTTGAATGGTTATCGATGTCGATGCAATTACAGGTATACTTTTTTTTATCTATTAATAAGTTTGCTATGCACCTACCTCCTTAACTCTAAGTCTTTTGTTTTGGGTTGGGGAAAAATAAATAAGTTTCATTTCAAGTTTCACTCATTTTATGTGACTTAACATTTTGATGTCTCAAAGTGATGGAAACATTGCAATGACTTTAGAGGACATGTGCTTGCGCATTGTTATAGGCAAATGTAATCTCTTAAAATCAGGTGAGCCTGCTTCTTCCATTACATTCTTTCATAAAAAAAAATAGCGGCCGTCACAGATGGTCGCCGACTTTAAGAAAAGTGAGGTTTTACAAACCTCGCGCTAAGATTTTACTTTTTAATTCTACGTGTTCATGGAAGAGATTTATTTATAAACTGGGCACTTTATTAAATTCTTAGAGGTTTCAGCAGGGGTATGCCAATCAAAGTTGAACTGCAAAGTTTTAAATCATGGTCAGTTCATACTAACTCATAGTTATTCTGTGGCTAAATAGTGACATTATGACGTCATTTGATGTGTTTTCGCGCATAATTATTTTGCTGTCAAGTGTCTAAAAAGAATGATCACGTGGTACAAAATTGTACCACGTGACCTGAAGAAATTACACTGGGCAGTGAAATATAACTTGACAGCAAAAGATTGGCATACGGGGGCAGAATAAATTGTGTATTCATTTAGATAGATAACTTATTTGACTTCTAAAAGGTTGCCTTTTTGTCCGTTTATCTGTTCGAGGATCACGCTAAAACTACTAGACCAATTTCATTGAAACTTATACAGTTTAGAAGCCCATTTCCAGATTCCAAACAAGACCTGTGTTTTATTGAAAAAAAAGGTATGCGCGTATGATGTTGCGGGTAGCAGCTAGTCTAGATATCCATCAAACTCCACATTCCCATGACGATGTCATAATTCTATTGAGATGGAGTTTGTTTGGTGAGAAAATTAGGTTTCAAGCCTCATGAGTTATCGGGTAACTTCGTTACAAATCGGTAAGGATGTTCTATATAACCGTATGCAATCTCCTTTTATGTTTATCATTCCGTAATCTTGGTTATGCGCAAGGAACAAGCAAAATTATAGGACACAAATAACGCCATAAAGATACACAGAGTGTATCCCGTAGAATAACCAAGGGAATAGATATAATTTTCTGAATTAGCTAGTTGAAATGGCAATAGGGAGTCCTTTAGACACAAGTAATTAAATTTAAAATTTAAAAAACTCCCGAATCTTGGACCGATTTTCATCAAACATAGCTAAAAACACTCCCGACTAATTCACCTTTCAAACAAAAACAACAAAATCAAAATCGGTTCATCCGTGCGGGAGCTACGTTGTCTCACAAACACACATACAGACACGTTAAACTTATAACACTTCGTCATTTTTGCGTCGGGAGTTAATAGAAACTGAGAGCCAACAGCATTTCAGGAATTACAGGCTGAAAGACGAAGAAACGGCTTGTTGGACTGCGAGAAGTTGACTTGAGAGGGTTACATTAGAGTGAGACGCAGTGCCTTGCCTTATAGGACTCGTTTCAGTGTATTGTTTTAGGCAGAAACAATACTTGTTCTATAAATTAAAAATTCATACGCGTAAAACAATGACATAAGACTAAGCAGGTAGATCATTTTGTGAAAGCCCAATATTCTTTATTAAATTGCAGCATCGGAGCTGTTCATGTTCAATCAAAGGACACACAATATTGACAGTAGCTGGGACTGTTTGCTCGCCTGTTGATCATTGGTGTACACAGCTTGAGCGGTGAGAGTAGAACAATATTTACTGACGCAGCCTGGCGTCAGTTACTATCGCTAGAATTGTATTACAAGTAATAAAATTAAAAATTTAAAAACCCCCCAATCTAAGACCGATTTTTACCAAACATAGCTAAGAACACTCCCGACTAATTCATCTTTCAAACAAATAAAAAAATCAAATGAAGTTCATCCGTTCCGGAGCTACGTTGCCTCAGACAGACACACACACTGACACGTCGAACTTATAACACCCCGTCGTTTTTAAGTCGAGGGTTAAAAACCGTAAAACTTGCAAAAATGCCTTGATCACGAATATGTGACAATCGAAAGCGTACGTAACGCTAGCGTATGAGATACACTGCGCGGTGACGCTATAACGTTCGACAGTCGAGTCGGTGCTGTCGCGCGATTGGAATACTTTAGGTTTACGCAACGCAGCAGCTGTCAGATTTGTTTGTGATTACCCCTCTGTCAACAAAAGTGAAGATGCGATCATGGAAGTGAAGCCACGCAGATATTGCAGGATGTAGGAGAGTAGTGAAGGCTCAAAATCGTTCTTTCTAGAAATGGTCGTTGACCAGCAATTGACTTTAGCAGGTTAATACGATGTAGAACCGACAATCGTCGGAGCAAACTAATACTCGAGTGGAGACCACGTTTAGGCAAGCGTAGTGTAGGACGCCTTCCGGCGAGATGAGGCGACGATCTGCGAAATGTAGCGCAAACACTGGATGAGAAGAGCCGAAGATCGAGCTCAATGGCGCGTCTTGGGAGAGACCTACGTCCAGCAGTGGACGAGTATAGGTTGATGATGATGATGATGAGGTTAATACGATAAAGCCTCCAGCATTTGGTTGGTATAGTGCCTTTTACACAGTAGGCGTATTGACGGCGTCACAGCTCAGTCGGTAATAGCTCTGCCTTCCGTGCTGTGGGTCGTGGGTTCGATCCCCGCTGAGAACAAAAGTTTGTGTGTAGCAAACATACATGTTTGTTATGTCTAGGTGTTATGTATTTACAAAGCAAGTGTGTATTGACAAAAGTATGTATTTAAGTATTATATTATATCAGCAATCTAGTACAAGTTGAACTTAGTTTAGGACTAAGGAGTTGTATGATGTTTTTTAATCAATAAAACAAAATTTTTGATTCAATTTCAATTTAATAAATCAACCAAAACTAATTTCAATTTACAAATAAATCTGAGCTCGTTTTTTGAATACGAAATACAAGGTGTAAAAATTCCCTAGCTAAGTAGGTAAGTATACTTTGGCAACGTACGATAAAACAATAACTACTTGCTTAGACATAAAAATAGTTGCGTAATATACAAAAAATAAAATAAATAACTAGTATAATAATTTATGCTGGAATAAAATTCTCATCCAGCTACGTCTTAGTATAACTTTTAACAGCCATTTTTTCCATTCTAAAATCTATACTTACAATTTAAATAATTTAAAACATTTCATACACATTGATTTTTACATAAATATCTACATTTTTAAGATTTGGCACTTCAACTAGATTTTTCGATATAAAATTGATTTTATTTTTTTATTTACATTTCTATCCTTTATTATTCGCAATCACGGTCATATTACCTACCAAGAGGCTATGTAATGTCTACGTCGTAGACAGCGTAGTGCTACGGCGTAGGCAACATAGAAGACATGGACACTTTCCATTAAAGTGCAAATCGTCTACATAACAATGAATACTTTCCAGCTGCTATGACTTTTATTACTATTTATATTATATTTTAAAGGTGAATTATTAGGTATTTTATAACGAATTATTTAGACAAAAGTTAAATTACAAAGATTAGGGTTTTGTTTAAATCTACATATTTTTTACGATTTCATCACTGTCATGTCTTTCGTTTACAAAATATACAAAACGACCCATAATTTCTAAGTTGGTCAGGTTGACTAAAAATCGCTTGGCGATAACAAATGGAAAATCATTATTTAGGTACTATGAGAGACTTTTGATTTCGATAAAGGTTTCAATAATTTTTTTAATTTCTCTAATTATATGAGGAAATCTAGACCACAGACAAAATGGGAGTCGAAAAAATATCTATCAAAACGAGTCGAATAATTTGAGATAGCTACATAAAATTGACTTTCTACATTGCAAAATTCAACACTTTAATTATTTTTAACAAACAAATGAATTTTATAAGTAAGAATTTTATAAAAATTACGTATGACATAAATTAATGCAAGAAGCGAATTTTTATCATTATCATACTTTGGCACATATATTTTTTGACAATCAACACTCATTTTTAATTACAACATTCTTATATCGAGTTACTCCTAATTGGGGTGTCACAGCTACTTTTACATCTCAATAAGAATTATTATTAGGACTATCATCATTCACATCAGAAACAGTCGATTCTTTAGTATCGATAACATTAGAATTGATTTCAAATGTATTTAAAACATTATTATGATTTTCACTATCGCTATCCATCTCACTTTTCTGACTACTCAATTTTCGGTTATCACTTGCACTATCAAGCTCAACACTTAGGTGACTACTCGATTTTAAATTGCCAATTTCAATGTCAACTTCACCACTTTTTTGACTAATCGATTTTTGATTGCCACTTTCACTATCAACATCACCACTTTTGTGACTGCTCGATTTTAGATTACCACTTTCGCTGTCAACCTCAACACTTTTTTGACTACTCGATTTCTGGTTGCCTTCACTGTTCTCGCAGCTTTCAGACTCTGTTTTTTCGACGATAACTTCTATTGCTGATTTAAAGTTGTCTAGATCGGGTGGTCGGACGGTTGACAGTGTGTTGGATAGATAGGACGACTGAAGGTTGTACCCGGGTAGTAGTTTTGGTTGCAAAGGCAGCATGAGGTCTAGGGAGCCGGTGGTTGCGGGTCGTGGTTGCAGGGGTGGAACGGTGATCAGTGGTGGTTGCAGCGATGCCAGGGATATGGCTCCGCACTGGGTGTTGATGATGGGGCTCTCGACTGGAAGGGAGAAAGGTTTTCTGTTATGCCAGGTCAAATAATATAATCAATAATGTATCTATTTCAACTTTTTACTGACAATCTAGAAATTCCACTTATTAAAATCTAAAATAATGAAACTAAAAGGGAACTAGACCAAAACAAATAGTGTTGGTTAATGTGCATGATTTTGTTTATAAAAAAATTAAAAATAAACCATGCAAGAATATTTCTGTAACTCAGAGGCATACAATAACTCCATTTTTAGCGAAATTGTGTTCTAATTATTCAAATCTAAAGAAATACAAAATTTTTTGCTGTTCTTGTAAAATTTAGGTTTTGGCGTTTACTGTATCTATACGACTTGAGGTACAGATTTTACATGTAATTACTGTGCCAGGAAACTAATGTTTTTTTATAAACATTTGTACGAACATAAAACCATTAATATCTGCAACACAGTGTAAGTTTATGCTTAGTGTAGTTTTTTCTTTGTCACAGAAAATATTCTTTTTTCCAGCGGAGTGTGAGATTGCACTGAGTCGAAACTTGTCGAAAAAATGGTCAAAAAAAGCATCTTGTTTTTTGTTCTCTGATAAGCTACTACGGTTTGTATACAACTATCTGTGTTTTACCTATTGGCGCTCGGGCTTGGAGTGGTAGCGCAGTGGTGGTAGGTGGTCGTAGCAAGTTCGGTGGACCCTGGAGAGCCAGGCTGATCATGTTCATGCCGTTTACACCTGGAATTTGTAAAACATATTATTACTTATATATTTTTTTTATAAATACTTACATAAATAATTAAAAAGAACTCGAACCAAGCTTTCGAGCTGAGTAGTAATTTTTTACTGATTTAATAAAAAAAGACGAAGACGAAAACAAGACAGTAAACTATTGTGCAAGACACAAAAGAAAAATACTATTCCGTCTGTAGTTACCTATAGTCTTCACTTCTGTATTATTTAGTTTAAGACAATCTTTACATTAGCGCCATCTATATTTCTACCCTAGTACTACGTCAACAACTGACCAAACTTATTCCCGCTTCCCGGCAGTTCCTTCAGCACCACTGGATGTTTGACGGCGTTCACCCGCCGGTTTGAGGCACTGGGTTGATGAGTCACCTTTCTGCGCGGTTGCTCGACTGGGAGAACCCTGCGCCGTTTCTTAGGGAGCTTTGACCGCGCCTGTGGATAGATGGCGTTGTTTTAATTCACGGAAAAGTGCACTGGATAGATGGCGCTGTTTTGAATCATGATTGAAAGGTGCAAAAATGTGCTGACTTAGCATAAAGTCATATCATCAATTATCAATTAATTCTTTATTGCATCAAAGCTGGTACAAAAGAAGAGCATAATACGAAACATTATTTTCGACCCGCTAACTTTTAAGCAAAAAACAGGATCGCGTGGTAAAATAAAATCAAGTACTTACCTACCTACCAACTTGAACAAAACATTTTACAAGATGAATCGATTTTGATTTTGTTTTTTTTTTTGTTTGAAAGGTGAATTAGTCAAGAGTGTTCTTAGCTATGTTTGTTGAAAATCGGTCCAAGATTCGGGGGTTTTTAAATTTTTAATTTAATTACTTGTAATATGACGTGTTCAAGTCACAGTTTTAATTAAGCCTAAGGCAAGTTCATGTTAATTTAACTGAAATACACAGAGACGATTGTTTATCAAACAATGGAGTGATCTAGTGAAGTTTGCTTTGGTTAATTTGACTGCCTTGATTTCAGGCACCCGAGTTCGTAGTGTGGTTTGTTATCTTATGGCTATAATATCTATATTTATTTACCTACGTAGGTAAAACTAGTAATGTAAAATGAGGCGGTTAATATTTTTCATGTACCTATCAGGTTTAAGAGTATTTATTTTCGCTAACTATATACAAATACTTTAGAAAATAGCATTTTTAACATTTTTATCCTTATTCTTAAATGAAATATTTTCATCTACATGTTATATTGATATTTTATTTTAGTTGATATTTGAAACTCCATGATTTGTTGCGTCTAATACGAGTATGTTGTACTTATTCAACAATAAGTATTCCGTTTTTCTAAAACTGGACCGGAACACTTAAAAGTAAACAAAAAACTCCGCATACCAATTTTTTTTACAACTAAATTATGAATCAAGCCGGTGACCTACCTGATGTTAAGCGGTTACCTTTTCCTATAACAATGCATTTCCTCACTGAGCATGCCTACTGAGGACGTGCCTTGTGATGCATTGCACTATTACAAAATAAATAAAGTAAAAACTATGTTTGAGTAAAAACTATGTAGGTAGGTAAATAAGTAAGTACTTCTTCTTTCGACCCCGTTCATTATTTCTGCCCTAAAGGTAGAAATGAAACCTGTCAACAAAATACTGGCTAGTAGGAATATGGACATGTACAGTCAGCAACAAAATTAAGTTGATTATCAATAAGTTTTTAAAATCCAAGTAAATGTAGATCTGCGAAATGTAGCTGGCAGACACTGGATGAGAAGAGCCGAAGACCGAGACCTACGTCCAGCAGTGGACGAGTATAGGTTGATGATGATGATGATGATGAAGTAAATGTAGTTGAAAAATGTTTTAAAACGAAGGGTAATCCAAAATAGGTCACATCCTTAGAATATAGAAAAGTCACATCACAGAGCAAGTTTTTTTTTGTAAGTCACATTGTTGACCTAGACTAGTATAATAACTAGACGTGTGTTTGACTAACTCTCTTAAAAAGAGAAGAGTTATGAAAAAGATTACAGTTGTGCATAAGCCTACTTATTTTTTCTCTTTGTTTTTGCAAAACATTGTCATTCATTTCTCGTTACTCAAAGAGATTCATCTCAAAAAGGTTTTCTCAAGACGGAGAGTGTCTATTTATCTTAAATAAAACAATTTGCTTGGAAATTACTCGAATTTGAGTAACTTAGAGTAACGAACCAACTGTGGAATATGGTTGTCGGTATGAACTCAGCGATATTCCGCTTTTACTAAAACAGAAATTGAGTGCTTATTCATATGGTAAATTAAAATTTATTCACAAAGAAAATTATGACTAATACAGTATTTACAATATTTATAATATATACAAAATCCACACGAAGCAGTTGAGCTATCTACACATCGTAAATAAATAAAAAATATAAGGACATTTCACACGACGCCTTCTAGTCCCAAACTAATCAAAGCAAAAAAAGTTGCCGTCCCTTTCTCATAAACTCAAACGACAAAGACAGCTATAATTTTAGCGCTGTAAAATTAGGTTAGTTTAGAAAAATGCAACAACAGAATCGACACCAATGTCAGTTTACTGGTCGCCCCTAGTGTGGTGTTATTACTCTGATACGCTCACGGTTGAAGCGTTTATGCATGGTACCCTACGATGTGAACTGTATGCGAATGAGTGTAACGAGCTAGAATGCTTTGAATTAGAATGTACATTTTAGAATATATTTAAATCATTTTTAAAAAATATTTTTGAGTGATAATTTATTATTTTTTGATATTTCATTATCATTTTTATAACGTATCGTAACGTTAGTGTATTAGAGATACACTGCGCGGTGATGCTACAACGTTTTGCAGTCGAGCTGGCGTTGACGCACAATATGATTCGAATACGTGGCTTACGTAACGCGGCGACTGTCAGATTTGTTCGTGATTACCCCTCAGTAGGATTCGAGATCTGTCATTTGTAAAAGAAACATAGCAATAATTCTTGGTGTTTTAGTGAGTATTGTTCTTTAATTTTGGTGGAATTTTAACCAACAATACTTGCAGTCATAGCATAAAGTGTGAGCCATTGGAATAAATGTGTATTATGTGTTTTTATTATTTGATGGAATTCGTTTCAAAGTTTTGAAGAAAAATCCACCATTTTGTCATCAAAACAAATGACTTGACGTAAGACTCGACTTGACTAAACTTACCTATTTTAAATAGTCCACTTGACACTGGCAAAATTGTCTGTCGAAATCACGGACAGCCCCCGTATGCCAATCTTTTGCTGTCAAGTTATATTTCACTGCCCAGTGCAATTTCTTCAGGTCACGTGTCTAAAAAGAATGATCACGTGGTACAATTTTGTACCACGTGATCATTCTTTTTAGACACTTGACAGCAAAATATGCGTGAAAACAAATTAAATGACATAATGTCACTATTTAGTCACAGAATAACTATGAGTTAGTATGAACTGACTATGATTTAAAACTTTGCAGTTCAACTTTGATTGGCATACCCCTGCTGAAGCCATAGTAGTCACGAGCTACTATAGCACATGCTGAGTGGCGACCGTTTTTGTACTCACGTAGTCAATTTAATATTAAGCCAACTTATATTGTAATTACACTCGAGAGCAATGATTCCGGGTCACTTAAAGAATGTTAAAAATCTCGGAAACTAAAAATGATAGGTTAATGCAATAAATTGTATTTAATAGACAATGTAATACTCCTTAAATGAAAGTAAAAAAATATGAGTCACCATACATTTTATTAACACAAAATTACATAAAGAAAAAAACTGCTGATCTCTCCTTAAAACAAAAATAGGAAACATGAAATTTTTGAACTTTATTACGATTTGACTTGAATTTTAATACTTCGTATTGCCTCCTCGTGCTTCCATTACTGCGTTTACGCGGTTTGGCATGCTGTACACCAAGTTCCTTATACGATTTTGGGGAATATTCTCCCATTCCTCTGTGAGAGCAATTTTGAGCTCACGAAGCGTGATTGGGGGAGGGTTTCGTTGTTTTACGCATCTGCCTAGCTCGTCCCAAGCATGCTCGATCGGGTTGATATCCGGGCTGCGCGCTGGCCACTCCATACGAGTAATGTTCATCTCTTGAAGGTAGTCATTCACAATCCTACCTGTATGAGGTCGGGCATTGTCATGCATAAATATAGCATCCTCACCTAAATTGACCATAAATGGACCAACATGATCATTGAGGATTTCTTCCACATATCTTACGCTAGTTAAAGAGCCGTTTTCTATGATCACCAGCTCTGTGCGACTTTCAGAAGAAATTCCGGCCCACACAAGTACAGACCCACCACCGTAGGCTACTTTTTCTTCGATGCATGCTTGCTTGAATCTTTCCCCTGGTCTTCGATACACTCTGTGTCTTCCATCGTGCTTGTAGAGCATAAATTTTGATTCGTCGGAGAACATAACTTTTGACCAATCTTCAATACTCCAATTTACGTGGCTCTGGGCATATCTTAGTCTTGAAATACGATGCCCACGCTCCAGTTTAGGGCCGTTTGCAGGTCTAAGGGGTTTTAAGTTAGATTCAGCAAGCCGACGTCTTACTGTCCATGCACTTGGGTTACTTCCTCCGAGGCGTCGAAACTGATTTGTGAGTTCAGTTCCTGTGAGAAAGCGATTTCGAAGCATGGTGTTCACCAAGTATCGGTCTTCTCGTGCTGTGGTACACCTGGTTCTGCCCGTTCCTGGTCTGCGTAGGTTAGAACCAGTTTCTTCGTAACGTCGGAGAACTCTTTGTACTGTTGACAGCGACACACCGACAGTCCTGGCTGTATCGCGCTGACTCCGGCCGGTTTCCAGCATTGTAAGTATTCTGGTGCATTCTTCAGGCGTAAGCGACATAATTTCAGCTTGAATAATGAATATAGAGCACTATCAACATGGTTTATATACCCACATAAATGACAGATTACAAACAAAAGCAAAACCAAATGCTGTAATTTCGTAGTTCCATCTTCGAAAGTGGCCCTTTTTCAAATTTGATTTTTTTAAGATATAACTTTACAATAACTAAGAAGTTTTAATACCTTCATTTAAGGAGTATTACATTGTCTATTAAATACAATTTATTGCATTAACCTATCATTTTTAGTTTCCGAGATTTTTAACATTCTTTAAGTGACCCGGAATCATTGCTCTCGCGTGTATTTAGTGATACTAAATAAACTTTTTCTTTCTTTCTTTATTTAGAAGAGAAGAAGAAGAAGAACCCTCAGTAGGTAGTTTAGCTGTACTCTATATCGACTATTGGCATTTAGAAGCCATATAAACGCGATTTGAAGGATTTCATTCAATTATAAAGCAATCGACTGCACCCGTGCAAATCAAATGAACGACCTCACTTTATCGAAGTTAAGGTCAACTTCATCATCATCATTATTTTCGACCTCATTCCATAGGTATCCATTTACTATTATTATTGCTCGTGCCGTTTTCGTTCACAAAATATATGCAAAAAAAAAACAAAATAAATATAGAGCAATAACATAAATTTATCCCAAACATAAATATTTCAATTTGAAACATACAATTTCATGTTTTTCGCTTCATTTATTTTATTTGTACCGTGGCTGCTAGCGCGCAAATGATGTTTCATATTTTCTATTAGAAATTGAAATGTTTGCCGAGAGTTTTCAAATATTTGCAGTTGGTATATAATCATTATTTCTTTAATTATATCTTCACTGTTAAAGCTAGATAAATGTTTAAGTACTTATTGTGGTGGTTTGAATAAATGTACATCGTTCTATCTATTTTAATATGTTCATATAACCCAATATTTTTATTACCTTTAACGAAAAGTTATATCCAGTACGTTATTCGATTTTCCTTCACAATAAGAAAGCTTTTTCTAAGAACAATGTACGGAAACAAAGAGGGCTTCGTGTGTAAAGGCTTTATAATCGTTATCACGTCAGGCAACATGATACAGGCGCTCAATTCTGCTAATTTTTATTTTTGATTTTTTTTAACCTCTGCTTTCCCACTACTGGGCAAAGGTCTCCCCCATATCCTTCCAGTTCCCTCGATCACCCGCTGCTTCCCACCAGGCTCCGTGAAATGTGTCCAGGTCATCACGCCAACGTCCTCTCGGCCTGCCCCGGCTACGTCGCCCATCTGCAGGCACCCATTGTGTGACGACTGTTGCCCACCTGTCCTCATGCATTCGACTGATATGCTTAATTTGTAATGGAACTAATTTATAACGTTCTAGTTCCAACTAGTTCGATCGATTTTCAAGATTATAGACAAGAATAGAGGCAAGAGTGAATAGGTGTCTTCTAGACTGTCCTGCTCCATCGTCGGCCTCATCGTCACTTACCATCAGGTGAGATTGTGGCCAAAGGACATTCTATATTATATTAAAAAAAAATCAGCCAAACTAGCAATTCTAAGATGATCCTTGTTATTTTATTGAATAAAAAAGTTATGACTATGACGTCACTTTTCAGCTTTATCGTTATAAAAAAAGAACTCGAGGTAGCCTAAAAACTAACTATTTATTATGATCTAAATACCTACTCTGTCTTTGTTCCGTACACCTAAGCAATAGATTATGAAATGAAATGAAAAACAAATGAAAAGCTACGGTTCAGCTGCGTTTTACCTGACAAGACTTTAGTTGAATTGAGCCACTGGGTATCTTGATAGGGCGTAGGCACTTGATGTGGCGCGAAGCTGTTTATCTAATCTTTGGTGTGAATGTCGCCTTATTTTAGACAATTAATATTAAGTTAATATTATTATTATTAAAAATATTAGACCAAAAAGAAGGGGGCACGACGAGCTTGACAGTTATTTATCAGATTGGCAAAGTATAGGCCAGGATCGGAGTGTGTGGAGAGAGTGGGTGGAGGCCTTTGCCCAGCAGTGGGACACAGAGGGCTACATATAATAATAATATAATAATATTAAGTTAGTATTTTTTAGACTTTGTGACTGCTATTGTGTAGTTAGAAGTGGTTTGACACTGCATGCGGTGGCGGTTGATTTTCTCCCGCCTCTGAACCGCGATGGGAAACCGTGCAGTGTAGTTTGCGTAATAAAGTTCATATTGTATTGTGCCTGCAGCGGAGTACGAGTGGTTTCCCACGGCAGGAGAATCGCCCGTTTACCATGATCAGCCTAAGACGTTTTAATTTTTAACCATCGACGCAAAAACGACAGGGTGTTATAAGTTTGATGAGCCTGTGTGTTTGTGTCTGTCTGAGGCAACGTAGTTCCTGAACGGATGAACCGATTTTGTTTTTGTTTTTTGTTTGAAAGGTGAATTAGCCGGGAGTGTTCTTAGCTATGTTTGATGAAAATCGGTCCAAGATTCATGGGTTTTTTTAATTTCTAATTTAATTACTTTTTTTATACATTAAGTATAGACAAACGTTTGACTGCAATCTCACCTGATGGTAAGTGACGATGCGGTCAACGATGTAGCACATTTACCTAGAAAAAACCTATTCACTCTCTTGAATCCAAATTGTAGGTACGTGTCGAAAAATATACAAACGATTCTAATACAAATCGGTAGTAGTGTCTGCGGGTAATTGAATTAGGTACATATCTTTGCCAATTTCGAAGAAGAGTGGATCCCAGCGGTGCGGTTTTCTTGAGTGCTTTTAGCTAAATACATTACATTAACAAGAATACAAGAAGTTAGGAGGCTTGTAAGTACTTAGTGCGGCTTGCACCAGAATCACTAAACGTGTTTAACAGCTAAATCGATTTAAATCCGACGTATTTGTATGACTTGACAACTCGCTAAATACTATTTAACAGTTAAACGCGTTTAGCGATTCTGGTGCAAGCCGCCCTTAATATTATTAAGTTTACAAAAAGACCCTGTTAATAAATATGAAGCGCTTATGCCGTTGCTTGCTTAGTTCACAGATTATCTAAGTTAAGCGACGTTCTGCGCGGTCACTATTTGGAAGGGTGACCGCTAGTGGCTTACATCTGAGCGCTTCCGTGCTACACTGTCCATCCCAGCTCTCGGAGGCCTTAGCAGCCTGAAACTCACCAGAGTTAACCACTAGCTCATACAAACGAACGAATAAGTAATCTAAGTGTATTTGTAAATACTGTATTTAGTTTTCATTTTCTAAGCATTTATTCTTGAGTTGCAATTTGACATTCACAGTTTTCAAAAACTTTAGTTAATTTTCAGTTTGAATACTTTGCAGCAAAATATTTTAAATACAGACTTTAGCATTGTTTCTAAATTAGACTTGACAGTACCAAACAGAGCGTTCTACCATGAACGTTGAGCCTCCTGAATCCTGCAATGAATGGCCACAATCAGTCAGAACGACATTACTGGCTGACACTGACTTTGATATACACCGCCTATTACGCGCACAACATGAGTGCGGCACTGAGGGATTAGACGCAATGTATGAGCATCATCATCATAAGGACGTGTACCATAGATAAGGGGAATATACCAAGGCTGTAAACAAGCTTTTTCTTGCTAGATACGTAGAATTGCGATACATTCTAGAATGAAAATTTTATGCGGGTACGCAATAGATGTATTTAACAGATTAAACTTAGTATAGTTTGTGTTTGATGTACCTTTTATAAAAATAAAGAGCACCGGTGGTTTAGTAGTAGCAAGCTCGCCTTCCCATCCTAAGGACGTGATTCAAATACGGTCAAGCGCCAATGGATTTTTCTATTCGAAAAATGTATTTGCACAATTCCAGTGCTCTCAAACAGTAGGAAAACATCGTGAGGAAACCCGTGGTTTAATCAACTCCGCAAGTATTGACCTTGTCTCTCCTTTGGATAGGGACTAGGCTGAGAGGATGGTATAGGTGCTATCTAAATCATGCCCCAGGCACTACAGCCTCCCGTACCGTCCCGTTGGGTGCTCAGTAAAATTTGGAAAAATGTTTAGAACACGGTCATATTATTCTCAGAAACTCTACAAAAATTTTTGCTAAACTTAACTTCAGAGAATGTAAGTATACGGAGTAAAAAACAAGTCTAGACATTTTGAATAACAACTAATTAGGAATGGAATAAACTTCTCTTAGATAAAAAGTTGTAATACGGGGACTTTTAAAATTAAAACTAGCGATAAGGCTGGCCACTGTACTATGAAAAGTTATTTTTTAAGTTTTGTGTGTTTCTTGTGCACAAAAATGAATGATCTATCTATTAGGTATAAGCAGAATTGCTGTCTGTTTGAATAGTTTATTAAAATAACTAATAATATACATATTCCTATTACTATAAATACTCGAACAACGATAACTTCTCACTTCTGCAACTATTGGACTTTCGTTTAAGTTTGAGTGCTTTTGTAAATTGATGTTCGTAGTTGTTTTCATGAAAATATTTTAGGAGAACGAGCTGAGTTTGCTGAAATTGAATAGCATTTTGGGAAGCTTTAAAAGTGGTTGCTGGAAAATATACTTTTGCAGTAGCAACATTCGCAACAGCATTATTTTAGCAACATGACATGTTTTGCTTTCACAAATCTCAATTTTGTTTTTTTTCTGTTTTTCACACTTTTTTGTGTTACAGTTATTGCCCTAGCACCTTCTTATTTCAGACTTTTTAATATTTAGTAGTATTTTTCAATATCCATTAAATTTATCAATGACTGTTAGTATTACTAAAATATGAGAGCATCAATCGAAAAAAAATCTTACTTTACTATGACCTTGTAGTATGAAATAAAATAAAAATAAATTGCAGGTTAGCACGCAGTCATATATTATTAGTTAATACTAATTCATATATTTCCACAATAATTGGTATTTCCCATTGAACAACAATGTATTTCCTATAGTTTTAGCAAGAGCAAATGGTAGTGACTGTTGTAGTCTATTAGAACATCGTAAATAAGAGGGTGGCAATCTGCGCCTTTGATTAAATTCACCTGCCTCGTGATTTGTGGCTCCAATATCCTGGAGCCTGGATTGGCGGGATCGGGACGTTGTTCTCGTGTATAAATGATAGAATAAAAAATATGTTCTATTAATCTTTTTTTTTCTAATGTTTCAACAAATCTTTATTTGTTCAAAACAATAACTATATACAAATACTTTAGAAAATAGCATTTTTAACAAAAAAAAAATTATTAAAATGAACTCTGAATTCTAAATGCTAGAGATAGAAAACAGAGTTCAAATCACCGACTGCAGGCAGGGTGCCCAAAAGGCTGGCAACGTTACCTCTTTGTATTAATTAATTTTATTTATTAAAATTATTAATCTTACCTTAGTAGTTGTCGTAGTCTAGAATAATTAAAATACAATAGATAGCAGTGGCGGATCCAGGGTTTGTCCCCCTAGGTTTTCAGTTTGGGGGGCGCTTGGGTTCACCCTTAAATAGATTTGGGTTTTTTAGATGGGGTCTGAACCCCTTCTCTGAATTTGCTAGTGCAATTTCCAGCACAATTATTTGAGCTTGAAAGTGAAGGAACAATCAAGACATTAGGTTACTTTTGCCTGTACCAATGTATGACCTCACACAGCACATCCACCATGGACGTGCTCGGTATAAGTATTGCACTTTATTACTCTGAAACGTAAAGGTTTCATGACACTGTAATAAAATAAGGTAATGCTTGTTTATGTTTACAAAAGAATGATCCTAATTAGAAGCCACAAGACAAAACACTCTTCTAATCCAGTTCATACTAAAATCAATCAGAGTTCCACGTCAATCCGTACATCTAACATAGAAGAACAGATTGAGAGATGCTGATTGATTAGATTGGTTCTATCAATAAAATGGGTCAATCCCTAATGGAAGACATAACTTAAGTGTAGGTATGGACTCAAATGGACGTGGGATGCCTTACCCTATTGATGCCGACTCCTCTTTTTTGTACATATTATTGAAAAACACTTGTCTGCTTCGCATTAAGAAAAATTGAAGATTGTATAAAATGTGCTTTCAAGTCGTGAATTCAGATGTTTCGAATTCGGTCCGAGTTTTTTTTTGACTATAGATCCGTATTTTCAGGTATTCGGATCGAATGGTCGCATAACCACTGTCAGGCATGTTGCCAACATGATTTATCTTTTCAGCCTTGTCTATCAGCCGTTTAAAACTGAAAAACATAGTAATCCACTTGGCAATGTTCACAATTCGACCGATAAAATACGAAAAGTGTTTTGCAACTTACCAAAGTGCCACTTACTAACTTAGAAAATGGATTTTCCGGCAACTTTCAGTTTAGACGCAACAAGTCACTCATGGGAAAATAAACTTAATAATTTCTTACTGTTCTAGTATTTGAAGAAAAAAAGCTATTACTGATTTGGATCAGTTGTGATATCTATAAATCGTTTGCAACGGTGTGTAGATAGCTCAGCTGCTTCATGTGTATTTTGTATATATTATAAATACTGTATTAGTCGTAATTTTCTTTGTGTAATTTTAAAATTACGAATAGAGATACCCATCAGAAGAAAAAATCGGCCATTTTAGCTAGTAAAGCCAAGCCTGCCTCCGTATTCCAATCTTGTGCTGTCAAGTTATATTTCACTGCCCAGTGTAATTTCTTCAGGTCGCGTGGTACAATTTTGTACCACGTGATCATTCTTTTTAGACACTTGACAGCAAAATATGCGCGAAAACAAATTAAATGACATCATATATAATGTCACTATTTAGTCACAGAATAACTATGAGTTAGTATGAACTGACCATGATTTAAAACTTTGCAGTTCAACTGAGATTGGAATACCCCTGCTGGGTTGTAGATTGAAGTTACTTTGTTTAGTTATATGTGCTGGGCAAGCCTACTCTATCTCAATCATGTCCCGGGCACTTCTGACGCTGTATACATTATCTAGATTAGATGCATAGATTCGATCAACTACGAATAATGCTTCTCTTTAGATTAGAATACTTCCGGTCCTTGTTTTTGACAAGTTTAAAGTAGAGAAGGATAGTATTTTATCGAATACTAGTAGTTACCCGCGACTTCGTACGCGTCTACAGTTTCCGTGTACATTATATTATCTGTGCGTGTACCGAGCGGATACTTTGAGAAACTTGACATTACACCTCATTACACCGAACTCGTACTGGAATGTCAAACGCTAGTCGTTAGACCAAAGAGGTAGTACTACGCCCTGTAAAACTGACGTGACATGACATGACAATGAAATCCTCTTGCCAATTGGCGCTGCTAATCCTTTTCGTTCATTTTATCCTGTAGATCCTGTTAATTATTCGGGATAAAAAGTAGCCTATGTGTCAATCCAGGTTACGATCTACATATACGCCAAGTTTCATCCAAGTTGGTTCAGTAGTTTCGACGTGATTGAAACACAAACATCCAAACATCTAAACTTTCGCATTTATAATATTAGTGTAGGATAGGATTTACGAAGTTAGCTTTCTGTCTGCAACCCGGAAAAGCCTAGGCTTCCAAAGAGACCAATATCATGGAAGTTTGCGAAAAGTTTACTTGTTTTTTTCTCTTGTTCACTAATGGTGGCCCACAGCGACCATGTTCATTATTAGCACCGAACTTTATAAAAAGTTTACTTCTCATCAGAAGTTAGTTGTCACTAACTATCTTGGGCTCTGCAGGGGTATGCCAATCAAAGTTGAACTGCAAAGTTGAACTGCAAAGTTTTAAATCATGATCAGTTCATACTAACTCGTAGTTATTCTGTGACTAAATAGTGACATTATGACGTCATTTGATGTGTTTTCGCGCAAATTTTGCTGTCAAGTGTCTAAAAAGAATGATCTGACCTGAAGAAATTACACTGGGCAGTGTAATATAACTTGGCAGCAAAAGATTGGCATACGGGGCCTGAATCAATGATACAGCGAAATCCAATCTTCGGAATTAGACAAGTAACTTGAACTAAATGTGCTTTAACTAGTTGTGACGTAATTCGGGGTTCGAGGGGTCAGAGTTCTCGAATAAAATGTGACAATCGTAAAACGGAAGTGTATCGGAGATACACTGCGCGGTGACGCTGCAGTACTCGGCAGTCGAGCAGTCAGTGATGCACAGTGTAACTCGAATACGTTAGGTTTACTTAACGCGACGACTGTCAGATTTTTTAATGTGTACCCCCATTTGAGCACTAGTTTTTATAGTTTCTCAATAACCATTCTGCGTTCAAAGTGAGTGTCTGAGTTTTACCTAATTGATTTGCGAAAGTTCATTCGCAAGTTTTGTATAGAAAAAGTCGTTTTCGTTTCACGAAACGATTAGGACAAAAATCTTAGTTCAAAATAAATAAGAGATATAAGTGTTTTCATAGAAGAATTTTCCTATTTATCAACTAAATATTTATCAAATTGATGATACAGAACTGTTATTTATACGTCTATGCAGAGCAAAAAAGAGGGTTTTAATAATATGAAAGCTGCAACTGTTTCTGTATAAATAAATAACAACTGACTAAGTACGTTTTAAATGTAAATCTTCACAGTAGACCCTCGACGGGAAGCGAACTCCGTACCCATACAAATCTAAGCTCTTGTGAACGGCGTGAATTTGCCGCAGCAGCAGCAGCTCGTTAATTTGATCCAATTAGTCGACTGCCAATGCTGTGCTGTAATTGGTTTTTAGAGTTCCTCTGGCTGGGGATAAAAACGATGTTTTACTTATTCTAAAAAAAATAAAAACAATTCTTTTTGATCTTCGCTCACACCGCCATTTGTAGTTTAGTGAAATTTCAACAGTAATTTCATATTTGATAATAGAGTAACGTAATGTCGCCCGTAGAATGTTTGCTAGCATAGTTTTACTACTACGCAAAACGATAAAAATTGTGCTTTGAATTACACTGCGCGGCGACAAGGCTACTCCGCAAGAACCTATGCATAAATCACAAAGTGACTGCGCAGTGTAACTCAAACGGCAAATCTCGTTCATCGTAATAGGTAACTCTGGATCTAAGTGTTTGTCTGTTATAAATCGCACGTTGTTTTTGTTCGTATATCACACGTTAGGGCTCGAGATTTGATAATTAGTATTATTCATGCTTTATTTTGTTACAATTAGTTTTACCGTCGAGATTAGATTAACTTGGTTTATGATTTAAAGTGAAAGTGATTCTTGTGATTTCACAAGGATGCTGATGTGCTGATTTTCAGCACAAGGCTACGGTGACGTTTCAACTAAATCAAATATTACCAAAAGCTCATAATAAATGTATTCTTTGTATTTTATTTGTGATTGATGTATTCTGTTTAGTAATTGTTGTTTCTGTTGTGTATTTTTTACTAGTGTATTTTGTATATTTTAAATTACCTGTTTGTTGCAAATAAATATTTTACTTACTTATACTTACTTACTCATATATTTCAATGGCTTATTCCAGAAATATCCTGCGTGTCCCCCCTGCGAAGGGGATTTCTGGACTTTTTGTCCAGAAATCCCCTTAGCGAGCCCTGCGACTGCCGGCAGGGATCTTTGGACCAAAAGTCCAGAAATCCCCTGACGGGCTCATTTACACTGTTAATGCGTCCGGTCCGTAGCTACACTTGGAGCTCTTTTGTTGATATCGCTACTGATAGATAAAGTGCACTTTTACTCGACTACTAGGTAGGTGGTACCAGCTCTAGAATGTTCTAGAATCATCTAGCTTCATAAATTACAATAGATCCCATATCCAAAGTAAACACCCTCTAGCAAAGTGACCAAAACCAATATTATTTCTTTCCTCGGGCAAACGAAGCCATAAAGAGGCATATCCAGAATGTTATTTAATATTGATAAAATCTCCGCAACCATAGACTTGAGAACTAATAGACCGGCCAATGTTGGAATTAAAGTTGCAAGCATATTGGCGTCGAAGCTGAATGTAAGTACTTCATTGGTGAAACGGCCAATAGTTTTTAGCAAACTTTTGGGAATATCAAGGAATGGAACTCGTTGCCGTCATCTGTCTTTCCTGAGAAATATAATCTGGGTCTTTTCAAGGCAAGAGTGGATAGGTGTCTTCTAGACTGTCCTGCTCCATCGTCGGCCTCATCGCCACTTACCATCAGGGGAGATTGTGGCCAAAGGACATTCTATATTATATAAAAAAAAATACCATGTGTATTTTGTGATAAACTTTTTTCGTCTACTAATAAGTAATTCATTAATATTCAATGAATTCAATATAAAAAGTTTGTAGCTTACAAATACAAGTAAAATATTATTATGTAAAGATATTCCATGATTTGCTATAAGATATTCTAATTATTAGTATGACAAAACTCCATTTATCTTTTCGATCGAGATTTATTAATCTATAGCTAGGTATATATTTTTAACCGACTTCAAAAAAGGAGGAGGTTCTCAATTCAGTTGTATGTTTTTTTTTTAATGTTTGTTACCTCAGAACTCCGTCAGTTATGAACCGATTTCAAAAAATCTTTTTTTATCTAAAAGGATATACTTCCAGATTGGTCCCATTTAATTTTCATCAAAATCGGTTCCGTAGTTTGGGTTATAAATAGAAATAACTGAAAAAATATGCCAAGTTGCGGCGTAGCGCCTACCATTTTACTGCCAGCAACGATGCAATATGCCAAGTTGCCGCGTAGTGCCTACCATTTTACTGCTAGCAACGATGGACCCTTTGTGGGTACACACCTAAATTTTCACATTTTTCAATATTTGTCAATAAACCCAGTTTGTACATTCAAACCGCATTTAATTGGAGAAAAGCAAAAACCCACCAGTTGTTCCTCTAAAGAATCAACACCAACCACGTGCACGAAATTGCGTATTTTGCTTTCCTGTGACTTTTATTATGTGGTGTTTATAGTGACTAGAACATTCCCAATGAACTGTCATCATCATCATCATCATCTGATGATGAAGCTGGTAGTCGAATTGAAGTCGGTTTTTCCAGTTTTTTAACTTATAAATTATTTAATTATACCGAAACCTACTGAGCTTAATTCTATAATTACAATAATGCCATTTCTATTTATTCATTCGTTCTTATCCGACTGTGGGAGTTATAAGAAAACTAATTCATTTGGACGTGTAGGAAATACAAACAGCACGTTTAGGGTTTCGTAATGAAATGACAAAACGGAAATAAAATGCGGGAGGGTCTCAGGAGTTACTGTTATTCTAAGGATTGAATAGATTGAGAAAATGTTTTTCTGTAGGTAAATATTTTAAAAGATTTTACTGTATGAGTTTTTTTGCACAATTTAAGAGACATCTAAACGTACCTATTTTAAATTTAGACATTCAAGGTAAAATGTAACTTATTCAAATAGCTTTTTTATTTTAGTTTAATTAACATTTTAAAAAATTACATAGATATATATTATAGATAGGTAGATATATACATACATGATACATGTTTGTTCTATGTCTGGGTGTTAGTATGTATTATAAGTATGTATTTACAAAAAAAAAGTATATAAGTATTGTATCAGCCATCTGGTTCCCATATTACAAGCATTGCTTAGTTTGGGACTAGAGGGCGCTGTGTGAAATGAATATACATGAATATATTTATATATACATGAATATATTTATATATATTTTATATTTATATAGATAATACTTTATAGTACACACAAAGAATTCAGGTGACTTACAAAAACCTAAAAATTAACTTATAATAGTACAATGGGCGGCCTTATCGCTGAAAGCGATACTATAGCAGTAAAAAAAACCACAAGGTTTATAGGCATAATGCTATTGTAGTCCGTATCGATAACCTTAAGTACATTTATATTTAAATTAGGTACGTATTATCAGCCCCCGTATTCCAATCTTTTGCTGTCAAGTTATGTTATATTTCACTGCCCAGTGTAATTTCTTCAGGTCTTTTTAGACACTTGACAGCAAAATATGCGCGAAAACAAATTAAATGACATCATAATGTCACTATTTAATCACAGAATAACTATGAGTTAGTATGAACTGACCATGATTTAAAACTTTGCAGTTCAACTGAGATTGGAATACCCCTGCAGGCCTTTTGCATCTAATCTATATGATTTATACAGAGTCAGGAGACACTTTTATCTATGCTGGGATGACCGAGACTCTAGTGCCTGGGTTCACAAGGATCATTTTAAAACTTAAAAGTACGCGTCTAAGGGCGGCTTGCACCAGAATCGCTAAACGTGTTTAACAGCTAAATAGATTTAAATCTGACGTATTTATATGACATGACAACTCGCTAAATACTATTTAATAGTTAAACGCGTTTAGCGATTCTGGTGCAAGCCGCCCTAAGTTTATAAAAATCAGAATAGCATGTCGATTGTGACTAGATCTTCTCTATTATATTGTTACTAACTCTACTGGTTCATATAAGAATATGTCCTTTGGTGTTTGTAGGGTGCAATAAAAACAAACGATGATATTCTTATGGTAATAGTGAAAATAACAGAAAAATAAGGAAAAAACTAAGGATAAACAGACACAAAGTATCCATTAGTTGAACAAAACGGTACTTCAGTGTTGTGGGCATAATATATCGCAACTTATGTGGTAATATACACCACTCATCAAGTGGACAGAAGGCATAGGACAGTAGAACCCAGTAGGACAAAAGCTTAGCAACTTAGATCATGTTTCTAAAACATGTACCTCTGATTAGGTAGACTGTGTGAACTTTCGCATTTCTTTAATTCTTTAATTCTTTATTGCACACAACACAGGACATAAATAGATGACATGTACAAAGGCGAGCTTAACTCTAACAAGAGTTTTCTTCCAGCAAACCTTTGAAGCTAGGGAGAGGTTTATAATATTAGTGGGATTAAGTTGTGAGTGCTATTATTTTTCATCATCATTATCATCATCATCATCAACCTATACGCGTCCACTGCTGACAATAATAATAATGAATAATGCTGGACGTAGGTCCAGCATTATTTTAGTTGGTAGTAGGTAGGCTATTATTTTTAACCGACTTCAAAAAAGGAGGAGGTTCTCAATTCGGTTATTTTTTTTTAATCTTTGTTACCTTAGAACTCCGTTATTCATGAACCGATTTCGAAAATTTTTTTTTTTATCTGAAAGAATATACTTTCCGATTAGTCCAATTTTATTTTAATCAAAAATTTTGGGTTATAAATAGAAATAACTGAAAAAAAAAAATGCCAACCACGTGCACGAAATTGCTTATTTTGCTATCCTATGACTTTTAAATGGTGTTTATAGTGACTAGAACATTCCCAATGAACTATCATCATTATCATCTGATGATGAAGCTGGTAGTCGAAATGAAGTCGGTTTTTCTAGTTTTTTTAAACTTATAAATTATGTCTTCACAGTTCGTTCTTCCGATGGGAACTTGTCTACAAACGAGCTTTGATCGGGCGTCTAGTTCATAATCCTGTAACTTACGAGCTATTAAACCACACGCGGTTAACTTAAACTCGTTAAGTTTAAATGGGCCGTGCTTAATCCCTTTCCAACAGAACTGTTTACTCTTAGTTTATACATTATATTGAGAAATGTGATTAAAGTTTCACTTGGGTGTGACTTGCGGTAACTGCCCCCGTATTCCAATCTTTTGCTGTCAAGTTATATTTCACTGCCCAGTGAAATATAACTTCATTTCATTACTTCACTTTTTTTTCACACGAGTTTTATTACTTTTTCTTATAAGAAAATAAAAGTTTAACTATGAAGGTTCGTTATCTGGAACGTTATCGAAGGATCTTGGGAATGTATCCATAAATGCAATTGTGCAGTGAAACATCTGACCATTGCTCTACAAATTGGCTCTATCAGACCGTACCAGAATATTGCTAATTTTCGAATATATTGCTCTATCTGTTCTGCACGATAGAGAAAAAACACAACCAAGCGAGGCAGTGTACTGAACAAGGAAAGTTTATAGCTGCAACATGCTGACGTAGTTATGAACATAGCACGAAGTAGACGGAGCTACGCCGTAGACAATTTGATTATGCTACGTAGTGCTACGCCGTAGCATCTTCTACGCGGGGCACATTTATCAAATTGCGAATGGCTTATTCCTATCAAGCCCACCGACTGGCCCACTTATGGGCCAGATGGGAAAAAAATCCCAACGAACCCACTATCCAAAGTGGGGTCAATAATTCTTAATTCTTTATTGCACACAACACAGGACATAAACAAAAGACAGAAATAGATGACATGTACAAAGTTTATTTTATTACTAATAAAATAAACTAATAAAATATAATTATAATAATATTATTTTTATTTTATTGTTTAGTTTATTTTTTTTATTTTATTTTTTCATGTTTATTTTTTTGTTTTTTTATACCTACCATGCAAAAGTAGCCGAAGGATAAAGCTATAACTAAAATTTTCAAGTTCCTAATTCCCAACTACACCCGTAAATACGATGAAGTATAATCTTAATGCGACTTTCTTGTTTATTACTTATCTTTGTTCTGAATTTTTATAGTTACTGTAAATATCTTCACTGAAATGGTACACGGGAGACATTTTTGTTAGTAAATAGATAAGACAAGTAACAAAGCGAAAAGTTGCCAGTCTTTCGGTCTTTTACCGGATTTTGGAGAGTGTATCACAGAATTCTATGAGTCAAGATAAGATAAGATAATAATTGATGAATTTCTGAAATAAACCCTATTTTAGAGCGTGTCGAAGCATTAGCTATTTAGAACAGACAGTTTTGCCTGAAGCTGACATGGTCTATAATTATGTGCAATATTGCTTGCTGGATATTCGGGATACGAACGTTGATTAGGCACCTAATTAAGTCGCTGACAAGCGTCTAATAATAAAATATTAACTCAATGAATATAAATATGCAAAATCACAAAACATCACGATCTAGAGAATAATAATGCAAAAGTATAGCAAAAATATAATTTTGATACAAACGAGTTTTCTGACAAAAAAAAGTTGCAACAATATGACCAATTTTGGTGCAAATTTTTTAGTTCGAAAACTTGTTTAGATCAACATACATTTACAAGCAATAACGAACCTAAACACGTAGAAATACTATTCAATTTCTTTTGATAAACATGAATCATGAAGCTCATACTAATGAGCTTTGTCTATAAACGCGGGTCTTATAAAAGTTCATTCAACTTCGAACAAATTCAAATAAAGAATACCTTTCTCCAGGATTTGAAAATGAGTTTGTATATTCTTAGCCGTTTTAAAATATAAGCTATTTTAAGTCAATATGCAAAGCAATAAAGTTCATTTTGCATCGCAAGTTGATTAAAAGTGGTAGTCGATGTACACGTATTTTAGATAGACGATCCCGCTCCAATGCTCCCCTTGAAGCTATTTTGATACATACTCACATGAAGTTGCTTTTAGATGGCACGTTATTTGCTTCCAAAACTAGATTTGACATCAATATCTATCAGGGGGCGATTCCAATCACAAAGTTGAACTGCAAAGTTTTAAATCATGGTCAGTTCATATTAACTCATAGTGATTTTGTAACTAAATAGTGGCGTTATGATGTCATTTAATTTGTTTTCGCGCATATTTTGCTGTCAAGTAACTAAAAAGAATCATCACGTGGTACAAAATTGTACCACGTGACCTGAAAAAATTACACTGGGCAGTGAAATATAACTTGACAGCAAAAGATTGGAATACGGGGGCAGGTCTCTTAGTACTAAAATGTGTTTGAAATAATCCAAATGATGACGATGACATGATATAAAATATATAAATATAAATATTCATGGTCTTTACACACAACGCCCTCTAGTCCCAAACTAAGCAAAGCTTGTGATATGGGAACTAAATGGCTGATAGAATACTTATAAACTTTTTTTTTGTAAATACATACTTATAATACATAGTAACACCCAGACATAGAACAAACATCTAAAATCTAAATCTAAAATGAACGAACGGGATTAGCAACGCTAATTGATACGAGGACGGCGTACTAGGCTCTTTGAAGCCACTGACGTGTGCTTCAGGGCACCTAGTACGAGTTCTGGTGTATAAAAAGGGTGTAAAACGTCTGAAAAAAATGGCACACGCGTACGAAGTCGCGGGCAAGTGCTAGTGAGCAATATATTCCATGCAATATGCTTCTCACTCCTCGTGTGACGTTCCAAGCTTCACAAAGAGGACTTTGTCGAGTAAGGTACGTATAGGATTTCCGTCAGTGCCTTCCGTGAAGTTTCAAACGCGATCTGAGGCATAAAGAAACATAAATAGACTACGGGTTTTAAAAAAACGACTACCGTCATTTAACCGAATTCATAATATAGAGTTACAAACATATTTGCGGTGAGACCATGTTTGAATCACTTTGATCTCGAAGCTTGGACGAATAAACACATCTCGAAGGCTTTTGGTGGCTATTTATATATCTATATTATATTATTATTGACAGGCGTCACAGCTCAGTCGGTAATAGCTCTGCCTTCCGTGCTGTGGGTCGTGGGTTCGATCCCCACCAAGAACAAACATTTGTGCGTGGAAAACATAGATGTTTGTTCTATGTCTGGGTGTTAATATATATTATAAGTATGTATTTACAAAAAAAAAGTATATAAGTATTCTATCAGCCATCTGGTTCCTATATTACAAGCATTGCTTAGTTTGGGACTAGAGGGTGTTGTGTGAAATGTCCCTGAATATTTATTATTATTATTTATATTTATTATTTATTTATATATATATATAATGAATAGGTATCTTCTAGGTAAGCGTGCTACATCGTAGACAGCATCTTCACTTAACATCAGGTGAGATTGCGGTCAAACGCTCGCTTATAAATTTATAAAAAAATTAAAATATATGACGGGGCACCTGCCCCAGAGTGGTTTTTAAAATGGGTGACGTCAGCATTGCTGACGTCACATTCTTCATCATCATGCTGCTGCTGGTCGCTCATGAGAAATAAAACACTCAAGTTGGTGTGTTCGGTCCGACGGCTCGAGCGAGAATGGGATCAGCTCTCACCGCCGGCCGTATTTATAGTAAAACCCCGACGCTAGACAAGCAACGATTGCGTGAATACAAAAAGTTACTTGTTGGTGCCAAAGAGTAGCTTTTTACAGTCAATAAATTCACAAATGATTTTTGGAAGTTTCTAAAGATCAAATTAACTACTAGATTACCTAATCTTAAACTTAACAATGAAATAATCACAAATCAATAAACAACTAATTAATTAATGATTTTAGATTCAATCAAGCAAACAAACATAACAACTTGATTTAACACGTGGTTTTAAACAGTCGATGTATTTCTGAGGCTTCTATAACAGCTTTGCGCCGATACGGCCATACTGACAGGCGGTGCGCGCTCTGCACCAGCCTTTGATCGTACTGTTATGTCTGAAACAATATGAGATTATCTTTGAGCCTGGTATCTGTTTAACAACACCATGTTGCTTTGTAATGATTAGTGAATAGTTGGTACCACATCACATCTGTCATGTGTTGGTAGGCAAACTGTAAAACTTTGCTTTTTGTAATCGTGGAAATGGTTCTCGAAGAATCTCGTTGAAAAAGGAAAGAATGATGCTGTGCTCTGGGCGGTCCTGAACGCCGTGGTACACAGGGGTTTAGGGATTCGGACTAGGTTGATGCTGTGATAAACACAGGGGCTCTAAAAAGGAAAGGACCTCGAAGATGGTACTCGTGGATAACGTTCTCGTGGATTGGTACTCGTAGATTTTATACTCGTGGATATGTTACTCGTGGATACGTTACTCGTGGAATCTCGTGGACTCGTAGAAAAGAGGGGAACTGATGCTGTGCTCTGGGCGGTCTTGTACGCCGTGGTGCACAGAGGTTCTACTAGGAATTTAGGACTAGGTTGATGCTGTGCTAAACACAGGGGCTCTAAATAGGTTGGATGGAATAGAGAGGAAGTTTTAAATAATGTTTGTAAACTCACATGTTATTGATGTTTTCTAATCAGTTACATTGCTGATCGCTCAGGCAGACCAGCTCTTGAAGTCGAAGGCACTGGCTCATTGGATGTTGTAGCCGTGTCTTGAGATGGAGGAGTTGGAGGTTGGTCCTCTTCCGCCGATACGGTCTCTGGAACGCCAGGTTGTGGAGCGCGACGCAGCTGGTCATGGGCCACCTTTCGTGGTCGGCCTCTGCCAACGACCCTTTTCACTAGATAACGATCGTTCTCCAGGATTCTGCAAATCTCATAGGGTTCGCTAAATTTTAAGTCTAATGAGGTTTGATTTCTAGGGTTATTTTTGATGAGCACATACTCGCCTCTCTGAAAGTGATGAACTTTTGCCTTACGTAGATTGAAGCGCTGCCTATCATTCTCGGCACATTGAGACATCTTTTGCTGAACATGTCGCGTCAGAGCGTCAATATCAACGGTTTGTTCTTCAATATTTACCAGGTTTAGTAGTTCAGGTGGAACACAGTGTTTTCGTTGGGTGATCAGTGTTAGTGGAGCAACACCAGTGACACGATGGGCAGTGCAATTCATCGCCAGCTGAAGCTCTTCAAGTGTGGTGTGCCAAGGTTCTATTTCGTAGTTTTTGATCATCACTAATGCATTCTTGAGTGTTGCCATGACTCGTTCGACTTGCCCATTCGCTCGGCTTACTCCTGGTGCTATAGCATGAATATTTATTCCATAGTGTTCACAGTAGACCTTGAACTCACCCAAAAATTCTCTTCCTCCATCAACAATGATCTGTACAGGCGCACCAAACAGATGTACCGCTCGTTTGAGAGCAGCAAGTGTGCTATGCTGACTCTTGTTAGTAGCATAATAGAGCAATACATACTTTGTGAAGGCGTCAACAATAACAATAACGTACTCTTGGTCGTTTGAAGTACCCAATTTGCCTGTAATATCCATGTGTATTACTTGGAAGGCGGCGGTTGGTTTCTGGATAGGATGCAGTTGAACTTGCACAGCACCAGATGTTCCTTTTGACGTCTTGCAAGGCACGCAATTGTCTACAAACCTTCGAACAGAAGTGCTCATCTTGTCAAACCAATAGGTTTCTTTGATCTTCTGCAAAGTCTTCTCCCATCCAGGGTGTTTTAGAGCGGTGTGGTAGGAGTTGATGATGCTCCATTGGAAGGACTTAGGTACAACCGTACAGACCTGTTGCCCGAAAACGGAGTCAGGTAAGTTTTTCTTCAGGACATCGTTTTCTAATACGTAACCTTCTACCGGTCGGTTGTCTCGCAAACTATCCATCAGTGGACGCAGTGTTTCGTCTCGTCGTTGTTCCACTTTGAGCCAATCTAGATCTCGGGTCAGAACGTTTACTGCAAGCTCACCTGGATTTCTGCTGAAGAAGTCTGCGTGCTGTAGTCGTTCCCCTTTCCGGTATTCTACCTCGAATTCATAGTTTTGTAAAAATGACCACCAGCGATGAATTCTTGGCAGGAGATCCTTTTTGTGTTTTGATGCTTTAAGCGCGTTGCAATCGGTTATTACGGTGAACTTTCGTCCGTATAGGTACTGCCGGAAATGTTTGATGGCTCGTACTACAGCCAAGGTCTCCAATTCATACGAATGGTAACGACTCTCGGCATCCGTTGTCCTCATACTCATGAAGGCTACAGCGTGTTGACGTCCGTCTATTACTTGAATTAGTACTGCACCAAAGCCTAGACTGCTAGCATCTGTGAACAATTGTATTGGTGCTTCTTCTTGAAACAGGGTTAGTACTGGTGCTGACGATAAACACTGTATTACCTTACTCCGTGCTTTTTCATGTCGATCATTCCATTCCCATTTAGCACCTTGTTTGGTCAACTCGTATAATGGTACCATGATACGTGAGAAATCAGGAATGTATTTTCTGAAGTATCCGGCCAAACCGTTGAACTGCCTTACTTGTTTAGGCGTTTTTGGCACAGGTGCTTTAACTAAAGCTTCTACTTTCTTTGGACTGGGTTGAACTTGTCCATTGGAGACTACATTCCCCAAATACTCGATTGAGCGTTTGAAGAAACTGCATTTGTCGGCGTTGATTGAAAATCCGGCTTCCTGTAGAGCCATGAGAATGCGCTCAATGTTTGATAGTCCTTCAGTGAAATCTGCACATTTACTCAACACATCATCAACGTATACCTGTGCAGCAGTTCCCAGCAGTGGAAATAAGGCTCTGTTGATGCACCGTTGATAAACCGAGCAGGCGTTGCTCAAACCAAATGGCATGGTTACGTATTCATATAAACCATCAGGTGTGACGAAAGCCGTTTTCTCGATCGATTCCTCAGAGATGGGTATTTGATGAAAACCAGCAGCCATATCTAAACTTGTGAAGAACTGACCATTAGCTAGTTGATCGATCTGATCAGAAATCAATGGAAGCGGGTAATGGTCACGCAAGGTGTTGGAGTTCAGCTCTCGGAAGTCTACACAAAGACGGTCATCACCATTTTTCTTTTTGACCAAAATGATCGGGCTTGAGTAAGGTGACTTACTTTCACGGATAATGTTGTGATCGAGTAATTCTTTAATGATAGCACGAACTTTTTCCCGTTCAACTGGGCTAAGACGGTATGGTCTTCGTTCAACATACTTGTCGGGATTCTTCAATCTGATTTCTAACTCACCGGTATTGACCCTGGTACTTGGATACCCGCGTATAAACAAATGCTCATACTTATTCAGGAGGGTGCGTAGCTGTGTAATCTCCTCGTCGTTGGTAAGATCGCAATCCAGTTTGTCAAATATTGGGCTCTGCATACTGACATGGCTGATAGACTGCTGATGAATAAGCCTGGTTCCTTTTGATGTTATCATCATACTTAGGTTGGTTTCATGAATCAAATTCATCCCTACTAGAATATCCGTGGATATTTCGTAATCTGGCAGCACATAAAATTGCAATTCGACGCTGATGTTGTCTATGACACAAATCGTTTGCAGCTTGGTTAGTGACAAAACTGGAAATTGCCCAATACCTTTCAAGTAGTTTACAACTTGACTCCTCTGCCCGGGTAAAGCTGCAGCAACAGACTCTCGCATAATTGAGCACTCTGCACCGCTGTCGAACACAGCTTTGATAGTTTTTGCACCTATTTGGATGGTGATTGGGGCAAGTTTAGTACCTGCAATGCAGTTAACACTGGACGTCAAGGAATTCTGACGCTTGAAGCATACTTCGTAGGTATGGCCTGTTTTCTTGCAAAATGTGCAGGTAGGTATGTTTGTTGATTTACCTTGCTCTGATTTAGCCTCTGGTGGTTTGTATCTGCATTCGGTGGTAGCATGATTGGTTCTTTTGCATATGCGACAACCTGATGTGGAACTATCGGAAAAACGTGGACGTTTGCTCGGTATTGTAGAGTTTGAGCTTGGTTGAGGTCGCTTTTTACGTATGGATGTTGCAACAGAAATGAGTTCAGGAACCGTAGTTGCCCTTGCATTTAACAGTTCGATCCGCAGACGTTCGTCATTGATGCATCCAATGACAGCTTCTACCGCATCCTCGTTACCTAGTTTATCTTTGGTGACCCTTCTCCAAAGGACCCAGGCACGTGACAGAAACTCGGCAATATCCTTTGACGAGTCGTAGACATGCTCTCTGAACCGAATAATATCTCGTGAGTACCTGTTTTCTGGTTCAAATGTGGTGATGAGGTTATTGCATAGCTCTTTCCATGTTGACGTAGTCACCATCCAGTCGTCGACCCACAATTTGGCTCGGCCTTTTAACAGGCTACATACCTTCATTCGAATGTCAAAGTCGTTAAGTTTGTATGTCTCAACAGCTTTGTTTATATGTTGGCACCATTCGCGTACACCAACACTAGTGTCCGGATCAAACGACGGTAAATAAACATCCTTTATTCTCACTTTTGTTTCAGCAGGTGGATTACATAAGCGCTCAGACATTTTCTGCATTGTCTGCATCATTTGGATGAAGAGCTGTGGTGGTACCCCACCCAAATATGGGTTAGATACAGGCGTAGGTGTGTCCATGCCCAGCTGTGTGGCATGTTGTTGCGTGGCATCGATGCTCATTTGCTGCGGTGTATCAGGTGATGGACGAGCTGATGAGGAAGTGGTTTGGATTGAAGTCGCCTCCAATCCCACTTCTGATGACGGGGCACCTGCCCCAGAGTGGTTTTTAAAATGGGTGACGTCAGCATTGCTGACGTCACATTCTTCATCATCATGCTGCTGCTGGTCGCTCATGAGAAATAAAACACTCAAGTTGGTGTGTTCGGTCCGACGGCTCGAGCGAGAATGGGATCAGCTCTCACCGCCGGCCGTATTTATAGTAAAACCCCGACGCTAGACAAGCAACGATTGCGTGAATACAAAAAGTTACTTGTTGGTGCCAAAGAGTAGCTTTTTACAGTCAATAAATTCACAAATGATTTTTGGAAGTTTCTAAAGATCAAATTAACTACTAGATTACCTAATCTTAAACTTAACAATGAAATAATCACAAATCAATAAACAACTAATTAATTAATGATTTTAGATTCAATCAAGCAAACAAACATAACAACTTGATTTAACACGTGGTTTTAAACAGTCGATGTATTTCTGAGGCTTCTATAACAGCTTTGCGCCGATATATATATATGACCATTTCACACAACGCCCTCTAGTTCCAAACTAAGCAACGCTTGTAATATTGGAACTAGATTGCTGATAAGTGATAATAATACTTAAATACTTTTTTTGTAAATACATACTTATAATACACTAGCAGTTACCCGTGACTTCGTCCATGAAACAAAAACAAAAAAAAATGTTACTTAAAAAAAAGCCGGAAAAGTAGCTTATGTGTTAATCCAGGTTACGAGCAATAATATATTCCAAGTTTCATCCAAATCGGACCAGTAGTTACAGCGTGATTGAAATACAAACATCCAAACATCTAAAAAAAAAGTCCAGTCCAGTTGTGTGCAAAGTCCATGAATATTTATTTATTTTTATTTGTTTATCTAAACTTTGACAATTATAATAGTAGTGGGATAGTATACATGTAGACATAGAACAAATATGCACGAAACCCTATATTCAACAAAATATTATTTGACTGCAAACAAACAAATCAAATAAAAGACAGAACATTACGGCATCCGCAATCTCCGGCTCATAGATATATAAATAGCCACCAAAAGCCTTCGAGATGTGCTTATTCGTCCAAGCTTCGAGATCAAAGTGATTCAAACATGGTCTCGCCGCAAATATGTTTGTAACTCTATATTATGTAGATCCTATTAGTTTGTACATGTTGGTAGTTGGCTCTTTGTGGAAGATCCTAACGTTTAATAAATATTCATGGACATAAATTATTTCTAAAGTTTTGAAAAATTATATTTTTAATTCTTAATTCTTTATTGCACACAACACAAGACATAAACAAAAGACAGAAATAGATGACATGTACAAATGCGAGCTTAACCCTAACAAGAGTTTTCTTCCAGCAAACCTTTGGGGCTAGAGAGAGGTGACTATAGAGGCAGGTCCGTGTACATAAAAGGTTATAATATAACGGAAATTCGATACTTACTAAACTAACAAATCAATATTATTAAGAAAAATAAAGTATTAAACTTAGTTAATAAAAAAAAATTCATGAACATTTCACAAAACGCCCTCTAGTCTCAAACTAAGCAAAGCTTATAATATAATAATACTTGTAATATTTTTAAAGTGTCATAAAACGCAGAAGGCCCACCTGATGTAGAACGGTTTCTGCTGATCGCAAGCTCATATAACTAACGATGCTGTAAGTAGAACATCACCATCGATTAACCCTTTCTATCAAAATGCGATCATGTTACCGGCTTAGGGTTAATTGACTGAACTGAGAGCGGCTAACAAGCAACGTTTTTAAAATAGATTATTTTAGAGGGTAGTTTTAATAAAATCTTGTGTCTAGTATAAGTATCATCAGGGTTTTGTGAAATATCAGAAAAGCTTCATAAAAGTCAAATAATGGCAGCCAAAATGACTTTTATGACATTCCAACAAAACCATAGATAAAAGATTTTTGATTGGTGAGATTGCGGGCAAACGCTTGCTTATTTTTATTAAAAAAAAATAGAAAATAAATTATATTTGTGTAAAACTTTATTTAACTTCAGACAGGCAGAAACAATGGTGCTTCAAAACGTAGAGAGCCCTCATGTAAGCAGTCAAGCACCCTATCTGTAAGCTACTCGTGCTTCTTTCTCTTTTTGTTCCGTTGTATTAACATGCATCTGTCTCTTTCTCGCACTTGAATGAAGAATCAGAAATGTTTGACATGATCGTCTCAAGAGATTGAGGTAATACTATTATTTCTACTGTAATTATACTTACTTATACTTCAATCTGGATCTTTTCAAGGCTAGAGTGAATAGGTGTTTACAAGATTATTAGATAATATATAATAATATAACTTCAAATCTATAAACGATGTTGAGGTCGATTCAGGTACTGAGCGAAAGTGAGTAGACTATTTAGCTTCTGTTTATAAATTCGGGGGTAAGTTCAATTTCATAACCAGAGCCATAAAGTTAGCTTTAACAAGCTTATTAATTTACGGTAACTTCCAATTTACAACTTTATTAACAAACCAATTATAAAATCAAATTAAACAATCAATCTTCTATTTAAACAATTCTCAAATGTACTCCATAAAACGATAGACGTTTGATAGTTTGAATTATACCGCACGGTCGCCTTGTAAGTTATGCGTCGTTGCGCGAATCGTTGCTAGTTGACGCGCAATGTATATCAAAATATCAAACAAATCTTTCGTTTTGCGCAGGTCCCTCTAAGGAAAGGAAACTTCTAATTATTGTTCCGGATGGGGAAATACGGCAAATAATGGAATCTCCCGTTACTTCAAATAAGACTTAAACTTTTCTATAGCAATTAAGTACGGGAAAATTCACAATCTATCACATTCTACGTAAAATGTGGCAAAACAATTTTCTCAGGATGTAATAAAATTAAATAGCGCTAAGGTAATGGTAAGTTTATTATAAAATACCTATTTGATTACTAGTTGTCCTGTGAGAACATTAGACCTCGCGAGCCTTTATAACCGTGCAATAACCAACACTTTCCCTTTTACCCTGGCTAAGTAAATCTAATTTCAGGTGCTTGAATTTTCCAATAGGCCCTTATGTAGACTTTTGAGCAAAATAAGGGTATAAGTTTTAGCGATTACTCGCGTTCCCTTGGTCCTAAGAGGTCGAATCTGGTGTCTACGGATTTGTCTCATAAAGGCGAAGAGGACTGTGTAGTCTCATTGATATTGGTAGAAGTCAATTTTCGGGAAAAAAAATAAAAAAATAATTTCCCCTTTTTTCCCCTTTCCAATCCCCCTTTTTGGAAATATTTTTACACCATCTTGTGTAGAATGAAATCTTTCGTGTGCTCCTTAAATTTGATTGAAATCCGTCGATAAATAACGCTACAGCAAACTTTCCCTCTTTTCTCCCCTATTTTCCCCCCAATCAAAAATCCCCGACGACAAAAAAAATCTAATAATTCATATAACCTGTGTACCAAGTTTCGTCCAGATCGGTTGAAAAATGCGACCTGTAGAGGAGAACAGACAGACAGACAGACATCCGGACAAACGCATTTTTGGCCAATGTGGAAACTGAGACGCTTCGCTCGCTTCGCTCGCTCGGTCAATTAAGAAGATAAATTGACTCGAGACGAAGTAGCTTTACCTAAATAACAGTAAAAATAACCAAACAAAAGCTTAATAAATAAATAAATAAATAATAAATATTCTTGGACTTTACACACAACACCCTCTAGTCCCAAACTAAGCATAGCTTGTGATATGGGAACTAGATGGCTGATAGAATACTTATATACTTTTTTTAATATAATAATTAATAATTCAAAGTGATAGGGTGATTTTATTGAATAAACGCATTTTGACTTCAAATCAAGGAAAGATAAAAGATAAAAAACGTTACTTATTGCACACCAGCCCCCGTATTCCAATCTTTTGCTGTCAAGTTATATTACACTGCCCAGAGTAATTTCTTCAGGTCACGTGGTACAAAATTGTACCACGTGACCTGAAGAACGTGACGTGATCATTCTTTTTAGACACTTGACAGCAAAATATGGGCGAAAACAATATAAATGACATCATAATGTCACTACTCAGTCACAGAATAACTATGAGTTAGTATGAACTGACCATGATTTAAAACTTTGCAGTTCAACTGAGGTTGGAATACCCCTGCTTGACTAGGGATTACCTATACCAAAATAAAAACAAAACTTAAATAAAAACAAAACTTAAATAAAAACATAGGTACCTATCTAAGTATTTATTTGTAAAGTCACATCGAAAATAGTACACACATTAAGTAGGTATGTTCATCTACTAAAATCGGTAAAAAAACTTATACACAAATTCCTAAAATTCAGTGCTCCCCAGGAAGTGCCTATTTAAAAATACTTAAACTTAACTACATTTTAAAACAAGCATCAAATCAACTCAAGTGTAAGACTTAAAACCGAGCCTTTGAAGCAGCAGAGCTTAACAAAATATCATAAAACTCTACGATAAGCCGTAATGATTCGTAAAAGAGAAAACCGCTGATCGATTAGGAGGATACAACCACCGCTCAGTATTTAGTACACACGGCTACACGTCAGGCTAGACACACAACATCACCTTAGTCGTTTGGAAAGAGAGCGCACTGCGCACACGATTCGCAACGTTCAACTTCTAATAGTTCAAAGATCCTGCCCCCGTATGCCAATCTTTTGCTGTCAAGTTATATAACACTGCCCAGTGTAATTTCTTCAGGTCACGTGGTACAATTTTGTACCACGTGATCATTCTTTTCAGACACTTGACAGCAAAATATGCGCGAAAACACATCAAATGACGTCATAATGTCACTATTTAGTCACAGAATAACTATGAGTTAGTATGAACTGACCATGATTTAAAACTTTGAAGTTCAACTGAGATTGGAATACCCCTGCAGCGCTCTGTAGATTACCGCCAGCACGTACTAGATCTAGATTTTTTTACTGGATTCATAAAACGCGGAGTTTTATTAGAAGCGGTAGTAACTAGTTTACGATTTAATCAGCAACGAATAGTGGTTTCACTACTTCCAAGATTATAACTTAAACGGGTATACTGAAGTTAGTGGTAAAAATACCCATCAAAATAGTCGTTTATTGCTACGGGTTTCAACTTCATGTAGATCAAACATTATTAGTAACAATTTTCTATTTTTTTTTGGTCTGCCTAAACCGTCTAGTGGGACAAGTGGGAAGATTATAAAATAACTTTCCGTTCGTTCTACATAATGGGACCAGCAGGGGTATTCCAATCTCAGTTGAACTGCAAAGTTTTAAATCATGGTCAGTTCATAATAACTCATAGTTATTCTGTGACTAAATAGTGACATTATGATGTCATTTAATTTGTTTTCGCGCATATTTTGCTGTCAAGTGTCTAAAAAGAATGATCACGTGGTGTAATAGTACCACGTGACCTAAAGAAATTACACTAGGCAGTGAAATATAACTTGACAGCAAAAGATTGGAATACGGGCGCAGCGGGAAAAACTAACACTTACCTACATTACTTACTAGCTATATATATTCAAAGTTTCATCCAAATCAGACCAGTAGTTGCATCGTCATTGAAACACAAACATCCAAACATCTAAACTCCCATATTTATATATAAGTAAGATTTTAACATGCATCCTCGACTGGAATAATTATTGCACTTTTAGGGTTAAACGTGCTTATTGTTTAAATGTGCCTTTTGATCCCCGATAATTGTCCAAAAAAGAACCAATTAGTACTAGGTACTAGAAAACCAAAAAACTTTGCAGATTCTAAATAGTTTATGTATTTAATTGTCATTGTATCCAATAACAAAAATAAATAAATAAATATTCAGGGATATTTCACACAACATCCTCTAGTCCCAAACTAAGCAATGCTTGTAATATGGGAACCAGATGGCTGATAGAATACTTATATACTTTTTTTTTGTAAATACACACTTATAATACATATTAAAAAAAAATGGTAGTAAAATGCGGAAAACCCGCTTATTTTGCGGCAAAATGTGCAAATATGACCGTTAATCACCAATTACGTTAAATTAACGTGAGTTACGACAGAAAGGGTTAATTAAGAGTACCGCAAATGGGAAGAAACAGAGTGGAAAGAATAATGCGGTTTGCTTTATGCGTGTTTGTAATGGAATAGGGTCTTAGTATATATAGGTTTGTATATGTTACTGTAAAAACCAGATTTACCGACATGAGTTGGTAAATGTAAGAATTTCTTATAAAATGAATGAGTTTTCGGCCTTTTACCATGAGAATTTGGTACATCTTAGGATTTACCAGTATCGGCTGGTAAATGTTGGTTTTGGGATTAAAAAAATTAATAGGTAGCTACTTTTGCATATTTTTTCTTGCCATAAGCTCGTCCATTATTTCACTATAATGTTTTACACTGATTTTGGTGAATCTTAAGATTTATAGTAACATCTATAAGACGAGGGATAATGTCAAACATATAGTCGCTCGCACTTTTCAACATTTTTGAAGATACTGTATGTAAATGTGCAAAATCGCAAAACTTCACTGTCCAGAGCAGGGTTTCTTAAAATGGGGTCCACGGACCCCCCAAGGGGTCCGTAAGAGGTGTGTCAGGGGTCTGCAGCAGCTCAATCAATTCAAATCCCTACAAAGTGGTGCGGTGCGACCATGGTCGCGGCTGCCGGTTCGCGACCGCCCAAATCCAAATCTTACCTTTTGAAATAAATTTGCAGTAAACTACATCATTTGCTTGACTACTCTCACTGGTTATTGTTTTTTCCACAATATTCTTTGAGAGGGGGTCCGTGGCGTTTTAAAAATTCTCAAAGTGGTCCGTGACTATAGTTTAAGAACCACTGGTCTAGAAAATAACAATGCAAAGGCTCAATACAAATATAATTTCGATCTAAACAATTTTTTCAAACAAATATATAAAAAGTAATTTATTCACAAAGAAAATTATGACTAATACAGTATTTACAATATTTATAATATATAAAAAATACACAAATATATTGAGTTTGCAGTATTGCGTATGCTAGTCAATGGTTTCACTCATCTGAAGACGCAACAAGATGAATGCAAAAGTACACAGTAGACATGTAGCTTAAGATAGTGGCGTAGAACTGAAATGCTTTTACATACGTATGTCGCAAATATAACGCAATTTCTACACCACTTTTTCTAACACCTTCACGTTTTAAATCACCCATAAATAAAAAAATAATGCATGATATACTGCCATCGAAGAGGCTGAGAGAACAATAAAAATGTCGTATATCTTTCGAATGGTATTTCCCGTCTATTTTCACTGCGAGGCAGATATTTTCTATGAACTCTACAAGCTATTGGATATATCTGCAAGCTATTGGATATCTCTGCAAGCTAGTGGATATCTCTGCTACCTGTGGATATTGCATTGAATTTGATATTATAAAAAAACTCTCTTCCGTAGACCAATAACAGTATTACAATTGACTTGGTTTGATTTACGACAACAATTTTATTAGTTTGTTTGTAAACTTGTGACGATAAACGTGCCATTTTGATGGTTTTATAACGTGGTACATTGTGAGAACAGCTGAGGTATATTTGTACAAACAAAAATACACAATAGTAATATTTAAGGTTGTTAAAAGTTCAAGTGGTGACAAAGCGCTGGAGGCTTCGCTGTCAAGAGACAGCGGTTGTGATTTCAGACACAATAGAAATAGATATACTGAAGTTCTGTATTATTTACTATATATTATATATATACACTATATATTACGACGAATGTGAGTACCTTGACAAACCTCTTAAGGTTTTAAGGTGCAATATTTTTGAACATTATAGTAGATATAAAAAAAAAAAAAAAAAATTATATCCAACTAGGTGTTACCCGCGACTTTGTACGCGTGTACCTTTTTTTCAGACGTTTTACACTGGTCTTATACACCAAAACTCGTACTAGACCCTCTGAAGCAACTGTCGTAACGAAACGTCATCCTTGTCTCAAAGTATTTATTGGTGCTGCTAATCCCGTTCGATCATTTTATCCTGTAGGTCCTGTTAATTATTCAGATTAAAAGTAGGTAGCCAATGTATCCAGGTTACAAATTTCAAGTTACATCCAAGTTGGTTCAGCAGTTTCAGCGTGATTGAAAAACAAACATGTAAACTTTCACATATATAATATTAGTAGAAAGTGGGATGGTATTTATTTAACGACACCGATCTAATAAATTAATCTTGTCAACGTTTTAGTTTAGTTTTTTTTGGTTGGTGACGTCACACGCCAGCCATTTTATTTGCTAAATAAAAATCCAAAAGAAATATGTAATAGAGCCAGAACTAATAATTGGTAACCAATTTTTCCGCTAAACAAACAATTAGACTGACGAAACACTCACTATATCAAATAATTGACTCAGCGCGCAAATATTTGATCTGGGAATATTTACGAGGCCCGAGAATTGAACGTTGGGCCTACTTTTACAGCTGTGATAGCATGGCTTGATCAGTGCAGGGCAACAAAACAATTGCTTGAAACAAAAGAACGGCTAAAAATGTGCATGGAGAGTTAGCACCTATCCATATTAACTGCGCAAGAGTCGGTGCGCAAAATAAAAAGTTAGGCGCATATTTCCTTCAAAGTCAAAGTCATAAATCTTTTATTCAATAAAATCACAAGGATTATTTAGAATCGTCTTGTAATAACTAGGTGATCCTAGGCGCCAGTTCCACGCGACCAGAGCCTAGAAGAATGGGCAAGAATCTACGGCCTGGTTCCTAGCGTTTTTTTGTAGAACCCTTCATTTTCTAGTTTTATTTCTTAATCAATTTTTAAGCAAGCGTTTGACCTCAATCTCACCTGATGTTAAGTGAAGATGCGGTCGACGATGTAGCACGCTTACCTTGAAGATACCTATTCACTCGTCTCTTGAAAACATCTAATCTATATGAAGGTGGAAACACAGACAAACATAGTAACGGATAGTTCGGTGTATAGACAAGAATCAAATCATAAGTTCTGCTCAAACGTCAAAACCTTTTCAAAATAGCACGATCGTTTTACTGGCGTTTTACGGGTTTTCGTTTATTCATAGTTCTTTGACTCAAAGAACCGGCACCTAGATTTATTTAAAGCCAGTTTCCATTTATAATAACCTCTGATTTTATCTTCACGGGATCCTGTTAGATCATACATTAAGTAAACTGGTCAAGGCGCAAGTTTTATTTGCGCATGGGTAGTGTTCCGAGTGAAATATTCGCTGTATAAACAGCTCTCCATTTTGTTATGTATCGATATTTCCTAGTGTGGGTAGTTTTGTACCGACGTACTTTATCGAATAAATGCCTACCGGCAGTTGGCTCTAAATCTCCATCTTTTATTGTCGCATCACATTTTTAAATATATTTCCAATGTAACAAGAGCTCCCATTTGTAGGATTTTTAATGACGATACGTTTCAGGTTAGACTGGACGTGTAATAATTGTAAGCTCTCTTAGGGCGTCTTGCACCAAAATCACTAAACGTATTTAACAGCTAAATCGATTTAAATCTGACGTATTTGTATGACTTGACAACGCGCTAAATACTATTCAAGAGTTAAACGCGTTTAGCGATTCTGGTGCAAGCCGCCCCTAAGCTTGTAAGAAATGCAACTCACGCCAAGTAGTTCAGCTGTTTAACCTCCAAAATTGGAACTGCGTACTCGATGGTTTATTCAAAAGATGATGGGATGAGGATCATCTCCTGGATTTATGGAAGGTTCGGAACGTACATCACGAGATGCAAGCAAGTGGCGAATTCGCTAGGCACGGACGAGCTTCGATTATTAAATAAATATACTAATATATTCATGGACATTTCACACAACGCCCTCTAGTCCCAAATTATGCAAAGCTTGTAATATGAGAACTAGATGCTGATGGAATACTTATACTACTACTTACACTTACTTATTTACTTTACTTATACTTTATTGATGAGTTGAGTTGATGAGTTTGATACACAACAAGTCGTTATAATGAAGAGGTCTTCTTCTTTGCGTGTCAATGGTATGACTAATGAAGAGATAAATATTGATGATGATGATGATGATGATAGTAATCAAGTTGATGAGTTGAATACCTATACTTTTTTTTAGTAACACCCAGACATAGAACAAACATATATGTTTGCCACACAAAAATGTTTTTTCTTAGTGGGGATCGAACCCACGACCCACAGCACGGAAGGCTATTACCGACTGAGCTGTGACGCCTGTCAGAGTATTATTAACTAGCAGTTTTCCCTTAGTCCATGAAAAAAAAAATAATATATATAACCTAAAAAAAGTGGAAAAAGTAGCCTATGTGTTAAGCCAAGTTACGAACTATAATATATTCCAAGTCTCATCCAAATCGGACCAGTAGTTACAGGTGATTGAAAGACAAACATCCAAAGTGCTGGTCAGCACTCACAGTGCCCAGCCTACCTACCTACCTACCTACCTACCTACCTACCTACCTACCTACCTACCTACCTACCTACCTACCTACCTACCTACCTACCTACCTACCTACCTACCTACCTACCTACCTACCTACCTACCTACCTACCTACCTACCTACCTACCTACCTACCTACCTACCTACCTACCTACCTACCTACCTACCTACCTACCTACCTACCTACCTACCTACCTACCTACCTACCTACCTACCTACCTACCTACCTACCTACCTACCTACCTACCTACCTACCTACCTACCTAGTAATAATTGTGTAGGTGATTATTGTTTTCTTTCTTTTTTATGCTTGTTCTGTGCTGTACCTGTGTTGTGATTGTGTGTCGAATAAATAAATCTCTATCTCTCTCTCTCTATCTCTAACTTTGACATTTATAATATTAGTGGGATATTATTAAGTAGGTAGAATACTAGGAAGATTAGTTGTGCTAACTAGCCGTCTACGGACTTACTTATGAAAAAATCGTTAATTTTCACATGGATCTGGAAAGGTGGGTTCAGTCACAGGATGGATGCTTTCAGGGAGTAGAAGTCGCGGCCGCCCAAAGAAGCGCTGGCATCACGACCAGGACTCCTTCGACAGGGAATGGGCTAAACTAGACAGCGATCGCGGATAGTGGAAGACGAGGGTCGAGACCTTTGCCAAGCAGTGGACATAAAGAGGGATAAAAATTACTTAGCCACCTGTCAATTGAATCACACAAATAACCAGCCCCCGTATGCCAATCTTTTGCTGTCAAGTTATATTTCACTGCCCAGTGTAATTTCTTCAGGTCACGTGGTACAATTTTATACCACGTGATCATTCTTTTTAGACACTTGACAGCAAAATATGCGCGAAAACACATCAAATGACGTCATAATGTCACTATTTAGTCACAGAATAACTATGAGTTAGTATGAACTGACCATGATTTAAAACTTTGCAGTTCAACTGAGATTGGAATCGCCCCCCAGTAGGATTTTTCTTTATAAAAACATATAAATGCTGAGATATAAGTACACCAGAACGTAAATAGGATAAAAATGATAAAGCTGCGAAAATATCCTGTAAAAAACTTCATAAATAATAAAAAAGTTCGTCAAACATACTCTCCATTTACACGCTGAGAACGGAACCGTAGATGTAGTCAAAGAGCTCGCGGTAACAATTAAAAATGCAGATTCAGTCGTGAGACAATGTCAATTTAGTTTAATTATAGGTACAGGCCTATTTTCAACGAGACTAGTAAATGGATGCATCGATGCCGCAATCTACAAAAGCTCATCTTTTTCGTTCCATCATCATCATCAACCTATATTCGTCCACTGCTGGACGTTCGTTCCATATTTATACATTACTAGCTTCCGCCCGCGTCTCGTTTGTCCTAGATAAAACATCCAAACATCTATCCATTTAGTAGAAAAATCCATGTGCATGATCGGATATATTCTTATGTGGCGGAAATAATGAACTACTAAACTAATTTTGTAACATGACTTTGCCTTGTATAACCTCCATTGTTATAATTAAGGCCGAATAATTAAATCTGAAATCCGGATTTGAACTCACGACTTTAAGAGGCGACGGTTAAAGGTGGGGTTATTACCACTAGACCACCATTTGTAATAATACCTACTTGTAATAATGTTATGTAAAACTTTTACCATCATCTCTTTATCTAGCCGTCGTAGCTTGTAGCAGTTTCGTAGCACCGTAACTCTAAGTTATTGCTACGCCGTAGACGCGCTATGCACAATTTTGTTATTAGAAACTGAAATATGCCTTATGTGTATTGCGATAAAGTGTGAATTGCAGTAACACGATTTCAAAGATATTAAGGACAAGGCTCATGAAGATTGTTTGCTTTCTTACATTGCAGATGTTCGCATTTCTGTATTCTGATTGAAGGGTAAAGATGCGAAGGTACATGAAACTTGGCACTTTTACGTCTCAGAGTGATGCAACACAATGCCACACGAGACACGTCCTCGGTGAACGAGCTATGTGAGGATGTACCATCAGCAAAAGTTCTACCTTACCACCTTAAGGGTGCATTTCCTGTAAGCCGACTAGCCGTTAATTTTTGAATACCAATAGAAGCAAGTTATTTCGGGTGTAAAAGTTATGAAAACAATGGGCCGTCATAAAAATAAATAGATGTTTAGGTCTCTGGTTGGTCAAAATAAGAAGACAAAAGAAAAAGGCGAGGTCAGGTAGCAAACGCTTGCAAGCGAAACAGTTTCAAAAGTGGTAAGGCGGAAATTTTGCCGATAGTACAATGTTATGGGCAAAGGTAGCCTGTCAGCCACTCAATATTATTTTATTTTTAACCCCTGACGCAAAACGACGGGGTGTTATAAGTTTGACGTGTCTGTGTGTGTGTGTGTCTGTCTGAGGCTACGTAGCTCCCGAACGGATGAACCGATTTTGATTTTGTTTTTTTTTGTCTGAAAGGTGAATTAGTCGGGAGTGTTCTTAGCTATGTTTGATGAAAATCGGTCCAATATTCGGGGCTTTTTTAAATTTTTTATTTAATTACTTGTATTAGAAATAAATTGTAATTTTACATTTTACATGTCAAATATTTGATCATAACATAACGCCAAATTTCATATTTACGTAAAAAATTAAAGAGAGAATTCTTATTTTTATTTATTCAGAATTTCAGATTGACCGTAACCAACCAGATTGTAGCATTCAAAAACTAATGCGTTGATAAGTCAGTCAGTCAGAGGGTCATAGCTCACGACTTTGTTCGTGCATATTATTATGAGTGGCTGAGTATTTGAGCAAGCCATCCCATACAGACGGCAAAACGCAACGATAGCGCGTTCTAATCTACTAGTTGCGACATCTAGTTTTGTTTTTGAAAACTTCGGCCAGTTGTGAATTTCAGTAGCAATTTTTTACCCACGGCAGAGTGTTATTTTTCGTCAATTTTCTGATTCATGAAAAACTGTATATTTTAAACACCAATTTAATTTATTTAAATAAAAGATCAAAACATGCTATAAAGAATTAATAACAGTTTAAAATAGTTTGTTTATGTCAAGAGAAATAGCACAATCAAGTCAAGCAATAATCTTCTTCAAATCTATTAGTTATTTCAGAATAAGGACCTATTTTTTTAATACTAATTAGTACATTAGCTTCTTTCGTTTTTACATTATCTACGTTTTGTCAGTGAAAAATACCTTCTTATATTACTAAGACTTCACCAAACTTTTATACTTTTTAACCCGACCGCGGTGTTTACAATTAGATGTTTGAGAGCTTCGACCTGGATGAAAGAGCTGGATATAGACGCCAAGTGATTCTCAACTTTAGGTCAATATATTTAACTTCATTTTTATAGTCTATTTAATCGTCTACAAAGGTCCTTCCACTTATCGCGGTACATTTGATTAATATGTAATTAATACATTTCTGACACTTTTTTATATTTTTCTTGGTTTAGGGTTTATAGTAGGTAAGCCTGTTATGAATACGCCCGACATAAAAGTTGAAATACTTAGGTAGGTATATTTTTTGACAATTTTTTTAAGACAAAACTTTGGTTACCTTATTTTAATGGAACCGCAGATTGAGAAACGATGGACGAGACTAAAAGGTCAGTTTAATTTAAAATCTTGTGCATTATTAAAACTTTTGAGCTGTTTTTAATAGAAATACTATAAGAATTTCCAATAACAAAGAGCTTTTCTTTTTTTTTATACTCGTAACACGTTGAAAATTTTATTTACTTGATTATTATTTAAGAATATAAATAAAGTCATACATACATATCTGGGCCAGCGAATCAGCATTTCTATTCAGCGCGGCAATGCAGCCAGTGTCTTGGGCACGCTTCCGATTGGTACTGATTTGGATCAGTTGAGCTATCTATAAATCGTTTGCAACGGTGTGTAGATAGCTCAACTGCTTCATGTGTATTTAGTCATACTTAGATAAATACGTAAATAAATAAAAATTAGTAATAAGTAGTTTACGTTGGTATTTTACAATTTATATTTTAAGTAAGTTCCTAAAATAGTAGTAGGTAGGGTTAGTTTAGTTTATAATATTTGTAAAGTATTTTAGACTAGCAGTTACCCGCGACTTCGTACGCGAGTACTGTTTCCGTGTACATTATATTATCTGTGCGTGTATCGAGCGGATACTTCTTTGAGAAACTGACATTAGGTACACCGAACCCGTACTCGAATGTCAAACGTTAGTCGTTAGACCAAAGAGGTAGTACTACGCCCTGTCAAACTGACGACAGGACATCATCCTCTTGCTAAATTGGCGCTGCTAATCCTTTTCGTTCATTTTATCCTATAGATCCTGTTAATTATTCGGGATAAAAAGAAGCCCATGTGTCAATCCAGGTTACGAACTATATATATGCCAAGTTTCATCCAAGTTGGTTCAGTAGTTTCGACGTGATTGAAACACAAACATCCAAATATCTAAACTTTCGCATTTATAATATTAGTAGGATAGGATAGGATTATTAACAATCCTGTTTACTTATTTTAGTAAACAACTTTTCAATACACCTAGGTATAATAACCTTATTTAATATTTAGGTCGTAATATCTATTGTAGCCTAAATCTACGATTTACATTCCTGCTTTAATATAAAACTCGAGGAAATCGTTAGACCGCAAACAGAAATGGATAGGTCTAATGAACCGGCATTGTATTCTACCCACATTCATCTCCAAATACCTTGGATCAAATTAAATACTTCGTTGCCCATTGGTTCGTCGAGACTGAAGAATTTCGGGTATCTGTTTTTGTTTTGTTGCTTTTCTATCATTCTTGGACGAAGAAAGTCATCAATCTACCCTATACTCCCTATCGCAATAATTGCTATCATGCCATCATGCAATGGACTAAGAAAGTATAGCATAATGTTTAAGTTAAAAATCTTTTACTCAATAAAATCATGACGATCACTTAGAATTGTCTTATATAACTAGGTGATTCTAGATGCCAGTTCCACGCGACCCTAGAAGAACGGGCAAGGAACCACGGTCTGGTTCCTAGCGTTTTTTATTCCCGTGTCATTCAAAGATGGATGATGACAGAGCAAAACCAAACGAAATATCCAAAAGCGATGAAGCTTTGTAGTTACAACCTCAAGATAAAACCCTTGTTCTAAAATTAGCGCACATTCGAGCGTGATAGGAATTATGTAAATCAACCTTTTGCATGTCAAAGTGAAGGTAATCGCAAGATTTTAGCATAAACGATGTCTCCTTGTCTATTTATTAAGGCTCATATCACGGTCAAACCGTGAAAATGCCCATTTTTGACGTTCTAGATCTCTGAAACTGAAACTCTTAGATAATTTCGATTTATTGTATGATGTAGAATAATTATTCGCATTGACCGTAGCGGCCTCGCTTTTTAAAAATTTTTCTTACATATTTAAATAAAGCCAAAATTCCGAAACAAGTTTTTAATAAAACTCGCGCAGACACTTTTTCAAGCTTCTGGATTGAACTACTGTGCAAAGCAAACGAAATGAAAAATATCTACAAATATCTCTTATATACTGCCATTGACCGTAGCGGCCCCGGAATTCAGAAATAAGTATAGGATATCTACAAAAAAAAATCAATTCAAAACCATAAAATTGCTAAAAACGCTCAGAATTAGCCGTTAATTTCTCCATACTACATTAATATTATTAAGTAAAAATTATACCAAAATAAACTTTAGTTTATAATCAATAAAATTGTATACTTTTTATTTAAATAATTCATTTTATTATATTGAATAAACGTAATTTAAAACTGCATGAAATGCGATCTCAGACTCTCGGACGAACTCAGACGCGCGCCAGCCCTTGAATCGCGGCCAAACTGTGATAGCCCTCTTAAAATTGATTGGGAAATTGTAAAGCGAAAGCTAGAGCTTAAAACTTTTGATTTTCAATATGTTTAATCATAGAAATTTTTGAAGATATATTTGTTTTAATATAAACTAGGTGAGGTTACTTTATAAGTTCTGTATATTAGGTTTAGTTAGACCATTTTTTAACCGATAAAAAATAAAAAGAACAAAATAAGTTCTAGTATTTTATACTTCAAGCTCTAACAAATAGCGGTTCATATCGATGACAATAAGTATTTACCTACCCCTGTGAATTTTCCACCTTATGTCAATGGAATTAAGGTTTAATTTATGTGGTTGGTTTATCGGAAAAATCGCATACAAAGTAACTTTGACTGATTCAATTTGCGTCATTAGTTCCCTTGTTGCTGACGTCACAGATACGATCCAGTTAGCGAGAAATGAAGCAGAGTAAATACAACCACGGTCGATTATATTTTATCCTTTACCTACAAAACACTATTGTAAAAATTTATGTTTTCATTGTTTAATGAATTTAAAAAAAATCGTTGCACAAAACAACGATAGAGTCACAGTGACCCACTTTATAGCCAGTAGTTATAGTCATTGTAGCCAAATTATGCCTAGAAAGTTAGTTCTTACTCTCAAGTAGTTCTAAGTTATCACTAGTAGCTTAAATAAGTCAAAGTCACTTAAAGCCTCGCTCATCCAAGTCACTATAACTTATAGATAATTCAAGAAATTCTATGTCACTATGACATAATAGCTTGTGTAGGTTGCAGTCACTATTGACCGTCTATAGCTCGAATAAACCAAAGTCACTTTGTCCCAATAATTTTTCACAGCGTAAAATAAATCTGAGTGACTACTATGAAAATCAATATTTGAAGGTTCATCGTATCGTTTAGGTTAAACTACGCAGTGACGCTGTCACTTTACAAAAGCCCGCGTCAACGCTCAAGGGGGCTGCGTAGTGTAACATGAATTTTCAAAGTAGAGGCTTTCTTATTACCACTGACCTGAGTATGAGAGTAGAACATGCTGAAGTTTGACACGATGACTGGTACCGGCAGGGCGATGGTCAGCACTCCCGCCAACGCGCACAATGCACCCACAAACATGCCCAGGTAGGTCTTTGGAGCCATGTCCCCGTAACCCACGGTGGTCATAGTGACTATGGCCCACCAGAGGCCGAGAGGGATGGACTTGAACTGGTTGTCTGGGTTATCCTGAAACATAGGTTATACAATTTGAAAGACCTCTGTGTTCTTATAGTGGCTGATGGTCTTGATGGTTTGACCCTAGTAGAAAAAAATACAGCTCAGGTTGGTATAGCTCTGTTTTCTGCGCGGCCGGTTTTGGGTTCGATTTCCGCCAAGAGCCAACTTTTTTGGCTTATTCCTAAAACACAAAGATGTAAGTGAATGTTTGTGGCAGTAAGGTAGTGTGGTCTCTCAATGATTTTTGACAAGAGAATTAGTTCTCAAGGTTTGGAGACATTTTTACTACCTAAAGTCGTAATTACAGAGCCATTTAGACACTTTTAAAAATCACGTGCGCCAAATAACTTTCCGAACGAATCTTATCTTGGAAACCGTAACTTAGAGCAGACTTGGGCAGAGTTTTAAACGGTTCATTTACTAGATCTAAGATATACTTACAATTATCAGAACAGGAAACTGTTTTTTTTCTTTTAAACTGCTGTAGATCAAAAAACACTGTCCTTACTCTAACAACCGTAGTATTTCAGAGCCCGTAGTTTGAGTTTTATTTAGTTCAGTTGCGGAAAGTAATTAGATTTTTAGTATAGACATTTACTTTCGTTTTACGTACGAATCGTTATTTTCAAAAATAAAATTTAATTTTTCTACGTGTGAAAATTGCTAATCACTTTTCGAAAATTAACAACGCAATGACTAAAGAAAGATAGCAAATACATTTATTTTGGGACACATACAATAGCACAATAATACACTAAAATCTAACAAGACACAAAAAAAAACATAAAAGTTACAATTGTACAATCTAGGGTAGGGTAGGGTAGGGTAGTGGTGGGTAGGGTAGGGTAGGGTAGGGTAGGGTAGGGTAGGGTAGTGGTGGGTAGGGTACCTACGTGGGTACTACGGGCTCTTAGCTAATAAAGCTTCGCCTACTTTATCTTCTGGATTATGTCACTGAATTTAATTTATCTACAGATCAACATACAACAGTCCCACATATACTCGTAAATTCTAACCCTACATTACTTATCGTGAGTGCCAGCTTTTGTTCTTAATTACCACAGTATTACAAAATCACAACACTCTCATTGTAATCGTACCAACGTGACATAAAAAAAGAATTTTTGAAATTGTTTCATAAATGACAAAGTTCTGAGGTAACAAACATAAAAAAAATTAGAAAAAAAATACAACTGAATTGAGAACCTCCTCCTTTTTTGAAGTTGGTTAAAAACGTGCCACAACGAGTATTGAATTTGCAACTATTGCAAATATCTCTGTTTCATAGTAACTAGCGACTACGCATAAGTACGCCCGAGCTAACTAAGCATCAATGCGTGCAAAATTTTATTTTTTATTTTTAAATATAATTATTTGGCAAATAAACGCATGAATTGCTCTCTGAAAGGCCTGTAATTGGAGCCTTTATTTAAATGCAAAGTGATACCTATCTGAAAACTTCATTAACGCTCGAAACAAACCGACTAAGCCACAGTATAAGGAGATAACAGCCAGTTCGGCAGAACCAATACCCACATCAAAATATTATTTTAAAGTACCTACTGAGATTGAGATAATAAGTAAGTCTGAAAAATGCTTACCTACACTTTATTATAGCTTACTAACTCGTAATATAACTTGAAATAAATAATTGCCGTTCCGTGCAACATTATTTAACATTATTATAAATATTTCATAAACTCTTGAACTAAAATTGCGTAACAGTGTTGTTACAGATACCAACATAGTTAACTCAGTAGAGGAAGTTTGAAAGTAGCTTGAGGGGTAAAAATTTATGGGTTGTTTAATGTAGATAAAAATTCATGTTACAAGAACTCCTTTTAGGGACTCGACTTTGTTCATATTTATATTCTTTAATGTTCATTATTTGTTATCCAGTGATAACTCTACTGTTGATATTATAATTCTTTATGCTCAACTGCTTCAGGTGTATTTTGTACATATTATAAATATTGTAAATACTGTATAAGTCGTAATTTTCTTTGTGAATAAATCTTTCCCATTCACAATTTTATAATATTTTTTCTGCACAGTAGGTACCTAATTATTTTTGTACCCAGACACATTATCAAAAGATCAATTTTACAAAATTATAACTCTATATAAGTGTTGTGTGTCTGTCTGTTTGTTTGTTTGTTTGTTTATTTGTTTCTTTGTTTGTTTCTTTGTTTGTGCCCTCGTAGCTATGAAAGTATTTGAATGCGATTGATTTAGGATGGTTCATAGCCAGGCTTGGTGAAAATTGGTGCAGCCGTTTCCAAGTCATGAGGATATAAATTTTATCAGATCTGAAAACCAGTTTTAAGAAATTACAGGCACCAATTCTATTTGCAATTTGAAACATTTAGTTCATTTTAATGTATTCAGATTTCATGAACTGGAGTCCATACTCCAAGATCTGATGATGATCAGTAATGATGAAGAGGATTTAAGGAGAGTTTCATGGTCAGGAGTTTTAAAACTTTCGTAAAATTAACTTTATTACAATTTTCACAACAAGTATATGCTAATGAAGTCGGATATCAGCATATAATACTGTGCTATATACAAGTTAGTACTCTGCATACCTTACACTGTGTTTCGTCACATTTGAATCGTATAAAGGACAGTTTACATTGACCATCTGACGCGTGAATATTATGCATAGAACGAAAATTGTACCGGTACTATGTATAGGGGTGGTTTCGGCTATCCCGAGGTTTTCATTTTCGAATGAATAATTTAATAGCAATGAACAGTTATTATTAACATAAATTAAAATAAATAATATACCTTTTCTACCATAATTTGTTTGCTGTTTTTTAACTGACAAAAGCCGGAGATAATAATAATATCGAGTAATATCTAAAAGCTATTTAAATTAAAGAATAAAATACAACCTGCCCAAGGCTGCAAGCGCAATACGGTGGCGGCCAAGTCAAGGCGGCGCCAGAATTTTTCATTGGCCGCTGCGGGGACTTGGCTGCCATAATGTGTTAGCATCCTTGATATTCTAAGCAACCGACTTGAGAACCTCCTCTTTCTTTTAAAGTCCGTTAAAAGAAGTACTAGGTAGAGTAAACGAGGAGAGAGCTCTTATAAAAGTTGTTGAGAAGGAGAGGAAAGATGATTGGACACATTACACTGCATGACAGCAATATAATTGACGGGAAGGTAGAAGGAAAGAGAGGAAGAGGAAGATCGCGTATTAGCTATATGAGCCAAGTGAAGGCGAAGATAGATGTCATGTCGTATAAGGACGTCAAGGAAGCTGCCCTGAAAAGAAGAAGCTGGCGAGAAATGCATATATTACGCCGACAAGAGCATAGCTCTTAAATTAGAAGAAGAAAAAAGTATCGAATCACGAAACGTACAAAAAGCAATTACACAATTTATAAAGTTCCCATTGTAATCCCCAAAAGCATATAATGAACTTATTTAAACGCTCGAGTTGCCAAGTGAAACGTGAATACGTGCGGTTTTCTCTTAATTGGTGTTTGCAAGTGGCTCGTCGAATTATCTGATACATTTACAGGCTTTGTGCGCGAAACACTGCTGGGAAACTAGATCTTTCAAATGAAAACTTATTGAATTAAGCGGCAGTGAACAGCGATTCAGCTACGATGACGTTTTAGCTGAGCTAAAGATCAGTTGAACCATAGTTGGAACCGAATATAATGTTAACCGTTGTAGTACAATTGATGGGGTCGTCCCATATAAAGTTTTCGTATTTTAATTATTACTCAGGAAATCGAAATGGATTAACTAGTTAAACCTATCCTAATGAATATTATTAATGCAAAAGTTTTGATGTTTGGGTATGTGATCCAATCACACAGAGCGACTGAACTAACATAAACTGTGGCTAAACTGATTTAGATGAAAGTTGGAATAGATAAAGTTTATGATGGAAAATTCTCTAAGTCAAGAAACTCTGAAAGCATGAACTACACGTGAAAAAGCTGCATAAGCTGTAATGTACCATCAGCAAAAGTTCTACCTTATCACCTTAAGGGTGCACTGTAAACCGACTAGCCGTTAATTTTTGAATACCGGTATTCAAAAATTAACGGCTAGTCGGTTTACAGTGCACCCTTAAGGTGATAAGGTAGAACTTATTAAACAAACAATTTGGTAGAAACAAATTATTTCGGGTGTAAAAGTTATGAAAACAATGAGCAGTCATAAAAATAAATAGATGTTTAGTTCTCTAGTTGATCAAAATAAGAAGACAAAAGAAAAAGACGAGGTCAGGTAGCTAACTGCTTGCAAGCGAAACAGTTTCAAAAGTGGTAAGGCGGAAAATTTGCCGATAGTACATCTTGAATTGAATTAAAGCTTTCTCCTGAACGAAGCTGTTATAAAAACATGCTTAAGGGCGGCTTGCATTAGAATCGCTAAACGCGTTTAACTCTTAAATAGTATTTAGCGAGTTGTCAAGTCATACAAATACGTCAGATTTAAATCGATTTAGCTGTTAAATACGTTTAGTGATTCTGGTGCAAGACGCCCTAAATCAAGGTAGAAAATATTTACCTGTGACTTTTCCGCGTAGTAAACCAAGCTTGCGAATATTACTATCCCCAATACCAGAAAAAATACCAACAGCGTCAGCTCCTTCGCTGAAGCCTTGAAGGTATGCACCAGGATCTTTAACCCAGGACTATGCCGCGTTAGTTTGAACAGTCTTAAAATTTTGATAATTGAGATAAATTCTAATATGTCTGCTTTGACCACGTATTGTTTCACAACAGTCAGTTCTACCAGAATGTCCATGTAGAAACTGAGGGTAGCTATAAAGTCTATTATATTCACTGGTGATCTGATAAATTCTATTAGGTTTGGCGCTACCTGCAACAAGGAGAAATACATTTTAAGATGAGTTTTAGAAACGATTCGGAATCCAGAAAAAAAATCGGAATGGAGATAATTTACACAAGTTCTGCCCCCGTATGCCAATCTTTTGCTGTCAAGTTATATTTCACTGCCCAGTGTAATTTCTTCAGGTCACGTGGTACGTTTTGTACCACGTGATCATTCTTTTTAGACACTTGACAGCATAATATGCGCGAAAACACATCAAATGACGTCATAATGTCACTATTTAGTCACAGAATAACTATGAGTTAGTATGAACTGACCATGATTTAAAACTTTGCAGTTCAACTTTGATTGGCATACCCCTGCTGATAACTTTTCGGAATAAGCTTTTAGTATTTTTTTTGTGGTAGAGGTAGGTAGATGCTGTTTTTTTTTAAGAAATGCAGAAAATAACTTTATTTTTCTAAAAGTAGTTTGTGCAATGAGGGTTTTATTAGTTCTCGTTCGTATGAGATAGTGGCCAACTCTGGTGACGGTGTTTAGGCCGCCTTAAGGCCTCCGTCATGGCTTAATCACTGCTAGAGCCGGGATACAACTCAAAACTATCCCAAATGTTTTGATATTCAACTCACACTACGTCAAATATTTGCAGGTAGTTGTTAAATTGTTGATAACAATGTTGTTGCAAACCCAACACCACTTTGAATTTGAGTATTATTGAGAATATTGTTTGTTTATTTTGGTATAATGGTTTCAGCTTGTTATTGTAAAGTTGCTATCAAATAGTTGTCAATTTTGAGTAACTCTTCCATTGTAGAGTACTAGAGTATAATAGGATGGGATTATCATGATACTTTTGCTCGAATATAACCTAAACAGTAGGCGGAGGTTAGTAACAAATATGGCTTTTATGCTCAAAGCCTCAAAGGCGTAAGAAGTGTGTAGGCGTACCTCCTTAATAATCCTAAGCTGGACTAAGAAAGGTATTGTTGTTAGAAAATAACTTAGAAATTGTTTAATATTAACATGAAAGCTACGGTTTATATTGAATGCATTGTCTGTGCCTTCCCATTGTAGAAAAATATTCCACACTTGAAATAATCCGATTGGTCGAACCATGCGGTCGAATCACGTGGCCAGAAGTACCGGTAACCAGTAACAAAAATCATTGACGCAGACACTCATACAATTTTTGCTCTGTAAGGTAACGCTGGCACAACCAACTCGGGATGATTGCCATAAAAAAGCCCTTTTTCTAAGTAACAAACCAATTCCAGCCCCCGTATGCCAATCTTTTGCTGTCAAGTTATATTTCACTGCCCAGTGTAATTTCTTCAGGTCTCGTGGTACAATTTTGTACCACGTGATCATTCTTTTTAGACACTTGACAGCAAAATATGCGCGAAAACACATCAAATGACGTCATAATGTCACTATTTAGTCACAGAATAACTATGAGTTAGTATGAACTGACCATGATTGAGGGCGTCTTGCACCAGAATCGCTAAACGCGTTTAACTCTTAAATAGTATTTAGCGAGTTGTCAAGTCATATAAATACGTCAGATTTAAATCTATTTAGCTGTTAAACACGTTAAGTGATTCTGGTGCAAGACGCCCTTAAACTTTGCAGTTCAACTTTGAGATTGGAATCGCCCGCCAGGTTGTCATTACAATGGCCAAACACTGGGTGCGATAGGCGCGAAAACAAACACGTCTGGCAATTAGGACCTTTTCGTGTACCCGAAGGTTTCAACTGCTTATGGCTACATGGAAGTACACTTTATGGACATGTGATCACGAGGAACAAGTCGCTTATAATCAAAAGATAGACGTTTCTAAATAAAAAATAAGATACTTGTCATTGGTAACCCTGGACCTAAAAACGGAAAGGATGTTATAAGATTACTAAGATTTCTGTGCGGCATAGCATACTAAATTAGCCATACTAGTAAACCATAATGGTACCTAGGTTTAATAGTCACACGGATCTTTGTCCTTCTAAAATACCTGCGCAGAACCCATTTATGGAACGAATTGGAGGTACGCGAATTTCGCACTTCGAACAAAACTGCAAGCGAAATCGTTTGTTGCACTTAATTTCAGAGGGATTATGCGTACTGCAGAGGTATGCCAATCAAAGTTGAACTGCAAAACTCATAGTTATTATGTGACTAAATAGTGACATTATGACGTCATTTGATGTGTTTTCGCGCATATTTTGCTGTCAAGTGTCTAAAAAAAATGATCACATGGTACAAAATTGTACCACATGACCTGAAGAAATTACACTAGGCAGTGAAATATAACTTGACAGCAAAAGATTGGCATACGGGGGTTGTAATATCAGTTTCAAAATGAAATGATATACGTATGATAAAAAAGAATAAAATATTAGTAACCTACATGACAAATTGATAGTGACAAAAGGCGAAAGGATGCTAGGTGGTCGGGGTTGAACCTAACCCAAGCTTGCCTATCGGAACATAATGAGGGTCTGATTGTGTGCTGAAAGAACCAACCCAGGTGTACTCCCACGGGGTAAGTGTCTGAAGGACTTTTTGTTTCAGGGTTTAATAAATTGAGCTGATAAGAGGTTTCAACTCATTACTTTGTAATTAAATATTTTTATTTATTATTATATTTAGCCCTTTGTGTCCCACTGTTGAGCAGAGGCCTGCCCCGTTGTGTCTACACACTCTGATCCTGAGCTATACTCTGCCAATCTGGCAAAAAACGGAATTCTAAATATATACATGTCGTGATTTTTATAATTTAGCAATTTATTTTATACCTTATTAAATATTAATCGAATTTATTGTTTGCGTCGTTTCTCGGCGGAAGTCTGTATTAAATATTTTTTAGTATTTTTCTGTAGGTAATGATTTCGATAATTTTGTAAACTATTTTATAGCTGATTAAATATAAATCTAATTTATAGATTATATAGTAGTTCGGCGGAAGCCAGAATTAATTATCTTTAGTATTTTTCTATGTATTTTAGTTAGTGAGTTGACCACCAAGTCATTACTGTTTTGTGATTGGTCGAGGTAATGAGGTAGCCATTTTGTGCTTGGAAAGGCTGGTTAGGTGTAAAAATATCGAAAGAGCGACCATTCGGAAATGTGACTTGGTGGAGAGAAGTAGCATGGTAAATTGTGTACTGAATAAAGTGTAATTCTTGGACGAGCTGGTATCATTCACTTCAATTCAGAAGTGGGATGAACGGTATGTAAAGTGATAATTTTATATTTTTTAGTGCACCCCTGATATATTTAAATTTCATTATAAAGTTATTAGTACATACATTATCCAGCCATTTATGTTAAATGGAATGAAAGATTTTGTTGGCATGTGTCGGTCGGGATTGCCCCGAGACTATCCGATCGTGCTAACTTCTGATTTCATAAAGTATAGGTGCCTACCTAATATGTTCTGAAAGACCGAAACTTTGTTTCACGGATCAGTCGGGAATACTCCGAGACTATCTGGCCGTGCAAACTTATCTCTCTTTTGGAGTTGTGAGTACCTACCTATACTGTCCATTGAATTTTAGATTGGTTGAATACCTACTGAGATATTTGGTTAGCCAGTACCTACTAGCCTGAAACGTACAGAGATTCATAGATTGGGGTGGCATTAAATTCATTTAGATTTACATTTTTTTTATATACGTTTGAATCGCTGTTCGCATTGACTGGTCGGTAATACACCGGGACTATTCGGTAATGCAAACACCCTTCGATTAATGGTTTACTTATTTTGTAGGTCGGTAGTTGCCTTATATTTAAAATATTATGCTACCCGCTGATAGCTATGATTTAAGCTAATTGTGCTAAGTGAGAATAAAATTAAAATAGAATGATATGGGCTAAGTAAATACTTAGCTACCTACTTAGGCCTCAGATAAATTAAATAAATATATATATTCATGGACATTTCACACAACGCTCTGTAGTACCAAACTAAGCAAAGCTTGTAGTATGGCAACTAGATTACTGATAGAATTATTACATAATACCTAGGCTATGTATGCCTCTGTTTAGCAAAGTGATTATTACTAAATGATTTAGAAGCAAGTCGGCTATGTATGCCTCTGTTCGGCCAAGTGAGCTACATTACTTAATGATTGGGAAGCAAGCCGGCTATGTATGCCGTAATTATTTCCAAGCCTCGTTATTTATGCCATGTGTGCATTATTTAAGATTCTTGTAGCACTACGCACTAGACTTGTACGTGACTAAGTATGTCGCAAAAAAATTACATGGACTGTGTGATAGTTTTACATTACTTAATGATTGGAAAGCAAGCCGGCTATGTATGCCGTAATTATTTCCAAGCCTCGTTATTTATGCCATGTGTGCATTATTTAAGATTCTTATAGCACTACGCACAGGACTTGTACGTGACTAAGTATGTCGCAAAAATTACATGGACTGCGTGATAGTTTTAGGCCAAGTGTGCCATTGAAGATTAAAGAAAAAAAAAACACGAGATTAGTTCAGTCTGGTTTTATTTAGTGAATGGTTATGTAGGTAGTTACCCTACTAATTACAATGATTTACTTCTGTTTCGAGTCCATGGATTCTGATGGTGCGATGATTCCTGACGATGAACTTCCTGTAGCGCACGAGCATTCCAGATGGAAATGGAAAACTTCAGTCTTAGGAGTGCTGTGTCGTCGTTGAAGATCACCGAACCCCTCATTGGAGTGTTGAGTGGTTTAAACAAGGTTAGATCCAACCATTTTTATGTTTCAATCTTTGGTCGTAGTTTGCATGAGTCAATTCTTTGTGCAAGGTTAAACGAGTGCGTAAAATTAAGTGCTCCCGGATAGCGAAATGCTTGAAGGGCAATGTTTTTAGTTTATAACCTTTCAAACCTGAGTTGAAACTAAATTTTTGCTCGCACAGAATCGATAATATTGCAAACTTTATATGAGGTTATGCGTGCTGACAGTATGTAGACTATGCCCTGCACTCTGACGTGCGCCGGTGATGTCAAGACATCACCGTAATAGTGAATACGATGGTTGTTATTTTTATAAATGGAATAACTGATGCATTGTATTTGTAGATACATAGTTATGTGACTACCTTCCTACCTGGAAACCTAAACCTAAAGTCCGAAACTATGACCTTAGCATTAATTAGCACAAAGAAAATTATGACTAATACAGTATTTACAATATTTATAATACATACAAAATACACATCAAGCAATTGAGCTATCTACACACCGACCTTAGTAGGTTTCCTGATTAATTGAGATAGATTGGTAAATAGATCTTTATTGATTGATTAAACGTAGGTTTTACAAACTTAAATACAAGATAAAATAAAACAAGTAGGTACCCGTTAGTAGCAAAAAATTAGATTTGTTTTTTCCGAAATGTTTATTCCATGGTGGTGTTGATCATCCCCAGCACAAGTGCTATCTGACAGACTGAAAGTTTTTCTAGTGCTTAGTACATTTAGTATGTGCGCAGGTAGTAAAGGTTTGAAAACATCAAAAGAGTTTTATTTGTTCTGTAAGTAGCTAGGCCATGGCGTCACTGTTTGTTTTACCAAACTACGAATTATCGCAACAAAACAGATATTATTTTATGTAAAGTTAAAGTGTGCCTCGACCAAATATATAGGCATTGGACTGTGGTCGTGCTTCTTTTTTTTATGCACATTGAATACCTACTTAATACAGTTATTGCTTTCACATGGTAACATAGTCGCAAGTCTACTTATTGTTATAGACTTGTTGATAGATAGCGGACGTGTTTATTTGCGGAATAGATGCATAACACTTTAGATATTTACAAGTACCCACCGATTAGGTTTTAGGAGATAAAAGGTAACCAAAACTTCGAGTTAAGCTCCTTAATTATTTTGTTTAGCAATCTTCTAGAGAGGTTGACATATTTGTCACCCATCGAAATACATACATGTGGGTCAGACATCACTGAAGTTTCTATTTGTTTGTTGGACAATATGTTATCAAGATTAACTGTCAAATGAAAGCGAGATGAATCGTTGGTGTAGATAGTGTAGTACAAGTAAGTCTACTGTGTGTACTGTGTATCTACTGTATAATCTGATGTGTCGTTCGTTGCACACATCTTGCTGTCACGATCACGATTTTCGTTCGTTCGTATGGGTTAGTGGCCAACTGTGGTTACGTGAGTGTTTAGGCCGCCTTAAGGCCTCTGTCGTGTCTTGACGACTCCTAAAGCCTGAACTGAAAGTTTTACGTGCCCTCCAAAGCATGGAAGTGCACACATTAAAACGCCACTAGCGGTCAGCCATCCAAATAGTGACCGCGCAGAACGTTGCTTAACTTAAATAACTAGTGAATATTTATTAAGCAAGCTGCACTCCTACGCCACGAGTGCAGTTGATGATTAGAGTCAATGTAGAGTCAATGTAGAGTCAATGTAGAGTCAATGTAGAGTCGATGTAGAGTCGATGTAGAGTCGATGTAGAGTCGATGTAGAGTCGATGTAGAGTCTATGTAGAGTCGATGTAGAGTCGATGTAGAGTCAATGTAAAAACAAAGTAGAGTCAATGTAGAGTCCATAAAGATTCGATGTAGAGTCGATGTAGAGTCGATATAGAGTCGATATAGAGTTTCATGTAGTCTTGTAGAGCCTCAAGGTAGAGAATTTAATTACGTAGTCTTCAAGGTCCTTCGTCATGCGAGTTGAAGTCGCAATATTTTATTCGAGTATCACAAAGAGTACGATTTCAGTCTGATGGAGCTTTGGTCTATCATTGGTGTATCAATTTTAGACAAGTTACAAAGAACGTGCGAAAAGCTCTATTCAAGGTTTATAAGTGCTGGTTCCTGATAGTTATCCCAACTCCTTTGACATTCCAACCGGACGTTTTTGGTTTGGTTTTAGACTTTTGATGATCTGAAGTACCTATATAGGATGACCAAGCTAGTTGTTAAACTTGAAGGTTTGTTTACTACTAACGTGTTCGTTTTGTAACCTGAACGGAAGCTGGTCAAATGGTGTTTGAGATGAGGATTGGTTTGATGAGATGATGATGATGGAATGGAGTAAGATGAAAGCGATAGTATACTATTTTTCAGCATGACATAAACAGTTGTAAAATATCCTGCAATGGTTCCAAATACTTTTAATCAAATCGGCTAGATAATGCCATCAATTATAAAATATAAGAATGATGTTGGTTGACTCAATTTAGCTTTGATTAAGAACTTGACTAATTTGTGTATGACAGTTCGTTCACTTTAGTTTTGTTGGTAGAGCTGTTTGTAGTAAAGTCAAAGTCAAAATTTCTTTATTCAATAAAATCACAAGGATCATTTAGAATCGTCTTATATAACTAGGTGATTCTAGGTGCCAGTTCCACGCGACCAGAGCCTAGAAGAACGGGCAAGAAACTACGGCCTAGTTCCTAGTGTTTTTTTTTTGTATGATCCCTTTTACAGAGAAATATACATAGAACACAAGAATAGCACTGACATTGCAAGTCGAGTAGGTAAGAGAAAAGTATCGTGGTCTCAGAAGCAGTATCTGACTGTACAGTTTTTGAAGGTTAGGCTAGACTAAGCGAAAGAAAGCTGAATGTCTTTTGCAGACTTGTTCGTTGATAAACGAACGTGAATCACGTAACGGTTTTGGTCAAGATGTAGGACTTGTATCGTGTGACATAACATCTGCTCCGTGGCTGATTATTTGCTGCACTGACATGATTTATTTCGAGGACATAAGACTTTATTATTGTTATTTATACATTTTTTTGACATTTTGGGTAAACAGACTAATTGATATTAATCGTAGGTAATTAATCTTTACATTTAGTTCTCTGACGTAAACAGACATTATTCATTCACTAATTTCGTTTATAATTGGTGACAATATTGTTGGTTATGGGCATTTTTGTAATTTGAATCTGAATTTCCAGGTAGCTTTGCCATGACATGCAAACTTGCGTCTCTGCCTCGCGTTGGATGTAAAACACGGATACTACAGTCACTGGTATTACGTAAGCTGTGTGACCGTTCAAGGTGATCCGTAAGATTTTGTTAAAGGCGCTTATGCTGGATAGTGAATTAAGATTTAAGTGATTGTGCTCTGACATGGATTATTTTTGAACACGTTTCTTTGATGAAAATGTGCAAAGTCTCGATTCAGACTTGAGTAACTTTGGAGCATACGAACCTAAGACGTGCTAATTCGGCACCTCTGTCTTACTTTAATTCATCTTAGCTTATCTCCAGTCAGACACACAAATTTGGCACCTCTGTCTGTTATCGAAAGATATGCAAGTTATCTTAACTTTGTGTTTTCTGTTCTGCAGTTGAAGTAAATACCCCAGGTTCAGGCACCTTTGATGGAAGGCGCTCGAGCCCAGTACATGATAGCGTCATCCCCGCAGTTCGTGCCTGCAGCCCTGTCAACCTGAGTCTACTTGCTGAGCGTCATCATGATGACCGTACCACTGAAGGGAATCTCCTGGAGCTGTGATAGATTAACGTGGCCGAGGTCGACCACCTGTCAGAATGCCCGAATCAGCGAAAACAGTATTCACGATAAAATCCTATAAGAGCAGAGTGCTCGCCTGACTCTCTCACTTGTGTTCTAGAGCCTTTTGCACCCACCAATAGTCCGGTAACGCTGTCAGCAATCGTCAGACGATTACAACAACGTCCTAGTTCGTCCGAAAAATTCGCCCACTTGCGTTAAATTTTATAAAAATATACTGATACCCTCCCAAATTATTATTGAACTGTTTTTCCTGGCTTAAAGTACTTAGATTTTTAGATTTAATTTTGATATCATTTCGTAATATTTTGCTTATAATTATTTCGTAGAAACCGCTCACTGTATATATATTATGGTATTAGGTCATGCGTCTGGAGATCGCATGATGACGGATGGCCGAATGTCGTGATTTTTATAATTTAGCAATTTATTTTATACCTTATTAAATATTAATCGAATTTATTGTTTGCGTCGTTTCTCGGCGGAAGTCTGTATTAAATATTTTTTAGTATTTTTCTGTAGGTAATGATTTCGATAATTTTGTAAACTATTTTATAGCTGATTAAATATAAATCTAATTTATAGATTATATAGTAGTTCGGCGGAAGCCAGAATTAATTATCTTTAGTATTTTTCTATGTATTTTAGTTAGTGAGTTGACCACCAAGTCATTACTGTTTTGTGATTGGTCGAGGTAATGAGGTAGCCATTTTGTGCTTGGAAAGGCTGGTTAGGTGTAAAAATATCGAAAGAGCGACCATTCGGAAATGTGACTTGGTGGAGAGAAGTAGCATGGTAAATTGTGTACTGAATAAAGTGTAATTCTTGGACGAGCTGGTATCATTCACTTCATACATAAATATTTATGGACATTTCAAACAACGCCAACTAGTCCAGCTATGCAAAGCTTTTGTAATAAATAAATTGCTGATCGAATACTTTATACATTTTTGTTTGTAAATGCATACTTAAAATGCATTGATACATCTATGTTTGCCACACCGGCTGAGCTGCCGCCTGTCATGAAAAACCACGGGGGTGTCGAATACCGGAGTTAGATTTGTGAGTTTAGTCGTTTCTAACGTTTATGAACATCGGACCCCAGAACCGGAAATCACACGGCGATTGGAAATTATACTCGACCGGATATTACTTTTTTTGCGTCGTTTGTCCAATTTGCTTGACTTCTGTTCATCGCTTTTTGATTCGGTAGTTCTTCACAAATGTTTTTTTTTAACCCCCGACGCAAAAACGACGGGGTGTTATAAGTTTGACGTGTCTGTGTTTGTGTGTCTTGGGTGTATTCGTCCAAGGTGTGTGTGTGTGTGTGTCTGAGGCAACGTAGCACCCAAACGGATTAACCGATTTTGGTTTTTTTTTGTGTTTGCAAGGTGAATTAGTCGGGAGTGTTCTTAGCTATGTTTGATGAAAATCGATCCAAGATTCGGGGTTTTTATGTAATTTAATTAGTTATTGTAGTAATAACAGCCAATTCCATAAAATGTTGGTTTAAATTTTATTATTTATATTATTAAAGATTATTTTAATCGTTTTATCATCAAAATTGATGTGTTGTATCGAAGCTAGTCTGTAGTTGACCATCAGCAGCATTATGTGTGGGTATTGAATGAACTAACTGCCATTGACAGTGATACTTACCTACAATGTAACAACTATAATGTGTGAAAGCAATAAATGTATTGAGTATTTACATTAAATTGTCAGATCCAATAAATATTTCTCAAAATATTTGTAGTCTTGACATTGTTTTGGCAGCTAAATGACAGTGGCGTATTGTGTTAGGTATTGCGTGAGAATGCTATCATTTTCTTCAAGAGTACGAAAATTCATCGATATTAGATTGTGATCTACATTGTATTGGATTTTTTATTCGACTCAAGAGTAAGGCTGCAGCTATGAGAAATGCGCTTTTGAAGAAATGCAAGTTTTTAAACATTTTCAGAAGGTAACTTTAGCGACTGTGGAGTAAAACAACTCAGAAAAATGCAATAGAAATCGAAGCTGCACATCTAGCAACTTAAACTAGCCAGTGTGCAAGTAACATTCCTTTCCCAAAGACCGCTCTGTGGCTGAAATCTAAAGCTGAAACTTGGGTATTTTCATTAGTTATTAAACCAAGTTTGAATGCGGCTTTTAATTATGCAGTCGGACACGAAGTTTTAATGATTTTACTTTAAGTTTTTGTTAAAAGGATCCGTATTGTAACATGAGCTAGATTTACAAATGCTATGGCCGTGTTGTTTGGTAGCTTTACCATCTGTAAGCATTAAGGACGTGCTTAGTGAGGTATTATTATAAATATGGGTTATCACTTAACATTAGGTGGGTTTTTTCATCATTTATTCTCATCGGAAAAAAACATGATTGACACTTTCCACAGTCACAAAACCTTTTAAGGCAACTTTATACTTAGGATTTCGTTACGGCGCATTTCGTGGCAAAATGACAGTCAAAGTGACTTTTTTGACATCTCAAAAAAACTGCAATGATATTTTATACTAGACTAGCAGTTACCCGTGACTTCGTACGCGTCTAAAGTTTCCGTGTACATTATATTATCTGTGCGTGTACCGAGCGGATACTTCTTTGAGAAACTTGACATTACACCTCATTACACCGAACTCGTACTGGAATGTCAAACGCTAGTCGTTAGACCAAAGAGGTAGTACTACGTCCTGTCAAACTGACGTGACATGACATGACAATGAAATCCTCTTGCCAATTGGCGCTGCTAAACCTTTTCGTTCATTTTATCCTGTAGATCCTGTTAATTATTCGAGATAAAAAGTAGCCTATGTATCAATCCAGGTTACAAACTATATATATGCCAAGATTCATCCAAGTTGGTTCAGTAGTTTAGACGTGATTGAAACACAAACATCCAAACATCCAAACATCTAAACATCCAAACATCTAAACTTTCGCATTTATAATATTAGTAGGATAGGATTTACCCCACAGCTTACGTTGAGTGTCGTAAAAAGTTTTAAGTCTTTTCTGAACACCCTTAAAATTTAGCTCATTTTTCGTATGGAGAAGTTTGAAGAACTTTGTTTTAAAATATTGTATGAATAGACAAAAGTTGGAGTTTCTCGAGTGATGAGTAAATACGGATCTCGTTGATATTTACTGGTCTCAGTCAAAGTTACAAGATACCATTGACTCACAGATTCACAATGTGTATGTTTCTCAATCCTCTCTTCATCTCCTTTGCGTGGTTTTATATACAACTTAATGATGGAACAAGCCGATGGCCCACCTGATGTTAAGTAGTTACCTCTGCCTATAACAATGCGTTGTAATTTTTGTATTGTTAGCATATCGTACAAAACGCCATGCTATAGAATCGAACCCAACTCTTTTGCATCAGCTGATTTATTGCCAGCTGTGCTCTCAGTTGCAGAAATTCCATATTAAATCATGGAGGGTAATTCTCTTAACAAAATATGGTAAAAATATTATTGAGATTATTTTCGGAGGTCAAAAAAGTCACTTTACTTATGTCAAAAAAAATAACAAAAATATTTTTTACCAGCATACGATTACCTTTTAAGAGAATCACCCCTTCGAGTATTGGATCCAAAAGTAATAAATAGTGGAGTTTTGACAGTGCTTTTTCGATTTTAAAGGCTTCGTTCATATGAACATATTCTCTTTTTTTGTAGCTTTTTTGTCATCAAAATTCAGGCTTAAAATTTTGCTTTGATGTTTTTGTTATTTTCTTTTAGGTGTAGTTTTGATGCCTGTGTAAAGTTTTTAGAAAAGCCTTTGGCAAACGAACAGCAATATATAAACTAAATCCCTGAACAAAAAGTATATTACAAACATTTTTATAGCTTCCTAAATGAATCAAGTTAATTGAGTGGAAGTGGATTCGAACCCCCTCTTGATACGAGGAGGCATTACCAATTAAAATGCTAACAAGCGTCAAATAAGTTCAAAAAACTCGCTCACATATTTCAACACTTTTGAACATATAAAATCACACGAACCATTCAGAGAATAACAAAACAAGGGTTCAGCAAAAACATTTTTCCAAACAAAAATAGTTTTTTTTTTTCAAACTAAGAGTTCATTTTTTGACTCGTAATTTCACTTACAAATAACTCCTTAATGTATTTAAGACGGTCCGAACCAGCCCCCGTATACCAATCTTTTGCTGTTAAGTTATATTTCACTGCCCAGTGTAATTTCTTCAGGTCACGTGGTACAATTTTGTACCACGTGATCATTATTTTTAGACACTTGACAGCAAGCTATGCGCGAAAACACATCAAATGACATCATAATGTCACTATTTAGTCACAGAATAACTATGAGTTAGTATGAACTGACCATGATTTAAAACTTTGCAGTTCAACTGAGATTCGAATACCCCTGCAGATCAATTACAACTTCGACCAAAACATACTTAGAATAAAGTAATAGTACAAAACCAGTACAATTAGATTTACAAAAACAATCCCTATCTCAACAAACAAAAGAAAATTAGCTCACAAGCTAGACAGCAAACACTGTAACGTAATTATTTTACTCGGAAAATCCTGAATTGAAGATATCAAAGATACCAGCACTCTGTGGTGAAATCTTCAGTTGTATCAACACGTTAATGTGACGTTATCATAACTATCGAATTAGCTGACAGATTTGTAGAAAGCTATCTTTAGGTAAGGTCTGTAAGTTTTTATAGAGCCACGAAACTTCTGACTAGATCTCACTCCGTATGCTTTTTTAATTAAATTAGTGTCTTAACCTAGACTATTAATATCTAAAAATTATGTCTTCATTTCCATATTTTATAGACTTTCGAATCAAATCGCTTGGTTCCAGATTCAATACTCTAGTCCTAAAGTCCATACCCTTTTGTAACATAATATCCTTGTATGTCAGTAGCATCTGCCTTTATATACTTTCCTCGTCTCTATAAAATCTCACTTGACCTCTTTGTTTTTGCACGACCGCCCCATCATGTCTAGTTAACGGCTGCTTAAGTTAAACTCGGGTTTTGAAGAAGTTGGCAAAATAAAAAAGGGCCCGTGAGAATTTTTTTTAGAAAATGTAAGTTAAACGTAACGGCGACTTATGATAAAATCAAACATACCAACTGCAAAATTAACCAATTAGCAATAATTATAAATTAACGGAACGAACGAAAAGTGTATCGCATACGAGCGCAAGTTTGCAACTTACGAAACTTCGGAAAACTTTTTTCTTTAAATTAATTGTAAACAGCATGGTATAGGTATGGAATGCATTTAGCTAGATCCTAAATAAGATGCAATTGACAGATGATAACTACCTATTTTAAATATTAATGTACCTAAGGGTATCGATACGGACTCCAATAGCATTATGCCTATAAACCTTGTGGTTTTCTTTAGTGTTTAGTGTCTACTAGTGTCTAGTGCCACCATTTAGTGTCTGTTCTTCTAGGCTCTGGTCGCGTGGAACTGGCACCTAGAATCACCTAGTTAAATAAGACGATTCTAAATGATCCTTGTGATTTTATTGAATAAAGAAATTTTGACTTTGACTTTGACTTACTATAAAATACATTATGTAGTTTTTTAAAATGGTAAATAAACTAAAAAACAAAAAAAAGTTAAGATTCCTTTCGGTCACCCTGATTTGTCCTCCTAGGACTAAAAATGGGACAAAAAAATTAATTAAGTACCTTTCACTTTAAACTCTGCTTAAAAACCAAGATGGCACTTCTTAAAACTGAACTTTTGACAGAAGTTAAGAGGCATTTCTTGTCAAAATGACGGACAGAGGGCATAAATAGAAACAAAAATGTGAAAAATGGCTATTTGCTTTGCTACGGCCAGCAAAACACAGTCACAAATTTTTAAAAAACTAGGTTAAGCAACTTTACTCCACGTCACCTTCAGGTTCTGAACTGTTTTTGTAACGAAGGTTACTTCGTCAAGTTGTTAAAACCCAGTATCTACTTATGTACATAAGTTTTTGTTTAACTTTGTTTTTTTGTTTTCTGTATTAGTGTAGTTTTATGTAACGTGAATGTGAGAATGAGTCGGTTGCAGTGTGTGTTTAAAATTATGCTTACTTACATATGCAAATAAAGACGTTTTTCGGATGACTGTTTCTTTCATCACTTTAAAAAAAAAATAGGGCTATTTTTACTTTGTAGTAAATAAAAATCGAACCTGCACGTTATCTTTTTGAGTACCATATTTTCTTAATTTCTAGCGTTAGGCGGTTTTTCCACCAGAGGTTTGGTACGTTGCTAAGTGACGAGCGAGATCAAAGCTAAGCTATTAAACTATGTGACAGCTTCCAAGCTAAGCTAAGCTAAGATGTGCTGTGAAGCTGCGCGGGTTAGTTTAGCTCGCATCTCTCTATAAGTACAAAAAACATAGCTTCGTTGAACCCGTTTCCACCAGTGCAAAGCGAAGCTAAACTATGAAAATAAATGATCCTTATTGGTAGATATCAAACACATCCTTAGCTCTGATGGAAGCACCTATGCCCTGCTCCCTAAACAAACACCTGTTTACTTTATAGGTGTTACAGACAGCCCCCTGTGCAGGGGGTGCTTGACGGCAGAGGAGACGGCAGCGCACGTGCTCCTGGAGTGCAGCAGCGTGGTGTCTCAAAGGGCACACCACCTCGGTTCACCGGGGACCCCTCAGGAAGCCTCCACCGGCGTGAGCGAGCTGCTGGCCTTCCTGGAGGACATCGGGTGGCTGGAATAACGGCCGCCACCCATCACGCAAAAAGGGCCCGCTTGCGGCCTAATTGCGGAAAATGGTCCGCCCTACAAGTACAAGTACAAGTACCCTTATGTTGATGGTACCGCAATGAGCTTATAAGCGCTTTGAAAACATGAGAATGCATGCAACCACATAGCGCCGAAGCCTAAACAGACAAAAGAGCAAGAGGGAGATATTCACATAGTTTAGTTTTTTTTTTTTTTTTTTATTCTTCATTTCCTGTTGCTATTAATTGCAACAACATAACAACATTAATAACAATATTATAATAATAATAATATAAATTCCAAAATTAAAATTATTGTTACAAGACATTAACTTAAATCTATTTCTTAAGCTAACAATAATTAGTAATTATATTAAATAATTATATTCACATAGTTATTCAACACGGGCACGAGCCGCCTACAAATAATTAGTTGATTGTATCTGCAATGCAGCTGAAGAAGTATTATTAGTTGAGGTTTCGTCATCCTAATACTTGCGATGATCAAGTCCTCACGAATTTTACTCGTACACACGGCTACAGGTCAAGTTATACACCCACTACATAACTACGCTACATACAATGCAGATAATCGTTGGAAAGGGAGTGCAATAGGCTAGGGCGCGCGCCGCGCTCGCAGCCCGTCCTACACAAACACACAGTCGTCCCTCTCGCACGATTCACAACGTTCAATTTCTAATAGTACCAAGTCCAAACAGGTGGACGTGTCTTCGACTGTATAATGTACTGCCTTGATCACGAATAAATGTGACAATCGTAAATTTATCGTAACGCCGAGATACACTGCGCAGTGACGCTACAACGTTTTGGCAGTCGGGCTGACGTTGACGCGCAATATGATTCGAATACGTTAGGTTTACGTAACGCGGCGACTGTCAGATTTGTTCATGATTACCAGTGATTACCGCTATTGCCGTGCAAAAGCGTGCAATAGTATCGTATCGCCAGTTTGATCCAAACGAGTTTTCCGACCAAGAAATGAGCTTTTAGTTTTTATCTTATTGTTAATTTTTTGTGTCGGAAAACTTGTTTGGATCAAAATGATATTTTTGCTGAACCTTTGCATTATTATTCTCTAGAATCTGAAGCTTTGCGATATTGCACATTCAGTGATTTTATATCTTGAAAAAAGTTAAAATGTGCGGATGACAGTCACTGGTTGTACTGACGAAAAGAAAAGTAGAATCAATAAAAATACTGAAACAGGATAACTTAACTGAATTTTCTACTCAATTGTTTGTTACGTCAAAGAGATTTTACTCTTTCTATTACTTTTCCGTTTTCCTCTTACAATTCAAGCTCAATTTCACTTGTCGTGTGACGATTCTTTTTTGCGCTATTTCTACAAAAGACAATAATAAAATAATATTTTCTGGTATTTATTTTAGCACGTTACTAATTGGACATGTTAGTAGTATGCTCACTTTTTTTAAAGAAAAAAGTGTTAGAACTTACAAATAGCCCGCAACCATTAGCCATTCAATTCCTAGATATAAAGATGTTTGGACGGCGTTAAGCAAAATTAATTCAACCCACAGATTAGTCAATTTAGAAAATTACATTTTAGTTTTCAACAATCATAAAAGATTACCTACTTAACTTGGCCTAACTTGGCTGCTGAAGAAAGTTATTTAACCGTGAAATGTTAACTTGGTCTAAATAGACTGAAATCAAACAAGCTTTGCTTAGTTTGGGACTAGAGGGCGTTGTAAGAAATGTCCAGGAAAAAAAATCAAATATTCATCAAACACATCTTAAAACTATTTTCGTAATATATTAAAAAAAGTAAATTCAAAGTGTAAGCATGTTACACGCCTTTCCAATGCAGACTCTTGACCATATTTATTTTCACTGTAACCACTTCGGCGCTTTCGAGGCAATTATAGGGTCGTAGAGTATTCTGGGGAGAGTTCCGGCCAAACGTTCGACTAACTGCTAACGATATTCTGGGCATAGTGTAAAAATAAACCGGTGATACAACTTCAAACAGTTCATAAAATAAAAGGGGATTTTGGGGGAAACATTAACCCTGGAGTGGGACAAAATAGTCTGAATAAAAAAATATGCAGCAGGGGTATGCCAATCAAAGTTGGACTGCAAAGTGAACTGCAAAATTTTAAATCATGGTCAGTTCATACTAACTCATAGTTATTCTGTGACTAAATAGTGACATTATGACGTCATTTGATGTGTTTTCGCGCATATTTTGCTGTCAAGTGCCTAAAAAGAATGATCACGTGGTACAAACTTGTACCACGTGACCTGAAAAAATTACACTGGGCAGTGAAATATAACTTGACAGCAAAAGATTGGCATACGGGGGCTGTACATTGAAATGATATTAAACAATTAGTAGATGATAACCTAAAAATTATTTTTTTGTTGCTAATTAAACATTAATTTTTGTCTTAATGCGCCGTGTTTTGGTATGTGCCAGGTGCCTCACAAGAGTGCAGCAAATTAGAAAAAAACTTGTTATGATCAATTTCTATATATTAAACTACTCAATGCTATTTTTAAATTAATGATAAAAATCTATTGTCTTATAAATAAACTAAACTTGGTTCCCTACAACCTACATTGTGTTACTGATCCCATTCCTCTACTATGCCATGCAAGGTAGATGTTACATCGCTGAGTCGATGGAGATAGAATTAAATTATTCAGCAAACAGTTTTCGAAATCTACTTAACTTCTATTTAAGTCGAAAACGGCACTTATCAGATTGAAAATGGTAGTTTGAACTGACTGAATGTATTTTTTATTCACGGAGAAGTATTTGACAAAAAAGATTTTTAATTTAGTTGAATTTCAGTAAGTAATGTAAATAAAGTACCCATACTTAGCCGGTAGAGAAAATCTGTAAAAGTGTAAAGCGAAATATAACTTGCTAGTTAAATTCATAAGTATAGAAATAATAAAAAGAAACTTCATTTAGTTTGGGTTATTTCTGTCATAAATTATAAAAAAGGGATATTTGTTGGTATTATTTATAACAGCCGTGTCGAATAAATCCACAACAAATTATGCTAATGTAATCCGAATGTAAAACTTGGTCCGTTGGTTTTAAGCCTTTTTGAAATCAACGGTCATTATTATGCGACCCTTAATGTAAAAGGACATCATGTTATACATATTATGTTATTATTGAACAAGAAGATGGCCCACCTGATGCTAAGTGATTAAACATACCTAGAACAAAATTATGCATATCTTATATCTCATGAGGACTTGTCTTGTGAGGTGTTGCACTGCGTCAATCCATCAGAAATTTAAATTTTTTTAATTTTAATGTTTCTTTGTGGTTGGACTTATTGAATAAATACGTATTAATTATAGCTACTACTCAAACTAAGCCAGTCATGCTGCAAGCGATTAAAAAAAAATATAAGTACGTTGATTTCAAAATTCTCCTTGGCTAAAAGCAAACTCATTGCCATTTGGCAACAAATTGCACAAGAACAATACCTATCCAACGACTCGGAAACAATTGTTACCCACTTTGGCTGTAATTAATTTTTAATTACTCTTTACCGCAAAGTCAGGCAAGTTTTCATTGTTGAAAGATTGTGAGCGTTCTGAAAAAATGATATAAAAACTAAGTTTTCAAGGGTTCCTTCAAGTTGGAGTAGATTTATAATCAAAAGTTGGGTTTTTGAAGCCATACTTTGCACGTTTTTTCACCACGTCCGTAAAAACGTGGAAAGTAAGGTCATTTGGAGTTTTTATTTATTTAACTACTCTAGGATATTTTCTTTTATTTTCTGGTAGGTATTTCTGTCATCTTGGACCTTGCTTTCAATTGACAAAATAAAACACAGTGGAACCCATCGGAAGCAATGTTTTAACATGAAGATTAAAATAAGATTATTGTGATCTACAGGAAGCTACAGAAATATCCGCTTTAATAATGTTGTAGAATATCTTTTCTGTAGAAAATGTAGGTGGTACCTGCCTATGCAGCTTCCATTTTCAAAATCATTTACGAATAATTTTGAAAATCGAAGCATTTTAATAAGCTTGTATTCTTTTTTCATAAACCTCTTTAGTTTTTGCTTAGTTTGGGACTAGAGGGCGTCGAGTGAAATATCCATGAGTATTTATTTTTATTTATTTATTTAGTTTTTAAACACAAGGGCGGCTTGCACCAGAATCGCTAAACGCGTTTAACTCTTAAATAGTATTTAGCGAGTTGTCAAGTCATACAAATACGTCAGATTTAAATCGATTTAGCTGTTAAATACGTTTAGTGATTCTGGTGCAAGACGCCCTAAAAACGAACCACATTTTTTTTAATAACACGTACCGTAACTGAACATTTGCACCCAAACACAAAGTTATATAACTCAGCACTGCACGTTACATTATTATGAAATTAATTTAGTCGGTAGCTTTTTTCCACATCAGTGGCTATCAAAGGAAATATCACAAAGAGTAACAAAGTCTACCTACGGTGCAAGTACAGTCGCGAACAGTAATAAATCTCTCGAAACGAACGATGGTCCGAAGTAATAATGAAATGGGCTTCAGGCCAAATGTATGTGTTCAAAGTTGGAACGGTTTTAAAATTTTCGTTTTATTTTAAAACGAAGAGGTACAGTCGGCTACACATCAACCTATCAACGGTTCGAACTTTGAACTACTATAATTTGAATGTTGCAAATCATGCGAGAGGGACGATATGTTTTTATGTGAGACTCGCTGCTTGCGCGCCACGCGTACACCTATTGCGATCCCTGATTTGCAATATTCAAATTATAATAGTTCAAAGTTCAAACAGTGGATAGGTTTATGTGTAGCCGGCTGTACCTACTTAATTGAACTAAGAATACTGTGATAGCTCGTTTTTCATTGTTATAGGAGTGCTACGGCGTTTGGATGTTGATACCTCATTGATCAAGGTTAAGCTAAAGATAGATGAGAATTTAAAGCTAATATGCACTATTGACTGGTCACTGGTGACTCGTTTGCCGACTGTGACGATTTAAGCACTTGGTCGAAAGATCAAGTCACCAATGGGCAGTCGGCAGTGCGTAATTCGACAATGCGTATTTGTTCTTATAAAAATTAAAAGAATCATTTTCAATTCACAAGAACTTTTACAACAATCACAAAATTTCTAAAAATAAATAACCTCACTTTTTAAAGGAAAATGGGAAAAAACGCAGAAAAATTATAATTTATGAGTAAAAATACCAACATTTTCGAAAACACACTACTTACTCATCTACTCCTGTCGAATAAAATAACAAAAATACCCAGGAATGAGTCGGGATAAAAGTTACCTAAGAGGACTTACGCAGATTTAGCGTGGGCAAAAAGGATTTCTCGTAAAGATAGTGTACTTATCGAACATACCAATTGGTATTATTCTTGAGCCTAATCTTGTGCTGTGTTCACACTGGTCTAGTAACTGGCATGATATACTTATTTCTCAAGTTGTAATGCAATTTTAAATTTTTTTGTTTACAATTCCCGCATAAGAATGCCAACAAACACGATGACATTAGGTCACGTGATAATGATCATACATTTTTGACGTTATCAATACTTTATTTTAAAACAGTTTTGCTAGTGGGAAAAAAAAGTTCCAGAATAAATTATTAATTATAAATGCACAATGGGCGATTTTATCTCTAAATCTCTCTAAAGCGATTTCTTCCAGATATTTTGATCTAAACTCGAATTCTATTATAACTGTATTCAGCCTTAAATTATTTATGCTTCTGGCACGATCTTTAGATCCACTACCATCAATTACAACGTTCCAGCGTCCATCAACGGATATACCCGTCAGTGTCAACCCTGAAAATAAACCCCCCATTATCTGTCAGTACTTAAACTTTTTGTTCCAAACTTCTATATGAAAACACCATTGTCTGGCTGTCTGCCAACCAGCTCAACATGTCCCCAACATAAGTTCATTGACTGATGTGTTGTTTTTCATCACTACTAAGTACGTCTTTACAAAAAGTGGCTGACTGACTGGAAAGTCAGGTTTTTACAGGTCTTTAGTACTAAAGAAAATAGGTACATGAGACTTGACACCTTTATCTCAGAGTGATGGGTGCAGTACAATGCATCACAAGGCACGTCTTCAGTGAATATGCTCAGTGAGACAATGCATTTTTATAGGCATTGGTAACCATTTAACATCGGGTGGGCCATTGGCTTGTTCTATCATTTAGTTGTATTAAAAACAACATTTTTTTGTAACTCATCAGTTTGCATTTACGGAACCAAATTCTACCGTGCACAGTAGTACGTACATATTATTATTATCACCCTACAGAGTTTGAAAAGCATTGTTATTGCGATGGAACACTAAATCGAAAAATTGCGCTCCAGATTTTTTGTGACGCGTTCATTTGTACGGGAGCCATCGATCTCGCTTTTGCAGATTCTTTTTGTTCAGTTGGATGCGAATAATAGGTATTGCTGGCATCATCATTCAGGGAAGACAATACACGCGGAGCTGGCTAAGCTACGAGTTTTTTCGTGTTCATAGGTGTTTTCATTCACCAAGCGCTAAATTCATAAACAGATACTGAACAATCTGCCAAACCGCTTCAACCAGCATTCATTTCTACAGGAACCTCTACATAATTTGCTGATTCAATGGACCAGAAAACTACTATTACTTAGTTCTAACTTAGAATTTGAGGGTTAACACCCTTTTGCATAACACCATCCTCTACCAAGTAGGAGAACAATAAAAACCCGTGACATTGCAAAAACATAATGAAAAATATTTGCAAAGTTATTCGAAAGTCCAGGGACGAACTAAGGAAGAACTTCGACCTTACCTTATTGAAATTCAATGATCGGAAAACGTCCAACGGAAGTTTTCCTTTTAGCGCCTTGAAAGTTTTTTAATGAATATCGTAAATAAATACAGGAGTCTAGATAGAACATAATTTGAATTAGATGCTGCATTATTTTACGCGACGACGCGATGGTGTGGCGCAAACAATAAAATACGTAAAAAGTTTGGCGTTTGTCGCTAATTTTAGCATGTTATACCACAACACATAATGTAGGTCAGCCCACAGCGACTGCAAAAAGTACTGGAGTCTACCTAGCCTCAATAATTCATTACATTTATACTAGCATTGCGGTCTGCACTATTTTATGTAAAAGTGACGTTTGACAACCCTGATTTTCTATTTACGCTTGTTGCAAACCCATTGCAAGTTACATAATAAAGATGCATATACCCTCTAATTCCTCCAAAGTGTGTAAAAGAGTCCTTGTAGGACATCCTTGCTAAAATAATATCAGTTGTCCTTATCCCCATAGTTCGTAACTTTTTTTTTTTAAACTTGAGTAAGTAAAGTAAGTATTAGTAATAGTATTGAGTAGGTACCTATAACACACCACACCATATTTTTGCATGCCCAAGAAGACTGGCAGACAATGCTCTTAGCATTAAGTCCTCCTAGCACTACATATTTGTGTGAAATTTTAAAATAAAATAAATAAATCATAACCCTCCTATTTTAGTAGTCGGTAAAAATAGAAGTAGGTACTCACCACAGACCGCACCAATAGCTCAATAGTGAACCAAACATTGCACACCAGCTCTATATAAAAGAAGGCTACGTGTGGTTTCCCATTATCCAGCCATGACTCCAGCCCCATGGTCTGGAGTCCATAGCCCTGTGATAGACGGGCCAGCTCGTCCATGGTCGTTGTGTTTTCATCAGGGGGTGGTGGAGTGGTCGCCACCCGAAGGTCAGGGTGCGTTTTTAGGCAGAAACACAACACCGATATGCAGATGAAGAAGACTGATATGCAGGATATCACCTGGAAACAATGAGATAACGATATATTATTAAGAACAGGCGTCACAGCTCAGTCGGTAATAGCTCTGCCTTCCGTGCTGTGGGTCGTGGGTTCGATCCCCACTAAGAACAAACATTTTGCGTGGAAAACATAGATGTTTGTTCTATGTCTGGGTGTTACTATGTATTATAAGTATGTATTTACAAAAAAAAAAAGTATATAAGTATTATATCAGCCATCTAGTTCCCATATCACAAGCTATGCTTAGTTTGGGACTAGAGGGTGTTGTGTGCAAAGTCCAAGAATATTTATTTATATTATTTATTTAAGAAGCGTTGGTGACATAGCTTGCTTAGTCAATCTTCACCAATTATCTAAGTTATGCGACGTTCTGCGCGGTCATTATTTGGATGAGTGACTGCTAGTGGCATTTACATCTAGTTCTCATATTACAAGCTTTGCTTAGTTTGGGACTAGAGGGAGTTGTGAGAAAAGTCAATGAATCCTACTAATATTATAAATGCGAAAGTTATCTACAAACCGTTGCCAACGATTTAAAGATAGCTCAACTGATCCAAATCAGTACCAATCGGAAGCATAAACAAATAAATCATAGTTCGACAATCTGATAAATTGTTAATCAACTTATATCGCTGACTGTACGTCACTCTAAAAATAAAAGGAATGCCTCTTCCAGAAAAAATATGAATTTATAAGTTCCAAAAAGTCTCTTTTACGAGAAAAGCTTTTGAAGCCTAAAGGTCACCAACAAAATGTCTCTTTTTTGAATCAAAATAAAGATTCCCGCAAACCATGCTGCCCCGGTTTTACATAATGGGACATTACGCGACTACCGAGTACAGTCAGCGGCAAAAATTTGTCAGCCCTCGAGAAATTGAACGGTTAAAAACTCTTTTTAGGGTTAAGCTCGCTTCTGTACAATATATATTTAGCTATCAGCAGGGGTACCCAATCAAAGTTGAACTGCAAAGTCGAGCTGCAAAGTTTTAAATCATGGTCAGTTCATACTAACTCATAGTTATTCTGTGACTAAATAGTGACATTATGACGTCATTTGATGTGTTTTCGCGCATATTTTGCTGTCAAGTGCCTAAAAAGAATGATAAACAAAAAAAAATTGTACAAAATTGTACCACGTGACCTGAAGAAATTACACTGGGCAGTGAAATATAGGAAATATAGAAAAAGGAAAAAGGAAAAACTAACTAACATAGAAGTATTAGGTAGAGTAGGCGAGGAGAGAGCCCTTATAAAAGTTGTTGAGAACAGGAGAGGAAAGATGATTGGACACCTTATACGACATGACAGCTTAATCGGAAATATCATTGAAGGGAAGGTAGAAGGAAAGAGAGGAAGAGGAAGACCGCGTATTAGCTACATGAGCCAAGTGAAGGCGAAGATAGATGTCATGTCGTATAAGGACGTCAAGGAAGCTGCCCTGAAAAGAAGAACCTGGCGGGAAATGCATACATTACGCCGACAAGAGCACAGCTCTTAAGTTAGAAGAGAAGAGTGAAATATAACTTGACAGCAAAAGATTGGCATACGGGGGCAGGTAAGTACTTGTAATTTAAACCTTGTGATGTGACCTTTTATTTAGAAATATTAAAAAATTACATTATTTTTGTCATCCATTTATTAAAAATGAAAATTAAGACTAATACAGTATTTACAATATTTACAAAAAACACATGAAACAGTTGAGCTATCTACAAACCGTTGCAAACGATTTATAGATAGCTCAACTGATCCAAATCAGCACAAATCGGAAGCGTGCCCAAGACACTGGCTGCATTGCCGCGCTGAATAGCAATGCTAATTATTTTGCTCATTATATTTATTAGTTTTTTATCTCTATCGACTCTAAAATGGCCTTAAATTTTTTATCAAAGTTTCTAATACTCACCTAGGTAAAAACGTAATGAAAAGTTTTGTAAAATTCGATGGCCTTATACTAAAATTTGTAGGAACCATCAGCAAAAGTTCTGCCTTACCACCTTAAGGGTGCGTTTTCTGTGAACTGACTAGCCGTTAATTTTTGAATACCAATAGAAGCAAATTATATTGGGTGTAAAAGTTATGAAAACAATGGACCGTCATAAAAATAATTAGATGTTTAGATCTCTGGTTGGTCAAAATAAGAAGACAAAAGAAAAAGGCGGGGTCAGGTAGCTAACTGCTTGCAAGCGAAACAGTTTCAAAAGTGGTAAGGCGGAAATTTTGCCGATAGTACCTACCGAAATCGTAGTTCAGATTTTGATAATTCTTTGTAACATTTTAAATACATGAATATTGTACTGGCGCTGACTGTACAATGTGCGTTTGGGTACAATACTTCATGTCTCCCACACACAACACAATACACTTCGTACATGTTAAGTACCCTAAAAGGTACCAATAAATTGTACCGTACATTCTTACGTTACGCAACCGTTATCATGTGGTTATCGAAGCGTTACGATAAATAAGCGTTACATTTCTTTGATGTTGTAGGTTTTAAACGTATTTATTTGAGGTGCCATTTGATAACATAATTTAAAAAAACACTATTCGTGACAGAAAGTCTGTAAATACTTTGTGTAAGAAAAATTATTGGTACATGCAGATAGCCCAGCCCCCGTTTTTCAATCTTTTGCTGTCAAGTTATATTTCACTGCCCAGTGTAATTTCTTCAGGTCATGTGGTACAATTTTGTAGATAGATAGATAGAAAATACTTTATTGCACACCTTAACCTAGGGACTACTATAACATATAAAACAAAACTTAACTAATTGTTGTACCACGTGATCATTCTTTTTATACACTTGACAGCAAAATATGTGCGAAAACAAATTAAATGACATCATAATGTCACTATTTAGTCATAGAATAACTATGAGTTAGTATGAACTGACCATGATTTAAAACTTTGCAGTTCAACTGAGATTGGAATACCCCTGCAGCTGATGTTAAGTGGTAACCTCTGCCTATAACAATAGGTTACCTCACAAAGCAAGTTCATTCCATCATTCTGATTTTTATAGTTGTTATTTCCTAGGAATTCTATCAGCTAACTGTTTAATTGATAAAAGTAAAAAAAAAAGTTATTTTTCAGATAAGATTTTTTTATATTTTTGCCTGCAAACTTCAATATCAGTCTTCAAACTTCAAGTCAGTCAACAGATTGATATATAGATAGAAGTTACTTAGTTTAGTGACACTTACGAATAAAGGGGTCTTAGTTCGCAGTACAACGTTAAATGCAAAAATAGTTCATGACTCAGTGCCTGCCTTATAACGGCGATGAAATAGCGGTCGCGACATTTCACGAATAAAGTTTACGCAAAGAAATAGGAGTACACAGTGTTGTTGGCGGTTTTTGTTGATCGTTTTATGTCATCTCCAGAATTCGATTTCGTTTGTTGTTAACGCTTCGATTGCCTATTATTTGCGGAGGCTCACATGTACGTATTTCTATTACGTGTGCACAGTCAGAAGGAAATGACGGGTAATACTCAAAAAAAAAAGAAATCTATGTATATATTAGTATAGTAGGCTTCATTCTTCCAGTAAAAACCAAACTAAAGACTATTTTCAACTTACAATAACTTTAATTTCAGAATAAATGACTGGTTGCTACGTACCTAAAAAACGTACATAATTTATTTAATAAAATATTTAATTTTAGTGACACGTGTCTTCATTTTTGGGCATCACCTAGGATTCGACTAATTTACGAAATAACCTAAAAATAGATGAAAATCTGCGTTACAGTTGCGTTACAGTTTCGTTATAGCTGCATTTCAGCTGAAAAGAGCTCCTGGATTTTGGATGGCATCTTAATGAATTGACAGCTAGTTGACAAAGCTTGCCATACTTATAAAAGTAGGTCAGGATGTCGCGAACTGGCTCAAATAATTTTCATTTTGATATTTTCGGGTACTTTACTGCTCTTATCTCTGAAAAGGCCAACGGCCTGCTATATATCAAGCTTAGACCTAAACGGGGCATCGAGCGACACATTATGACCCATTCTTTTCATTAAAAAACCATAAAGGAAGTATTTTAAGTTTTTAGGGTGACCTTTTAAATGGGTTTATCAATTTTGCTCATGTTTACGGAAAACATTTTCAAAATATATGTATGGTGAAGGGAAATAATTCTAAAATAATGGGTTTGTTCATAATAGGATTTGAAGATTCATTTTGTAATCTTTTAAATTTCTAAATTTACAAACTCCGCAAATGACACCGATTTGCCTCAAAGTCGAAAGTTGGGTTAACTTGGGACAAGTCAGATTGATGGAGACATTTAACTTGAATCGGGGTCGATTAGACCCTGGCCTGCGAAGGGGTTATTTTAATTTATAACAATTAGGGCACTAATTTAACTGAATTTTCAATTACTTACATCAAAAAGTGGGCTAACGAGTTTTATATCACCTACTTTAAGCAGTAATTAAAATGAAATTAACGCTCACGACTAGTCGCCTGACATGGTAGAAACTTAAACTTGAGGGTAATTCCCTAATAAAAATATGATTAGAATTTTGTGAGGATGTCATAACTGTCACAAAATAGCAGCAATGTTTGAAACGTTTACGAAATCGTAAATAAGTGATATTTATTTACACCAGATTTTATTACAAGAAGTACCCCTACTACGTTTAAAAAATGTAAGTTTAATAACATAATGTCCTCGTAGTGATGCTTTTTGTCCCAAAAGTTCACTAAACCTAAATAAATATAAACAAAAGCTCTTTTCTGTAATTCAAAGTCATGGCGAGGGACAAGTGAAGTTTCCCTCAACAAAGCACGCCCTAAAGACGTGTTCCTAATGACCTAACCTGAGATCTAGGTCTTCCTGACTGTCTGTCCGGAGTGGACACGGTCACACCAATAAACTACCAGAGTTAATTCGAAGAACGTGAGAAGTAAACACGCCACACCATCTTTTTGCACGCCCAGGAAGACTGGCAGACAATGCTCTTAGCATTAAGTCCTCCTAGCACTACCTTTTTGTGTGAAATTTTAAAATAAATAAATAAGTAACAAAGGAAGTAAATTACTCAAGAAATAAAGCGACGAGACTAGCCTATATGTCAATTTGACGTTTATTATTATTATTATTTAAAGGATTGTTATTATTGGGTGGGCCAGCGTATCAGCATTGCTATTCAGCGCGGCAATGCACCCAGTGTCTTGGGCACGCTTCCGATTGGTACTGATTTGGATCAGTTGAGCTATCTACAAATCGTTTGCAACGGTGTGTAGATAGCTCAACTGCTTCATGTGTATTTTGTACATGTTATAAATATTGTGAATACTGTATTAGTCGTAATCTTCTTTGTGAATAAATCCTTTAAACGTTAAATCAAAATCTGGTTTGTGTTGAATGAATATGGCAGAATTCATGATCCAAACTGAAATAAAATTATTTGCTTGACATTGACAATGTAAGATTATGTGAACCCAAGATAGATAGATAGATAAACACTTTATTGTACACAAAAAAGATAATGTACAATGGGTGGCCTTATCGCTAAAAGCGATCTCTCCCAGACAACCTTTGGATGGAGAGGAAATTCACGTATTTTTTTTATTTTGAAATTATTAATTCCTATTTTTTTCCTTATTCGAAAAGCATTTGTTGCATTCGGTGTGACCGAGTCCCAAGTGCTTTGGCGCCAATTTACTCTGCCTTTGTCTGACTTTTGCCTCTCTATGAGAAATGATGTTGAAGACGACGATATCTTTCATTTGAAATGTATGCTTTGACGTTATGCAAAGGCCAAAAATCTTTTGCTGTCAAGTTATATTTCACTGCCCAGTGTAATTTCTTCAGGTCACGTGGTACAATTTTGTATCACGTGATCATTCTTTTTAGACACTTGACAGCAAAATATGCGCGAAAACACATCAAATGACGTCATAATGTCACTATTTAGTCACAGAATAACTATGAGTTAGTATGAACTGACCATGATTTAAAACTTTGCAGTTCAACTGAGATTGGAATACCCCTGCTGTCCCCTCTTAAACCAACTTCAAAAAAGGAGGAGGTTCTTGATTCGGTTGCATGTTTTTTTAAATGTTTGTTACCTCAGAGCTCCGTCATTTATGAAACGATTTAAAAACTCTTTTTTTATCTGAAAGGATGTAGGTAGTACTTCTAGGTTAGTCCCATTCAATTTTCATCAAAATCGGTTCATTAGTTTGGCTTATAAATAAAAATAAATGAAAAAATTGCGTATTTTGCTTATCTGTGACTTTTTAGTGATGTTTACGGTCACTAGAATATTCCCAATGAACTGGCATCATCATCATCTGATGATGATGAAGCTGGTAGTTGAATTGAAGTCGGTTTTTCTAGTTTTTTAATTATTTGTAGCAGGGTGTCAGATGATACTTTTATCCCAAAAACAAAAGCCCAACCCAAGCTTGAGATTGTCCCAAGGAGAAAAAATACGAGCAAAAGCCATAATAAACTTTAGTAAGTGTTGTAAAGATAATTTCAGGTGCGCAGAAAAGGTGGCTTAGTCTAAGTCGTAAAGTGTGAAGTAAGCCACTCTTCGGTATAGCGCGCTGTAAAAAGTTGGACCAGGAAAAGCTTTCCTTTTTAAGAATCTAGCACCAGTTTGGACTATTTTAAAACGTGTTTGAGTGCGTCAGAAAGTTGCTACTTTAAAAACACTAGCTGAAAAATGCCGTTTTTCAGCTTGTTACGTATTTTTCTACGTCTGCCCCCGTATGCCAATCTTTTGCTGTCAAGTTATATTTCACTGCCCAGTGTAATTTCTTCAGGTCACGTGGTACAATTTTGTACCACGTGATCATTCTTTTTAGACACTTGACAGCAAAATATGCGCGAAAACACATCAAATGACGTCATAATGTCACTATTTAGTCACAGAATAACTATGAGTTAGTATGAACTATGACCATGATTTAAAACTTTGCAGTTCAACTTTGCAGTTTAACTTTGATTGGCATACCCCTGCAGGTAGACCTATTTCACCAGTGGATGAAGTCAGGCTGCAGATGATGATGATTAGATTAGATCTGTATTGCACACAACAATAAAATTTTACAGCGACGAGCTTAATGCTATTCAGCATTTTCTTCCAACTAACCTGGTGTGTATTGTGGAGAAAATGATAATGTTCAGCCGAACAGACACAAGTGTTTTTTTCAGGTGAAACACGTAGCACTAAAAAGTTTTATAACTATACTTACTGGTACTAAGGGCTTACCTTCGCGGGCTGTGAACTGGACGGCTCGTCGAACAAAGCCCATACTCTTGGCTTAAGCCGCTGCCACACTCCAATGTGTCCCGTGAGGTATGCCTCTTCATAGCCAAAGAGACGGGCAATCTCTTCTTCTGATGGCTTCTCACTGTCGATATCCAGTTTATCGAGAATTGCAAGGGTGTTCTGTTGACAATGAGGTACGTAAACTTCAGTACCTAGTTTTTAACTGACTTTAAAAAAGGAGGAGGTTCTCAATTCGGTTGTATGTTTTTTTAATGTGTTTTACCTCAGAATTACGCCATTTATGATCCGATTTAAAAAATTCTTATTTTTATTTGAAAGGATGTATTTCAATGTTGGTCCCATTTTTTCATCAAAATCGCTTATAAATAAAAATAACTGAAAAAAATATGCCATCCACGTGCATCAAATTGCGTATTTTGCTTTTCTGTGACTTTTTCGTGATGTTTACAGTCACTAGAACCCAGCATCATCATCTGATGATGAAACCGGTAGTCGAATTGAAGTCGGGTTTTCTAGTTTTTTTAAACTTATAATTATAGACATAAAAGTTGGAATCAACAAGGCTAAAAGCAAGAATCTTATGTAAGTACCTACTTATGCTTGAACAAGATAAAAACACCATTTCAATATGAATATTTTCTCAGAATATTCTAAACTTAGAAAATGATTAGGTGCGGAAAACAAAGTACTTCCAACTTTCTCTTTTCAACATTTCTTTTTCACACTACTCGTGTTTCAGAGAAGTACAAAACGTAGCTAGCTAAATGGTTTCTTGAATGTTACAAAAATTTAAGCATGAGAAGCTTTCAAAGTCAGCCGCTATATTGTTTTCAATTAACATGATAACTGATTTGGATCAGTTGAGCTATCTATAAATCGTTTGCAACGGTGTGTAGATAGCTCAACTGCTTCATGTGTATTTTGTACATATTATAAATATTGTAAATACTGTATTAGTCATAATTTTCTTTGTGAATAAAGTTATTAAAATCTAAACAATTAACATGAAAATTAAAATAATCTATTGAAAAAACTAAAAAAAAAACGACAAAACTAGGTAGGTACGCAGAACTTTAGTACTATTGAAATTATGTCACGTTTCTACCTTTGTCAATAAAATGAACATGCATTGCAGTTTGACACTATCATTTCAATCAGTCAAGTTCAAATAGTCGTGTGAGCACAATTTTACCGTTCCATTTTCAGTCACATTGTACAAAATGTCGTTGTTTCAAACAGTTGACAAAACCTAGTAATCCAACGCTAACGAACCGAGCAGATCCGTGGTAATTCTGAACAAGTGACTGCTCCAAATTAACTTGCTAAAGACAAGGCTCTTGAGAGTCTGCTCCCGTATTCCAATCTTTTGCTGTCAAGTTTTATTTCACTGCCAGTGTAATTTCTTCAGGTCACGTGGTACAATTTTGTACCACGTGATCATTCTTTTTAGACGCTTTTCTTGCTCACACGCCGGAAGTTGACGTATTTTCATCTACATTAAATAAATTCATAAGATTGTGTATCAGTTTTATAGGTGTTATACCTCATTATAATTGTTAAATGGCTTACTGCGCGCGTTGGTTAACACTGTAAGTGCAGTAAGCAGCTGAATTTTTTAATAATAAATAAATAAATAATAGACACTTGACAGCAAAATATGCGCAAAAACACATCAAATGACGTCACAATGTTACTATTTGGCCTAAGTTTGTCAACATGAGACTTCTACTTGTGTAGCATAAATCTGTGTAAGCACACTCACTTTCGGGATATCAATTTGGAGAAGGGTCATGATGTAAGTGACATCCCTAATATTGATTAGGGATGTCACTTTCGCCGCGTAGTCTTTTTTCCTACATTCTTCAATTTCGTGTTTGTATGGCCTTTGCAAACAAGAATTGAAATGAATTGAAGTTGCTTATCTCAAGTTGACATTCTTCAAACGATGTATTACAGAAAACGTCAGAAAACATACGAAGATGGTCACGTGACCCCTTTTTAGAAAATGTAATTTCTATACATTTTCCTATTGTCCACCAATTGTAGAATATCAACTAGATTCGAGAGGTAGAATAATATAACTACTTCCTTAAAAGTTTATTCATGACGGCATTAATAAGACGGCTGCCGCTTTTATAGAAAATGCTAACCTTTAATAGTTTTAAGTACCATTTCTCAGAAGTTAGACATTTCAAAATCAGATGTTAGAGGAATTTCGTTTCGTAGCTATTAATTATTAATTACTTTAAATGCAACAATATAGTTAATTAAGCTTTTACAATGCGATTAATTAATTTATTGTGCTAAATGATAAGTGAACAAGAGATATGACATATATTTTTTTTATTTGTTCTCTTGAAATTATGGCCAGCCCCCGTATGCCAATCTTTTGCTGTCAAGTTATATTTCACTGCCCAGTGTAATTTCTTCAGGTCACGTGGTACAATTTTGTACCACGTGATCATTCTTTTTAGATACTTGACAGCAAAATATGCGCGAAAACACATCAAATGACGTCATAATGTCACTATTTAGTCACAGAATAACTATGAGTTAGTATGAACTGACCATGATTTAAAACTTTGCAGTTCAACTTTGATTGGCATACCCCTGCTGCTATCGTTTATGTACTAAAATGAATAAAACTTTAGTACCAAGCGATAATTTATGATGATTTCTACCGTGCCTGTAATGTGAAACAATTTTTTGATATTCATTTTAATGCTATAGCATTTTAACGGTGAGCTTTTGCACTATATAGTCCAGAAGCAAAATCCTTAAATTCTTAGTTATACGTTTGAGCTCATTTGAATTCAGCTCGGGGACAAATAGTTAGTAAAGTAGCGTCTGCTGATTCTTGCTTTGAGTGGGGTTCACTTACAAATCCGTTATTCATTTTCAAATTCTACACGGAAAAATCATCATGGTATCAGACTGAAGAAGGTTCGTATGAGTTAGTGGCCAACTGTGGTGACAGAGTTTTAAGGTCGCCTCTGTGGTCGCCAGGTGGGCCGCTGCAGACATAACTTAGTAAAATGGGGGTACTCCGACCAAGCACAATGTGACTGCGGAGCCCCACAGACAATGCCTCACCTCCTGTCTTGCTCAGAATGCACCAACACCCGCACCCGGAAAGATCTTTGTGACGCCACGGAAAATGCCATAGACGTGGCCCGTTTCTGGGCAAAACGGGATATTTAGTAGGTACCTAGGTACTTGCCAAATAGTGGAAGGTACATATGGGAGCCAATCGACTCGAAGAAGAAGAAGAAGGTCGCCTCAAGGCCTCCGTGGCTTAACGACTGCTAGAGTCGGGACCAACAGTTTAACGTGCCTTCCGAAGCACGGAAGCGCTCAGATGTAAATGCCGCTAGTGGTCACCCATCCAAATAGTAACCGCACAGAACGTCGTTGAACTTAGATAAACGGAGATGACTAAGCAAGCTACGCGACGAGCGCTTAGAAATATAGATAGAAAATACTTTATTGAACACAATACTGGATTACAACAACGTAAAAACAAAATTAATGGTACAATGGGCGGTCTTCGATCAGCAATCTCTTCCAGACAACCTTGGACAAAATAGACTTCCAGGTAATAAATAAGGGGTGCTGTTTAGAGATAACAATGAAAAGATGAATATGCTTTACTCTCGATTCTAACATAGTCAAAGTCAAAGTCAAAATTTCTTTATCCAATAAAACCACAAGGATCATTTAGAATCGTCTTATATAACTAGGTGATTCTAGGTGCCACGCGACCAGAGCCTAGATATACATACTTTACCATGATTCTAAATGATCCTTGTAATTTTATTGAATAAAAAAATTTTGACTTTGACTTTGAGTCGAGGTTCTACAACCCTATTCCAACAAGAAAGAATTCACGATTAATTAAAAAAAAATTGAATAAAAATCGAAGTAGAAAAGTAGGTTGAAAAAATGCAATGAGACAAAAATAAAGTGTACGAAACATTGCCCCGAAGTCGTAAAAAATGCTATTACAATGCCCATACGATCCAAACAGCTCGTTTTAAGTCAAAGGTGATATTACACGCTTTGGCCGTAAAAATGCTGTATGGATTGTAGAGATTCACGAAATTTTTTTACTATATTTTCGGGTTCTTGGATATTCTGGACATATTTTATATAGGTATATTCTAATATGCCCAGCATTGGTATGCCAATCAAAGTTGAACTGCAAAGTTTTAAATCATGGTCAGTTCATACTAACTCATAGTTATTCTGTGACTAAATAGTGACATTATGATGTCATTTAATTTGTTTTCGCGCATATTTTGCTGTCAAGTGTCTAAAAAGAATGATCGCGTGGTACAAAATTGTACCACGTGACCTGAAGAAATTACACTGGGCAGTGAAATATAACTGACAGCAAAAGATTGGCATACGGGGGCTGGGCATATTATATAGGTATATTCTAATATGCCCAGAATATCCATCACTCTTGAATCAAAATATAATGTAGATCACAATCCAATATCGATAAACGTACTCTTGAAGAATATTTTGATAGCATTTCCACACAATACCTAGGTACTTAACACAATACGCGACTGACAAAACGGCGTCTAGAGCACAAATTTTTATTAAATTAAATTATTAAATAATTTATTAAACTTATAAATTATATTGATTACAGCCACTTGGCCCAATGTGTAACCACAGCTATTAAGAAGCCTTGATTTGTTTATATACATTATAAACAAGCGTTTGACCGCAATCTCACCTGATGGTAAGTGACGATGCGGTCGACGATGTAGCACATTTGCCTAGAAGAAACCTATTCACTCTCCTCTTGAAAACATTCAAATTGTACGTGTTCGGAAACACAGACGCCGGCAGTCCTAAATCAGTCTTAAAATACGACGCAAGATCTCAAGAACCTTTCATCACACAAAACACACAGCCTCCGGATGTAGCGAGTAAATAAGGAGTGAAAACATCTCAAAGGCTCGTCGAAGAGAGGGTTTCAGCATGTTTTGTTGTGACACAGGAAGACCACATAATGGTCGTGAAGAACCCTTTTGGTGATATTTTCATTGAGGTTTTGGGTACTGCAGGGGTATGCCAATCAAAGTTGAACTGCAAAGTTTTAAATCATAATCAGTTCATACTAACTCATAGTTATTCTGTGACTAAACAGTGACATTATGACGTCATTTGATATGTTTTCGCGCATATTTTGCTGTCAAGTGTCTAAAAAGAATGATCACGTGGTACAAAATTTTACCACGTGACCAGAAGAAATTACATTGGGCAGTGAAATATAACTTGACAGCAAAAGATTGGCATACGGGGGCTGTTATTTGAAGGTAAACATTTACCGAATCACCAAATGTATTAAATCGGCTACACTATCTTACCGCCTACCGCGTGTTACCGCCTTAATTATGGCATCAAATTAAAACAACCTCCTACCGCGTGATGTAGTGTGGTTGGTTACACTAGATTTTACCTTCATAAATAGAAATAAATTAAAAACTATTGACTCCTTAAATTTTTTTAATAAAAAAACCATTCCTTTTATTTAACAAAACTTGACTATTTAATAATCGGACCTACGAGTCTCTGGAATATATATCAAACTAAATTCTAAGTGCACGATATAAAGCTTATATTACATTGAAAGAGAACACAAAATGGCTGAAATAGGTTCGGTTTTTTCGTGAGAATTAAAAAGCTTATACAACGCCCAAGTCACGTTTGTGTAATGTTATATTTTTATATTCGCGTGATAATGTTTTTGGTGAAATCTTTTTGGGAATATAATAATATGAGCATTGTTTTTCTAGGTACCTACTTTTGACTTTAACCCGTATTGTTCGCATTCTTTTTTCAAGTAATTACGAAATTACAAAGCTTAGAAAAACTATGTTTTTATATTCTTAAATAGGTTAAAAGAAAATAGTTTTTTCTAAGAAATATTTTAAGCTGTTTCACATCAGTATCATCATTATCATTTCTATCCTAAGACCTCTGCTAAAGATAATTATTGTAATTAGCATCAATGTAAACAAACTTCTCAGAATTTCCACGCGTTTTTTCAAACATTTTTATAAAAACAACTGAAAAACTTCTTCTAACGAATACAAAAAATGTTTTCTCGAAACTTATTAATAAAACATCGTCATTTCAGACAGCCCCTTTCAAATCAGAGGTAGCACGAATAAATGTGACAATCGTAAACGTATCGCAACGGTAGCGTACACTGCGCGGTGACGCTACAACATTCGGCAGTTGATCTGACGTTGACGCGCAATATGAATCGAATACGGCTTACGTAACGCGGCGACTGTCAAATTTCGTGCTTAGTGTGCCCCTCAGAACAAATTTTCAGGATAAGTTTAATAATACAAAAACAACAAACTTTGTCCGGAACTTTAATTAGCAAACACGAAGTTGTGATTGTATGTTTTTTATTAGGGTTCTGTACCCAAAAGGTACCAGAGGGACCCTTAGTTTGCGAGCCCAACTTTTACTTTAAATTAGAAGTTACTGCCTCATAATATTCGATGTTTTAATAACATAATATTATTCGAGATTTTTTTTTTTTTTTCATATATCATAGACATAAAAATAAGATACGAGTCTTAAAACAGGCACGTTTATCTAAGCGTTTCCAGTTTCCAAAACCAAATTACTTATGAATGAATAAATTGCTTGCTAAATTGAAATTAAAACGATTCAAGATATCAAAATTCAAACATTATTTTGAGCTCGAATTTCATGATTACGGTTTTCACTAAGGATGTTTGATTTCCGGAAAAGGTTTATTTATGTTTATGTGTAGGTATTTAAGTAGATACCTTCAATTAATGAATCTATGCAAAACCAGACAAGGGTCAGTTTGGGCGCATATACTTTGAAAATCCCATAGATTTTGTTTTTGTTGAATCGTACCTACATTATCGTCAGTGGAAATGCTTTCCACTGACCACTTAACATCAGGTGGGCCATCGGTTTGTTCCATCATTTCGTTGTATAAAAAGAAGATCCAAATGCCACGATGTAATCTGTTACATCGTGGCATTTTATAATACAAATAGCAGTTACCCGCGACTTCGTACGCGTCTACAGTTTCCGTGTACATTATATTATCTGTGCGTGTACCGAGCGAATACTTTGAGAAACTTGACATTACACCTCATTACACCGAACTCGTACTGGAATGTCAAACGCTAGTTGTTAGACCAAAGAGGTAGTACTACGCCCTGTCAAACTGACGTGACATGACATGACAATGAAATCCTCTTGCCAATTGGCGCTGCTAATCCTTTTCGTTCATTTTATCCTGTAGATCCTGTTAATTATTCGAGATAAAAAGTAGCCTTTGTGTCAATCCAGGTTACGAACTACATATATGCCAAGTTTCATCCAAGTTGGTTCAATAGTTTAGACGTGATTGAAACACAAACATCCAAACATCTAAACTTCCGCATTTGAAATATTAGTAGGATGTATACCTACTACTACTAGGTCTACGATCTAGCTACAAAAGCTAGTAATAATGACAAATGCTCTTAATCTCTCATTGTACCAACAACAGCCTCAATTTAATAATTAAGTGGGTACATAATTAACAAAGTGCCGCCTAGCAAAATTATGTTCAGCTAAATAAAGCAACATTGCTTCATTATTTATAAAACATTGTTCTCAACAGAAGCTGTACACTTAAGTTCTCTGAAACCCACAGTATTCGTAGTCTGAAAGTTGACTTAATTTGAAATACACACGGGCAATTTATACAACGACATCTAGCGATTTTTTTGTAGCAACGTACAGTAGACTTGTCCTTTATGATGCAGCGGGCTGAGAAACAAAAAGTGGGCATTTGACTCACACAACTGAATAATATAGCTAGCTATTATGTGATCTAAAATAGTGTATTAGCATTATAGCGCTACACGATAGTTTTTGCTATTTGTGCCTTTATTTTTTTTAATTAGTACCTAGAAGAGCCTTAATCTATTTCTCCATTTATACTGGTTTCTAACGCTAAGAAGAAGACAACAGCTGTTTTTCGGACATTTTTTTAAATAAATTAATCGATACATTTTCAGTAATTTATTTTATAAGCAACATTTTGTTGCTCTAAAAATTGCTCGTGTACAACCCCTTTAAATACTCGGAAACTTGGTTTACCGATATTTCCGACGAGCTAAGGATCCGGATATTTTGTGAGAATATTAATTAATTCCGACAAACACTGAAGGGTCGAAAGATTAGTGATTCGGATTAGGTACATGGAAATATCTTGAGTCTTATGAGTATGTAGATAAGGCTCTAATCTAATGCAAGGTTTTGTTTTCACACTCGAAATTAACCAATCCTTAATTATGTTTATGGTAGTTTATAAATTAATCTCCTTAATGGTTAAATGTGAGAAATGTGATAATATCAATTTAATTTTGGAAAATACTCTAAATACAGTAAAATGTTGGCTTGAGGAACATAACTTAGAAATAAATCACAATAAAACTAAAATAATGCAGTTCAAATCATATACTAGCCCTACATTAAAATTAAACATAGATTTTCAAAATAGCCCATTAGAGACAGTACAAACTTTCAATTTACTTGGCTTAAATATTGATACCCATCTAAATTGGAAAGCTCACATTGATCACATTAAAACAAAACTTTCAAAATTTATATATGCCCTATTCCAATTAAAATATACTACTAACACTGATACTGCACTATCAGCTTATTACGCATATGCATACTCTTGGCTCAGATACGGAGTCATGCTATGGGGAAATAGTGTTAATATAAATGAGTTATTCATTATTCAAAAGAAATGTGTAAGAATCTTAGCCCAAATCAATAACACACAAAGCTGCAAACCTTATTTTATTAAATTTAAGCTATTGACACTCCCATCTATTTATATCATGGATGTATGTATATTTGTTTTCAAAAATAAAAAAGATTTTGTAAAAATTAGTGAAACACACAACATAAATACCCGCCATAAAAACAAATTATATCTACCATATTCAAGAATAAAAATGTTAAATAAAAGTCCATATTACATGGCAGTCAAAATCTTTAACAACCTACCAAATGATATTCAAAATGAAACAGAAATAACTAAATTTATAAGAGGATTAAAATCATATCTAGTCAAAAAATGTCTCTACTCAACTGAAGAATATTTTGAAAAAGAATAATATTATTATATGTACCTACTTAAGATAAGTTTAAGCGCCCAAATATAACATTTTTGCGATACCTGAAAAGGGTGAATAAGTTTTAAAGTGCCTCTGACTTTAGCATAAGACCAAATTGTAACACTTATTTTGGCAAATAAATGTATCTTGTATCTTGTATCTTGTACCATGTGTATGTGTACCCATTCATAACAGAATCTTTATAATTATAAAAGAATGTAACTATTTTTGTAATGTAACATGTGAAACTCTATTATGAATGAATGAATCGATAAAACGTACCGATTCCGGTCAGCGGGACGTCTAACCCTAAGTATATAGGCATGGTCGAAAAATACCCATGTCTACTGTAATGCAATTCCTATAAATTCGTTATCGAGGGTGGCCTGCTGGATTTAGCTGTCAGGAAATTGTGTTTTGGAGCTAAACTTTTCTTCTTTTGTTAAGAACAAGTAATGTGAAGAAAACGGTTTATAAAAATATATAAAACTAGCAGTAGTTATCCGCGACTTCGTCTACGAAAAAAATATAACCTAAAAATGCAGGAAAAGTACCCTATGTGTTAATCCAGGTTACGAACTATAATATTCCAAGTTTCATCCAAATCGGTCCAGTAGTTACAGCATGATTGAAACACATCTAAACATTTACATTTATAATAGTAGTGGGATTCAAAAAGACGAGTGCTTCTACTTTCAATCCAAGATTTTTCAACCCAATAGGTATTATTCTTAATTATAAAAAAACAAGTATCCTAGCACCAAATTAGTTAAAAGAAGCTTACAAGAAGTATTGGGATGCTACCAATATAAAGCACGATTCAGCTTTACTATCATCATATTCTGAGCTGAAGTTTGCGTCTACATGGAGCTAAACTGCAACGTACATAACTCTATTTTTACGATTGCTATTTTATTATCTCAACAAAATGGCAAATCACGGGCTTCCGTTCGCAAGGAGATAATGTTTATTGACGGAATAAAATCATGAAAAATATCTTTATTTTTAGCGCAAGCATTTTGTGGTTGAAACAACGTGAGCGAGGATAGTTTTTAGACAAGAATAAACTATTTTCTAAGTTTAATACCATGTCGCCCTGTTAATTATTCGGTATAAAAAGTAGTCTATATGTCCAGGTTACGAGCTATATTATTCCAAGTTTCATCCAAGTTGGTTCAGTAGTTTCGTCGTCATTGAAACTCAAACATCCAAACATCTCACTTTTGTAATATTAGTGGGATGGGATAGTTTAAGCTATAAACTACTATTTGGACATTATGTCATAATGTCCGTTTTTATGGCTACAGACATAAAAACCGGAATCGGAAAATTCCCGTCTTACAATAATGACATAATTATTAGACTGATAGTTATAATAATAATAATAATATAGATCTGATACTGCTGTTGAAAAAACTTCCGAACATTAGGAATCGTAAAAAAACATGAACTCAGAGCGATGGACGCAGTGCATTGCTTCACAGAGCACGTCCTCACTGAATTGATTTGTGAGGTAAGGCAGAGGTAACCACTGAACATCGGAAGGGCCATCAAGTTGTTCCAATACTTATTCTCATTAAAATAGTCCCAACTAATAGCTTTCTTATTCCGTACAGATTTGGTATTGGGGTTAGTCAGTAAGAAGTCCATTTTTACATCACATTAGAGTTCGATAAAGTCTTATTTTTCAGCTTTATTTTTAATGTTGCAAACTATCGTCATTTATTTCCGATAATCAATTAATTTTAATTTAATATCCAATGATTTCATAGATCAAACAAAATTCTAGATACACGCGAAACTTCTCACGTCAGAACCATTCGAGATCAAAAATTAATTTCGCAACAGACATATTAGATTTACTTTTCAATCAAAAACATCAAAGTGCAAGTGTTGTCACAGGGAAAACGGAAACAGCTATGTTAATAGATGTCAAATCTCTGGTTATCTTCAAAACGAGTTGCTCAAACGCCAGTCAACAACAATTTTACATCTGATTAGTTGACTAATCAGAGATTACAATTGAAAATTCCATGAAATCCACCACTTTGCCTTCAAAACAAACGACAGCCGACTTGACGAATGACTCGACTTGACTGACTGGCGTCACAGCTCAGTTGGTAATGGATCTGCCTTCCGTGCTGTGGGTCGTGGGTTCGATCCCCACCAAGAACAAACATTTGTGTGTGGCAAACATAGATGTTTGTTCTATGTCTGGGTGTTACTATGTATTTACAAAAAAAAAAGTATATAAGTATTCTATCAGCATCTAGTTCCCATATTACAAGCTTTGCTTAGTTTGGGACTAGAGGGCGTCGTGTGAAATGTCCATGAATATTTATTTATTTATATTATGACTAAACTTATTTCAAATAATCAACTTGACACTGGAAAAATTGTCTGTTGAAATGACGGACAGAGGTCATTATAAGACAAGAAAATTTCATGTCAAATCAGTATTTGGGTTTGTCAGTGCCAGCCACATGACTCATAAACTTCAGTGTCAATTTGATGTTAGAGTGAAACAAATGTAAAAATAAAAAAATGGTTGAAGCGTTTCTACTTGTGTTTTCCTAGTTTTTATTCCATCTTTGCCTTTTCTATTTTGTACCAATGTAACAGCTCTTGTTTCTTTTCCTGTGGCAGTATCGAATATGATGGGATTTATCGAAACTGAAATAGAGGATGGTGAGATCAAAGCGGTTTATTTCCAATTTGTTGTTATTACGAAGGATGGTACTTTGGGGATCTTGTCATTTATTTTAGAATTCTGGCAGCATTCCTGACTAGATTGGAGATTTCGACAGGTCAAGATCTTTTTATGGCATTGTGGAGAACACGATAGGATGTGCGTCCTCCTACGAAATGGGAAGATCTTGCTGAGCGACCTTCGGCTCGGGCTCCGGGGACCAATGAGTATACGGTAACTTGCGCGATCTAGGATTTGTAAGTGTTGATTAGCTATAGTGCCATTATCGGGCGTAGTTCTGCGTGTAGCGTGCTAGATGGCGCTACACCATAATGACGACATGAAAAACTAATTTTTGGTACATATTCATAAGTCAATCAATACCATGACTTCTCAAAACTGTTTTATGACTAATAACAACCCATCGCTTTTGCGTCTGAGGTTAATTGACGTATTTTCCATTTCATTTAGGTTGGTATCCTACCTTTGTTTTATTTAGACATGCCTCAGATTATCGTAATAAACATCAATACTTACTTAGGACAATAGTTTTTTGTCCGCTTAAGTCTATTCCCATCTGTCACCTTTATGGATGACAGAGCAAAGTGATAGATGGGAATAATTGTGACAGGCGTCACAGCTCAGTCGGTAATAGCTCTGCCTTCCGTGCTGTGGGTCGTGGGTTTGATCCCCACCAAGAACAAACATTTGTACGTGGAAAACATAGATGTTTGTTCTATGTCTGGGTGTTAGTATGTATTATAAGTATGTATTTACAAAAAAAAGTATATAAGTATTCTATCAGCCATCTGGTTCCCATATTACAAGCATTGCTTAGTTAGGGACTAGAGGGTGTTGTGTGAAATGTCCCTGAATATTTATTTATATTTATTAATTAAAACAGACTTATTTTTCGCGCTCCCACTGTTGGTTTGTTGATTTTTTAAAACTAGAAAAACCGACTTTTTTTAATTGCCGGAGTTCTGAGGTAGCAAACAAAAAACCGTAAACCTCCTCCTGTTATTGAAGTTGGTTAAAATCGTCTATGCATGAAAACGCAATAATCTGAATGATGAATACATCTTAATGTTAAGTACAACGTTTTAAAAACCAATAAAAAATCATTTCATCACACAGAAAGGTTATTCATACAACCCTCTTGCTTACAATTTCATGTCTTGAGTGCGCAATAAAATATCACTTGGGAAAGAACAAACTTATGTATTTCCCGTGACTTTGCTCTTTAGTAGTATTTTATGTTAATTATGTAAAGTTAATTCAAATCATCTAACATGACCAGCTAAAAAAAAAAAAGTAAGCAACGCATCAACAATGACTCTAGTGGAGTTCTGAGGTAGCAAACAAAAAACCGTAAACCTCCTCCTGTTATTGAAGTTGGTTAAAATCGTCTATGCATGAAAACGCAATAATCTGAATGATGAATACATCTTAATGTTAAGTACAACGTTTTAAAAACCAATAAAAAATCATTTCATCACACAGAAAGGTTATTCATACAACCCTCTTGCTTACAATTTCATGTCTTGAGTGCGCAATAAAATATCACTTGGGAAAGAACAAACTTATGTATTTCCCGTGACTTTGCTCTTTAGTAGTATTTTATGTTAATTATGTAAAGTTAATTCAAATCATCTAACATGACCAGCTAAAAAAAAAAGTAAGCAACGCATCAACAATGACTCTAGTGTTGCGGATAGGTGACAGTAACCGCTTACCATCAGGTGGGCCGTGGTACAAAAAAAATTGTAACCGACTTGTATGAAATATTAGCAGTACCGTTTGTTTTATAAAGGGTTAAAAACTAACAGCAATAATATTTATATATTATTGATTTAATACGAAGTGTTTATGATGAACGATGTTGGTGTTCGAAAAATTAATGCAGCGAAATCTATGTTCTATTTACATTTATTTGGTTCTTCTAGACAAATGTGCTACATCGTCGACCGCATCGTCACTTACCATCAGGTGAGATTGCGATCAAACGCTTGTCTATAAAGTATTAAAAGAAAAAAAAGTGAGTGTTTTACGTCAAATTAACCCCCCTTCAAATATCATGGCAAAGTCTCCCGCAAATAGCAAATACGCTTGCGTTACGACCGACGAATATCTAAAAACATCTCATCTAGCCTTACGAATTTTGTTGAAAACAATAAAGAATGTAGCATTTGATCCATCGCACCCGACAAACGTACTGATCCACTCAACCCTTCAACTCCTAGCAGAGTGTGATCCAGAAATAGATAAAATATTTCCGAGTTCTTGAATTAGCGGTAACCTCACGTTTAAATTATTTTGAAAAAAAAAAACCTTATATTTAGTAAATATAAAGATCAAAAGCTAAGATCGCTATGAAACCAAACGCTATGAATAAAATGGGATAACATGTTCCTACTTCCTACCCATTTTATTGATCAGTATATCGCTATCAGATTAGTTTTTACAACTTATTAGTCAAATAAAATACCCAAATTTCACCTATTTAAAGAATACTTTTACAATAACCATAGTTGTAAAAAATATGTCCTAAAATTCTAAATATTTTAGTAGTGCGAAATTTGAACTTTATATTTAAAACCGTAGAGTTCAAGCTATGTCTAAGTAGGTACAAGTACTATGCAGTATACTCACATAAAAAATATACAAACAAATAGGTTTTAGGTTTCAGTAAAAAGCCTGCAGATTTAACATACAAATGGAAGGACTGCTAACAATATTACTTTCAAAACAGCGACAAAAGAGTCTTAGAAACAGCGGCCGTCATAAAACGGTGCCAAAATTGCGGTGCAATCTTCAACTTTACATACATAAAATCACACCTATTTCCCATAAGAAAAGGTTGAGTATGGCATGGTAAAAATGAAAAAAAAATGGCTTACGATTGGGTCCCCAGTCCCCAGGGATTGTATACATCATAGATAGTGTAGGTACAATATCAATCAAGGACATATCGTGATGTCAGCTCAAGTTGGTTACAGTTTCAACTTTTTTTTTTCCTCAACCTATCTCGTCCCACTGCTGGGCAAAGGTCTCCCTCAAAGACTTCCAATATTCTCTCTCCTGGGCCTCCTCCCACCATCTCCTTTCAAAGGCGTCCAGGTCGTCGAGGTCGACATTTTCAACTATTGAACCGAAATAAATCCAATGTTAAAGCTAAAGTCAATGCAATGTAGATCACAATCCAATAATGCTGATGAATCGCTGTATGAAGAAAATTATAATTATGAGCATTTCCACGCAACACCTAAGATATTTTTTTTTTTTAATTGGACAATTTTTTTTAAAATCTCATTATAACGGTATGAATTTCGTCCGGTCAGCTAGTTAACAATATTAGTTGGATTAATAGGATTAATTCTTGATTAGTAGATATAGCAACCGTTATTAAGGAAACCGTTTTTCAAAAACAAGTTTTACCTAAGTACACCCTCATTTGACTCCGCTACACAGGTAACCGATAGGATCCTGATATTGGGACCCAAAAACCGTCCGGACAAATAAAATGAAAATAGGTAAGGCTTTTATCTTTTTTTTTTGCTTGACTCGCGAAATTACTCTGTAAATAAAAAGGGAGTAGACAACCGTGTTTTTTGTCTAGTGTTTTGGGTAAAATGAAATATAAAATATATAACGCTGATGACTCCCATGGGTCAAGTTATTCACTCAGATTTTCATAAGAAATAGTTATTGTACCTATACCTTAACGCACAACCACGTAATTGTGATATTATTTTGATCAAAAACTATTTATTTTTCTGTATTTCTGTGGTACTTAATCAAAAGAAAACTATGATGACAAACTAAATTACAAAAATTGAAAAATAATTAGAAAATTTAATTTCTGCGCAATATCTACAGTCAGCAGCCCTAATCTTGAATGCAATATAACTTCCCATACAATGTAGATCACAATCCAATATCGATGAATATTCGTACTCTTGAAGATTTCCACGCAATACCTCACAATATGCGACTGTCATTTAGCTAACAAAACAGGGTCAGGAATATAAATCTTTATTGGATGTGACAATCCAATGCCTATGCCTATGCCAGTTAGTTCATACAATACCCGCACAATTGAAATAATTTGGCGCTAGATTTGCATTCAAGAGTAAATAAATAAATAAATATTCATGGACTTGACACACAACGCCCTCTAGTTACAAACTAAGCAAAGCTTGTGATATGGGAACTAGATGGCTGATAGAATACTTATATAGGTACTTTTTTTTTTGTAAATACATACTTGTAATACATAGTAACACCCAGGCATAGAACAAACATCTATGTATTCCACGCACAAATGTTTGTTCTTGGTGGGGATCAAACCCACGACCCATAGCACGGAAGGCAGAGCTATTACCGACTGAGCTGTGACGCCTATCACCACAAACAACCAGTAAGAAACCACAAACTCAATACCGATCGATCGGCTGCAGGGCTGGTTGAACTGACAGTACTGCTACTAAAAGGGTCTGGGGCAAAAATCTATGGAGCCCAGGTCCCGATTTTTTTAAACTCGCATTAATGAAACTTTCTTTGTTACAATGTACTTGTAACGTAGTTTTAATATACGTAATAATTTTATTAAAAAGCAACGGGAATACTTAGTTATTCGATATCCAAAGTTCGACAAAAAACAAAGATTGTCTGCCATATTACTTTATGGTCTGCCAGAAAACGGTATTTTTCGATGACTTAATTGACAGTTTGTATTTGTGTGACTTACTAGCCTTCACTTGCGGCTTTTCTCGAAGTTTGTGATAAGTAATGTCATATATACTATCGTTTGTTACGTTTGTTTGGTATACCTACCTACTCAAACATAATAGCAAACGATAGTAGTGGTGTGAGTGAATGAATTGCATTTTATTTAGGTATGAGTACAAGTCAGGATGTAATAAAAAAATAAACACAAACAAAACTCTAAAATAACTAATATGTCGATATTAGTTCTTCTACGGAGTTCCTCGATTCGGGTTTTATCACATATTGATTGAAACATCCATCATTGCTCTGTATACGAGTAGTTCGCAGAGCATCTGAGATGGACGCGCTACAATGCCACAAAAGGTACGTCCTCCGTGGAGTGGACTTGTTTCGTCACTCGTCTCATGAAAAGAAAATAAAATAGCACAAACATACCTGAATTGGGGCTATCCACAATGACACAGCTTCAACAATATTAACTGGTTGAGCCTGCACCAACAATCTTCTCCTTCTAGGGTCTAAACATATTGTTGATGCACCGTTCTCATACTTCTTATCGGTATTTTCCATATTTTTATCGGTTACAAATCCGGAAAATCAATGAAAGAAAAGCCAGATAAAAAATATAAATGCGTGCGCTTATCAAGTTCTATCAGAACTCCCGCAAAAAATATAGAGGGACGTTCTTTTTTTAAAAAAAGTTTTACATGGCCTGTTGCGATTGGGAAGAGGTGATTGAAAAAGAAGGTTTTACCTAATCTAAATAATACTTCATGTTTATTTTATTAGCTATATTGTCACTTGTTTTGTTAGATACCTACCTAGGTAAGTACCTATGTAAGTGCTTACCGAACAAAAAAATACTCTATTTTATTTTATTTAGGTACCTACCTCAAGAAAAAAAATTTTTTTAGTTCGGAGTTCATCTGCCTTGTGAGTCAGCAAACTGTCCAAAGAGTCTTTAGACTTTTCTAACCTTATATTATGAAGGAAAAAAAAGATGTCACAGTCCCGTTTTCGTGTCGTGTCATCAAAATAATGACTTTATATTGCATTTTTATAATTCTCGCTGCAATAGAGATTTCGATAGAACAAATAACTACTTAAAAATAACAAAACTAATTTATAGCCATATTATATTGATGCGAGTGGAGACCTGCATTGCCCCATGGCCTTTGGATAGATTCATAATATTACATCCAAATCGGTTACAGAGACTCCTTTTGATTGTTAACCCCAGACGCAAAAACGACGGGTTGTTATAAGTTTGTCTGTGTGTGTGTGTGTGTGTGTTTATGCGTGTGTGTGTATGTGTATGTGCGTGTGTGTGAGGCAACGTAGCTCCCGAATGGATGAACCGATTTTGATTTTGTTTTTTTTGTTTGAAAGGTTAATAAGTCGGGAGTGTTCTTAGCTATGTTTGATGAAAATCGGTCCAAGAAAGGAGAGTTTTTTAAATTTTAAATTTAATTACTTGTCATGGATAAAAACGCCTGTAAAAAATATGCACGGAGCCCACTGGGGTTACTCTACCAAATCTTTTTTCGTCCTCCAATATCCATCCCATGTAATTTGATTTTTACAGCTCCGAGCTAATTGGCAAAATGTTTTTAGGGCAATTTCCGGAAATTGCTTGAAAACAAGGTAACATCCTTCCACATTTTTACGTAAATATAATACAGAAGTACATTTTTATTAGCTTTTTGTAATATCGAAACAATATGAACCAATTTAGGAAAACTTACTAATGCTTCTAGCAAAAAAACTGCTTTGACAAGCTTAGAAACATCATCCGGAATAATGAAGCTTATCTTATATCCATCAGAGTTTAAAATCTTAAATCAACCGATCTCTATGTAAATTGGGGCTGGTAATGAGATTCAAACTGCGAGGATATCAAACTTTGGTTTGTCGTTGGGCAATTTTGTATTAATAAGCTTTTTCGTTTAAAGGTCGAACCCTATGAGTCCTTTTTCGTAGGATTATTAACCGCCCCATCCCCTCCCTTCCCCCTCTAGGCAAAAGCCGACCACCTGATGTTAAGAGTAGAACCACATTAAGGGCGGCTTGCACCAGAATCGCTAAACGCGTTAACAGCTAAATTGATTTAAATCTGACGTATTTATATGACTTGACAACTCGCTAAATACTATTGTACAAGCCGCCCTGTGTAGAAATGGTCACGTGAATTTTCGTTCGGAAATGTCACTTCTATACATTTTAATGTAGCGCTCGTAGACAATCTTCGCCAATTATGTATGAGCGACGTTTTGCGCAGTCACTATTTGGATGGGTGACCAGCGTGACGGCTAATGGCATTGACATCTAAGTGCTTCCGTGCTTCAGAGGGCACGTTAAACTGTCGGTCCTGGCTATAGCAGTTGTTAGGCCACCACGGAGGCCTTAAGGCGGCCTAAAACTACGTCACCAGCGTTGGCCACTAGCACATACGAACGGACCAATCACTGTATAAATTCTCTGGCAATCGTAAATCGTCAACATAATTTGAGCCTTAGGACTATTATACAGAATGTAAAATGGTTTTTTATCCTTGACAAAAACATTTTTTGTTCAGGTAAGACAGAAAACATGTTTTTATTGTTACAGGAAAAGCAATTTGTATATTTATTCCACTCGGTAATAATGGATCTTTCTGAATATACATCAACTTGTTTTCTCAGAACAACGTAGACAGTACCTGCAATGTTTGTTTTGCATTTGGTAAAACCAATATACCCATACAAATATAGGTACATTGTTTTTACCAAAATATCCAAATAGAAAATATGCAGGTGGCGCCACAATCGCCTGTTTTACTGAGTGCTCTACGATTTTAGCGAAATTGTTGAAGCATTTAGTAATTTAGAGGTACTGAACTAAGTAGTTTTAGACAGGCGTCACAGCTCAGTCGGTAATAGCTCTGCCTTTGTGGGTCGTGGGCTCGATCCCCACCAAGAACATTTTGTGTGTGGCAAACATAGATGTTTGTTCTATGTCTGGGGTTACCCAAACATAGAACCCGTTTAAATACCCGTTGAATCGTATTGAGAATATATATGCAATCTCAACGGAAAATAAACACAGATTTACAAATCCAGACGCATTTTCAACGTGTTGATCGACGATCGCATTAACGGAATCCTTTAAAACCTTCGATCAGTACATTAACAAACCAAAAAGCTTTTCAACTGTGATTTTAAGCTTACAATCCGCGAATCGGAGATTTTACACGGTACCTACCGACATTACACGTACGAATAGGTGCCTATGTGACAAGGTGCCTATGTGACAAGGTACACTGCGCGGTGACGCTACAACGTTCTACAGTCGACCTAGCGTTGACGCGCAATATGATTCGTATGACTGTCAGATTTGTTCGTAATTACCTTTCTGACAGTCGCCGCGTTAGGTAAACCTAACATATTCGTGTCATATTGCGCGTCGACGCCAGCTCGACTGCCAAACGTTATAGCGTTACCGCGCAATGCATTGCTCTCCAGTGATAACGTGTATAATAATGTCGTGTCGGTAGTAATGTAAAAACAGCCAAAGGAAGTGAGAATAAACATGAAACTGGATATAAAGACAGAGTATGAACAATAATAATAATAATGACAGAAAGCTCAGCTGGTGACTAAGGCTACACGCGCACTTGGCAGCTGAACAAGTGGGTGATACTGATATACTTTTTGTCCAGATAGATATATCTTCAAAAAACTGTATAGTTATTGTAAATTTTTGGGAGATTTATATCTATCGAGACAAAAAAGTCTATCGATCTAGATTAACCCCTAGGGGTTGGTTATAAAGTTTATATTTCCGTGTATTTCAAGAGTGATTTTCGTAGTTACAGCATAAGCAAGTCACAGACCTACTAATGACTGCGATGTGACAGAAAATAAGCTCTTTTCTTTGAAAACTTAAATTTTAGAACTGCTCATTACTGCACATAACTCATTATCATTACTTTACCAAATATTTCTTAAGACCTGTTATGTAGTACCCCTAAAAGCACAAAAGTGCTCCATGTACAGTCGGCTACACATCAACCTATCAACGGTTCGAACTTTGAACTATTATAATTTGAATGTTGCGAGTCATGCGGGAGAGACGATATGTTTTTATGTGAGACTTGCTGCTTGAGCGCCACGCGCATTCAAATTAGTTCAAAGTTCAAACAGTGTATAGGTTGATGTGTAGCCGACTGTACCTACAAGAGTAGGCCACACACAAAATGTGTGGTGAATAATTTACGCCTCTAACAAAGCTCTTGTTTGTTTGTCGGACCAAATCATTCGATCACAAAGGAATTATAGAAATCGAGAAGTTTTTGATTGATTGCTATTCTGTATTTTTTTGTCAGTTTCAGCAAAAAGTTTTCATTACTCTGTTTTTGTAATATTTTTGCGTTTTATCAGTGTAGGAAATCAAAAAATTGTAACTAACGTTATGCTACGACGTAGCTGGTGGGGATTTCTGGAAAAAAAAACGAATACCCCACTGGTGGGAATTTCTTAGTGGGAATATCTGGAATATAGCACACAGCGCTGTTTATTAGGTACTTGGTACTTATTTTTTTAAAATATCCTCACTTACTAGTTTTTATTCATGTGTATTTTGTACATATTATAAATATTGTAAATATTGTATTAGTCATAATTTTCTTTGTGAATAAAATACATAGGTTATATAATATTAAATTAAGATTTGTACCATGTATTTCCATTTATTTTAATTGTAATTATCTTTTTATCTCTGTATACCTACTTTACCTGTGCTGTGCGTTTTTGTGTGGCCAATAAATAACTGTCTATGACTATGAATATACCATTTTGAGCAACAGCTAAAATTACCAGCGTGATGGCTCACTCTAACTCAGACCCAAGTATACTTAATAAATCTCAACACTTGATGATTATCAACATCTATCAACCACCCAGTGGCATCAAGAAAGCAATTAACCCGCAAACGTTAAACAGAGCATTCCAGACAACGTATGGCACAGGCGATAAGACCGCTCGTAATACGCGATATGAGCGAAGTTACTGCAATTGTTCGAGGTTTTATGGTGATAGTAACTCGGGGCGGTGAGCTCACGGTTGGCTTTCAAATCAGCGATTTTAAACGAACTCGAAAACAGTAGATAAACAACAGCCCTCGTATTCCAATCTTTTGCTGTCAAGTTATATTTCACTGCCCAGTGTAATTTCTTCAGGTCACGTGGTATAATTTTGTACCACGTGATCATTCATTTTAGACACTTGACAGCAAAATATGCGCGAAAACCAATTAAATGACATCATAATGTCACTATTTAGTCGCAGAATAACTATGAGTTAGTATGAACTGACCATGGTTTAAAACTTTGCAGTTCAACTGAGATTGGAATTACCCCTGCTGGATAAATAAAAATGTTTTCTTTTACCGTTTTCTCAAACCTGGTATTGCTTCATATTATAGGAGCTACAGCTCAGGTGGTAATAGCTCTGCCTTCCGTGCTATGGGTCGTGGGTTCGATTCCCATTGAAAACAAACATTTGAGTATGGCAATCATAGATGTTTGTTCTATGTCTGGTTCTATATATTTACAAAAAAAAAATATTAATATCAGCAATCTAGTTCCCATATTACAAGCACTGCTTAGTTTAGGACTAGAGGGTGTTGTATGAAATGTCCAAATATTATTTATTGAGGAATATTTATTATTATTATTTATTGAGGATCGTCCCTTTTTTAGGGGATTTTGAGAAAGACTCTTGAGCATTTTGAGCTTTTAATAAAGCTGATCTCATAGCCACACTTTACGAAGTTTGGAAATGATTCGACCTCACCGGCAGTCGAATAACTCACAAGTAACGCATCCGGTCCGATAGTTTATTCCAAAACTCACTTTTCAGACAGTTCGTACGCAATTCTCGCATATAAATGTGAATAGGTACCTTTTCAGATGATTTACAATCCTGCTTTTCAAAGATACGGCGAAATATGACAGCTTAGAATGGGTGAAAACATTTTATGTAAGATCAGACGGAGAACAATAAAACACAGTAAATAGCTGCCAAGCTTCACAGCTCATGTTACAACAATTCTGCCTTTAGCGATGTTACGGGTTCAATTCCCATTGAAAAAACTTTTTGCATGTTGAATTTAGATTTTTGTTTTATGTTCTCAATTTAGGGAAGGCTAGCAATTTATTTGCAATAACATACATAACAAAAATAAATAAGACAAACCCAATAAGAATTATAAATAAACATAGTCACGCCTTATATAACTTTAGGTCCATCCATACCCACTAGATATATTTCTAGTTCTATTGATGGAAATAGCTACCTCTAGTTCCATCAATAATTTGAGATTTTTATTACGTGCGTTTTTATATTAAAAATAGCTTATAAGCAGTCCCATGTAGAGCATTAACTCATTCAAATTAAACTCCGTCTTTTTCAGTGAAATGTTTGAAAACTTGGTGCTCTGTGATTAACTGACGCTATGTTTGCGACACCCAATCATTCTAATTAGAAACGTGGGTTTCTTATTACTCAGATCAAATTGAAGTACGTGTATGCTAGGTGAATAATAGGTTCTTATATTACAATGTAATTATATTATACCTCTTTGATCCTACTTAAAAAGCTGAAGCCCAATCTGATACCCTATTTATAAAATTACTAAAATCGTTCCTCGTAAAAAAATGTTATTATGAATTAAATGATTTTATGAATGACAAAATATGCGAATATAATAATAATACTGAACTAACACAAGAAATTGACTGAATTGAAAAATTGACGTGAATAAAACCTCGGTCTGCCTACTTTCCTGTTGCAATACCCCTGAACAGGGTTCATGTGTGCTACCTACCTGCAATGTAACAACTATTATTATAGTTGTTACATTGCTATTGCATGTGAGAGCAAAAAATGTATTGAGTATTGAGTATTAGGCTTAGGAAAATATAATTTTTGCTTTCTTCCGTTTGTTTTTATTTCCCTTTTCGTATCTTGTTTTAACTATTGTGAAAACTATATATAGTTGCTATTTTATATTGTGTATTCTCGTATTCTCACACACTGACCCGTGTTGACCCTTACATTAATTGTATTGCCCCATACACTGAACTAAACAATTGTGTACTGCACACTGGCTGTTTGTCCCCATACACTAACTTGTGTTCCCTTTACACTGACCAATGTATCCCTAATACAATTTTATGACACTACGCTACGAATATACACTGATCAAAATTAATATACCCTTTACACCGATCTGTGTTTCCCCATCCACTGACCTGTGTATCCCTATGTATGCTGTAGGTGGACCAGCAGCAAGGCTCCACCTGGTTGGAGTCCAGCCCCCAAAACTCCAGCTCTTCCTCAAACAGCGGCCCGCACACATTTGTGGGGTAGTGGAGTTTTCCGGTCCTGGGGAGGAAGAGGGTTTTGGTGATTTTCATCATCGGTAAGATGCAATATTTAGATAAATTCATGACAGTTACAAAGATTTCCTGTGGGTAGATGGCGTGTCAGCCATGATAGCTTTTTTTTAACCGACTTCAAAAAAGGAGGAGGTTCTCTATTCGGTTGTATGTTTTTTTTATTGAAATTGAACCCACATCTCTTCCTTGTCATGCCATGTATGTGTCTATTGGGAGCCTTTGCAGTCTTATTTATAAAGACCGCTGCATCTCTACCTACTAAAACAGCCACTGTGTGTTGTCATCTCTTATTAAACCCCGACCAAAAAACGGAATAGGTGTTATAAGATTGACGGGGTTGTGTATCTGTCTGTGCCCTCGCAGTTCTGAAAGTAGAATTCCGGCATAAATGCTGTTTTTAGAAAGGTGATTTTATCTGGGATGGTTTTTAGCCATGTTTGGTGGAAATAGATCAGCTCTGTAAACCAAGTTTGAGGAATCTCAGGTATAACTGCAGCTTGAATCAATTAGTTCATCGCATAGTATTTAGATTTGATGATCTGGAGTTATACTTGTACTCCAAAGCTTGATGATGACCAACAATGATGAAGAGGATCAAAAGAGATCCATGGTTGGGGGTTTTTAAATTTCTGTAAAATTAACTTGTCATGTAAGTAATTATGACAGTATTTTCTACAAGGTGGTACAAAATAACGGGGAATATGAACAAAGAGTATTTTACCAATTTTCAACCTCCTAAAACAAGTCGAGATTTTCATATTTACTACATAATATTCGGTTCGCCAAACTGGTTCACCCTAACACGATTTAATATAATCTAGTTCGCAAGGAAAAACTGAATTATCCAATATGGCTTCAGAAAAATGGATAAAAAAATATGTAATTTATAACAAGCTATTCGCTCGCAGGTAAATTAGGTTAAAGTGTCGTTTTTTGGATAATACCCGTTTTAGAAACAGATAGGTAAAACAGGTAAGGAAACGAAATTTATAAAAAATTTATAGAAGTGTACGCACAATTAATAGACAGTTATCGCTCTGAAGTTAGATGTAAAAACGATTGCGTGTGTAGGTACTGTTATGCGAAAAAATTCGCTTACCGCCAATACGACTTCTTGTAATTTGTCAGATTCTAATACTACTTATCAAAAGATGGACAATCAGGTGCTGCAGGGGTATGCCAATCTAAGTTGAACTGCAAAGTTTTAAATCATGGTCAGTTCATACTAACTCATAGTTATTCTGTGACTAAATAGTGACATTATGACGTCATTTGATGTGTTTTCGCGCATATTTTGCTGTCAAGTGTCTAAAAAGAATGATCACGTGGTACAAAATTGTACCACGTGACCTGAAGAAATTACACTGGGCAGTGAAATATAACTTGACAGCAAAAGATTGGCATACGGGGGCTGTTATGCGAAAAAATTCGCTTACCGCCAATACGACTTCTTGTAATTTGTCAGATTCTAATACTACTTATCAAAAGATGGACAATCAGGTGCTGATAGTAATAGCGTAAACGAGTTCCACTGCGCAATGACGTTGCAACGCTAAGCAGTCAAACTGTCGTTGACCCGCAATGTGATTCAAATACTGTAGTTTTCACGTGATTGAAATACAAACATCCATAATCTAAACACAGTGGGATGGGATGGAGTCCCAAGTCGCTACTTCTTCCTTCCTCTCTGTTCAGTAGATCATTTCAGCTTCAGTAAATCGACCATTATACCTCCTAAAATATCACATCGAATGATCTGAGAGATCGTGTGTACTATATTTATTTTTCTATTTTTTCGCCTTGTGGGTTTTCTGTGATTGGTGTATGAATTCTATGATTGATATAATAATTGAACCGTTTGGTTTGTGTGAACAAATGGTATTTATTTCTTCTGTATTCTTCGATATTTCTGTGAAAAGTGTTAGAAAATAGACCCATGGTTTGGGGAGTGCGCGAAATTGGTCTAACATTGGGCGAATATTATTTTTGAATTCTTATGCGTAATTATTTCTACCAAGTTGTACTTAATATTATACTACTAAGTACTTACTTAACGGGTACATTACAATCAGGATAAAAAAGTATCTTTAAAAGTATGATGCTTATCCACTTATATCAGTACTTTATATTCAAAAGTCCATGCATTTTCTTTCGATTTTTGGTCCAAGCCCCTTCTTGGTCCATTAAATTAATATTAGGCAAGTACCACAAGACTGTGCTAAAATAAGTTGTACCAAAATAATGTGTAATTTAAGTAGAAAAGCAATAAAAAGCAAGTTTTTAAAGAAAGTAAATCATGAATCACCAAAAATATACGAGAATTCTTGTAGAAAATTCAAACGTGTTTTAATAAGAAAGAAAACTAAATATGCCTTCTAATTAGGACTTAAATACACATTTCATTTGGTATTACATAAATTGAAGCGAAAACTTAATAAAGTATTCTAAGAGCAATGTAGCCAAGATATGGAATGCCCTTTTTCATAAACAAAGAAAGTTTTGTTTTTATGATGCTAATCGTCTTTTTTGGCCTCATAAAAAGTTTTTGTTTAAACTGTCCATTTTCTCGCTGACTATAGTTTAACGTTTCGTTAAGTTTCGTTGTTTTTAGTTCTTTTTAGTATTTGCGGGTTACGAACCAATAATAATTTTTTTATAACAATTCTTTCTTTGAAACTGAGTTATGAAACATGAAAACACTATACCTTGTACAAATCTGCTAACGTTCATTAGGTACTTTAAAGAATTTGTATCTAACTCTACTCCAAGATATAAGGTTATAATAGGATATAAGGTATATACAAGATTTAGTTTTTTTCGGCTGGATTTATGAAGGTAATATCGTCTGGCAAATTAAATGAGATCACGTATGTGTCACGTAGTTAGGCAAGTCTGTTTGTAACGATGCCCTTAACACAAGTTTTTACTGTTTAGTTTTAGCACGAGTTTAGTTCAGAAAAAATCACACAAATTTACAGTTTTTTGATGATATACCTAAATAAGTTTAAAAAATACCTTCACACCGTTCCAGTAATATTATAATTGATTTACTCGATATGTTGGCAAAAGAAACATACTAAGCGCCAATATCGATATAAAGTTATATTCTAGGTTAAAAACTGTTTTTTTTTTCGGATTTTTTTATCCTAATTAGGTAATGAAACATGTTTTGTTTTTCTTACACAGCTTTTGAAAATAAAATACCATAGTATACATTAGTATTTAATTTGAAATAGTATATCAATTCTTAGTTCAGATATACTCGCACTTAGAGCCTTAAATGACATTGGATGTGACATTACAACCGTTAAAAAAACATACCAGAATTGAGAACCTCCTTTTTTGAAATCGGTTAAAAAACGGACGGCGTTTCATAAAACATTAGACTTAAATCACATCGCGATCTATTTTAATGTATTTTAGTATGTTTTGTAAACAGAAAACGTACAAGTAATAAATCACTTTTATTTAGTTTCCATTTCAACTTGAATTTATTTTGGACGTTCTTGTGATACCAAAATATTTTATGTTTAGTTTGAAAACAAGACATGAATGATAGGGTATCGTTTAGAGAAAACAACTTTTCCGTTTGATAACTTCAAAGGCGTTTATATGTGTATAATATTCGTTGTATAGTTTTTCATCAACTTCAAAATACTAGGTGGTTCTCAATTCGGATGTATGTTTGTCACCTCAGAACTCTGTCATTTATAAACCGATTTGAATTTTTTTTTAAATTCAAAACATGTACTTTCAGATTAGTTCCATTAAATTTTCATCAAAATCAGTTAAGTAGCTTATATAAAAATAAGTGGAATAAAATATGCCATCCACGTATACAAAATTGCGTATTTTCCTTTCCTATGACTTTTTAGTGTTTACGGACACTAGAACATTTCCCAATGAACTGCCATCATCATCATTTGATAATGATGGCAGAAGATAATTAAACAGAAGTCGGTTTTTTTGGTTTTTTAGCCTTTAAATTCTTCGAATAAACTTCTCATTAAACAGTACATTAATACTTAGAAAACGTCATCATAAGTAACAGCTAGGTAGAATTTTTACGGGATTCGTGATTTAATTTTGAGACAGTTTTCGGTCGTTTCTATACTCTCTCTGTTCTGTGTTTCTATACCCTTGTTAGAGGGTGTCGTAAAAATAAATAACAGCTCGACAGGGTGCTCTCGCAAGGGTTAGCCTGTCAACTCGAAATAGAACAACTATACAATACGCAGACAAGACAGCTCGGTTTATCATAATCCCCACTAAGCTGTCCCCACTAGTGGGGATTATGACAATCTTCAAAAAATTGTTGGCGTTTTCCCTGTTTAATCCTGGCTGGTGGGGATGCTCACACCATGTTTTAGGCGATATGAAGATACGAACTGTCCTGCTTAGATTTTAGATTGCAACATGGATTAACACATAGGCTACTTTTTAATTCAAATAATTAACAGGACCTACAGGATAAAATGAACGAACGAAATTAGCAGCGCCAATTGACACGAGGACGTCGACGCGTCAGTTACTTACAGAGGGCCTAGTACGAGTTTTGGTGTAACCGTCTAACCTAACGTCTGAGACGCTAGTACGGGCTCCCTGTAATGTCAAGCTTCTCAAAGAATCTGCTCAGAAAACGGTAGGTACACTCGTACGATGTCGCGGGTAACAGCTAGTTTAAAATAAAAATCTGGGTCACGAACTGATACTTATCTGTTTTAAGTTTCAATTAAATTGGTTCATGTGTTACGTACATTGAGTCACTCCTACGATTGCTCTAGATTTTGAGACAAATAAAATAAATTGAACAAAGATGAATTCGCTCAATTGAAATGGTTTATTTATCCAAAAGTGTTTTATTCAATTTGTCGTTTCAAGTACCCTGTCTACTTTGTTTGAATTTATTCATTAAGCAAAACGTTGGATTAAATGCGCATTTGGTTACAATCTTGCATTCAAATGAAAAGGGTTATTTAGTCTATACTTCTATACTAATGTTATAAAGAGGAATGATTTGTTTGTTTGTTTGAATTGACTAAGCTCCGAAACTACTGGACCGATTTGAAAAAATCTTTCACAGTTAGGAAGCTACATTATCTCCAGGTGACATAGGTTATATTATATTTTCAAAAAAATTAGGGATCCTTACTAAAACTCCACCCGTGCGAAGCCGGGACGGTCTGCTAGTTGGTTATAAACACATTCAACTCGTTTGAACATTTTATTACATTGCTTGACATGTCAAATTATGGGCATGTATGTATATACCGTTATAAATGCGAAAGTTTAGATGTTTGTATGTTTAGATGTTTGTGTTTCAATCACGTCTAAACTACTGAACCAACTTGGATGAAATTTGGCATATATATAGTTCGTAACCTGGATTGACACATAGGCTACTTTTTATCTCGAATAATTAACAGGATCTACAGGATAAAATGAACGAAAAGGATTAGCAGCGCCAATTGGCAAGAGGATTTCATTGTCATGTCATGTCACGTCAGTTTGACAGGGCGTAGTACTACCTCTTTGGTCTAACAACTAGCGTTTGACATTCCAGTAGGTACGAGTTCGGTGTAATGAGGTGTAATGTCAAGTTTCTCAAAGAAGTATCCGCTCGGTACACGCACAGATAATATAATGTACACGGAAACTGTACATTATACAATAATAAGCAGCATTTTTATAAAAACTTATCTTATCTTATCATTTTTCGCTAGTTTTTCTCTTCACAAAATAATGTACCAAAGGAAATTTCTGTGTTTGTAACAGTAACGCTATTAGTCGCGAGATAAATCGCAGAATACCATTTTATCCAACCGAAAAAAAACTCACAGCGGCATAAAAGTAATTGAATTCGTCAAACGGAAAATTGAATCGCATTAAACGAACCTTGGCCGCTGGACGCACGTCTGGACGCAGGCTGCATACACACTTGGCGACCAAGTCGCAACAGTCAAGTCGTGGCGGCTAACTTGACTTTAGAGATCTTCGTTTTACCTTTTTTTTTTATATAACTAGCAGTTACCCGCGACTTCGTACGCGTCTACAGTTTCCGTGTACATTATATTATCTGTGCGTGTACCGAGCGGATACTTCTTTGAGAAACTTGACATTACACCTCATTACACCGAACTCGTACCTACTGGAATGTCAAACGCTAGTTGTTAGACCAAAGAGGTAATACTACGCCCTGTCAAACTGAAGTGACATGACATGACAATGAAATCCTCTTGCCAATTGGCGCTGCTAATCCTTTTCGTTCATTTTATCCTGTAGATCCTGTTAATTATTCGGGATAAAATGTAGCCTATATGTCAATCCAGGTTACGAAATATATATATGCCAAGTTTCATCCAAGTTGGTTCAGTGGTTTTGACGTGATTGAAACACAAACATCCAAACATCTAAACATCCAAACATCTAAACTTTCGCATTTATAATATTAGTAGGATAGGATAGGATAGGATAGGATAGGATAGGATAGGATATAGAATGTCCTTTGGCCACAATATCACCTGATGGTAAGTGACGATGAGGCCGACGATGGAGCAGGACAGGACCTTCAAAATATTGGTCGCCTGATATTTTTACTACCACAGAGCTGGTCGCCGCGACTTCGACGTCAAATGTATTTGCAGTCTTATGACAAAAATGGTCATAAATTGCATAGATGTTACCGTTCGAATCCACAGAGACAACCCCTGTTTATACTAACTACCCCTCGGAGAGCGTTCGAGACAGCCGGTCCAATGGCCCATTTCAGTACCAATTCTACTACCGTGGACCTATTAACTATGTGCTGACTGTGCGCTTTCAAGATAATGTGAAAGCCGTGATATGAATATTGTCCAAGCTTCATTTAGAGGGCTTAGTGTCAAAATCTAATGTATGAACACTATTTTGAATTCAGAAGGACTTCAGAAGGACAAAGATCCGTTGTGCGTGCTGTACTTACTTGTGAGCCTTGTGAGATAATGTACAGTTCCAAGTTCAAAAATTAAACTTCGGGTTTGAAGAAAAACATTTATCTGATGACAGCAGTAAGACGATCTTTATTTCATCAACTATTTTTCGAATAAAATTGAGAAAACAAATCGCCAAATCAATATAAATTATCCAACCCTTAACAATTTCCTTTTCCGTGAATCATTGAAAGGGGTAATTCACCAGATATTTCTGGAAAGACTCAAATAAAATTATCATCCGGACATTCTTTAAGAGGATTTTCAGCTTTACCCCTTTGGTAATAAGATCGCTCTCGACTTTCGAAGTTTTTCATTGAAAACAGTTTCATCTGAGACTTGAGAAGAAGCTAGGTCACTCAAAAACACACAAAACGCGTGCGCAGGTCGGGGGCTTGAATTTGTATGAGTTTCATCCGATCCGTGCCCGACCCGAACACGCGTCTTTTGTGCTATCGTCCATATAAATTCAACGGAATAAACGCGCACCCGACCCGCATCCGCATCCGAGCACGCGTTCTGTTTGTTTCTCGCTCTAATTGTGTCACGAGAGGCTCATAGGCTAGCAACATTTATTGACCGAGCGAGCGAAGCGAGCGAAGCGTCTCAGTTTCCACATTGGCCAAAAATGCGTTTGTCCGGATGTCTGTCTGTCTGTCTGTTCTCCTCTACAGGTCGCATTTTTCAACCGATCTGGACGAAACTTGGTACACAGGTTATATGAATTATTAGATTTTTTTTGTCGTCGGGGATTTTTGATTGGGGGGAAAATAGGGGAGAAAAGAGGGAAAGTTTGCTGTAGCGTTATTTATCGACGGATTTCAATCAAATTTAAGGAGCACACGAAAGATTTCATTCTACACAAGATGGTGTAAAAATATTTCCAAAAAGGGGGACTGGAAAGGGGAAAAAAGGGGAAATTATTTTTTTATTTTTTTTCCCGAAAATTGACTTCTACCAATATCAATGAGACTACACAGTCCTCTTCGCCTTTACGAGACAAATCTGTAGACACCAGATTCGACCTCCTAGGCTAGGACCAAGGGAACGCGAGTAATCGCTAAAACTAATTTTGCTCAAAAGTCTAAATTCAAGCACCTGAAAATCGATTTAGCCAGGGGAAAAGGGAAAGTGTCGGTTATTGCATGGTTATAAAGGCTTGCGAGGTCTATGTTCTCACAGGACAACTAGTAATTTTGCAACGTCATGACAATATTTATTTATTTTATGTAGAGCATCCAACAAGGAAATCACAATTATCAAGTACATTCTTAAATCTAAAGGAAATGCTTTGTGTTTCCCTAATTACAGGACGCCACAGCGTGCACAAAATAGACTCAACTAAACTAAACTAACTAACTAATATGGCAGCAATATTGCCTTAATATTGCAGTGCTGTCCACATTGCCGCAATTATTGACTCTGATATTGCTCGCTGGCGGAAAATACACAAGTTATGGCAGTAACCTGTTGCTTTCTCGCTTGCACATCCGTATTTTGAAAATCTTCTGAATTTCTCTCAGACATTTCAACAGCAGTCTTCATTTTACAAGTCACTTAAGTAAGTATTTTATCACTGAATTGAGGGCAATTTTCCAGCTTAATCCATTTAAAAAATGCCTCAGGCACAAGGTACAACGTCCCATTCATCGGGGCATGTGTGCCCCCTGACGCTGTATATCATATCTGTGTATCATCTACCTACATAAGATGCAAAAGCCTGTTGGCATTAGACCTTCAAAGATCGTTACATTGGTCATTAGTTCACTACTATCTTGACCACACTGATTAAGCTTATACCCAGACGTTTTTTGTTTTTAATAAAAAACGTAATAAAGTGAACTATCTCTTCAGTAATCCCGTAACCAATTTGTGTAATAAGCTCTTCCAGTTTCAGTTGAAAAATCCAATTGGTGCCACTTTGGGCTGCCTGGGATCCAAATGTAAGGAAATGGGATTCGCTGATTGCGAAAGCTGCCTCAGATAAGTCTTTTCGAATGACTGCCTTTATTCTAAGGGCTTGTAGCCTATCATGGAAAACCATTGCTGAGATACAATGGGCGTTAGGTAACCTTTAGACGTGCCTGTGGCAACCCCCTTAGACATCCTTCAATAAAATAAGTAGAGTACGTATTTTGGAGGATGCCTATAGTATTTAGGGATTAAATTAGAAAACCAAATTCCTTGCCGTCTCGTTGATTCAGAATGAAAATCTAAAAGTCTTTAGTCATAACTCTTACAGCCCCCGTATGCCAATCTTTTGCTGTCAAGTTATATTTCACTGCCCAGTGTAATTTCTTCAGGTCACGTGGTACAATTTTGTACCACGTGATCATTCTTTTTAGACACTTGACAGCAAAATATGCGCGAAAACACATCAAATGACGTCATAATGTCACTATTTAGTCACAGAATAACTATGAGTTAGTGTGAACTGACCATGATTTAAAACTTTGCAGTTCAACTTTGATTGGCATACCCCTGCAGGCCTTTTATTTGATACTATGCTATTGACAACTGCATGACCATGAAAAAAGTGGTAAAAGAGTTAATCAGACATTTTAGCTAGTAGAACCCTTAGCAACTTTATAAATAAGTGAGTTAGTATGAGTAAATTAGCGTAACGTGTGGTGGTGGTGTAATAAAAATTATTTTCGTTTCATTAATTTTCCAACACCATTTCCTAACAATTAAAGCTTTCTAATTATTATTAGTAATTTCTCAATTGGCAATTTCACCCCTTTATCGATAAATCAACGAAAGTTTCGCCGCCAGCTTCAAACGATGATAAATGGATTAACCTTACAATAGCTAAAATCTGACCGTGGCTGACAAAAGAGAGATAAATAGAGTTTGTGGTCACAGGGAAGTCAGTAGAGCAATGCTATTATGCCAGGGATAAATAAATAAATATTCAAGGACATTTCATACGATGCTCTCTAGTCCCAAACTAAGCAAAGCATGTAATATAGGAACTAGATGCTGATAGAATACTTGTATACTTTTTTTGTAAATAACAGCGGTATGAACAATGTCACCTATTAATAAAACAGTTCGATAGAGGGCGCTTGTCCTGTCGCATGCAGGGCGTGGGCACAGTTCGATTGTTATCAAGCGTGTGGTATTTCACTACCAAAAGTCGAGTAACATGGTAGGTATACCTACACTATTTTGTCGTGGGCCCAAAAAAGTATAAGTACTTAAATTAGTTACCAGCCGCTGTTAAACTTGCAAGCCAAATCTAGGTTACATAGACCCCTGAAATCCATAATTTTAGCCACAAAACACATTTACGGAAATAAGCTTTATCACAATGATTTTAAAGTTAATTTTCCATAGCAAGCTGGCTTGTAGTGATTCACGACAGATTTGCAGATTCCTATTAGTAGACAGCCCGTTAATAATTAGGTTGCAGATATTTTTGAATACAGTTGCATCGGGTTTTGTTATAAGTTGGCTAGAATTGGTAAAATTGAAATAGCTCCATTAATCCATGAATATTTTATTTTGCTAGCTATTTTAAATAGCCTGAACTAATGGGCGTTTGCAGTAGTCGATACCGACATATCAGTTTCTTGAACAAAAATATCGGTCACTATTTTCACAATTTTCATCGATACCTGGCAACGACACGACACTTAGCACGATATCCAGTTCAAATCTCTTGCTTAGGTAGGTAGGTACTTACTACTCATTACAAAATTTTTAGGATTTCGTTCCAAAAGTAAGCACAGTAAAAACATTACATTTAGATACGGTTCCACATACAAAATATGTAAGTAGATGGGTTAAATATGAGATTAACTTTGACTGCAAAGCTGAGTAGGTATTACAAAGTGTCAGTTTAATAAGCGCCTTAATTTACATGTTGTTTAAAATAACAGGGAAGTTTGTGCGAGTTTTCTCGCTCGCTTCGAGTTTTCTCTCTTGGTCGAAATATTTTTTTTAGAAGTTTGAGATCTCTGTTTATTATTGCTTGTTCATTTGATATTCTATTAGGTGGTCTTAGAAATGAAGGAATTTATTCTTGATTTTATCATAGGATAAATAATTTCTTTAGATTTATTACAATATGTGGCAATATTTTCTCCTTACCGTAAATTACAATACGCACAATGAATCTTCATCCCTTTGAAGATAAATGCTTGTACTGTTATGCGGAAAAATTAGCTTACCTCCAATTGAACCCAAAAGGGGTTCTGCGCAGATACTTCAAAGGGACAAAGATCCTTTGTAACTAATAACTTCCAAGTAATTTTAGTTACAAATCTTTTAGCTCTACAATAATAAATAAATAAATATTCATGAACATTTCACACAACGCCCTCTAGTCCCAAACTAAGCAAAGCTTGTAATATGGGAACTAGACGCTGATAGAATACTTACTGTAGCGAACAGGAGCGTCTAGCTAGCTGCCTGTCCGACAGCCTAAACAATGGGGTTCCGGGATTGAGTGAAAAGACGTTTATAAGAAATAAGACCGCTCAGGTGGCGGGAACTTGCGCGCGCGTCGCCTCGAAAGGGAATGGTTGTGGCGCGTAGAGTCATTGAATTTAAACGCAACGCAAGCTCCACAACATCTGGACCGGGGCGTGAGGCCTTTATTGAGCAAACTTAAAACTAGAAACAAAACAATTTCAACTCTATTTCCTTATAAGTTAGGGTGGTTGTCAACAGTCTCCCCCTCGTGCGAAAATGTTGAGCACTCTACATGTGGGCGACAACCAAATCTTCTAAGCAAGTAGTTTATAAATTCTTCTCTAAGTCTCTCTAAGTCTTTTCAAGATTGTGAATATGGCTCTGACATTTTTAATTTACTTTAAACAGTTACAAAATACTACTTATGTCAACTTAATCAATATAATTTATTTATTTGCCAAAAAAAAGTGGTAAGTGGGCGTACAATTACAGTTTTCAATTAAAAAACCATTCAAATTTTGCAAAATATAAAACACGAAAAGAGTCGTAAGAGTAATTGAAAATACAATACAAAAGGTATTTATAAAACGAGTCAAAACTATGTTGGTAAATAAACACAAACACATAAACAAAATCAGTAATAATTGGTGTTTGGAAAATTTCAGCATATAAAAAAAAATTACGTGATAAAACCAATCAGAACTATGCTTATTAAACACGCACACAAAAGTAAAATCAAACTAAATAAATCAAGTAAAAGGTAAAATCAAAAAATAAATCAGTTGGTAAAACATTCAACCGTTCAATAAAAAATTGATTTCAAAAAAAATATAAAACACAAAGCCAAATTAGTAATTGAAAACACAATATAAAAGGAGTCAAAAGTATCCTAATTAAACACGAACACAAAGGCAAAATCAAATTGGTAATGGTAGGTAATAATAAGACACTACAGCATCATAGGATAAAAACACTTAATAAACTATGAATTAAGATAATAAGATGATTCAAAATCAAGACATTAAAGTACTTATTATTATTATTATTTTTTAAACCATGCATATTTTTATCAAATAATCATGTCAAAAATAATGTAACCTAATCATGTCAAAAAATGCTATACCATGTCATCAACACTTTATAGACAGACCAGAGTAAGTTCTGGGTCCAACTTTCGGCGTCATTGTTTTCTCGCGGTACAATATCAGGTGGTCGCGAATGAGCAAGATAATTACTGTTCTTAAATAACAAGGAGTGCAACATTTCTTCGCCTTGTCGTCGGCTTTGAAGCTCGGAAGTTAGGGCCGTCTGTACGGTCGGTACGATCGACTGCCATGCGCCTCCCATGTGCGATGCTTGCGCAGGTATACTTTTCCAGGCCTTTTGTCTATTTTCAGTGGCTTTGCTCATTTCTTTGTCTGTTATGACGAGTTCCGTTCCGTTACTGTTGCTGTGCACTTCGGGTTTTTTTGTTCGTGCCATTATACTCCGTATTGTCAATGTTGCGCCGTCTGTCTTTAATGATAGAGCGATTCCAGGATGTGCCCATTGCTTTTCTTGCCGATTAACGGTTACTTGCATGGGGCCGAAGTAATCTCCGCGGCTGTAAAAATGCTGTCCTTTTCGAAGTCTCTCCGTAGGTAGTGGACGAGGCATAGTTTTGATAGGGTTAAGGGTTTTTGTTTCTTCTTCAAAGCTTTCTCTTGGGATGGTTATTGTGTGTTGTTCTTCGGATTTTGTAAAGAATCGTTTGGTGCTGGCAAATGGTAGAGTATAGCAGGTAGTCACAGCATGTGGGTTTAGGTTCGGTCGGCTCTTGTTTTGCCCGTTATTATTGCACAAAGATACATCGCCGTCTGTATTCTGGACTGTTTCAAATAGATTTTTTATCTGCTTTGTATATTTTGTTTTGAATGCTCTGTCCTTATTCATCTTACGTTCAACGGCAATAAAACGCTTTAGTGTGCTTTCTCTATTTGGGTGCATAGTTTCACCATCTGTTTTCCATAGTAAGCCGCATCCAAAACGGCCTTCCGGAAGGCGTCTCGTCGAGAGATGATTCGACGAAGCCGTAAATTGTAGCGAGTTCGGTGTTATTGGGTCCACGCATTGTGGTGGTGTTGACGTCATTGCAACAAGTTTTAGGCTCAGCTTGCTACGTTCGGGTGTTTTCCATATTATGACAGTGGCTAACCGAAGATAAATGGCCGGCTGTTTTGGTATAATTATGATCGGTTCTGAACGAAGTAGATCTTTAATTTTCGTTTCTGAGCATTCATGCTCGTTGTGGCTTTTATGACCGGTCAATGCCGGCTTTACGGTAGACGTTCCATGGCCGTGTAAAAGCCATTCCATTTTGGTAAGTGATGCCACGGGTTTATTGATGGTACCTGTCTTGAGTTCTTGTTTGACTAAAATCTTATTCTCCCAATTATCTTGACCCAATAAAGGTAATAACTGAAGTTTTTCGTCTATACCGTTATGAAGGTTCTTGTGTTGTGGGCGATCATCTATATCTTCGGAACTGACATGTTGAGGGGTGAGGTTCAGCTCTTCGAATATGTGAACAGATACGTTCTCGCAGTTAGGTGTTTGTTTCCCTTCGATTGGTAAGTCTACCTTTTCAAACTCGTTGACCTGCATGATGTGTCCGGTGACGTCGTCCATGATTACTTCATTGCTTAGTGCGGTTGTTCTAGGCTGTTGAGCTATTTCATCAACTAAAATAGTTTCGGTTGACTTTTCATCAAGCAATGCTCCCACGGTAACAGTACTTTCGGGTCCCGTTAAGTCGACGGGAAGGATTTCTAGGTAGGCTCTTTTGTTTTGTTTGTTGTTGATGTCATGTTTTGTGTTCATAGACACAATTTTAGGCTCTTTGTTTTCTCTTTGAGCGGGCTCACTATGAAGTAGTAAGTGATGCCTTTTAACACAGCCGTCTATTGTGCAAGTTTCTGCTTTACAATCCATAACCCTGTGGTCAGTTTTTAAGCATTTAAAGCATGCTGTTAGTGACTTGACGGTTTCCCACCGTTCTTTGATTGTTTGCCTTTCAAACAGGGTACATTTTTGAAGCTCATGCCATTTATTGCACAACGGGCATTTAGTTATGTTCATTGCGGCAAATACCAGTTTTCTCTCTTTCTCGTATTCATCCCATTCGCTATCGCTATCTTCCAACTTGTAGGTTAGGTGACCAGTGAACATTACTGGTTTCACGGTGGACGTTCTATAGCCATGTAAAATCCATCCTAGCTTTGTAAGTGATGCTACGGGTTTATTTACGCCACCAGTTTTGAGTTCTCGTGTGACTATAAGATGCCAATTATCTTGGCCTATCAAAATCGATGGCTGGATTTTTTCGTAAGTTATACAGTCGCTTACGCTCATAAGATGTGGGCAATCCTGTATGTCTTCGTAATTGATTTGCTGAGGTGTTAGGTTCAGCTCTTGGATAGTGTGGGCAGACATATTTTCGATGTTGTGTGTTTGTTTTCCTCGAATGCATATGTCAACTTTTTCGGATTTTTCAGCCCGCATGAGGTGTCCAGTGACGCCCTCGATGGTTATTTCTCTTTTTGGTCCGGTCGCTCCAATTTGCTGCGCTACTTCGTCAAGTAAAAGAGTTACGGTAGACCCTTCGTCGAGTAATGCTCCCACGGTAACGGTACCTTTGGGTCCCGTTAGGTCGACGGGAAGGATCTTTAGATAGGCCCTTTTGTTGTTGACGTGATTCACCGAAACAGTTTCTGTCTCTTTTCTACTGTCTTGTCTTTGTGCGGGTTCACTATTATGTAGCAGTGGGTGATGCCTTCCAATACAACCGTCTATTGTGCAAGTTTTCGCTTTACAATTTATGCTCCTGTGGTTTGTTCGTAGGCATTTGAAGCATGCATTTAGTGTCTTGACGGTTGCCCACCGTTCCATGACTTTTTGGCCTTCAAACAGGTCGCATTTTTGGAGCTCGTGGTTTTTTTTACATAGCAAACATTTGGTTGGGTACATGGCGGCAAATACGATTTTCCTCTCTTCCTCGTATTCGAGATCCGATTCGCTCTCGCTGTTTTCGCTTGGTTCCGAGTCGGATGCATGTGTAGCCGCATTCACTTTATTTCGTAGCGGTACCCTATGGAAGTCTCTTCGTACACGAGGTTTAGGGGCGCCTTCGTATATTTCAAATTGGTCCGCTATTGTATTGAGGAACTTGGAAAGAGATAGTAATATCGGTTCTTCCTCGTGCGCCGCTCTGTACTCGTGCCATCTGAATCGTACAATGACGTTCATCTTTTGAATTATTTTTTCTGAAATATCATATGAATACAAATATTCGACTTTGTTCATCATTTTAATTGTGTTAACGCTGTTAGCTACGGCGCTAGCAAAACTTCCAATACCTGTTATCTCACTGCCCATTGGCGGTATTTTTTCTAAGGCTGCGATTTCACTTTTGATGAGAAACGTCGGTCGTCCGAATCGTCTTTCTAAGGCTTGTAGTATGTCATCGGGGTTTTGGGTTGTATACATGAGTGATTTAACGGAGTCCCTTGCCTGACCTTTTATTGCCTTTCTCAATCTCGCTACGTTCTCGATGTTAGAAAAATACGTCGCCGTATCTTTGAAGTTAGCGCGGAATGAAATCCATTCTCTTGGATCTCCGTCGAAGTATTGCAACTCGTTTATATATTTGGGTGGTACCTTTGGGACGTTTGATTTCGTGCTGTTGATGGCGTCCACGATAGCAGCGGCAAGGTTGGTAACGTTATCATTTTTGTTTTCCTTGCCTTTTCTTTCGATGGATTTGTCGACCCAGTCTGACACCATATCGCCCTTATCAACGTCACCTAAGTCGTCGTCTTCAGTAGAGTTATCATCGTTAAGTTGAATAAGCTGTAATTTGGATCTTGCTAGGGCTACTGCGGCTTCTGTATTTTCCTTTTCTTTTTCTTGAAGCTCTATTTGAGCTAAAAGCTGAGCTCTTTTGCTGCTTGAGCTTTTGGAAATGTTAGAACCAGTTGCCCTACGATTTACCACGGTGCCCTCTGATCGTAGCTCTAGCTCACCTCTATGAATAGCGTCGCCTGATTGCATGACGCTAGTCTTAGTACTCGTCGTATGTTCCGATGCTACTGGTGATGTGGTTTGTGCTAATCCTAAAGTTTTGGCTTTACTCCTTGTAGTTGGAGCGCTCATTTTATTTTTGCCTAAAACTATCTTAAACTATCTATCTAAATCTATCTAAATATCTATCTAAAACTATCTAACCTAAAGTTTTCCTGGTCGGCCAGGCTCCTTCGCCGCAGCAAGTGTCAACTAGCACTCTGCCAATCGACGGTTGCACCTCACGGCGACGGCCTCCTACTCGACCTTCGATGGCGCAGCGCTACCCACGTCCAACTACACTTGGCTCCTCCAGCATCCGTGTCCAAGCAACCCTGTGCCGCTTGAACCAATGGAATTCACTGGTTTCACCAATCAAATGCGTTGGCAGGTGGATTGCGAATCCTCTTCTTAAACACGTCCTTACCTAGGCTAGCAAATCCCTGGTCGGCCGGGCTCCTTCGCCGCAGCATGTGTCAACTGGCACCGTACCAATTAACGGTTGCACTTCACGGCGACGGCCTCCTACACGACCGTTGATGACGCAGCGCTGTCCACGTCCAACTACACTTGGCTCCTCCAGCATCCGTGTCCAAGCAACCCTGTGCCACTTGAACCAATGGAATTCACTGATATCACCAATCAAAATGCGTTGGCAGGTAGACTACACTCCACGACTTGAAATTCACTTCCTAGGCACTTTCACTTATCCTACTTATCCTAGTGATTCCCTGGTCGGCCGGGCTCCTTCGTCGCAGCATGTGTCAACTGGCACCCTGCCAATCAACGGTTGCACCTCACGACGACGGCCTTCTGCACGACCCGCGATGACACGACGCTGTCCACGTCCAACTGCACCCGGTGCTTCCAGCATCCGTGTCCAAGCAACCCTGTGTCGCTTGAACCCAATGGAATTCACTGGTTGCACTCCGCACGATACGTTGGCAGGTGGATAGCACTCCACCACTTGTAGATTCTCCTCTGGCACGCCCAACTACACTGCGTTCCTCGGGCAGCAGTGTCTGATAACTCCACAATTGTCACCAAGCCGCTGCACTACACCACGAAGAAACCGGCGATGTGTTGGCAATGTGCTGGAACCTTGCAGTGTTATTTTCTTCGAACTTCTTAACTTTAGTCCCGTAATCCGGCTCGAAGGACCATTTACTGTAGCGAACAGGAGCGTCTAGCTAGCTGCCTGTCCGACAGCCTAAACAATGGGGTTCCGGGATTGAGTGAAAAGACGTTTATAAGAAATAAGACCGCTCAGGTGGCGGGAACTTGCGCGCGCGTCGCCTCGAAAGGGAATGGTTGTGGCGCGTAGAGTCATTGAATTTAAACGCAACGCAAGCTCCACAACATCTGGACCGGGGCGTGAGGCCTTTATTGAGCAAACTTAAAACTAGAAACAAAACAATTTCAACTCTATTTCCTTATAAGTTAGGGTGGTTGTCAACACTTACATACTTTTTTTTGTAAATACATACTTATGATACATAGTAACACCCAGACATAGAACAAACATCTATGTTTTGCCACACACAAATGTTTGTTTTTGGTGGGGATCGAACCCACGACCCACAGCACGGAAGGCAGATCCATTACCGACTGAGCTGTGACGCCTGAAAATACTAATAATAAATCTAGAATAGGATTACTAGCTAACCAAACCACGAATTGTTAGTTTCTCAAAATCAATACTCTGCAGTAGCTATAATAATTTGAAACATTACCTGTCGACCCCACGTGTTCCTAGTAATTCAAATCGCAAAAACCATTTTCGTGTTGAACCGTAAATCCGAGCCTCGTGGGGGCTATGGAGACCTTGATTTACAACCTGTAAGCCCTCTTACCTAATCTGTTTCTTTACAAATTCCAAAGAACATTATCCTGGCGATAATACAAAATGTTTTGGTATGAAATAGATGCGTTGGGCTGAGGATCTTTATGTGCAAGCGGGAACTATGATATTACGAAAAGTCATTATTACTTACAAAGTTGTTTGAACATCAGTGAATCGCGGTTGGTAAAAGTAAATTGCTTTGGGCCGGTTTTGCCAATAAAGTCTGTAAGAACAACATTTTAATACACTCGAGAGCATAGAAATCGCACATAGGGTAATTTTCCTGCATTTTGATTTCGACACTTGTTTTTTTTAAAATTAAAGATTGGTTGCAAATATAACTTAAATTAAGTTAAAGTACACACTGTTAGCTTCCTAAAAACCCATAATGTCTGGCCTTGAACTTCCAAATCATAGCAGTGGCGGCATAACAATGGAATGGCCTAAATTCGCTCGTTTCAGGTAGCGCGGGTTGTGGGACTTTGAGCAGGTATAAAACGATAAAGGACGATTGAAATGACATCATTTGCATACTAACACCCAGTCAGAAAGGTCCTTTAACAAATACGTCATCTCTCTAAACAAAAAAATGGATACCACACCAGAAGCAGCGTCTCAAGTGGTTGCACTAATCGAAGCTGGACAGAACCAAAATCAAGTGGCTCGTCAATTAAATTTGAGCAGATATGCTGTTCGACGTGAATACCAGCGATATCAGCAAACTGGTGGCTATACCAGGCGACCAGGAACAGGCCCAAAACGTGCGACAACACAGCGCGATGACCGTTTTCTTGTGAATACATCACTACGAAATCACCGGTTGAATGCAGTTCAACTCGGACAGCAGCTCCAGGAAGTTAGAGAAGTGGAAGTCAGTCGGTGGACGGTTAGAAGAAGACTAGCCGAAGGAGGTCTGACAGCGCACAGACCAGCAACTGGCCTAAAATTGACCCCAGCGCACAGACAAGCACGCCTTCAGTTTGCTCGAAATCACGTTAATTGGACTATGGATCAATGGCAGGCCGTCCTCTTCTCCGACGAATGCAAGATGTGTCTCCATGGTAACGACGGACGGGGTAGAGTCTACCGAAGACCCGGTGAGCGTTTTGCTCAATGCTGCATCTCCGAACGGGTCGCATACGGCGGTGGCTCGTGTATGTTCTGGGGAGGCATTTCACTGGAAGCGAAAACCGAACTTGTCTTCATCACAGGGCCCGATATCGTCCGTCGATCGCGTGGATTGACTTCCCAACGTTACGTCGAGGAGATCCTGCAAGAGCATGTTGTGCCCTTTTCAGGATTTATCGGCGAAAACTTCGTTTTTATGCAGGACAACGCTAGACCACACACCGCTGCTATAGTACGCCAGTACTTGGAGGAGGTTGAAGTACTCGCTATGGAGTGGCCTGCTCGAAGCCCAGATCTCAATCCCATTGAGCACTTATGGGACGAACTAAAGAAACGAGTAAGAGCCAGAAACGCAGTGCCTACGAGTCTCAGAGAGCTCCAAACCGCGATCAAGGAAGAATGGGACAGCATACCGCATGATTTCGTAAAAAAATTGATTTCTTCAATGAAAAATCGAACGGAAGCTGTTATTCAGGCTAGGGGAGGCAATACCTCGTATTAATAAATCGTTACATTCTCAAATTTATTGTTTTTTTATCCTTCTATACCTGCTCAAAGTCCCACAACCCGCGCTACCTGAAACGAGCGAATTTAGGCCATTCCATTGTTAAGCCGCCACTGCTATGATTTGGAAGGTCAAGACCAGACATTATGGGTTTTTAGGAAGCTAACAGTGTGTACTTTAATTTAATTTAAGTTATATTTGCAACCAATCTTTAATTAAAAAAAAAAACAAGTGTCGAAATCAAAATGCAGGAAAATTACCCTATGTGCGATTTCTATGCTCTCGAGTGTATTTTCAAATGGGTCTTCATTCTTACCTCTGAACAGAGAAGTTCTGCGTTAAAACACAAGTTAAGTACTTTTATATTAAACTGTGATTCATTCGTTCGTATGAGTAGCCAACTGATGATGGAGTTTTTTGGCCTCTGCTAGAGCCAGGACAGTTTAACATGGCCGGTACCGATTTAGATGTAAATGTCACTAGCGATCACCCATCCAAGTAGTGACCACGCACTATTTGGATTTGACCACGCACGCAGAACGTCATTGATGAAGATTGACAGAGCATGCTACGCCACAAGCGCCACCGCTCGTGTCGCATGGCTTGCAAGCCATGACCGCAAAATGCCAATCTTCAAATACCTCCTGGCACCATCTAAAAGGAGATTCTCAATTCGGTTATATTTTTTTTAATGTTTGTTACCTCAGAACTCCGTCATTTATGAACCGATTTCAATTTATTTTTTATCTGAAAGGATATACTTCCAGGTTGGTCCCATTTCACTTTCATCAAAATCGGTTTAGCAGTTTGAGTTATAAATAGAAATAACTGAAAAAAAATATGCCAACCACGTGCATGAAATTGCGTATTTTGCTTTCCTGTGACTTTTTAGTGATGTTTATGGTCACTCGAACAATTTCAATGAACAGCCATCATCATTCGTCATATGATGAAGCTGGTAGTCGAATTGGAGTCGGTTTTTCTAGTCTTTTAAACTTATAAATTATTTAACGCAAAATTTTTATGAAATAACTCTGTTTATTCAGCTTTGTGTCGGTGTCGACATTTTGTCAGGAGTTCGACATTTTGACCTAAAATTTGAACACTTACACATAATAAATCAAATAGATACCGGAATGGTGACCTGCTCAAGTCTGGAATATTAGGTGATCAATCATCTGGAAACGCTGCTACTATGTACGTTGGAGCCAGTAGGGTGTCCATGAATACTCCGATGTCTTTTTCAAAATACAAAGAGATTTATTTAGAGCAAGCCGCGTGGATCAACAATGGTCCTAGTCAGAGACGGATCTAGGATTTATATTTCTTGATCCAGTTATTTATGGTTTTCTCTGACAAATCCTGCGGGCCTAGGATCAGCAGGCGAGATATTTAGTCGACTCGTTCTGTCAAAATGTAATCATTTTGCACTATTTCGTGAACTATTAATTTCAATATAACAAAACCCACCTTGTTATCAAGTTATGACACTTCTGCGTGACTGTTATCTCGTCGTACCTCTTTAAGGACGAGATAATAGTCGATATTACTCAATAAATTGACTACAACTTAGAGAATGTTGTGCCTTAGTAAATGCGAGTGGTATCAATTTATTTTTTTATCGATAAAAAGATTAACGGAATAATTGGAAAATGCAAGAAAAGAGAGAATGTTTTCGTCACTCTTACGTATAAAACTCGAGTCACGCGTGACATGTCACGATTTGCATCCTAGGCCCACTGGTCTACCTTTGGATGGACCTAGAGGGGTGGGGGGGGTCTGGACCCCCTATTTGCTAATTGCTATTTTTACGTTTGTCTGCCGTTGTTATTTTATACTAGCAATCAGCACATTTTCATAAACCATAGTCACCCTACCCGCTCATCCGCATGGATTGGCTTTAGAATATCACAAGGTATTAAGCACGATAATGGCCTATAATATTTACATAAATCAATTTAATTTACAGTTTGTATCGTGTTGTTCGCCAAACGAACTAAGAAACACGAAGACGCTGGGAGAATTTTGAAGCTGGATCCAAACGCTAGGATGATTTTTTGTATCTCATCGTAAAAACAAAATATCCGTCAATTATGTATATGAGGAGTAGGAACAAGTAAGTTTAGTTTTCAGACTACTAGAAAGATATTCTGGCTGTAGCGTACTTTCCTATCTAAATATAAAAAATATAAAAAACATTTACTTATAACAAATGTGTTATTTTTAAATAAAATATAATAAATGTGTTTATGTTTATAAAAAATTAAATATTGCTTTTTTTTTACAGTTTTTTTAGTTAAAAAGGTCTCTAACTGCTGTAATAATTCCCAACACTACATTGCGGTAGTTTGTTAAATAAATATTCATGGACATTTTACACAACGCTCTCAAGTCCTAAACTAAGCAAAGCTTGTGATATGAGAACTAGATTGCTGATAGACAAATAATTTATATAAAAACTTTACCTGTGGTCTCCGCACTAGACAAAGCCTCGCAGAAGACCAAAAGCGGATAGAATACTTTTTTTAATACATAGTCATCAGTGTATTGTCCAAAGGTTGTCTGGAAGAGATCGCTTTTAGCGATAAGGCCGCCCATTGTACTCTTTAATGTTTCTCTCTTTCATGTAATTTTTTTCTTCTGTGTGTGCAATAAAGTTTTTATCTATCTTTCATTAGCTTGGAATTTTTCTCTCAAACTCGCTTTCTTTTTAAATAACTGCATGTACCTAATGGAAATAACGGCACTGAGATGAAGAAGATGATTAACGATTAGGAAACACCGCAGTTATGTACCAAAGTCCAAACAGAATGGCGGCTGGAACCAGCTGTTTCCCAGTTAAGAAACTAGGTTACCCAATTCGCAAAACTTAAAAACAAATACGTAGCCAAGCCATCTAGAATATTGCACAATCAAATAGCTACAATGAGAATTTTAAAAATGTATTTAGTATTCGTTCTTTCGTTTAGTGGCCAACTCTGGTGGCGAGTTTTTAGGTCACCTTAAGGTCTCCATCGTGGTTTAACTACTGCTAGAGCCAGAACAATCACACAGTCTGATACATAATTGGAATGCAAATACACGATCTGAAATAACAGGTGCTAATGAACTAAGACATAAAAGATAGTAAAATTGATGAAATTAATTAACTCCTTTCAGTATGAAGGTAGGTAAGTGGCACAGATTCAGCACTAGAATAGTGGGTTCAAGGTCTGATCGACCGAGCGGCCCGCAGACCAGCAGCCTAACAAACTGCAATGTGACCTTAGGGGTCTCGTGTAGGGTTATTTTATAACTAGGGGTAGTTTGCAACTCTGACGCGTTCACTTTGTTTTCCTTAGCTAAAACACTGCAACCCATAAAATTAAATACTAAAACATTACTCTCATTAGACCCTGCAGTCTGACTGCCAAGTGCAATGGAAATCAAAAACTTTGGTTGCAAGTTTCACAATATTTGTGAAAACTACATGAAAATAATTTAAACCAATCACTGATTATCGTCTCAGTTAAAATGATTTGGTTTTTAAGTTATTAAAAATTACGACCAAAATTGAACTCTATTACCATTATACTTGGCGGTCAAAGCGCTGGTAATTTTTCAAAAGTGCTCGACAACGACAATTTTATAATTATAGTATTTGCCATATCAAATGCTATATTCTAAGCGCTGCAAATTGTGGTCAGCAGGGGTATGCCAATCAAAGTTGAACTGCAAAGTTGAACTGCAAAGTTGAACTGCAAAGTTTTAAATCATGGTCAGTTCATACTAACTCATAGTTATTCTGTGACTAAATAGTGACATTATGACGTCATTTGATGTGTTTTCGCACATATTTTGCTGTCAAGTGTCTAAAAAGAATGATCACGTGGTACAATTTTGTACCACGTGACCTGAAGAAATTACACTGGGCAGTGAAATATAACTTGACAGCAAAAGATTGGAATACGGGGGCAGACTTTATTTATTTTTCAAGATCGTAAAACACGTCAATCCAAACTTTATTTCTACTGATCCAATCATTATAAAGCTCTCAAGTCAAATTGGATTCGGTCAGTCTCAAGCAGGGCTCATAACTTTTTAATGCTCCCTCAAGAAGGGCCTGATGTACCATCAGCAAAATTTCCGCCTTACCACTTTTGAAACTGTTTCGCTTGCAAGCTGTTACCTACCTGACCTCGCCTTTTTCTTTTGTCTTCTTATTTTGACCAACCAGAGACCTAAACATCTATTTATTTTTATGACGGCCCATTGTTTTCATAACTTTTACACCCGAAATAATTTGCTTCTATTGGTATTCAAAAATTAACGGCTAGTCGGCTTACAGAAAATGCACCCTTAAGGTGGTAAGGTAGAACTTTTGCTGATAGTACAAGCACTTTATAAAACAATCGATTCAAAAATGTTCTGTCTGATCAACAAAACAAACAAAAACAATCAATACTCAATACATTTATTGCTTTCACATGGTATTATAGTTGTTACATTGCAGGTAGGTATCACACATGAACCCTGTTCAGGGGTATTGCAACAGGAAACTAGGCAGACCGAGGTTTTATTCACGTCAATTTTTCAATTCAGTCAATTTCTTGTGTTAATTCAGTATTATTATTATATTCGCACATTTTGTCATTCATATAATCATTTAATTCATAATAATATTTTTTTAAGAGAAAAGATTTTAGTAATTTTATAAATAGCGTATCAGATTGGGCTTCTTTCATTTGTTCTGCAGGGGTATGCCAATCAAAGTTGAACTGCAAAGTTTTAAATCATGGTCAGTTCATACTAACTCATAGTTATTCTGTGACTAAATAGTGACATTATGACGTCATTTGATGTGTTTTCGCGCATATTTTGCTGTCAAGTGTCTAAAAAGAATGATCAATGAAGAAATTACACTGGGCAGTGAAATATAACTTGACAGCAAAAGATTGGCATACGGGGGCTGGTAGTTTATTATATACCTGTATGGTCATTTTATATGGGCCTTTACTGTGTATTGTTAACTTTGATGGAGGTTGAATCAAATCAATCATCAATTGTTTTCATCAATTTTGATGAAAACATCGTTTTTGCTCGATTGCTGAAGCTGTTTATTTCAAACGATTCAGACATCGCTTCTGAAGAGGTCTATGCAATAAACTTATTTGCTGCTAAAAACTTATGCAAGTATGTTTTTAATAGTAATAGAGCTCTTTGTAAAAAGCTCGTCCGAGGAAGAAATGCAAAGCAAAGTAAATGCTCGCATTGCTGTGTTCCGGTTTGAAAGGTATGGATGCCGGTGCTATTACAGGCACATGAGACTTAACAGCATGTCTGAGAGTGATGGACGCAGATACTAGCTGAGTTCTTAAATATTAAACGTGACAATTTTCGAAAAATTCAAATCAAATAAGGTATTTTGTTTTGTAGCATTTCACAAGCAATCCCGTTGTTAGTCTATTGCCCTTTATTGGCATACTAACCGTAACCCAACGCTATCTCAAACGAGCAGTCTACAGCTTAAAGGAGCCGTCAATTGGTATAATTTTAGTGGATTTCACAGCGATTGGTCTAAGAAAGTTTTACACTTTGTGTCAGTGTGTAAAGCTACGCAAACCGTTTGAAAGTGCCTTTCCGCTAAACCTACTTATCTGATTCAATTTCCCAGTAACTAGAAACTTGACGATAACAGCCGTCAAAGTTATCCAACACTGACATAGATTTGACTGAAAGCTGCGATTGAATTATGAAGGACTAGCTGTTACCCGCGACTTCGTACGCGTGTACCGTTTTCTGAGCGGATTCTTTGAGAAACTTAATATAACACCGAACCCGTAGTCGCGTTTCAAACGTTATACACCAAACCAAACTTATATTCATAATACTAGTGGGATGAAATAGGATAGAATCACGTAATGCTGACTGTGACGATGATATAGATGCTGAGCAAGCCTACTCTATCTCAATCATGTCCCAGGCACTGCAGCTTCCCGTTCATAGGGGCATAGATAAAAAGATGCTCCTGGCACTGTATAAAAGCATCTAGGCTAGATGCAAAGGCCTAACTATAAGCATTTCTGCCCCCTTCTTTGCTCCCTCTTGCTGTGTTGAGATTATACATGCTAAAAAATTTCATTATTATCTAAGCAATCAGACACATGATACAGTTTAGATTTATTCTCTCGATTGTAGAATATCAACTTAGTTAGTACTACTCTTTAGGGCCTTGCTCTCCTAGTAAATAATTATAGTATCTACTTTAGAACTAATACTATCCCAAAATGATTTAGTTATATCATGTGTTGCCAACAGCCGACTTCCGCTTATAAATAGAGAACAATACATAGGTACAGTGCTTGTTACTGTTCGTGCCATGTTGCCGGAATTGAGGGTAGTCGTTCAAATGTGAACAAATCTATCATGTCATTTAGATTTGTGGAGTATTTGAAATAATGGACATATTGTTGGGTTGGTTTGTTTGTTTTCGTGTTCATTTGTTACTGAAGGTGTAAAAGTTATTAAACAGCAAAATTAAATGCTACTGTTACTTATGTTAGTGAAAAAAAACCATTTTTTGTCAAAGTTTCACAAATTAGTACTCTGCCCCCGTATTCCAATCTTCTATTTCATACCAAAACATTTTGTATTATCGCCAGGATAATGTTCTTTGAAATTTGTAAAGAAACAGATTAGGTAAGAGGGCTTACAGGTTGTAAATCAAGGTCTCCATAGCCCCCAAGAGGCTCGGATTTACGGTTCAACACGAAAATGGTTTTTGCGATTTGAATTACTAGGAACACGTGGGGTCGACAGGTAATGTTTCAAATTATTATAGCTACTGCAGCCCCCGTATGCCGTATGCAATCTTTTGCTGTCAAGTTATATTTCACTGCCCAGTGTAATTTCTTCAGGTCACGTGGTAAATTTTGTACCACGTGATCATTCTTTTTAGACACTTGACAGCAAAATATGCGCGAAAATAAATTAAATGACATCATAATGTCACTATTTAGTCACAGAATAACTATGAGTTAGTATGAACTGACCATGATTTAAAACTTTGCAGTTCAACTGAGATTGGAATACTCCTGCTGTTGTCACTCAGGGACACACGAAAAAGTTATTTGCTTTTATTTGACAAGATAGCTAGACATTTTATGATGACGCTTATTCGTACCTACCTGAACATGTGCTAAAAAGCTTTGCAACTAGTGAGATTCAAACCTACAACCGTTTTTTACATCTTTCAGCTCGTACTTAATGCATAGAGGAACTTACTTGCTATGAAGGAGTAGGGGGGGTTTCGTATTTTTACCATGGTCACCATCCCCCTCGAAGTTGATCTACGCATGGGCTAGACTGTTGACCGCACCCAGAAATTTTCACATCTCCCCACTTCTCTTCTTGTTAGATTTATCCAGAAATGTTTGTTCTCACCTGTAGTAGTTGAGGACCTGTGCGAAGACGCCCGGATGCCGGTCGAAGAAGTACTCATTGAGCACGGGGTCGTAGTTGGCGAGCGCCTCCGTCAGCCGCGAGAGCCGCGTCGCGGGTATCTTCTTCAGCGTCGCCTTGTACGTCTCGTATCTGGAAATAACATTTTGTGTAAGAGCTATGAGGATTAGCAAGCTGAAATGGGCTGGCCACGGTTGCCGTAGAACTACTGTTTATTTGGAACAAACGGTACCCACTTAGTTAGCGTAGAGTGGGACTCCTTCACTCCACCATTCCCCCACTGCCTCCGTATGCTAATCTTTTGCTGTCAAGTTATATTTCACTGCCCAGTGTAATTTCTTCAGGTCACATGGTACAATTTTGTACCAACGTGATCACTCTTTTTAGACATTTGACAGCAAAATATGCGCGAAAACACATCAAATGACGTCATAATGTCACTATTTAGTCACAGAATAACTATGAGTTAGTATGAACTGACCATGATTTAAAACTTTGCAGTTCAACTTTGCAGTTCAACTTTGATTGGCATACCCCTGCTGGTGGGGATTTCTTAGTAGAAATTTCTAGAATATACCTCCGGTAAGATGAGTCGACAAATACGTTTAATTTCTTCAGCTCTTCAATAAGATCACTAGGTATCTCTATTTCATAAAATTGAAGCTACTTCGATTGACTATAATGCGACCTTCGATGTGTATGTCTGAAGGGTATTCTCTTCTCTTATTAATTCTTTCTTTCTCTCTAGTTATTAATTAATTTAATAATGTGACTGTACAAAGCACTGCAATACAAATGCGATTGCCAAAAAAAAGTAAGATAAATTTTTACTTTTAGTAAAAAAAATTTACTAAGCAAACCGTGTAAAACCTTTATACTCATTTTAAAACAATGAAAAAGGATTTGGAACATCTTGTAAAGGCTTTTTTTATACATAAATTATTCAAGCCGATTCAATTCTCTCTAACAAGGGTCAATTTCAATTGAATTCCTGTTGCGAGAACTGAAACTATTGGAGTGAGAGAACTTTTGAAATCCTCCCCAAAGCTCTTCCTAATTTCCAAGGGTTGTAACCCCGACATGAATTCCGAAGAGACTGCTCCGGACCCTTGAAATATTCTTTCACATGATGACAGTGTTTCGACATACCGTTGCTTTCAAAATGATCATAATAGTTTGCAGCCATTTCAAATCGCGTTGTAGTTATATTTTGTACCTAACTTGTCTGCAGTTTTCATGGTCATTGAATTTTAAACTGGAATGACTTCTTAGTGATTCGAAGCGTTCAGCCTTCTAAATCTTTTGCTTGATGACTTTTTGCTATAATAGCATTGTTTAACACTCTTTAGATGACGACATTTTATAATCTATTTACACAGCAATTTCCAACTGCAGCAGCCAGCCCATTCCCATACTGCTAACAGAATCTTTAAGACTGTTTTAGCCGAAGAGAGCCCACAAAAAACACGTATAGTTTTTAACAAATCAGCAGCATACCGCACTCGTGTGAGAGCACTCAAACAGTTAACAGGAAAACACAATTGCCGTAATTCCCCCCGCACACAATGAATTACCCGACTTGAAATCAATCAACATATTTGCAGTAACCTCACGGCCTGGGGGAGCCGATTTGATAGTAATTGCCGGGGGTGGACCTAAGTCTCCAGCACAGGGGGTACTGGTCAAATAAAAAAAAATGTACACCACTACACTAGCCACCACTAATACACACGTCTTTGAAAAATGTATAAGACTATTTCAAAGAATATCAGTCTATCCACTGTTGGATGAAAGCCTTCCCAGGAGTCTGTTAGTTTTAAGTTTTACATGTTTTTCTTCTCCGTTTGAAAGCATTATACGCAGAGCCCATTTGCACTTCTTCAAGTATTTTTACAGGCTAGGTAGGTACTTTATTCATATGCTTACTTGACATTTGAAGTAGGTTAGGTCCAGTGGACTACCATATGCTATCTTTTGATGGGCTGTTACTGACTTTAACATCTACGCATATAATTTAACTTCTTGACCCCCTGAGTTCATCCCTGCTCTTATTTTATTCTTTCCATCAATACCATTTATGTTGCGAATCCGTTCATTGAAAAGCTGATTTCCTGCGAGCATTAACCGACCATCATTCAATACTTAATGATGATTGGTTCGTATGGTATTGCATTAATCACGTGCAATCTAACTTAACCTAACCAGGTCTTCCTTTGTCGTAGAGATTTGAACTACTACACAGAGTAGGCAAGACAGTAGCGTAACCTGGACAAAAGGAAATATATTAAAAGACCATGAGAAGTGGAAATTAAACCCCAAATATCTGAAAAGTTGAAATAAAAGTGGCAATTCTCATGTACGTCATAGCTTCTTTTGAATACAAACATGGCATATGTCGCTACGTATGTGGTGTATCACATGGAAAAGTTTTGTTACTTTTTGTGAAATATATCTACCGTGATAAAAGAATTTATCGGTCTAGATCACCTCGTGTATTTTTGCCTTACTGACGAAACGCTTCCATCAAAGTGGAAACTTCAAAAGTGCGGCGTAAAGCACAATGAAAAGTGTCACTAAGTATAGTGGATAGAACAACCACTATAGTGGCTTTTCTGAGTAGTACAAGATGCCTTCGTTTTCAGCAGTTGTTGTCTACAATTTATATGGTTTGTTTAATGCCACTTTTATTCCCTCGCTTCGAATTTTATTGCGTCTTCGACTATAGAAATAATATAAAATCTAAAAATACGACTTTGGATTGATTTCATCACTTTTCGATTCGGACTATCAAAATAGAGTATACAAAGTAGAACGTCCAAGGTTAACTGAAACACTCGTGACTCGTGGGATATATACATACGAGTAACTTGCTTATTTCTAACCAATCGCATTATTTATAAGGAAAGCAATGTGGACCTCGATTAAAACATTTGATAAGTGACTGTCAAAAGTCACCTATCAAAATTAAAAGTGCCTCTGATGAAGAAGTCGTTTATGAAGCATAGATACGCTTGTCTATAAATTATAAAAAGAAAATGTGCTTTTCATACATAAACTTAGTTTAGTAAGTATCGAATTTCCGTTATATTATAACCTTTTATGTACACGGACCTGCCTCTATAGTCACCTCTCTCTAGCCCCAAAGGTTTGCTGGAAGAAAAACTCTTGTTAGGGTTAAGCTCGCCTTTGTACATGTCATCTGTTTCTGTCTTTTGTTTATGTCTTGTGTTGTGTGCAATAAAGAATTAAGAATTAAGAATAAACTCTTGTTAGGGTTAAGCTCGCCTTTGTACATGTCATCTATTTCTGTATTGGTATGCCAATCAAAGTTGAACTGCAAAGTTGAACTGCAAAGTTTTAAATCGTGGTCAGTTCATACTAACTCATAGTTATTCTGTGACATTATGACGTCATTTGATGTGTTTTCGCGCATATTTTGCTGTCAAGTGTCTAAAAAGAATGATCACGTGGTACAAAATTGTACCACGTGACCTGAAGAAATTACGCTGGGCAGTGAAATATAACTTGACAGCAAAAGATTGGCATACGGGGGCTGTCTTTTGTTAATGTCCTTTTGTTAAAGAATTAAGAATAAATTTCATATAAATAAGTTGAGCTCTGCTGTTGCTGCCGCTGCTAAGCACAGGCGTCACGAAAACCAGTGTTATAGCAGTCACGAACAGCACATGCTGAATGGCGACCATTTTTGTAGTCACGTAGTTAATTTATTAATAATTAATCGTTTGCAACGGGGTGTAGATAGCTCAACTGCTTCATGCGTATTTTGTACATATAAATATTGTAAATACTGTTAGTAATATTAGTCGTGATTTTCTTTGTGAATATATTTATTATTAAGCTTACATAAATTGTAATGATTTTATTAGTGACACAAAATAAACTTTTTTTTATCACTAAGTATTTTTTTTCTATTTTTAAGATAAGATAAGAATCTTATTTTAAAAATCTATGTTTGAGTCCAAACCAGAGCTTTAGCGGAGATCGCGGAAAACAAAAGGAATGGAGAAGGCTCATCATTGTATTTTTCCTGAAAGAGACGAGTGAATAACTATCTTCTGGGTAAGCGTGCTACATCGTCGACTGCATCTTCACTTAACATCAGGTGAGTTTGTGGTCAAACGCTTGCTTATAAATTAAAAAAAAGACAATAATATGGGAAGCCTTATTATAACCTAGAGACTGCTGACTTGCTGATAGGATTGGAGTGCATGATTTAAGGTCGGAAAAAACAACAAACGAAGTCAGAGGGAACGCTTGTGTTTTATTACCTAAAACTCCAAGATAACAGTAGCCACTCTTACAAAACCCGACCTTAATAGCGCTATTGGTGGTACCCGAAATTGCGTGTAGCACCCCTGGGCCGACTCTATACCCTGCAAATTGAGGGATGGAGGAGTACAGAGCTAGTGATGTGCTGGCAACCCCGCAAATTACAACGATAAGATCTCTTCACCCTGATATGTGTGAGATATAGGTGGCTGCGAGATAAGACCACGGCTAATGAACAGAATCAGTCAAACAAAATGGTTTACATGACTCTAAGAAAACTCTTAGGAATTTTCATACAGAAAATAATTATTTTTTTATATTACAATATATATTCATGGACTTTACAGTTACACACAACGCCCTCTAGTCCCAAACTAAGCAAAGCTTGTAATATCGGAACTAGATTGCTGATAGAATACTTAGATACCTTTTTTTTATAAATACCTACTTATAATACATAGTAGCACCCAGACATAGAACAAACATCTATGTTTGGCTCACACAAACGTTTGTTCTTGGTGGGGATCGAACCCACGACCCACAGCATGGAAGGAAGAGCTATTACCGACTGAGCTGTGACGCCTGTCGCTATACGACCAACCATAAAAAGCTGCAAATCTGCTATGCGAAACTGAACTGACATTCAACTTTACTGGTAGATTGCAGATCCCCGCCCTACACGTGGCCTTTTACTAGCCACAAGTGCCGCATTACACGGCAGTACTGCCCGGGCTAGCCCTGAGGCCACAGAGGCCAAGACGACCTAAGGACGATGTCAAACGAAGAAAAGCTGTACCATCCTTTTTAAGTAGGTTTATCTTCGGCTGTAGAATGTGTGGTGAGTACTTTTAGGTAAGCCATACCTACTTTTGAGAGAATTTAAAGTATTTATCTTATCCTACTAATATTATAAATGCGACAGTTTAGATGTTTGGATGTTTGTGTTTTAATCACGTCTAAACTACTGAACCAACTTGGACGAAACTTGGCATATATGTAGTTCGTAACCTAGATTGACACATAGGCTACTTTTTATCTCGAATAATTAACAGGATCTACAGGATAAAATGAACGAAAAGGATTAGCAGCGCCAATTGGAAAGATGATTTTATTGTCATGTCATGTCACGTCAGTTTGACAGGGCGTAGTACTACCTCTTTGGTCTAACAACTAGCGTTTGACATTCCAGTACGAGTTCGGTGTGATGAGGTGTAATGTCAAGTTTCTCAAAGTATCCGCTCGGTACACGCACAGATAATATAATGTGCACGGAAACTGTAGACGCGTACGAAGTCGCAGGTAACTGCTAGTGTATAATATAATGAAGCACTGACGAAACTAAAAGAAATAATATAAGGAAATACAGAGTTTAGGAATAGATTATCTGTATTATCTTTTCTTTTTTACAAGGGTGTCATTTACTTGTACCTACCCACCTTTTTTATTATTTTTATTTATTTGTCACATCAACAGGGCAGGCATCAACAGTTTTTAGGTATGAGTCCAAATGTCACCTCAATTTTAACAGATGTGAGAACAATGGGGACATCGCATTGAGTGGAACTAACCCGAACCATAATTATGCATAATATACGATCAAACAAACTTCTTGAAGTGAAGTTCGATCATTATTATACGAGTCGTTTCATTCGAAGATACAAGGGTCTCTCAAAATGACAAATAATTAGGCTCTTGTCACAAGCGTGACAGAATTCTTCATAACTTGCAAGATATCCTAAAAAAACAATAATAAATAAAATAAATAAATATTCAGGGACATTTCACACAACACCCTCTAGTCCCAAACTAAGCAATGCTTGTAATATGGGAACCAGATGGCTGATAGAATACTTATATACTTTTTTTTTGTAAATACATACTTATAATACATACTAACACCCAGACATAGAACAAACATCTATGTTTTCCACGCACAAATGTTTGTTCTTAGTGGGGATCGAACCCACGACCCACAGCACGGAAGGCAGAGCTATTACCGACTGAGCTGTGACGCCTGTCAATAATGTAGAATGTTATGTTTATGTTATGTAATGTATAATGTAGAAGGAATGCTGAAATGCGTGTTAGAATTTACACACCAAGAAGAAATGAGGGTCGCAACTTTTTCACACTGCCATATTATTTTCATGGATTTTTTTGTTAAAAAACTACGTAACTTATTCAAACAGAACGTTATACTATTTACAAATACTACAAATAAAATCGTTTTTATAACCACAGATACCAAAGCCACACTTTTTTATTAATTTGACTTTGTTTTTCACAAAATTTAATGCCTTTGAAACCTTAATAAGCTCTTTTCGTTCTAAAATCGATTGATGATAGATAAGCCCAACCTTTCAGTCGTGTGACGCAACTTTTATGCCGTGTAGGTGACCGGGTCAGGTAGTCTTTTAATAGCGCCTAGGGCCTAGATATTTTAGGTTGCGCTCCCCTGAAATGTAAACATTTTGTTTGATGATAAAAGTAAGCATTTTATTCATTGGTAGAAGTTTTTTTCGCTGACTGTGAAGGGACGGGAGTAGAACATTTGGCGAAAATTAAAAAATGTTTGCGCCAACTTTCTGTGTCGTAATTCAGTCGTATTTTCAACCCCTGAAATAGGGGTAGCAAAAAACGTGTTGGAATCTCAAACGAAGTTGAAGTCAGGGAGTAGATTAAACAGATTTTGAAGTTAACACTTTAAAATCTGTTTAATCTAACTAACTTATAAAAATTGTGGTTTTATAATTTGTCAGATACAAAAACTTATGTGGAAAAGATATCAAACAACCTGACGGCCTACCTGATACTAAGTGGTTATTTCAACGCATTACCTCACCGAGCAAGACCATTTAGGATGTGTTCTGTAAAGTAATGCACTACGTCAATCCACTCTGAATATCCGAACACAGCAATGCGAGAATCACTGCTTGGCTAGGGAATAATAAAAAGTCAAAATAGAAGTTACACAATACGTATACGAGCTGTCGAAAAAAGCCTTTATGTAATCCAAGATTAAGCCTAAATTAGGTTTCCAAATGTGAATGAATTGTATTGAATTGAGGCTTCAATTTTCTTTTTACGGATATGATTGAACGTAATATATAATCTAAGGGTGAATCCATAATGGGAATAATAAAGCCTTAATAAGGGCTGCAGGGGTATGCCAAACAAAGTTGAACTGCAAAGTTTTGAATCATGGTCAGTTCATACTAACTCATAGTTATTCTGTGACTAAATAGTGACATTATGACGTCATTTTATGTGTTTTCGCGCATATTTTGCTGTCAAGTGTCTACAAAGAATGATCGCGTGGTACAAAATTGTACCACGTGACCTGAAGAAATTACACTGGGCAGTGTCGTATAAGGACGTCAAGGAAGCTGCCCTGAAAAGAAGAACCTGGCGGGAAATGCATACATTACGCCGACAAGAGCATAGCTCTTAAGTTAGAAGAAGTGAAATATAACTTGACAGCAAAAGATTGGCATACGGGGGCTGTTAAGCTTTGTATGACATGTGCAAGTTTTGACTTGCGCCTTGCCTATTTTATTATACCTAAATACCTTCAGATAAGCACAGGGCATGGTCTTGTTTTTATTTGAGTCTAATTTCAAGTTATATTTATTATCCTTAGGCAAATAAATAACAAATTACAATATAAAAGGCTATTAATTATGCTGATTGGTTTTAATTCTCATGTTTCTATAGTCAGGTAAAAATGTAAAGTTCACGGAAGAGTTTACACAGAAAGATCAATAAATTAAAATTTAAATACCTAAAAGTATTTAGACAACCTTTTGTCGTATTTAAAAACTCGCAAAAATCTCCACGCGTATTTTACTATCCATTCCAGCCGCAGATAAAGATTTAATAGACAAACAAACGTAGGTATTTAATTTTATGTGATTCCTAAAACAGCTGTTGAGATCACCGTGTGAATGCAAATAAACCATGCAATGAATTATTTTTGAAATGTGAAATCATATTTTTTATCATAGTTAGATAATTTTGTACATTGTTTTTTAGTTTTCCAAGCTTGTTTTTTAACCTAAGAATTAATTATAAAAATAAATGAAACCTTTTCAAATTTTTATGGCATTTATTTTTTAATGTATGTTTTTCCCCACTGAGAACAAACATTTGTGTGTAGCAAACATAGATGTTTGTTCTATGTCTGGGTGTTACTATGTATTATAAGTAAGTATGTATTTTACAAAAAAAAAGTATTTAAGTATTCTATCAGCCATCTAGTTCCCATATTACAAGCTTTGCTTAGTTTGGGACTAGAGGGCGTTGTGTGTAAAGTCCATGAATATTTATTTTTTATTTATTTAATGTTACACCAACGGCGTGGTATTCACATATTATATAAGCAAAAAAAATTACAACATTCTAGAACAGTTTGACCTGTTCTGTTCAAATCTTTTCATTTGAACGCAGAAATAAATAAATAAATATTTATGGACTTTTCACGAATTTTCATATTTAGGGCGGCTTGCACCAGAATCACTAAACGTGTTTAACAACTAAATATATTTAAATCTGACGTATTTATATGACTTGACAACTTGCTAAATACTATTTAAGAGTTAAACGCGTTTAGCGATTCTGGTGCAAGCCGCCCTTACTAAATAAATACCTACTTCATACACACCGAAATAGCTATCCAGTAAATGTATATAGTATTTTGTAATCAATTTTTTGTCTTTTAGTATTAGTTAATGTAAGTAATTGGTTTTAACACCGTGTTAATTAATTGAATTGAATAAATTGAAATTGAATCTCACAGTATCAAATTACAAATCAAATATTATTAGACTCAATTTTTGAATATTGGATCCAACTATGGTTTCGGCGTGAATACGTAAGGTTACTTTAGAATACGTACCTAGATAAGGTTTCTTTATTTTTGATTAAGAATAATTCTATTCTGATATTCTGATTACACGGTACTTATTGAAATCGTTGTTTTTATTTTATCGAAATTTTATTTAAGAAAATATTTGCAGCGCCCAACAGGGTACATGTGCTCACACTAGGCTATAGTCTACCACCTAAGCTATTAAACTATGTATGTATCTACATGTTCGCAATAAATGAATCTGCATTGGTATGCCAATCAAAGTTGAACTGCAAAGTTTTAAATCATGGTCAGTTCATACTAACTCATAGTTATTCTGTGACTAAATAGTGACATTATGACGTCATTTGATGTGTTTTCGTGCATATTTTGCTGTCAAGTGTCTAAAAAGAATGATCACGTGGTACAAAATTGTACCACATGACCTGAAGAAATTACACTGGACAGTGAAATATAACTTGACAGCAAAAGATTGGCATACGGGGGCTGAATCTAAAAGATCATGTCTGTGAATTCATCCTAAACTGTCATTTGTGATTTTTCAGAATATCTTAAAATATAAAAGCATGAAATTGGACCTATTCGTAGGAGTATCTAAACATAATGGGAAATTATGAATTTATAGGGCTCTTTGTAAAAGACTTTTTCTGGAATAATACTGCACATACAAAGTTTGTAATGTAATGCAACTTATCAGCTCAAAAAAACTACGAAGAAAGTACTTACATCGAAGGAAAATAGCTCTGTCTCTAATGTTTAGATAAAGTCGCTACTTGAAAATTGTATTTACCACAACACTTATAAGGTTCATAATCGAATAATACAGACAGGAGGAACAAAGAACAATTTATTTTTCGTTCAAAAGTACAACGTCAAAACGAATAACTGGTACAATTTTATCCTAAGGCATCTGAAAGATAAGCGAAACTCACACATCGCCTTGATTCTACGCCACACGATTCGACTTAGAGTATATAAGTATAGATAACATTTTCGATGAAGAAAAACTCCGTTAATTTTCCAGCAACTTGAGGGTAGATCATTGTAATATTTATTGTAAGTATTTACTGTAAGGATTCATTGTAAGTATTTATTGTAAGTATTTATTGTAAGTAATTATTGTAAGTGTTTATTGTAAGTATTTATGTAAGTATTTATCGTAAGTATTTATTGTAAGTATTTATTGTAAGTATTTATCGTAAGTATTTATTGTAAGTATTTATTGTAAGTATTTATTTAAAGTATTTATTGTAAGTATTTATTGTAAGTGTTTATTGTAAGTGTTTATTGTAAGTATTAATTGTAAGTGTTTATTGTATTTATTGTAAGTTCTGGCCATAATATTTTGAAAAATTTTTGACTCTTTTCAGACTTTAAATTTAAACAAGTAGCTATGATTCATATGTAAAGTTTTGTCGTGGGTTTGTTAAGATTTCGTGCGGAGAAAGAGATCTAAAGAGATGTCTATCAAGCCTGGGGAATAATATCTAAGGTTAGTTAATAATATTTTTATTTACTTTTGAAGCTACGAAGCCTTAATGTTTGGTCAAAAAGATTTTTTTTTTACCACGAAATGCAGTCATATCGTATGGTCCTGGATCGGGGACCAGCTTAGGCACAATACGACAAGAAGTGTCATTTGCATAGCTATAACCAAACAATATGATGTCATTCCGAGCGGGTCGCCACCCTGTATTTACATAAGGGGTGTTAACTTCACGTGTGAGTGACAATCTCGATTGTTTTAAAATACAGGCGTCACAGCTCAGTCGGTATTAGCTCTGCCTTTCGTGCTGTGGGTCGTGGGTTCGATCCCCACTGAGAACAAACATTTGTGTGTAGCAAACATAGATGTTTGTTCTATGTCTGGGTGTTACTATGTATTATAAGTATGTATTCACAAAAAAAAAGTATATAAGTATTCTATCAGCATCTAGTTCCCATATTACAAGCTTTGGTTAGTTTGGGACTAGAGGGCGGCGTGTGAAATGTCCATGAATATTTATTTATTTATTTGCAAATACTGTATTAGTCCTAATTTTCTTTGTGAATAAAGTTTTATTCAGTCGTAAACTGAATTATTAGAGTTTAAAGAGTCGTTGATATTTGAGATGGTGTGGACGGACGTGTCAAATGACAACCTAACTAACCACATATTCTTTACCAAGTGTGAAGGTTGCCTAACCACATCATTCCTTTTATTGAACGGTGGCTTAGAATTAGAACACAACAGAAACTTACTACGCGGTTATGGAGGCAGAAAATAGGTGGCAGTACTATCCCGAATGAATCCTTTTACAACAAACTCTGCTACTGATAACTAAAACTTTATCCCCATTGAAATAAGAATCAATTTTCAATCAAATTCTGCACAGTGTGACTAATTTCTAATTAGCTTTGTATGCGATAAACTGCACCTGTATGCTACGCCGTAGACCGCTACGCCGTAGACGCGCTACACAGATGTCCCTAATGCTACGGCATTGCCAAACTACTGCCAGTATTGCCTAATTGCTTCGTACATTATATATTTATCATCATCAACATCACAGCTTGCACAAATCTACTGCTGGACATAGATTTGGGAAAACAATTTTACATTGACGCCATTTAGGAATTAAACCCCGCTTCATCTTCTGGTTTGTGGATGCCATTCGATAAACTTTGAATAATTTTGAAAGACATGACAAACTGACTATAGAACAAAACTGGAGATTTCTCAAAAAAAACCGTAAAAAACACGAATATAAAAAAAAATAAAAAAAATTTGAGGTCAGACCGCTGCCCTTTTTATGCGATGATATACATCAGCAACTTCACACTTGGTAATTGTACTCTAGATGTCCAAAATACAAGCTCAACGCTTAGTTTGGCCTTCGCCGGTAAACCTAAGTAAGATTTATTTGTACCTACCTTTGTTGCTACCTATGTTTTATTTCTAACTAGTGTTTTGGTAAATAAACTATTATTATTTATTTATTTAGCTTTTAACTCCATTTTCATCGATGCTATAAAACGGTGACCGTTTCCTTACTAACACAGACATCCGGATAGCTGTAGACGGAATGAGGACAAATTCAACCTTATTACCTCCATCTTTGTTTTTAGATAAGTTAATTTTATTATATTGTTTTGCAAATTGCAATTGAGACTGAATTTGTTTTATTCTAGTCTATTTATTAATAAATATGTTAAAAGTTTGGAATACTTACACCATGTTTTGTCACTACGCCGTCATTATTTGGAGGTAGTAAAAACTAAATTAAACTAAATTAAAACAATTACTTTATTGTTGATATTTATGTTATTTTCAACCCAATAATTACCGCTGTCTTCGAAAAGTTACTCAGAAAGATAGAGGTAACTTTGGGATTTATTTCTATCAAGAAAATACTTTTCTACCTAATTTCTAGTTGAAAGCAAAACTTGTAAAAATGATGAATTTTCTGTACCTAGATTAGTTTTTGGATTATTACTTGTATTTTTAATTAAAGAGCAACAAAGCCGTCGTTTTAAAAACGAGACGAAAATCTTAACCTTATTTGGTTAGTCGGTTAAAACTGAAAGCCTATAGAATCTCACAAACCCGAGTGCCCATATCCATCCCAACCAGTATTTACTCTAAAAAAACACAATTTACTTGAAACGGCCCTCAAGTCTACTACGTAAATCAAACAGTAGCGACAGCGATACCAATGCGACAGCCTAAAACAAGCGACCAGTCATTTTGGCCAAAAAAAAAAGTTCAAATATACTTCAAAAAATTCTTAAAAAGACTTCTACAGGGTAGGCAACGCATCGACAATGACTCTAGTGTTGCGGGTGTTAATAGGTGACAGTAACCGCTTACATCAGGTGGGCCTTACCATGGCATAAAAAAACTGCTCTCGCTTTTCGCACATCTGTCGCCTGCATGTTGGCGCAATGCACATTATTTGTTCTACCATATCAGAATGTGCATTGCGGAATAGCACATGATTAGAAAGTGTCGTCAACACCTCAAACGCTGTTACTATGATTGCAAAATGTGTTACTTGATTTGACATGATTGCACAATTTAAGCTGATTGCAATCCTGTCGCAAATAACATAGTAGCTTTGATGCAAACACTCTTTATTAGTTCGGTTTACTTAGACCCTGGTTTTATTATCCTTATCTTCAAAATTGAGGATTACAGAAGTGCGTAAAATATAATATAAAAATTTTTGGAACATAGTTATTATCACACATAAGTAAATATACCAATCCGAGGGAATTGGTTTATTTACTTATGTGTGTGTTTAACTCACTCAGTACAAACAAACTTCACAACTTTTAAACTAAGGTTGAGAAGGTTTATGTAACCAGATAAACCTATTACCAATTTCAACAAAGGAAAGAGGTTCTCAATTCATTATTTTTATATGTGTGCACGTACGTATAGTGGCTACTGAATATCGGTTTTTAGAGATAGTACAGCCCCCGTATGCCAATCTTTTGCTGTCAAGTTATATTTCACTGCCCAGTGTAATTTCTTCAGGTCACGTGGTACAATTTTGTACCACGTGATCATTCTTTTTAGACACTTGACAGCAAAATATGCGCGAAAACACATCAAATGACGTCATAATGTCACTATTTAGTCACAGAATAACTATGAGTTAGTATGAACTGACCAAGATTTAAAACTTTGCAGTTCAACTTGCAGTTCAACTTTGATTGGCATACCCCTACAGATAAACCTATATACCAATTTCAACAAAGGAAAGAGGTTCTCAATTCATTATTTTTATATGTGTGCACGTACGTATAGTGGCTACTGAATTTCTGTTTTTAGAGATAGTACAGAGAAGTAAATCTTATGTCTAGAGAAATAGTAGAGCATCATCGTTAGAAAAATCCAAACAAACACAAGGCTTCGATACCCAGAGTTGCTTATCTGCTTTAGTATCCTCACTTTTTACTGCTTTTCATTCTTCAAGGCCTTGAAAGTCTTTGGTAGAAACTGCGCTTAATTTTCGCAAAATATTTTAGTAGGTGTCTCTACCAAATTTATAATTTGTTGCGTTGCGGTAATCTCCAAGTTTGAGAGGGTAGTTGTGAATGTTTAATGCTCTTCTTGGGAAGACTAAAAAGGTATTAATGGGGTAAACATTACCCTGGATTTCAGGTAGAACACGTTTATTGCGATACACGACGATATTTAGTTATGATCTTTTAAATACAAGTTAAAATATATGAAAATTAAATTCTTGAGCTAAAATTTTCTGTCACAAAGAAATTTCCCAATGAATGGCCCCGGAGACAATCGTGAATTCCTGCCCCCGTATGCCAATCTTTTTCTGTCAAGTTATATTTCACTGCCCAGTGTAATTTCTTCAGGTCACGTGGTACAATTTGGTACCACTGATCATTCTTTTTAGACACTTGACAGCAAAATATGCGCGAAAACACATCAAATGACGTCATAATGTCACTATTTAGTCACGGAATAACTATGAGTTAGTATGAACTGACCATGATTTAAAACTTTATAGTTCAACTTTGCAGTTCAACTTTGATTGGCATACCCCTGCTGCATTTAATACCTTATGCCGCCAACGTTCAAAATGATTCGGTTCTCCCCATCCATACCGCCTCAAACGCACAACACTGACATAACAACACAACCACTGAACCAATCACAGTCGCGAACTTGAAAATGGAACTCGGATTTTGAATTTGGCACGTTACACTTCGATGTTTTTTTTACCGCGGGCACGAGACGACCGGTTTGTTCGGCCGCCGGGTCGGAACTGAGAGGCTGGCTGGTCCAGAGGGGGTGACACCCCACCTGTAGGTTGCACGCACTGCAGTCCCCTTGCGCCTTTTGATGATGATAATTATCTCGGAAAGTTGCCGTGATTGGTGGATCGTTTAGTATGATCGTTTACCCAATAATTTGGCACAGATGTGTGGGTACTGATAAATTACAGTTGTTGAAGGTTCTCACTTGTAACCCTTCACTGCAGGGGTATGCCAATCAAAGTTGAACTGCAAAGTTGAACTGCAAAGTTTTAAATCATGGTCAGTTCATACTAACTCATAGTTATTCTGTGACTAAATAGTGACATTATGACGTCATTTGATGTGTTTTCGCGCATATTTTGCTGTCAAATGTCACGTGGTACAATTTTGTACCACGTGACCTGAAAAAATTACACTGGGCAGTGAAATATAACTTGACAGCAAAAAATTTGCATACGAGGGCTGAACTAACTATATTACTACTGGCTCTGTGAGAACAGTAGACCTCTCGAGCCTTTATAACCATGCGGTAACCCACTACCGAAGTACAATATCGGTATTTGATTAATTCTTAGTGATATTGTTGAAATATTCATTTGTAATAATCTTAGTTCTATTGTTCTATTGTAGCTCGTTATGATAGGATTAAAACAAAAGCCGAAGGCTATTAGAGTCTGTATTTGAACCAATTACTGAGTAGATATTTGTACAGCCCCCGTATTCCAATCTTTTGCTGTCAAGTTATATTTCACTGGCCAGTGTAATTTCTTCAGGTCACGTGGTACAATTTTGTACCACGTAATCATTCTTTTTAGACACTTGATAGCAAAATATGCGCGAAAACAAATTAAGTGACATCATAATGTCACTATTTAGTCACAGAATAACTATGAGTTAGTATGAACTGAAAATGATTTAAAACTTTGCAGTTCAACTGAGATTGGAATACCCCTGCAGGATTTAGTAATAATTTGCAATTGTAGTAAGTATTTTTATAAACTACTGCAATCTGATCCTTATATAATTCAGCCGCATTACATCCACAAATGCTTGTTGTTTGTGATGTAATGCGATTGCTGATATTTTTTGTAAATAATACATAGTAATACCCAAATACAGAACAATCATCTAAAAATGTTTTGTGTTAATCGAACCCACAACCCACAGCGCGGAATGCAGAAATATTCCGACTGAGTCTGTCACTTTGATTGTGTAGTACCCTACAATGTTAGGAATCAAACAATAATCGACTTACAAAGATATTCTTGTTTCCATTTCCACTCCAGCATAAGATTTTCCTCGAACAAAAGGACGCCGAATTAGAAGTTAATTAAATAAAGGCTGAGCCTCACTGGCAAATAAGGCTACGGTCCCATTACATATAATATTAGCCACTGATTGACTAGTAGAGTTTCCTGTGTGCGAGCTCGTCCGGGGAAGTACTAGCACCGTACCTATTTCGTGCTTGGCACAGTGATGCTCGCATTGCTGTGTTCCGGTTTGAATGGATGCTGGTGCAATTACAGGCAATTGAAACATAAGATCTTTACGTTTCAGAGTAATAGATTTAGTGCGATGCCTCACAGGACACGTCCTTACTGGACGTGGTCAGTGAGGCAATGTTTATGCAACGCGCTTACGGTGATTTTCAGTAGAGCTGAGGTCAGAGGAGCTTTTTTTAAGCTAATGAATTGGAGTCAATTTGCCTGAGTAAATAATCAGGAAAATTCTCACCCGCCTCAATGTTACAAAGCAACTTAGGTAAGTGTCAAAATTAAATCAAAGAAAATTCAAACGTCGCGTAGGTCATATAGGCTCCTGCAGGAGTATGCTAATCAAAGTTGAACTGCAAAGTTTTAAATCATGGTCAGTTTATACTAACTCATAGTTATTTTGTGACTAAATAGTGACATAATCATTTGATGTGTTTTCGCGCATATTTTGCTGTCATGTGTCTAAAGAAATTACACTGGGCAGTGAAATATAACTTGACAGCGAAAGATTGGCATACGGGGGCAAACAGATAACCAAGACCAGATAACTGGTAGCCTCAGAGGATTTTTTTTCCTCGTAAATAACCACGGTTATCTGTTAGGGAAAAAAAATCCTCTCAGATAACCAGTTATCTCAGAGGAATGACAGCAGCTTGAGAGTAATTCAACTAGCTCAGAGGTGGTTAAGTAATAAGTAATTCTACGATTTTTTCATAAAACCATCAGTCACATTCTACACGCCCAATCAGACCAGTGCCGGCAACCTAAAAAGCTAATGAAATAAAGGCTGGGCCTCACTGGCAGCTGTTAAGTACGGTTCGGTACTAATCAGCGTTCGTTAATATCGCCGGTTTCATTAGCTGACTGTTCATTTGTTTTAAGCCGGAGTCTTTGAAGCAGCGGACGTAAGAATTGTAGCGAAGGTCTTTGGAAATTCTTAATTGTAGAGAATTACAAGATTTAGCTTCCTTTTACAATCAATAAAGCCAATAAAGAACCCTTATAGTTGTGTAAGTAGGTATTTGCGCTATCTCTACTATATATTTCTTGCATAACGTATATTTTTGTAAAAATCTCCGTTTACTTTGAGTTAAGAATTTATATTGAAAAGAACTTGAAATAAAAAGAGTAAATTAAATGTATACTTATGTAGCGTTCATTTGTAGCAAGATTAAAAAAATGCTGCCGATCAAATTCCTCGTACAGCTGTGAGATAAAGTCATGTCCTATTTTTCTAAATGACGGCCGACGTTATCCTAGAAACCGTGGCTTAATTTGCACAAGCTGTAGGTAATTGGTTGCCTTTGTCACTTTGTGAGAGCTGTTGAGAATGATTTAGACTTTTTAGAAGTTTTGCTGTAAATTTAAAGGTATGGCTTTGCTTCCAAATCCGTAGAAGAACCAACGTCACCAACAGCTTTAAAAATGGCTCGTAGTTGATGTGGCAGTGTGCTGGCCACATAACTCTTCAAAAAAGGTGCCTAAGCTTAATACCATTGAACATGTAAATAAATACATGAGAAGTAGGAAACATTGCTCTTTTTTCTGCTAAATTAGCAAACCATACCTAAGACAGAAAGATGTGAACACATCCCACAAAAATTCTTTTATTTGCTTACTTCTTCTTCTCTTATATATGGCCTCTGTCCGTCATTTCGGCAGACAATTTTGCCAGTGTCAAGTGGATTATTTTAAATACGTTTAGTCGTTTGTTTTGAAGACAAAATGATGGATTTTCCCTTCTTGGAAACTAATTCCATCAAATAGTAAAAACACTTAATACACATTTATTCCAATGGCTCACACTTTATGCTATAACTGCTAGTATTATCGGTTAAAATTCCACCAAAATTAAAGAACAATACTCACTAAAACACCATGAATAACAATTAAAATAAATAATGCTATGTTGCTTTTACAAATGACAGAACTCGAACCCCCTTTATTTGCTTACACGAATTAGAATAAGAATAAGAATCATTTATTGTAAAACTATGTAGAAGAGATCTTAGGGTAGAAAAAGTTTCAACAGCCTACCCAACTACCCCTTTAGGGCGGTCGTTCTGTCCGCTGTCACATAGAGTTGTAATCACATTTTTTTATCTCAAGTATACACTACCGATTTCCTCTGAAACGGATGAATATATGTCTTTAAGGCAACTTTAAAATGAGCTATTTGACATAATTTGGCCAATATCAATTAAAAAAGCCACATATCCTTTAGCAATAGATCTGACAGCGTGATAAGGGTTGTTTTGGGGTGGGTTTCCACTGTGACAGGGGTTTCCGGAGACTTTTAGCTAAAACAATGGCAGTGTGGTCGCAAAATGCTAGGGGTTTTATCACGGGCTCAGCCTTGGATTTTCGGACGAACCCAGAATTACAGTCGGTGTACGCAGAAGAACAAACATTTGTGCGTGGAAAACATAGATGTTTGTTCTATGTCTGGGTGTTACTATGTATTTCCAAAAAAAAAAATAAGTATTCTATCAGCCATCTAGTTCCCATATTACAAGCTTTACTTAGTTTGGGACTAGAGGGCGTCGTGTGAAATGTCCATGAATATTTATTTATTTATCTCTGGCGGAACAGCAGCCTTACCTTACAGGAAACAGGTTTATCTTATGTATCTACTCATTTGAGTACATAAAACACTATGATGTTATTTAATACTAGTAGTTACCCGCGACTTCGTACGCGTCTACAGTTTACGTGTCCGTTATATTATCTGTGCGTGTACCGAGCAGATACTTTGTGAAACTTGACATTGCACCTCATTGCACCGAACTCGTACTGGAATGTCAAACGCTAGTCGTTAGACCAAAGAGGTAATACTACGCCCTGTCAAACTGACGTGACATGACATGACAATGAAATCCTCTTGCCAATTGGCGCTGCTAATCTTTTTCGTTCATTTTATCCTGTAGATCCTGTTAATTATTCGGGATAAAAAGTAGCCTATGTGTCAATCCAGGTTACGAACTACATAGGTATATGCCAAGTTTCATCCAAGTTGGTTCAGTAGTTTAGACGTGATTAAAACACAAACATCCAAACATCCAAACATCTAAACTTTCGCATTTATAGTATTAGCAGGATAGGATAGAATATTTACATGTAAATTTTTGTGTTAGATTTTGTAAAATGCTGCTCTTTATAAAACGAATAGGTACCTATCTAATTTCACTGTTTTCACTCTACCATAGACAGGTCACGTCACATCACGACACGACACGATATCGGCGGATAGTGTGCAAGCCCATCGTCTACTAGAATAGTTTTCCTCGCGATATATTTCAACCGTTTGAGAGCACTAGCATAATTCTGACTGACTGACATAATAAACTGTAAATCGGGTTATTGTGTTGTGTGTTGGTTAGTCATTTCAACGGCTGCAAAGATACCTACCTACCTAATCTCTTATTGCGAAACCGAAATAAACGGTTTTTCAATGCTGCAACTTGATAAATAAGATTAGGATGTGACCAAAGTGGATTCTCATGAACCCAAATGTTATAATGTAATTGTAATTGCAATTTCTGTCACTTTAAAATAATTTCTATATAAATGTCTCAGAGTAGATGTACCTAATACAGTGTAATAGGTACATGGAAAATGTAGGAAATGTAGAAAATGACCTATATCCATAGGTCGCTCGTTCATATCCGGCTCGAAGGACCATATGGAAAATGTAGGTCCTAGGGGTGGTCAGTCAGGGTGGCTTCTATGATTTTTAATCAATTATAAAGAAAATACAGCGAGCTGCACAATTGACGTTTTATTGAGAGAGAGTGTTCTAACCTAGCACACACATAAAATATAGGACATACAATACAGTGTAATACAGTCTAATATAGATGTAATACAGATGTAATACAGATGTAATACAGTGTAGATACAGTGTAATTCATCACAAGGTACGTGCTCAATGGACGTGCTGAGTAAGGCAATGCATTGTTATAGGCAGAGGTAATCGCTTAACATAAGGTAGACCATCGGTTTGTTCATCATTTAGTTGTACATAGAAGAATGCCAACTAAAATACTAAAATGGAGATGGACGGGGCACATGCTCCTTGAAAAAACTGTCAAATGGACCGGGTACCTAACCAACTGGACCCCTGGAGTAGGAACTAAAAGAAAGCGTGGCAGACAGCTTAAGAGATGGTCAGACGACATCAAGCAAGCTGCAGGCCCGCTGTGGACAAGAGCCGCTCGAGACCGAACACTTTGGAAGGAACTGGAGGAGGCCTATGTGTCAAAAGGACACGCTGTTGGAAACATGAGCGTTTCAACGGAGGGACCATAGTGGAATTTTATCAACAACCAACAGTAGCAAGGGCTCAGAAACAGAAGAATGCCAATTCGTTTTATTTAGATACTAGCAGTTACCCGCGACTTCGTACGCGTCTACAGTTTCCGTGTACATTATATTATCTGTGCGTGTACCGAGCGGATACTTCTTTGAGAAACTTGACATTACACCTCATTACACCGAACTCATACCTACTGGAATGTCAAACGCTAGTTGTTAGACCAAAGGGGTAGTACCACGCCCTGTCAAACTGAGGTGACGTGACATGACAATGAAATCCTCTTGCCAATTGGCGCTGCTAATCCTTTTCGTTCATTTTATCCTGTAGATCCTGTTAATAATTCGGGATAAAAAGTAGCCTATATGTCAATCCAGGTTACGAACTATATATATGCCAAGTTTCATCCAAGTTGGTTCAGTAGTTTAGACGTGATTGAAACACAAACATCCAAACATCCAAACATCTAAACATCCAAACTTTCGCATTTATAATATTAGTAGGAAATAGGATAGGATAGGATAGGATTGAATTAGTACCTAAAAGCAATGTTTAAATGATGTTTAATTAAGCTATAAGGCAATTTTAAGTAAGACCGACTGTGAACAAAATAAATGAATACCTACTTAATACATTATGAAGACACCTTAACTCTCTAAAAGATATCTAAAAAGATGAAAATTTTATTATCAACGGACAAGCAAGATCCGATAACGATCGATAAGACATTCCACGATCAGTGTCGAGTCAGCTCCCGTTCAGAAGAGTTTTATCAAAAATGCTACAGCATTGTTTGTTTTTGTTGGCTTGTGCGGTGGTGGCTGGGGGCTACCCCTACCCTTATGAAACCTCGCAATTCAGGTTTGGGATCGAATATGACCGTAAGTTTTTTTATAAAAATTTTTTTAGGCAAAATTGTGCACGATGTGAACTTGAGAACTTTTTTTTTTTAATTAGCCTTATCTGTCCCACTGCTGGGCAAAGGCCTCCCCCTCTTCCCTCCACTCGTCACGGTCCCTCGCCAAACTAGGCCAGTCCCTGTTAAAAACATCAAGGTCGTCCCTCCACCGCCTGAGAACTTTATTTATTCAAAATTTCTTAGAATAAAAATTATAAATAATATCACAATATTGGAAAAATACGCTTGAATCGAATGTTATTTTGGTACCTATTACATTTGTATCTATGCGCAAACACAATAGGTGACCAACGACTTTCCCGAAACGAAGGAACGACCACGAGGTTGGCAGGCAGAAAATTATTGTACTACTTTTAGGATATTTAGGGAGTCTTAACGATGGAACTAATGAAACACAGTAAATTTGCACTGCGCTTTGTTATGCCACGCTATATTTCACATGACTGACATGTTTTTTTCAACATTTACCGTGCCTTTGAGGTAAATCTTAACTACCAACCAAGTGAATGGTGGTAAAAGTCCGAAATGAACGATGATCACACAATTATTCCGACTTTTACCACTTATCATCATCATCATCATCAATCTATACTCGTCCTACTGGACGAGTACTGGACGTAGGTCTCTCCCAAGACGCCCAAGACGTCTTGGGAGAGACTTTTACCAGTACGAGTCGGTAAATCTTAGGTTTTTCCAGTAAATCTTAAGATTTACCGCAGATCGGACTTTAAGGGCGGCTTGCACCAGAATCGCTAAACGCGTTTAACTCTTAAATAGTATTTAGCGAGTTGTCAAGTCATACAAATACGTCAGATTTAAATCGATTTAGCTGTTAAATACGTTTAGTGACTCTGGTGCAAGACGCCCTTACAGTGACATATACATTTGTTTTTAGTGCAATGTGCAGTACAGAGTTTAATATGGTCTGCTATTTACCTCCATAACCTCAAAAAGTTTTTCTTTGTTGTTAAATAGTTTTCTTGTTTCAGATTCGCTACCAATGAACGGAGGTTCAGACAGATACCGACATAGAAATAACTACGATCCGTTCTTCGTCACCATAACTGCTACAGCCAAGGTAGAACAAAGTCAAAGTCAAAATTTCTTGATTCAATAAAATCACAAGGATCATTTAGAATCGTCTTATATAACTAGGTGATTCTAGGTGCCAGTTCCACGCGACCAGAGCCTAGAAGAACGGGCAAGAAACTACGGCCTGGTTCCTAGCGTTTATTTGTATGATCCCTTTTACAGAGAAACACACAGACCACACTTTAAAAGATCTAAGTCTGTGGTAGAAAAGCTCAGCTCATTAATTACATAATGTCTGGATCAATGCTTGACGATCGATTTGACGTTGCTTGAGTGTCGAATATTTAAGAGTTCAGCCAAGTTTGAAACGTATTCGAGTTCTGTCATTTGTAAAAGCAACATAGCACATTTATTTTAATTGTTTTTTTATGTTATTGTTTTAATTTTAACCAATAATACTTGCGGTCGTAGCATAAAGTGTGAGCCATTGGAAATAATGTGTATTAGGTTGTGTTTTTATTATTTGATGGAATTCGTTTCCAACTTTTGAAGGGAAAATCCACCATTTTGTCTTCAAAACAAACGACTTGATGTATGACTCGACTTGACTAAACTTATTTCAAATAATCCACTTGACACTGGCAAAATTGTCTGTCGAAATGACGGACAGAGGCCATGTATAAGAGAAGAAGAAGTTTGAAACGATACTGAAACGTTTGAGCTTGAGCATAGATTTCATCTGTCATTTTTTTAAGGAAAATGATCGAGTATTTCGTTGTGTTTTCGGAATAAGAATGTGACTTGAGTCTCTATGTCTGAATCTGTACTCAGCTATACCTCTTGCTGTGGCTATACTCAAAATCCTCAGACACATCTATACCTAGAGATTTAGACTTATTTAGTACAGCAGTGAGTTTAGTAGCATGTAGAGATACATTGCGCTGAAACCACAACTCGACAGCTGCGTTTCTGCGTAATGTACTAAGTGTAAATCGGCTCTGTATAGAAAGGTAGTAGTATTATACTATTTGTGGTAAGTATAAGTAATATGCCTCTGACAATCTCTCAAACTCGTTACCTACTAAACTATTGCTGAATCGACTCTACAAATAGATGTTTACCAACCATCCTGCAATCCTTTCTCAGAACGGCTATGTGATCGCGTACTTGGACGTATCAGCAACTGTCGATGAATCAGGACAAGTTGACTTCAATGTGGTGCGCGGATCCACAGGATCCAAGAGCATAACCTTCACGCTGGTCTCCAACCATTCGGACTTCCTCTCATACACCTACCTGACGTACGGCATCAGAGAAGACGAGTACAAAAAGGTGAATCAAGCTGCACAGATTCATTATTAGGTACATTTGGATTGATTATTCTTTAAAAATATAGTATTCTAGTTATTCTCCAAGGAACAGATGAGAATTTAGTGAACAGCGATGAACAGATGGGAATTCAGAGAACAGAGGCCAAAAGTGGATTTTCTGGAAACTATTAGGGAGGCCTGTGTCCACTTGTAGACTTCTTCAGACTTTCGAATGATTGTGGCTCTGTAAAAATATTCCTTTCTACAGGAATTTTTTTAAGGTATTTTTAGTTATCATAAATGTATTTAGAGAAATAGGTTTTGTTATAAAAAACGTGTAGGCACAAAAAATGACAAACTATTTCAGAATACAGCCTACAGATTAAATGCTCTAGTGAGTGCCATCTGTGTCAACATTATAGAACTAAAATGAACTAGGCAGTGCTTACATTTGTAATACGCCTTTGGAACTAAGTATGCTCTCTTGTTTTCAAAATAGTTACAACGTTCACCACTAGATGGCTCTACCAGTATCATTATGATGGTTTTCATCAGTAGAGTAACTATCTATACCTACCTAAAGTATTTGTTTTATTTTTTTAGATCTCAAATATCATAACACTCCCGATTGGCAGCGGTGGATTAAGACTTCATGGTGATGGAACAATAATTATAACATGTTTAATAGCTTACACAATAACTTTATATTATTCATAAATCAATAACTTATTTACACTACTGTAACTTAGGGCGTCTTGCACCAGAATCACTAAACGTATTTAACAGCTAAATAGATTTAAATCTGACGTATTTGTATGACTTGACAACTCGCTAAATACTATTTAAGAGTTAAACGCGTTTAGCGATTCTGGTGCAAGCCGCCCTTAGTATTATTTATTTTACGAATTAAATTAATTAATATTATTCTAGATTTTTTCTTATTTTTCAATAGTTGGTATAGTCAGCGGATCTAAGCAATCGTGAAGTTAGCCGTTTCGCAATGATGCTTTTTCGGACTTTTATCTTAGCGCTTCACAAACGGCTAACTTCATCCTATATCCGGTCAAAAGTTTGTCTATTGTGGTAAAAAGTATACTTACCTACTATACATGTAAAATCCTATTTATAGCGTTCAAATACTTTGACAAGAGTCCTATATTAGTAGAGTTTCCAACGGGACACTTATCCACACTGACGCACTCTCCCGTCTCGTTTCTGAACAATCCAGATGCGCAGACGCAGCCTCCGATACAGATCTTGGTGCAAATTGGTTCGGGATCGGAGCAGGAGGGCTCGCAGCCAGCATTGCAGAGGTCGTACACCTCATTCTCATTTAAACATGGGTCTGAAAGAGGCATGCTTTGAAGTTCTTTCGTATGACATGTCTAGGTCTTCAATGGACATGCTCAACGAGGCAATGCAATGATATAGACAGTAGTTACCACTCAACATCATGTGGGTCATGGGCTTATTCCATCATTTATCAGTATAAAAAAAGGTGTTGCCATGAAGTTAGTATTAGGTCTACTTTCTGGGGTGTAGGTTTTGGGCGATTCCACCATGCCTAGCATACACCACGCCCATAAAGATGCACTGCCTCGCTGAACACGTCCACTGAAGACGTGCCCTGTGATGCATTTCACTGCGTCCATCTGAGGCATAACCTAGTCATATCTTATCATCAGCAGAATAATTCCATAGGACTCACCAACAGGACACTTCTCCAGCGCAACACACTTCCCACTGCTCTCGTCCCTCACGAAGTCAGCCTTGCAAGCACACCCAGTCTTGCAGATAACGTCACAAACCACTGGATCGGGCTGGGCACAGGTTGGAGGGCATGCTGGTCCACAGGATAGGAACTCTTCGTTCTCTCCACATTCAAGAGTATTTCCTGCAATTTATCAGAATTATCAACTGAATTGTGCAATTTAGGTTACCTATAACAATGCAAAACATCACAGAGAAAGTCTTGCAATACGTTCTACTAGTAAGTCAATAAAGCAAATGAGATTGGAAATAGAATTAGGAACTGGCAAAATGTGCACGAATATTATAATACGGTTTATGGTAGCAATACCACAGAATATTAGGACAAGCCACACTAAGGTCCAATGTTCTCTGGGTAATCTAACCACTCACTGAACGATTTGTTGAGCTAGAAAATGTAGTTTTGCTCATGAACTTACCACACTCTCCAGGAGTGACACACGTCCCGTTCTCGTTCCTCAAGTACCCGAGGGTACAGAAGCATCCTTCCTCGCATTCTGCAGAACACAGTTCAGTCTCAGGAGTGGTGCAGTTCGCAGGGCAGGCGGTACCACAGAGAAGGTACTCTTCGTTCGGTGGGCACTCATCTGGGAAATTTGTGATGGCTATTATCGTAGCCTACTTGAAATTGTCTTAGACTTTCGAGGTTTTTTCAACAGCCATTTCAATTGTAGTGAATTGCGGAGTTTTATTCTTGTCGTCCACAATTTAAATATGAAGATTTTGATACTACTGGGTTGTCTTATTAGCTTTGTGAATAGTATCATGCTTAGTAAGTCAAAAACACAATAACTATTTATTTGAAACCTAAGAAAACTCTAGAATTCAAGAGTTGCAGTCAACTTTTCATTCAGCAATTGATTATGGCTTTCAGCTGAATGTAGAAGCTGGTATTTCATAAGAATTTTATGTTCTTCAGAAAAAGAGTGTCCAACAGAAGAGGTACACAAGTCATGCTCTTTCTATGAGGAGTACACTTGCTGGGCGAAGGAGGATCAGATGGAGAGGATCAAGACTGCGCCACAGAGGCTAGCACACTGCAAGTCTGGATGCTTTTGCAAGTAAGAGTGATTCAATTCAAATAATGCAAATATTGGTGCCATAACATCGCTTGTAGATTCTCTAGACTGCAACTGGAGAAAAAATATCTGAAACAAAGTTATTTGACAGAAGCAAAGTGATAAATACCTTATAGGCATGAGAATATGCAATTTGAAATAGTAAATGGTCGGCATTGTTTGCTGTAGAACTGTTAAAGCAGACGGATACTTGAGAGAAAGAGACAAGAGAGACATAAGAGTAGAAGTAGAAGCGGTAAAGAGGGTGATGAAAGATAGTGGTGACAGACTCAATGGCACATCTTGAGCACACCTTACATCCAGCAATGAACTCTGTGAATGAACTGATATCTAAATTGAAGATAATAATTGTTTTAAAACACATATAGTAAAATAACATGTTGGTTACAGGAAAGGCTATGTTCGTCAGTACGTAGATGGACCTTGTATACAGGCGTCAGGCTGTCGCGATCAGAAACTGAAGAATTTACTTGATAATCTGCCGAAAGAGTTCCCCAAACTTAAGGAAGGATAATTAAAAGTATTTAAATGTTCATGCATTATCATTATCTGTAGGTCTAGATAGAAAAATAGGAAGACCAGCATCGAATTCTAGACCTTATGATCAAACGTATAAGGCCGACTAGGCTACGAGGATGGTCAAAGAGGCTGAGCAAGTATATTCCATAGACAAAGTCAAATTTCTTTTATTCAGTTAAATCTCAATACAAGGGTCATTTAGAATCGTCGTGAATATTAAGTGATTCATCTTAGATACGTACTCTGGGGTCCTGTTTATAGATTGGGGTGTGATTTAAAAGTTTTACGAAATCTATACTACAAATTTAAACGTCTCAGATTACTTATAATTGATTTGAGAGCTGGTAGTGCGTGTTTGATTCCCACAGCAAAAACAGTAATAACTATTATGAGATATCAAGACATTCATAAATACCTTTGACAATAAAAATGCCAGCACTAAACCCGGCAATTCCCAAAATCAGCAAAACTCCACAAAATTTCATTTTCGAACGGGTCAACTGTCACTGTCAAAATCTAGAATCGTTCTGTCTGTTTGTCACAATTTATCCAGGGCTGTCGCGCGACCTCTAGCCATGGAATAAAATGTTATTTGGATGCAAAATTATCACTCCGTCGAGACTTTGTACTTCCTCATCTGTTAGTGAAATAATACAGACTTTTGTTTTATCAATAAATTCATAATCTAATTTGTGGAAATAGGAAAAATTAGACAAACCAAGTTGGTGAAGTGCAAAAAGGTTTTATAATAAACTAAAATTAAGAAAAAGATAAAATTCCAAATCTTATTAGTTTTGCAAGACCAAAGGTTAACTTTCTGCTTTCTTAGATAAAAAATTAAACGTATTTTCTCATTATGAGGTCTGTAAATAGGTTTAAATAAAAAAAAATTGTGATGCGAAAACTCATTTTCGTATACATTTTTGACTTCCAAAGTGATACAGGCAGGGTTGATACGGCGTACCGATTCAGTGAGCATTGTTGTTTTTGCATGGACAAAAAATTGGTTCCATCCTTGGATGCAACCAAGCGTGTTTTAATCACGTTTCAATGTTATGAATAATTGGATCAAATTGGAACTATGGTGTGGCGTAATGCAATTGTACTTTGGGCTATTGGTCACCTTGTGGCCCACAAGGTCACCGACCCACAAGTTGTGGGTCGGTGACCTTGAAAAAGCTTTGTATTTGCTCTGATAGTAAAAGATCAAGTAAATTAATCTACATTTCTGACTCCGTAGCCCTTTGCAAGATTCAACGAGTCTTCCTAATATTGTTCTGCTATGGGAATCGAATAAGCACCTTCTAAAATTTGCATCTCTACTAATTAGATAGATTTCAATTTAGAATGGGCAACGTTTGAAACCTAATGATTTAAATATGGAGTTTCCTAGATATCAGACAATGATGCTTAAAGCAATTAGTCATAGTGCGAGAAAATGGTTTTAAATTTTCTCTACATAAATCAATTCAGTTACAATAGTTTCCAAACCACGTTGAAACGAAATTCCATTCTAAACTTTAAGGATTAAGGTTGGGTTTGGTTTGTGGTGGTACACAAAGGAGCTATCCGAAATGAAATAATCATTTTTCATTGAAAACAATGGCTTGTCATCGCCGCAGAATAGCGCCAAAAATACTCTCGTATAAAAACTGGCACATACGCAAGCGATTTTGAACTTTGAATCATGTTTTATAGCGGTAATAGAGCATACTATTGCATTTACAAAACGACGAAACGCGTAGACTGACATCCCTATTTTTCAAAATTGAATTCCAAATCATATATGTGCCAAGATAAGCAGTAATACGTTGAGATAAAGTTCATTTTACATTACCAATCTTGTAAAGAGACAGATCTACAAAGAGGATTCGAAATGGAGAAATGTTTGGTTTTGTGATAATATCGTCTCGCTTCCGGATTTGCTTTTAATTATTGGACTTTTGTGCATTATTAGTAAGCAGGCATTTTGAATTTAGAATAGAGAGGAACTTTGAATTTGGAATGTTCTGAATTAAGAAAAAAGTAAAGCTCAATCATCCCGAATTTTCTTTTTGCTGTAAGTAGGTAGGTAATCGTAATTTTTGTCTATTATGAAGCTTTATTGTATAGGAAGGCGGTGTCACAAGCTGTGTATTTTTAGGAAGAAAAATAAGTTAATTCTTAATTCTTTATTGCACACAAAATAGGGCATAAACAAAAGACAGAAATAGATGACAAGAGTTTTCTTCCAGCAAACCTTTGAGGCTAGAGAGAGGTATATGTAGTAAAAGAACCAGTGTTAAAACCTCAAGAACATTATTTTCATCTTCAGAAAAAATAGTTCAATGTAACCAATAATAGTAGTAAATACTTTTCATCGTACTTTTCATCACATAGTCTAGTCTACAAAGGAACAAGTAATTAAATTAAAAATTTAAAAAACCCCCGAATCTTGGCCCGATTTTCATCAAACATAGCTAAGAACACTCCCGACTAATTCATCTTTCAAACAAAAAAAAAAAACAAAATCAAAATCGGTTCATCCGTTCGGGAGCTACGTTGCCTCAGACACACACACATACAGACACGTCAAACTTATAACACCCCGTCGTTTGTGCGTCAGAGGGTTAAAAACAAAAGCATGAAGAACTAAAAAGATTTTGTAGAGATTTTGTACTACATTTCAAGAACTAATTACTACATGGAGAGCTATCGTACTAATCTGCAGGACCGCCTTTGTCGTGTCTAAATTGTCGACCAGATTGAGATAGAACGTTGAGTAAACTTAGAGAAGGTACAAGTTGGTAGAGCTCTTTGAGATAGACTAGAAGACGTGGCTTGGTAGGGGACATGCATTTACATACGAGTACATATTATACATTTTTATAAAAAGAAGCAGAACTTCCCTAAACCGTTTCAACTTCCAACTTCAATGCAGCCAGTGGCTTGGGCACGCTTCCGAATAGTACTATTATGTAATTTGTATTTTGTAAATATTATAAACTAGCAGTTACCCGCGACTTCGTACGCGTCTACAGTTTCCGTGTACATTATATTATCTGATTCTGTGCGTGTACCGAGCGGATACTTTGAGAAACTTGACATTCCACCTCATTACACCGAACTCGTACCTACTGGAATGTCAAACGCTAGTTGTTAGACCAAAGAGGTAGTAGTACGCCCTGTCAAACTGACGTGACATGACATGACAATGAAATCCTCTTGCCAATTGGCGCTGCTAATCCTTTTCGTTCATTTTATCCTGTAGATCCTGTTAATTATTCGGGATAAAAAGTAGCCTATATGTCAATCCAGGTTACGAACTATATATATGCCAAGTTTCATCCAAGTCGGTTCAGTGGTTTTGACGTGATTGAAACACAAACATCCAAACATCCAAACATCTAAACATCCAAACATCTAAACTTTCGCATTTATAATATTAGTAGGATAGGATAGGATATTGTAAAAAATACATCTTCTTTTCTAATATGGCCTCTGTTCGTCATTTCGACAGATAACATTGCCAGCGTCAAGTTAACATTTCAAATGAAATAGGATTTAGTCAAGTCAAGTCGTATCATTCCACCGTCTGTCATTTGTTTTGAAGGCGAAATGGTGAATTTTCCCTTAAAACTTGGAAACGAATTCCATCAAATAATAAAACCACATAATACACTTATTCCAATGGCTCACACTTTATGCTACGATCTCAAGTTTTATTGGTTAAAGTTCCACCAAAATTAAAGAATAATACTTACAATAACACCAAGAAAAATAATTAAAATAAATGTGCTTTATGTTACTTGACAGAATGACAGAACTCGAATCCCTCTGCATCGTTTATGAATTCGAAGGTCAGACATGGCAAGACGGTACCAAGCATTTTGTGACATAAATTGACACAACTTTGCAAAAATTAAAACGAATACAACCTCCTTTCAAATCTCTTTTCTATTGTGTGCACTGACGTAGACAAAACATTCTGCCTGTTTTGTCTATGCTGGCAACAAAATTCAAAATAAGAATGTTCAAAAAGCCTAGACACGAAATCCCCACATGACCTACTTACAATACACGAGACGGATGCAATCCCGAGCCCTTCCACTCTACTTGTCTTCAATAAAGAACCTAGTAACTAAAAGTTTCGAAACACTCTTATTTCAGAGACTTAAGGTTGATATTTCTGTGCTTGTTCCAGTCGTAAAGCCAAGAAGCGCAATTTAATTTGAGGCTGCAGTTTCAATTCGAATTAGGAATTTCCTATTCTGACTTGAAAATCGAATGATTTGAAATAGAGAACCATCCCTTGGCTTATAACGCTTGAATACGGGTTTTTTTAAACCCGACTATATGAGAAATCGTAGGTCTCTTTCGCACAGGTCAGTAAAAGCTTTATTGGTACTTTTATCGCCCACATTTTTATAGCCCTCACACATGACACTGTGATAAAACCATGATAATTTTCAAACCTAGCAATTTGTGTGTCAAAGACATGAATATTGCATTAGATTTTGACAGGCGTCACAGCTCAGTCGGGAATAGCTCTGCCTTCCGTGCTGTGGGTCGTGGGTTCGATCCCCACCAAGAACAAACATAATGTCCGAGGAAAACATACATGTTTGTTCTATGTCTCTACTCTTTACCGGCGTCTGTGTTTCCGAACACTTACAATTTGAATGTTTTCAAGAGGAGAGTGAATAGGTTTCTTCTAGGCAAATCTGCTACATCGTCGACCGCATCGTCACTTACCATCAGGTGAGATTGCGGTCAAACGTTTGTCTATAATATAAATATAAAAAAAAATGTCTGGGTGTCACTATGTATGTATTTACAAAAAAAAAAGTATAATCAGCCATCTAGTTCCCATATTACAAGCTTTGCTTAGTTTGGGACTAGAGGGCATTGTGTGAAATGTCTCTGAATATTTATTTAGTGCATGTCTGTCTAGTATTATTAATTTTTAGTGTATTTTCCTGATGGTCGAATAATGTTTCAGAAGTATATTTACAATAACAAATGAAACCTACCCTCCATTTTCTCATAGTTGGAACGAATTACCTACGTAGGTACTTAGAAAATATCCATTCAAATGATATTCTAGAAGCTACTCAACATCCCTTAGGTTGAGCAGTAGTAGAACCACATTTCGAATTTTTATATTTCTTTGTCCATTGCTGCAACATAGCAACTTAACAAAGAGTGAAATATATCTGTCACTTCTGCATCAGTAAATTTCCCCTCAGACGAGCGAGACAGACATAAATTACAGCTTATAAAAATCCGACGAGCCAACTTCATTTTTCAGCCAGTGAGACTACAAAATGCTGAGAGGACTGGCTTTCGCCCGTGGTTTTACTTGCGTAAGTAATATCTAATAGTCAACCTCCAATGCATATGCAATGCATATAAATAATGCAATGCAATCTGACTTTTAGCATAAGACCAAATAGTAACACTTATTTCGGCAAATAAATGTATCTTGTATGCTGATAAATACATTGCGATCTAAATAGCAAGAGTTTCTGACATCTGATACCAAACTCAGATTTAATAATAAACCTACCTTCAAGTCCTGGCCACCTTTAGGTACTTATCTGACTCCTTAAAAAAGTATGCTAAGAGGATATCATATTATCTCTTCCGAAAACCTACAAAATGCATGATTTTTTTACCTGAAAATGCATCGTAAATAAACGCATTCAGAATGCTTGTTTTCATTAGCAACATTTTTCATTACAGAGAACGAAGAAACCCCGACAAACTTTCTGTTTAGATTTTATTTCACACCCGTATTGGCATCGACAAAATATAATTCTTTGCTGTAGGTACAAAACTAAGTTATCGCGAGTCTAAATCGCATTACGCTGTCGGCAGTGGGCCAAGTTGTACGAAACTTATGGAGTGATTGGAACATTTGCGTACACTACGAAAACCTATACGCAAATATAGATAGATAACATTACAGAGAGAGAAAGAAGCTTATAAGGTAATACAATGGGCGGCCTAATCGCTGAGAGCGATCTGAGAGAGAGAGTTAAGCCCAATCTGATACTTTATTTAAAAAATTACTAAAATCTTTCCTCTTAAAAAAATGTTATTATGAATTAAATAATTATATGAATGACAAAATGTGCTAATATAATAATACTGAATTAACAAAATTGAAAAATAGACGTGAATAAAACCTTGGTCTGCCTACTTTCCTGTTGCAATACCCCTAAACAGGGTTCATGTGTAATGTAACCTGCAATGTAACAACTATAATACCATGTGAAAGCACATGATACTCAATGAGTATTGAGTATCGCAGATTCTTGCGTACTACTGACGGTTTAACTCGAACAGCAAAACACACATTCGTTCATTCAAGAACTTGAACTAGACCAAAGGCGTCTTATGAGGAAGTCAATAGTAACCTTTTGATAATAGAAATGCTGTTTCTTCATCTAACTTTTTCGTTCCCGATTATTTTATTTCATATTTTTTCACAATATTTTTTATTATAAAAAAATATGAACCCGCTATCCGCTCCCTCCCATCCCTTCCATCTATTTGTACCAGACTGCAGGAACAGATGTCTGCAATACTCCGTTATTAGATACACCGAACAAACCCTGAGACGAATCGAGAAGGTTTGGAATGCACATCGTAATAGAATTTACAATTGAGATGTGCAGATATTTCGTGTTTGTCTATTCTGTAGGTGTATTTAAGTCTCAAATTAATGTGACTACTGGAACGAAAAAATCCCACTGGTTACTTCAATTGAACTAGTTGTCCTATGAGAACATAGACCTCGCGGGCCTTTATAACCATGCAATAACCGACACTTTCCCTTTTACCCTGGCTAAGTAAATCGAATTTCATATGCTTGAATTTTCCAATAGGCCCTACCTATGTAAACTTTTGAGCAAAATAGGGGTATAAGTTTTAGCGATTACTCGCGTTCCCTTGGTCCTTCCTAGGAGGTCGAATCGTGTCTACGGATTTGTCTCGTAAAGGCGAAGAGGACTATGTAGTCTCATTGATATTGGTAGAAGTAATTTTCGGAAAAAAAAACTTCTCCCTTGCCACTCCCCCTTTTTGGAAATATTTTTACACCATCATGTGTAGAATGAAGTATTTCGTGTGCTTCTCAAATTTGATTGCAATCCGTCGATAAATAACGCTACAGCAAACTTTCCCTCTTTTCTCTCCTGTTTTCCCCCCAATTAAAAATCGCGGTCGACAAAATTTTTTAATAAATCAAGGAACTCGTGTGCCGATTTTCGTCCAAATCAGTTGATAAATGCGACCTGTAGGCGATTACTGACAGACAGACAGACAGACAGCCGGACAAAAGCATTTTTGGCCAATCTCGAAACTGAGACGCTTCGCTCGCTCGGTCAACTAGTAGGAATGAACCGTATTTAAATCATATACAGCGTGTAGCTACAATGGCGACATTAAATTAACCAGCGTATCCGGTTTCGCGTTTTCAGAATATAGACATATTTTTTATTTCATTAAACATAAGATTTATCGAAATAAATCAATTTTCTTAAATAACGCCTCGGAGCAACCTGTACGTAAGAGCAGAGGTCATCTGTCGGGTTCACGGGTCATAACCGCGTGTAACCGCGTATGAAGAGCAAGAAAGAAAGTATTGTTAGAATAGGACACCCGAAATTGCGCCGTTGCATGAAAGGGATAGCTAACTATTGAAGAGCGCCGCCCGCGCCGCTCGCTCGACCGACTCGTCCTGTCCTGCCGCCTAGCCAGTGATACGCGGGCCGGTGTCCTTGACACACTTTATTTTAATAATTTTGCTAATTATCTACCTATTCTCAATGTTTCGCGAAAAAGACGCTTGGTTTTGTTAGTTTAGCTTTTCTATTCTAAGTACCCAATCAGGTCTACGTAGGTACAGCGATAAAGACGCTTTGATTTATTATTTGTTTATCTGTCTACCTTTGCGACTAGGGAGCGGGTAAATTAAATGTTTGGTGCTCAGTGGATACTGGATAGGACGACACGACACGGAGCTCTTAGGTGGCCCAATGTCACCTGACCTCAAGCCCCTCGATTTTTTTATGGGGCTTTGTGAAAGACGACGTTCATGCTAAAATAAAATAAAATGTATTATCAAAAGCGAGGGCAAATATTCAGCGCCGCCGGTTACATCTTTGTGTCCGACGTGGTGGCGGCGGCGGCGCGGCGGCTACATTGAGAACTTGAAGATTTAATAAGTGTAAGGCGCTAGGTGCATAGGTCACAATAAAATTAATAGTAAAGTGAACAAGGTGAAGTGAAATTATTTGATTTCTTTGAATTCCTTGGTGTCGCTTGATTTCCCCGCCCCGCGCTCCGCCCCGCGCCCCGCCGCCGCCACCGAGCCGCCCGGGCAGGCAGGCGCGGGCGCGGGCGCGGTAACACGTAGGTAAAGACACTCATAGGGTGATTAATTTTTGTTGCGTATTTTATTATTAAGTTTGTTTGAAAAATTCGAAATTTCTATTTTGGACTATAATTATTTTTTTATTTTTTTTATGAATACTTATAAGTAGCTCTACCCCTGTGTTCATTTAATGTCGCCATTGTAGCTACACGCTGTATACTCGTATGTGTTTACACTACATCGGAAACCTAATTATTTTCAGAAGCCCAAGCAGAACACTAATAAAATATCCTTCTCCTTCAAAATGACATGACAATACGAAAACCAATATTACTCCAATATTACCAGGTAGGTACTTGGCTATTCGTCCAATACGGTCATTCATTTCCCCACAATATCAATATTACCTGATGTTATATTAACTGGTATATTATCTATGACATACCTATATGAAAACCGTATTTCTTGTGACCCACATTTGGGACCCAGATTTTGAGGCATTCCACAAAGAGCACCGAAGGCTAGAACACCTACACTATTCCACGAAGAGCACCGATGACTAGAGCACCTAGGTTGGTCCAGGAAGCACCGACCGGTTTTAAAATAAACATAACTAAAAGCTACTTATTCGTACTCAGTTGATATTTATGGAACTATTTTTATTATTAAAACAATTCCACGAAGAGCACACCGATAAAATAAACACCGACGTGTGCTCTTGGTGGACTAGCGTAGGCGTAGGTGAGTTAGCGATCGGTGCTCTAACTTAAGGTGCGCTTCGTGGAATGCCTCTAGGTTTTATTAGGTGAGTGATTGATTGGACATTTTGACAGAACTACGAGGCCTATAAAATTTTTAGGGGAAAGCTGATGTATTGGCCATTTTTTTCAATTTATGGACCTAAAATCAATCCCACCTATAGTACGCGATGATGACGCTGACAATGGTAAAGAATGGTCCATGAAACACCTAAATAATAGACCTAAGTATTTACTATTAAGAGACGATGTGACTGAAAATAGAGTTGGTTGGTCTAGGACACACGTAGATTATAGTGAACAGGAAAAACAGACAAGAATTTTATTAAATGTACTTTTTAGCTTTCACGCCTAAAGGTAGATGGCACCATACAATGGTCGGCCTTATCGCTCAGTATCAATATAGTACCAACACACTTTGTTATGCCATGTCCATTTTCAAGCGTCGGTATAATCTTGTTTATATAAGTAAGTACCTAAACCAAATAAGATTATAAGTAAATCAACCTGATAATTAATAAATTTTATTGATCAAAACAATAACTATATACAAATACTAATAAGAAAATAGCATTTTTAACAAAAAAAAAATTATTAAAATGATCTCTGAATTCTAAATGCTAGAGATAGAAAACAGAGTTCAAATCACCGACTGCAGGCAGGGTGCCCAAAAGGCTGGCAACGTTACCTCTTTGTATGGCAATACTAATTCTAATATAATTAATTATGATTATGCTTACATCTAAAATTGAGGTGACATTTGGACTCGACTCATAAAAGACGATACTTTTATTTAAAAACTATTGATGTGACAAATAAATAGAAAAAAAAAACAATCCCATACATCTCTTCTAGACTCCTAGAACTCTCGTGAAATCCCCATAGAATAAAATCGACATCTTATGAGAGATTCCGGAATACCGACCAACAGCCGTACCGTGCGTGCTCCGCCACTGCGGTATTTTCTATTTGTATGGCTTTGTTTAGGGATTGATAATAATGAAATACTGAGAATTTTGAATCTCGTTTTCTTATTATAATTCTTTATGAGAAAAATACTGCCCTGCAGGGGTATGCCAATCAAAGTTGAACTGCAAAGTTTTAAATCATGGTCAGTTCATACTAACTCATAGTTGTTCTGTGACTAAATAGTGACATTATGACGTCATTTGATGTGTTTTCGCGCATATTTTGCTGTCAGTGTCTAAAAAGAATGATCACGTGGTACAAAATTGTACCACGTGACCTGAAGAAATTACACTGGGCATTGAAATATAACTTGACAGCAAAAGATTGGCATACGAGGGCTGATACGACAAAAGGCGGCTATATGCAGCAAGTTTATTGTCGTATAGCCGCCTTCTTCCATATCACGGCAGAATACGTGTCCACTAAAAAGACATAGGTATATCGAAGGCAAAGACTAATGTAATGTGGCAAAAAACTACTGATAATGGAATAAATATTAAAATCCAGGTAAAATCTATTAGGAAGCTTTTTTAAACAGGCCATCATCATCATATCAGCTGGTATAAATCCACTGCTGGACATAAGCCTCCCCGATAATCCAGAAAAAGCAATTTTGAGCGATTCTGAAAAGCTGATAGGCATTGTAACTATGATTTTTACTTTGACGTTTTTGCTATTGTCTGTAAATAAATAAATAAATAAATATTCATGGACTTTACACACAACGCCCTCTAGTCCCAAACTAAGCAAAGCTTGTGATATGGGAACTAGATGCTGATAGAATGCTTATATACTTTTTTTTTGTAAATACATACTTATAATACACCCAGACATAGAACAAACATCAATGTTTTCCACGCACAAATGTTTGTTCTCAGTGGGGATCGAACCCACGACCCACAGCATGGTCTGTATATGTATTTTTTTTTTATTAGTGGTACTAATAATATTCAGTCATTATTTTTGCTTCTAAAAGATCCTTCACCTTTTTTGAACTGAATTATTTTTACATAACAGTTACACAATCCAGCCCACACCCTAAAATCCTCTATTAATTTCTAATCACCATTTATAAAGAAATTTTAATTTATGAATCGGAATAATGGCTATTTAAATCGTAATGTGTTGACTCCAGCGCCCATTGTTATGTCGGGCTATGAATTAGTAGGGTAAACGAGCCATTACTGGCCTCTCTTCATTTTTTAATACTTTTGGAAAAAAAGTTCAAAGAATTTTCGTTATATGTAAGATAATATCATGTGCGTAATACCACAGCGGAAACACGGTAAATTTTGTAAGTTATTTTACAAAAATAATAATCCTACGAGTCGTCACGTCTCATCTGAAAAAAAGCAAGCGTCTGTGTTTATACAAGATACATTTATTTACCGAAATAAGTGTTACAATTTGGTCTTATGCTAAAGACAGAGGCACTTTAAAACTTATTCACCCTTTTCAGGTATCGCAAAAATGTTATATTTGGGCGCTTAAACTTATCTTAAGTAGGTACATATAATAGTATTATTCTTTTTCAAAATATTCTTCAGTTGAGTTTCCGATTTCATTATAATTTGGATGTTTTCAGGAGACGAGTGAATAGGTATTCTTTAGGTAAACGTGCTACCTCCTCGTCACTTAACATCTAGTGAGATCGCGGTCAAACGCTTGCATATAAAAAGACAAATTAAAAAACATTTTATAACTTCAATTCAAGTTTGACAAAACATTCGAAAAACTACTTTGCTACATTTTTGTCAGATAGGGAAAAAGTTTAAAGGCATAGCCACAATAGTTTCATCTACCCTATTTTGCATCCCGTTAAACGAAAGCGGACGCATTTGCCTAAATCATGGCTCGCTGTATTATCTGTGGTAGGTATTATTGTGTAGGACAATGGCATTATAATATGATAATTTTGTACATTTTCACCTTCCGCCATCCTTTTTAGGGCGGGGCTCAAGTGTTGGCGTTTATAAACTAAGCCCCAAATAGGTTCCTTTTTTTCTTTTTCCTAACCTTAATCAAAGAAACATAAGCATAATAATTACTGTTAAGACATTTCAAAAACATTGAAGATACTTTAAACCTACTGAATGTAATTATACAAAATCGGCTTGCTTCACGATCTAGAGAATAACAATGCAAAGGATCAGCAAAAAAATTGCGACTTAACATAATTACATTCAGAAAGTTCAGAAAGTAGAAGGGGACCATTTTGCCCCCATACAGCCACGAAGTATTTATGTTCATAACTGTACTCACTGTATTTATACTGGGAACAAATAAAAATTTATCTTATCTTATCTTAAAGTTTAGGTAGGTATATCTTCAAAAATGTTGAAATGTGCGCATAAAAAGTTGTTTAACGCCCTTCGTTTGTAACTTGGGACACTGGACTTTTACAGTGTGTAGGTTAGAATTCATGTATGCATTATAATACTTACAACATTGTAAATTAAAGGCTTACTACTTAATAAGAAAGTAGGTAGCTATATTTTGAAATTAATTATAAAGTGAGTTCAAATTGTTTTTGTATATTTTTCTATACTTACCTTTATTACACAAGTTTCTAATAATAATAAATACCGTTTATTACGAAGAAATACTCTGTACAAACGAACTCACAAACGGTCGACTGCCAAGCAATATTTTAATTTAAAACTAGTAACCTAATTTATTACAAGCTACCATTACATTCATAAAGCGACACGTGTAAGTAATTATTCATTAATTACAGAGACTCGTTGATAAAATGAACTATTATTAGCTAATTTGAAAGTACCTTCAGATGAGAGAGCGGAAGTGGTAAATTAGGGATATTAAATTGCGCTTCGATTTTAGAAATTAAAAAAAAATGGAATGCTATGAGACAAAAAAGTTCTACAGTCACGATATATAGGTACTACTTAACCATTATGAGTCTTACTTACTCGTAAAATCGCCTCTCAAGATTTGATTGTTTAAAATAGCGCCATCTAGTTTTGTTTAGATATTGAAAAATAGTTACAGAGAGAATCATAAGCCTTAACAATAAGTGTAACTTTAAAAGTGTTTATACGTTGTGAGACGTATCTAAAGACTCTGGTTTCCAAAAAGCTCACCGCATAAGCTCGTAATATCACTGTCTTATCAATTTGCTTAGTAAGCTTTTTCAAATCGATTGATTTAGTTATTTATTTATTGATTTTAATTTTAGTTTACCTACTCATGTAGCTGGTTACTTGTGTTGCTAATAAATGATTTTTTCATTTATATTTGACCGATATTAGTCAATGTAAAAGTTAAAATACGGAAAAGTTATTTCGAGCTTACGCAAGGCTTATTATAGTATTTAGTAGCTTCATAAGATTTGTGGTCCACTGAAATCAGAGGTAAGTTTAGGAATATTAGCAAATATAATAGCTTTCGCAACTATTTTACAATGCACTAATGATTTATTATTAGAAATGCTGTATTTTTACTTCGTTGTAAAAATCGCCTACGATTCGCCGTTAAATCCGACTACCATAAAAAAGTATACAAACTCGATTTTTATACACCTACTTCTACTATGTCCGACTGACGACACTGCATTTGATGACCATCACTGCTTTTGCACTAGAAAGTCACACAATTTTCCCTACAAACCCGACTATGTATACCATTGACTTAAATTTCCTAGGCCTCTATTTGCTTTACACCCGTACATTACATAAACTGAAATTCGGAATACACGCACATAAAATCAGGGTTCCGTACGTAAACAAGAGAGTTCTGTATGAGGGACGAACAAACAGAATTAATACCAGTTTAGTGTAAACTTGTTCTATTTGCTCGTTGTATTGTGTTACAATTACGTGAATGCTTATTGTTTGGATAGGTAGGTATGTCTTAATGTATGTCTATAGTAATTCATAGTAATATCTCATGTGAATAATGACATGTGAAGAGTAGATTCAGAATTGGCGAATGATAGGAGTGAGTGGAAGAAGAAGACATGTTGCTAGCGTGGGATAAGGACAGGGGAATGATGATGAAGGAAATGAGTGAACGTATAATCAACAGCATTGTTTATCTATTAAGGGTGCGTGTATAATGAAAATTAGCACCGATTTCAAATTGCGGTCATAAGACCGTCGGAATAAGGTTCCAATCCACACGCGCTTCGCCGTAGCACTTGCGACCGCCGCGACATAAAAATGATTAGTTTTTTGATGATAATTGTTAACCAAAGATAATTTTGAAAAAATAGATAAGTAATGACTTCGCTCAAGAAACTGATCATATATGTATTTATCTAATTTTCAACATAATTAGTGCTGTCTTCGAAATCCAGATACAATCTTTCACTATACCAGCACCCTTAACAATTGAATATCCTAAACAATAATACATAATACACAACGAAAATACAAAATTACACATGAGTTGGTTACTTCAGTATGTTCCTAGGTACCTATACTAGATATATTTAAAATCTACCTACTTAAATAGCAATGTAATTCACCACAAATCAACGTGAAACCACATTCAGACCACCTGAGAGACGATTTATCAGTTTGTCTCGTAGTTAGCACTTCGGAATGAACTTATTGCCACAGACCACTGACACGATTAGCTTATGCATGCGTCAATAGAGATGGAAGTGACAGTCTAAGCTGTCGGATAATTTTGGATAAGATAACGCATTACTTATCGGACGGGTAAATTGGATCGGACGGACTTCCATCGCTAGAGCCATCTTTTCTATTTGCTAGTGGCTGTAAAGTAACACAAGCCTCCAAAACACGGAAGTCCACTGCTGGACGTTAGGTCTCACCAAAGACGCGCCACTGAGCTCGGTTTTCGGCTCTTTCATCCAGTGTTTGCGCTACATTTCGCAGGTCGTCGCCCCACAAGGGGGATTTTGAGACTAACCCATCTTGCCGAAGGGTGTCCACTACGCTTGCCTAAACGCGGTTTCACTCAAGTATTCGTTTGCTCCAACGATTGTCGGTTCTATGGCAAACATGACCGGCCCAATACCATTTCAGCTTGCTTATTCTTTGAGCCATGTCGACCACCTTAGTACTTTATCGAATAGTATGTGGATGCATTATGAATTAAGATATGGATTCTAATATGATGAAGGCCTAAAAGTTCTGAAAATCAACCCCTGGAAGCTGGCTGCATGTTTGGCCGTCAAGTGCGTAGGCATGTAGGTATGTTGCCTTGCCATTATCTTTTCAGTGCGTCTCTACAAAAGTCCGGTGAAACTGTATTGCACGCTCTATGGCATACAATCCGAGACGACGTAGTTATAACTTTGAAGTTATCTCACAGATTTCAATTTGAGAAACTTGAGTCTAAGTAATAATTATCTCTTATCTTGTTTGCAACTAAATTGGTCATTATTTTTGAAATTTTTGTAGTCAAAACATTGCATGAAGGGTTAGTAGCATGTATTTTAGCAACGAATGATCTGCTCGTCATAAAATATTCAAAACACACTTTAACTGTTCACCGATGAAACTTTTACGGAAAGAATCCTTGGTCTGGTTGGGTTTTGGCGATGAACGTTTTCCCAAAAAAACACTTCATCTGACTCCAAAGCAAGAATGGGTTTCTATCCCGGATTTCCGCAGTAGCTGATTGCTGCTGAACACATCGATGATGTCTGCACTGTTCATGTTTTTTTTTATACAACTAAATGATGGAACTGGTCGATGGCCCACCTGATTAGTTGTAACCACTGCCTATAACCGATGCATTGCCTCACTGAGCACGTCTGCTGAAGACACGTTCTGTGATGCATTGCATGCACATCACTCTGACACATAAGGTGTCAGCCCCCGTATGCCAATCTTTTGCTGTCAAGTTATATTTCACTGCCCAGTGTAATTTCTTCAGGTCACGTGGTACAATTTTGTACCACGTGATCATTCTTTTTAGACACTTGACAGCAAAATATGCGCGAAAACACATCAAATGACGTCATAATGTCACTATTTAGTCACAGAATAACTATGAGTTAGTATGAACTGACCATGATTTAAAACTTTGCAGTTCAACTTTGCAGTTCAACTTTGATTGGCATACCCCTGCAGGTCTCATGTGCGTGTAATAGCACTGGCAACCATACCTTCAAACCGGAACACAGCAATGCGAGCATCACTGCTTGGCGCACAAAATAGGTACGGTGGTAGTAATTCCCCATCGAGTTCTTCTATGTTTCTGATTTTATTGCGTAAAGGATTATTCTCTTGGATGTTTATATTTTGTCCTCTCAAACGGTGAATTACCTAATTGTACCAGCAATTACCACTTTGTTGGTGTAACCACCTGTGAAGCTGGTCACGCCACGCCGAAAGCGAAGCGTTAAGATACCATTGTTCCCCTGATTGAAATGAATTAGTTTTGGGCATGCGCTTTCAATTTGGATGCAACTTCCGTGAAACATTATTTAGATTGTTTTAATTTGTACGGTTGCTGTAATACACCCGTAAAGAACGGAGTGACTGACAGCGAACTCTGTTACTGAAATACGTACTAAAAGACAGTTTCCTTTCAAACTATTGACGCCAAAGCCCATATCTCACGATTTATTCCCAGACAGTTGATTTATAACCAAATCTACTTCGTATAAACTGAAAACATTTGTCTGTTTGTACTTTGTAGAGCTCGTAAATATTGCGTTCACTTTGTTTGACGACCCCATGCATAGAAAACCGCGAGTCAGTTGCAATACTACTATTATCAAGTAATTAAATCATAAATTTAAAAAACCCCCGACTTTGACCCATATCGAGGGAGTTGTGAAAAAAAATGTAAGTAATCGGCCTTTTTTGGCGGCGGCCATCTTGGACCGATTTTCATTTAAACATAGCTAAGAACACTCCAGAGTCCCGACTAATTCACCTTTCAAAAAAAATCGAAATCGGTTTATCCGTTTGGGAGCTACGCTGCCTCAGACAAACACACACACACACACAGACACAGACACGTCAAACTTATAACACCCCGTCGTTTTTGCGTCGGTGGTTAAAAACTGTAAAAGAGAAAAAAAATATTCTGAAAAAATCAAATTAGCTTTTATACTTACCTACAATATTATGACTGACTAGTAGTTTAGTTGATTATTATGATAGTTGAAAGTAAATGAAAGTTTTAATCAGTAGTTTAGCTAAAACTGCCGGTCACTAAAGCCGTAACTGTAAATCGTGCAGCGCTAAATGTCACTTTGTATCGAATTGAATGTTAATAGCTAGAAAGCAGACTTTACGCCGCACTTAGACTGAAAACAGGCAGTTTTCTAATCGAAGAAAAGAGCTAAGAGAAAAGATAGATAGAGATTTATTTATTCGACACTCAATCACAACACAGGTACAGCACAGAACAAGCATAAAAAAAAAGAAAACAATAATCACAATTACTACTAGCTAGGTAGGTAGGTAGGCTGGGCAGGTGTGAGTGCTGACCAGCGCGTTGATGTGAGTCAAAAAGGTCCTGCCTCAGCTTAATGCAGCTCTGCAGAAGCAGAGCGGCGCTGGTTTTCAGGCAGGACCTGAGAGTTGATGACAACACACATGACATGAAAATAAATAAATATATTCATGGACTTTACACACAACGCCCTCTAGTCCCAAACTAAGCAAAGCTTGTGATATGGGAACTAGATGAAAAGTACGTAAAGTGTGTTTTCGCAGACAATGCTTTTACCATTCTATGATCAAGCTGCTGAAAAAGTAAATACGTAATACCTGGGTGATAGTTTATATTTTAATACCATGAGAATCTGACAATTTACAATAACAATGTCATTTACTAGTCGCTGGTTCGCTAAACTGTCAATCATATTGTGATTGAAATTGTAATTAAATATCTCTGTTTTCCTTGCTAAATGGTATAAGTAAGTATAACTATTGCAACATAGCTTATTTTTAAAACAAGTATTTTTTATGATTCCGTGATGAAATGAAAAATGAAAGATAAAAAAAAACTTGAGAGGTGTCAAGGGACACCCGGATGGAACGAAGTTCTATAAGAGAGAGAGAGACAGACAGAGAAACATGCGACGCCGCACAGCTAGCAAAAAGTGTCGTGACAACTTTTCGTAAGAATTTTTTCCGTCTAGCCCCCATTCACAACGCGCGATAAGGAACTTCGTTCCAATAAGAAAATCAAATGAAAGTATTTCAAAAATATCTTTGTATTTTTTTTCTATACAGAAGTTAAAAGCTTGGGGACCAAGCACAAAGTTATATATTCCTCTATTAGTTTTATCACATTTTTTTGACACTAATACTTCTCATAAAAAAAGCTATTGTAATTTTTTTTTCATAAAAAACTTTGTTTTTCATTGTTCCTCATAAAAAAAACGATTAGTGCCTATCACTAAAAATAATTTTTTCGTAAGTATTTTTGTACGGTTATTTCGCCTCTGGTAGAGCTACCAGCTTTTGGTGTAAATGTGCCCTAGACACACTAGGGCGGGACGTAAGTACATAATGTGTCCTGTTGGTTATTGTGTGACATTTTCATAGAAAGCGGAGGTCATACAAGACAAGTTATGTTTCTGGTATTGTCTTATCTTACTCTATAAATTGCAACACTGGACAAAGGAGTTAGATACATTTGATTTTGAAACTGCTTGAATATTTTACGACCTCTTGGTAGGCAATTCGATGATGGAGGAGCGGGTTTGAATTTCACTGACGCAGTATAAATAAAATACCTACTTAAATTATTATATTTTTTTAGTAAGTACCTAGGTAGGTTTTTTTTTAAACTTCCAAAAGTGGCAACTTCAACTCAATGCCCTATTTCTGAACTTGTTGAAGGTTTTTGAAAATTCAGCGGTTTTTTTATAATAAATGCTAGTTTTACTATTCTTAAGGATTCTAAAAGTTATTTGTAAAAGCCCGATTTTAAGTGACACGTTTTTACAACCAATAATGGCTAAGAAACCCTTTACTAACTGAAGTTACCAACTTTTTAAAAGGACCCTTTTATGATATCTGCATTTTATGGACAACAAGTTTTTAAGGAGTTTTAGTCGAGTGGTGAGAGCATAAAATTGCCCGAGAGGGGGCAGTTTTAAGATAGGCCAAGGCAAATTCTAATGAACAAATTATGAAAGCCTCATTCGCTTGACTTTTTCTTTTTTTATCTTCTAGATTTCTGCTTATTTTTTTACTTTTGAAAATCGAACATACCTGTGGTGAACACTATACTGTTTATTTATTTTTATAATCAAATGTATATCTAAATAAATAATATGTACTTTCACCTACCTACTTTACTTAATTTAAAGAAAATATAAAAACATTAATCGTCGCGTAGCACCCCTTCGCCGATGTAGTATGGAAACAGCAGCTTTCATACTAACTGTTATTATTCTGCGTGAGACGCGCCTAGTGACTGGCGTGCGTGAGCGCTCACTCATTCATTTTTGTTCTTGTTCGTTTCGTTCCGTTCACCAGTCTCGGCCTGCCTACGGTACACAAAGCAGAATTCTAACCTCTTGCCAAAAAGCTATTTATTTTTGCTTCAAAATTAATGTTGTTATTTCTCCTGTGCTATCGCTTTAAAGCTTCCTTCTACCTAAGAATTATTACTGTGTTTCTATGTTTCCTACTCGAACTACTCCTTCAAAATTCATGTGGTGTTGTGACAATTGATTAAACTCGTTTCATAAACATTTGGTGAGTTTTCTGTGCCTACTACCCATAACTGGTGACCCCGGAAAGAACATTGGAGTGGAAAAATGACCAGTAATGATAGCGACGCTTCCACGTCGCAACAATCGATGTTGGAGAGCGGGCGCGTTTCCATTGACCCGCCACAACATCCATCGGAACTTTTTCGCGTGGGCGTACGCATACCACCTTTTTGGCCCGAAAAACCTACGATATGGTTTTCGCAAATAGAAGGACAATTCAGCATGGCGCGGATAACGGATGATTTAACAAAGTTCTACTACGTGCTCTCACACCTAGACAGGCAATATTCCGTTGAGGTGGAAGATGTCATTACGTCACCTCCGGCCAGTGGAAGGTACGAGAAGCTTAAAAGTGAGCTCATCAAACGCCTCTCCGTTTCCAAAGAAAAAAAGGTTAAACAACTGCTACAGTCGGAAGAATTAGGTGATCGCAAACCTTCGCAGTTCCTGCGGCACTTGCAACACTTGGCTGGCCCTACTATACCCGAAGATTTTTTAAGGTCCATTTGGACAAGCCGATTGCCAAACAATTTGCAAACGATTATTGCATCTCAGATAAGTCTCTCTCTGAGCGAGCTAGCGGACTTGGCAGACCGCGTGCATGATATCGCACCGGCATCACCTCAAGTGGCGGCAGCAGCGGCGTCCAGTTCCAGTGCTGACTCCGCGTTGGAAATCATGGCGCGGCAGATCACGGAGCTGTCCAGACAGGTCAGCGCCCTTACCATGGAAGTAAACGACCGTTCCCGCTCTCGCAACCGGCAGTCGTCACAAGGTCGTGGTGGTCGCAGCCGTACTCCTTCGAGAAGATCCGCGTCCAATTATAGGAAGTTCCCGAATTGTTGGTACCACTATAGATTTGGCAATGAAGCGGACAAGTGTATCAAACCCTGTGATTACAAGGCGGGAAACGACAAGGGCAGTCGATAATGGCGGCTGAAGATTGCCCTACCGCTACTGGTCGCCTATTCGTCACAGACCGCAGATCAGCTGTCCAGTTCCTAGTGGACACAGGGAGTGACTTGTGCGTCGTACCACGATCTGCGTTTCGACAACGTGTGAAATCGGACTACCAATTGTGTGCTGCAAACGGTTCGTCTATAGACACTTACGGTTGGATAGAGATGAATCTCAATTTAAATCTCCGTAGGGACTTCGTGTGGCGCTTCATTGTAGCGGATGTAACAAAACCTATAATTGGTGTAGATTTTTTATCTTATTATAATCTCATTGTAGATATCCGTAACCAACGTTTAATTGATGCCACTACAAACTTGTCAACCGTAGCTACTATTATTGCTGTAAATGATAGCCTCATATCAAGTGTAAAGGTCGTGACTGGTAACTCTAAATATCATGATTTACTTTCAGAATTTCCAGATTTGACACGGCCAACGGGTGCTCATCGCACACCTAAACACAATACAGTCCACCATATTCGCACCACACCAGGCCCCCCAGTATCGTGTACACCTCGTAGACTGGCACCAGACAAATTTAAGATTGCCAAGTCTGAGTTCGAGGCAATGTTGGCGAATGGTACTGCTCGTCCGTCAGAGAGTCCTTGGTCATCACCACTGCACCTCGCCCCTAAAAAAGACAATGGTTGGCGACCATGTGGTGACTACCGTATGCTCAACGCTCGGACGATCCCAGATAAGTACCCCATCCGTCATATTCATGACTTTGCCCACAGTTTATCTGGTTGTAAGGTGTTCTCCACTATTGACCTGGTCAAGGCCTTCAATCAGATACCAGTTTTTCAAGACGATATCCCAAAAAGCGCCATAACGACGCCTTTTGGACTTTTTGAGTTCCCTTACATGAACTTTGGTTTGCGGAACGCCGGTCAGACGTTCCAGAGGTTCGTTGATGAGATGACTCGTGGCCTAGATTTTTGTTATCCCTATCTCGATGACTTCCTAATATTTAGCAAAAGTGAATCTGAGCATGAAAACCACCTGCGTCAACTTTTCACCAGGATGATGAATTATGGCATGCTCATAAACACCGCTAAATGCGTCTTTGGTAAGTCTGAGGTAACATTTCTGGGCTACCACATCTCTCAACATGGAACAAAACCTCTGGAAGGTAAGGTGGCAGCAATCAAGGAGTTCCCTGTTCCAAAAACAGCAAAACAGCTTAGGAGGTTCTTGGGCATGTTAAACTTTTACAGGAGATTTATCCCCCAAGCAGCCCAAATTCAAGCACCCTTGAATGCCTTACTGACCGGTTCCATAAAAGCATCGCAACCCGTTGATATAAGTGGAGACTCGTTAAAGGCTTTTGAAGCATGCAAAGAAAGTCTTTGCAACGCAGCAATGTTGGCCCATCCTGACTCTAAATGTAAGTTAGGTCTCGTAACTGATGCTTCAGATTTTGCTATGGGTGGAGTTCTTCAACAACTCAAAGATGGGAATTGGCAACCTCTAGCTTTTTTCTCACGAAAGTTGAGCCCAACACAACAGAAATATTCACCGTATGATAGAGAGCTCCTTGCTATCTACGAGAGTCTTAAATATTTCCGTCATTGGCTAGAGGCTACGACATTCACCATATATACTGATCACAAGCCACTGTGCTTCGCATTCCATGAAAGGAAGGCACACTGTAGCCCACGTCAGTATAGACACCTAGACTACATATCGCAGTTCTCGACTGATATACAACACATCGCTGGGAAAGATAATGTTGTTGCTGACACACTTTCCAGAGTCGATGAACTGAAAAGTCCTGTAGATCTAGAGGTGATTGCCACTGCCCAAGACTCCGATCCCGAACTAGCAGAATTTTTAAAACAACAAACTGGTTTGCATATTAAAAGGTTGAGTATACCTGGAAGCCATAGTCAATTGTACTGCGATGTCAGCACAACGGCTCCCAGGCCTTTAGTACCCAGGACCTTGCGCAAACAAGTTTTTGATAGTTTGCACTCGCTAAGCCATCCCGGTGCTAACGCAAGCGCTAAATTAGTAGCACAGCGTTTTGTCTGGCCACTGATGAGGAAAGACTGTCGCGAATGGTCTAGGGCGTGTTTGGCTTGCCAGCGCACAAAGGTAAATCGACATGTAGCGTCGCCTTTAGGCACCCACGATTTACCTAAAGCGCGATTCAAATACGTACACCTGGACCTAATCGGACCATTACCACCGTCTGGTGATTTTAGGTACTGCCTGACAGCGGTCGATCGCTTTACGCGATGGACTGAAGCTGTCCCCCTCACTAATATCACCGCAGAATCAGTGGCTAAAGCGTTTTTGTCAGGATGGATAGCACGGTTTGGTTGCCCGACCGACATTGTTACTGACCGTGGACGGCAATTTGAATCGGCGCTTTTCGAGCAGCTATCAAAGTTTATTAGTTTTAAGCATCGCAAGACCACCAGCTATCATCCTCAGTGCAACGGTCTTATAGAGAGGTTCCATCGGCAGTTAAAAGCGGCAATAATGTGCCACGCCGTCGACAGCAGCTGGACCGAAGCGTTACCCCTTGTACTGCTCGGCATAAGAAGTTCTTTCAAGGAAGATCTCCAATCTTCCTCAGCCGAACTAGTATACGGTGAACCGTTGCGCCTACCAGGTGAATTCTTTGGCCAAAAAGTTGACAAATGTACGACTGATATAACAGAATTTTCAACACGTATCAGATCATTTGCCAATAATTTACAGCCAGTTCCAACTTCGCACCACTCAACCAATAAAATCTTTATTTATAAAGATCTATCGTCTTGCTCTCATGTTTTTCTAAGAGAAGATGCAGTAAGAGGTGCCCTGCAACCAGCATATACTGGTCCTCATGAAGTGATAGAGAGAAGTGCCAAAACTTTTAAATTAAAAGTAAAAGGTAAAGTTGTTACAGTATCCATAGACCGATTAAAACCAGCCTACATACTGTCACACGCTAACAACACTTCTCCTGAAACGCTTTCTACTCCATCTCCACCTAAAACGACCAAAACTACTCGTTCTGGGCGTCAAGTTCACTTTCCGGACTATTATCGCCCGTTAGACACGGTCTCTGGGGGGGAGTGATGTGGTGAACACTATACTGTTTATTTATTTTTATAATCAAATGTATATCTAAATAAATAATATGTACTTTCACCTACCTACTTTACTTAATTTAAAGAAAATATAAAAACATTAATCGTCGCGTAGCACCCCTTCGCCGATGTAGTATGGAAACAGCAGCTTTCATACTAACTGTTATTATTCTGCGTGAGACGCGCCTAGTGACTGGCGTGCGTGAGCGCTCACTCATTCATTTTTGTTCTTGTTCGTTTCGTTCCGTTCACCAGTCTCGGCCTGCCTACGGTACACAAAGCAGAATTCTAACCTCTTGCCAAAAAGCTATTTATTTTTGCTTCAAAATTAATGTTGTTATTTCTCCTGTGCTATCGCTTTAAAGCTTCCTTCTACCTAAGAATTATTACTGTGTTTCTATGTTTCCTACTCGAACTACTCCTTCAAAATTCATGTGGTGTTGTGACAATTGATTAAACTCGTTTCATAAACATTTGGTGAGTTTTCTGTGCCTACTACCCATATACCTACCTAATCAAAAGATCGCAAAGTTGAAAATTCTGGCAATCTTTTCTATATTTAAAAACAAAGATAGGAAAACGATTACGTAAGAGCGCAATAAATTCAAGTTTAGAACGCGTTGTGTGGTCTTATATACGCGCGTTTAACCACCAGTTAATCCACTGATAACAAGACTGTCAGCCATTGTTATAACCACAGATGAAAAAATATGAGGATAGGTTACCATTACCCTATATACTTATTCTATGACGAACAAAAAAACTCATGAAAAAATTATAATGTAGGTATAGGTTTTTATTGAAAATTTACGAAAAATCTATGCTCAAATTACGCTTCACAGTTTTATTTCAGCATAAAAAAAAATCATATTATATTTATTTTAATAAACCGATTTATTTGTAATTTAAGTAGGATTTTAGAAACATTATTATAAGTATGAAGACACAGCGGCTTTATCCACAATTAAATGAACTATACAGAAAAAATAAGAAATACAGATGTCACCAAGACGAGATTATTATGACTTGCATGCACTATACTGTCTTGGTCTGTTGTCAATGAATTAAGCGCTGCCAACATATTTATTAAATTCAATTAATTAATTAACACGGTTTTACACCAATTACATTTATTAATACACCAAAAAGCCGAAAAAGAAATAGCAAATTCATTATGTCAGCTGAACGTATTATGAAATCTCAAGAAGTCAATTGACATTTACAATGAGTACGCCTTTTGGTCAGCATGACATCTCTTCAGAAATTAAATGTCTGTGGCTCTAACAGAATAGATAATTTACTGATAGATTATATACGGATTATAGTGTTCCTGTGTCGTAAATTGTGTAATTTGATTATGTTGTGGATTTGTGATTCCTTGTTTTGAGAATATGGCTGTATTGTTGTCTGGATTTACGTGTCTGCGAGCACGTAGACCATGCTATCAGTAAGTATGAGGTAAAAGTGTGTAGCAGCCATCGAATTTGGTTTTTAAAATCCAAGTGAACGCAGTCGTAAAATGATAAAATGTTATAAACAGTGTATTGGATCCGTTTACAAAAACCATTCGAGATCGGTTTCTACTTCATTCTAACTTCGCAGACCTGGACGCCTTTGAATGGAGATGGTGGGAGGAGACCCAGGAGAGAGAATATTGGAAGTCTTTGAGGGAGACCTTCGCCCAGCAGTGGGATGAGATAGGTTGAGGAAAAAAAAAACCTAATTATAAAATGAATGGTTTTTTGTTTTTAATATCATTCATGTGTTGCTATTTTTATCCCATCCGACGTGAATTGCGATCAATCTTAAATTATGTAAATGATATCGTATCACAAATACACGATAAATCATCGAAACAGCAAATTACCATACTCACGCTTGGCCGGTTGTATCAATTACTGCCATTACCGTCCATTCATATCTGCTGTCACTATGGAAACAAGATGGCGGATGCACGGGAAATCATTTGAAATGTTTTGTTTTTTTAATTAGGTAAGTTTCCGCGTATTTTTCTGTGAACAGCGATTGGTGAAATAGTTTTCACTCTTGATCCTGTGAAATCATCTTGATTTAGATTAGATGAAAAGATCTGTTTTTTTAATCTAAATAAATATTCCTCCAAAACTTGTCTATGTTGACGCGGCTTTAAAAAAGTTTTGAATTTAGAACGCTTCTTCATCTTGAACTTTTATAGGTAAGCTCAGTAACAAACCTATTTATATTCTGTGGCACAATACAACCCACAGAAAAGATATTTCTGTTCTGTGGTACCTCTACCAAGTTTTCCGTCGGAAAATACAAAATACTTAAACCCAAAACAACGCATTCGCCGCCACAACAAAGCAATTTGAGGCCTGAAGGCATTTGAAGGGAACCGTATGAACAAAACACAAAACAGAAACTTCCTCGTTAAACTTTGCCAATAACTCAATTGCTACGTTCGGAACCCGTCAATAACACTCGAAAATGTACGGTTAGGTTTCGGAACGCACCTGACTGGCTGATTATAGACCAAGAGCTTCAGAGTTTTTACCCACCTAATAAAATTCCACAACTATGAGCATGGCACATCTTCTGTTTGAGCCTATGTTTCTCATTCATTCCCGTTCGCCCCACTGGTGGGACGCATTGGAAAATGTCAAAATAACTTCATAATAATATTTATTTTGTCCATACCCATTCGTCCCATCATTGCAGCAGTGGGACGAAGCCTAGTGGTACGAGCAAGAATAAGCGTTTTTTCTCATAAAAAACAAAAGATGAAAGCGGTAAGTACTAGCATTATACAATTCGACAGAAGTTTGGTAAGTAAATATTAGGCTGTTTAGTGATGTACCTACTTATGTATTAAATAAGTACTAGCTCTGGCGAGCCAAGTTAAATAATGGTTGTCTAATAAAAACACGAGCAAAATTGTTCATTCAGCGTTTATAGGAATTTATTAAAACATTTAATTTCCACGTAGAAACTTTCCGCTCCCCATCTCCCAGACTACTTCGGAAGTAAAATAGTGTTGTAAAGTTTTCCACCATTTCAAAGCTATGACGGCTATGCCAACCGCACAAAACAACACCAAATACTCTATCCTTGCCTAACTGCACTAAGGTTCTATTTTTAACCCCCGACGAAAAACGACTGGGTGTTATAAGTTTGACGTGTGTGTGTGTCTGTCTGAGGCAACTTAACTCCCAAACGGATGAACCGATTTTGATTTTGTTTTTTTTTGTTTGAAAGGTTAATAAGTCGGGAGTGTTCTCTGTTTGATGAAAATCGGTCCAAGATTCGGGGGTTTTTTAAATTTTTAATTTAATTAAGTACTTGTTCTTTACAAATGAACCACAGATCATATAATCATGAACCCGCCCACGTTGCTTTTTCGGAACGGGAACACAATAGAACCCAAGGGTTATAATATGTTTTGCAAGCTTTTAAATTAAAAAACAAGCACAATATTCATGTTACTTTATAAATAACAAAGCGGCAATTTCGAGAAATCTCACTAACTATTCAATATCCGTCAAAACCATCAATTTTCATAACCACCGTTTTAAGAGTTCCGTAAAATGTACCAAACGGGACCACAAACACAACGTTTCCTCTCTATGATAATCGTAAGAGCCGTAGTTTTTTATTCAACCAGCATTTTATTTAAAAAAAAAATCAAAAGACGTTTTCACAAAGGTTCATATCAATTTAAACTAAACAAAATCCTAAGCCATCGTGATCCAAAAATAAATGAAAAAATTGAATTGAACATAATATGAAATAAGCTTAGGGCGTCTTGCACCAGAATCGCTAAACGCGTTTAACTCTTAAAAAGTATTTAGCGAGTTGTCAAGTCATACAAATACGTCAGATTTAAATCGATTTAGCTGTTAAATACGTTTAGCGATTCTGGTGCAAGACGCCCTTAGAATATAGAAAAGAAATAAGATAAAAAAGAACGTCAAATTGTTAAACGACTTTTTTATGTAACGTTATGTTGAGTGGAAACCTTGATGCGCGCGGGTGCAACTCACACTTGGCCAGTTCGTCTTTTCATATTTCAATAACTTTACCGAACAAATTCAGTTGTATTGGATGCGCCTGGATGAAAATTAATAGCAAACGCTGGGGGGTTTAATATGTAGGAAGTATGTTTGTTGAACGATAAAGCGTTTTTTGATGCTGTAGAGTTATTGTATACTACGTTACAAAACCCAAGTGTTTTTTGTAATCAGCGCGGCGTGGGGTCACCTCCCTAAACATAAGGGTGGTTCAAACTTTGAAAATGAACAGCTAAGGGGTGAAATGCTAAGGAATCATTTTTTTTCATTTTCAACCGACTTCAAAAAGGACGTTCTTAATTCAGTTGTACGTTTTTTATGTTTGTTACCTCACTCAGAACTCCGTCATATTTATAAACCGATTCGAAATCTATTTTTATCTTATAATAATCAAATAAAAATTATCAGATGATGACAGATTATTTAATCTATTTTTTTTATCTATTTTTTTTTTTTACTTTCAGATGTCCCATATTTTCATTAAGATTGGTTCAGTAGTTTGTTCTCAGTGGGGATCGAACCCACGACCTCTGCACGGAACGCAGAGCTATTACCGACTGAGCTGTGCCGCCTGTCGAAAGTTTTGTAACAGAACTGCAGTATCATATCGGTATCTGACTTGTACTTGATAAAAACCAAAGTGTGAATTACTTATCTTCTCATTTCCATCTTCAGAACCATCTTCAAAAGTTCAAGTCTTTTAACACCCACAGCATCATGATGATAGTTTAAAACAGATAAGCACTTAGGGCGGCTTGCACCAGAATCACTAAACGTGTTTAACAGCTAAATAGATTAAAATCTGACGTATTTGTATGACTTGACAACTCGCTAAATACTATTTAATAGTTAAACGTGTTTAGCGATTCAGCCGTGCAAGTACCGTTCTTGTCGATCGCTTAATTTGACATTTAGAATCGTCAAAATTCGATACTTCGTACTTGCAACTATGGATAAAACCATTTTTATCGAATTTTGACGATTCTAAATGTCAAATTAAGCGATCGACAAGAACGGTACTTGCACACCTGGTGCAAGCCGCCCTTAATTGTCAAACATTTAAAACAGTTTTTAGATGTGGTAAAAAGCTTTACTTGGTGATAAGTGATTTGGGTCTTGTTGAGACGTATGGAAACGTTTAAAGGTTACTTTTAGGTTTACTCTAAGTTTCACTTTAAAAATAACGACTTACTTAGCATCCCAAAAGTCACACAACTCAAGGACAAATCTGTCAGAATGTTCGTTCTCATACTTTCATTTTTATATGCATTAGTGACAAACGTTTGACCGCAATCTCACCTGATGGTAAGTGACGATGCGGTCGACGATGTAGCACGTTTCATACTTTGAAATTAAATCACCATTAGGCGAAAGAGCGAACCAGAGTAGCTACTACGAACCTCGATATTCAAAGGTTCGTCGTATCGTTTTGGGTACACTACGCAGTGAGGCTGTCATTTCGCAAGAGGCCGCGTCATGGTATGAGGCGACCGCGCAATATAACACAAACAACACAACCGAATCTTCATTCTGCGCCCAGAAGAGGCCCTGATGTTAATCCCACCAAGCGATTCTAAATGATCCTTGTGATTTTATTGAATAAAGAAATTTTGACTTTGACTTTGAGCTGATCAGTCAGTCTCACTAAGCTCTGTAATAACTACAAACTATACATATGTAAGCTTTGTTAAATTTCTCATACAAAAGATTAGTTTTTATAACCAACAAAAAACGATCCTGGTGGCTATGCGGCGGTGGAACGGCGGGGGACGCAAATTCGGTGCCAGGCAGGCAACCGGGATACTTGTCTTTGGTTAGATTTTGAGAGCTTGTGGAAGATAGATTTTAAGATATTTGAGTTAATCTAGATAGTTTGCAATATAAGTTTTGTGATATGCATCTACTAGTGTTTCATTTCTGAGATGGTTAACACATATTCGATTAAGCATTGGATAGTGGTATCTATCAGGAAAGACGGAGACAACCTCTAAAAAACTCATTGTTACTGGCAAGGTGGAAGGGAGAAGATCGCGTAGTCGAAGCCTTCTGCGTTGGTCTGATCAGATCCGCACCACACTCGACAAATCCGCAATGCACTGCAAATGGCGTACCATGGTTAGGAGTAGGATATTGACTGGAGGTGGTCACAACCCTTAGACATGAATGCGATTGAAGGAGGAGTGGTAGCTATATAATCTGTGGACAGTAGATAACCACAAACAGACGGAAACACGATACGATTCTGCTCTGTACAGTGTACACGCACGTGAACTAATAATCACATGCTGTGTTTGCTATCACTCACTATAGCTTCTAACATGGGCCCTAGAAACTGGGCACTTTGGCTACCTAGTACATACTTTACAATACAATATATTTATTTGCAACAACAACACAAAAGACATACAATAAAAAACACAAACTATAATTAAAACACGTTTTTTAAAAATAGGCTCGTCATCTTCAAAATAGTTCCCTTCATATAAATATGTGTAGCAGGTATTATGCATGTGTGCTTTTGTCTTTTTGCACTTACTTAACTTCATGTTCTGTTGTGTCACACTATTCTGTTATGTTATGATTGTATTCACTGTATATTACGGCGAATGTAAGTACTCTAGACTCTAGACAAACCTCTTTAAGGTTTTTAAGGTGCAATATTTTAAGAAAATTGTATTATTTATAAGAAGTTGTTAAATAAATAAAAAATAAATCATAACGTAGGTCTCGCCCATACGTAGGTCTCGCTCATCAGCCATCATGTTTTCTACAGAAAGCTGTTTTGACCACTTTAGTTATTTGATTTGATGCTTCAGCCAACTCTACTTTCATTAGTTGAGTGATTTTCAGTCTTTGGACCGACCCTATATACCGCATAGCAACATTAGCAACTACCGCCCGTGAAAAAGACCATCTGTCACTGCCAACATATCTATTAACTCCTTTATTACTTCTCAGTTTCTATTGAGGACCTTTTACAACCCTAGTTTTACCCGCATACGTCCAACTTTCACCTATTTACATGAAAATAAACCCCTTTTTGTCGGGTATAACAGGACCGAATGATTCAGTTAGTGTAGGGTTAAATCGGTAACCTGACACTAACCATTCGGATTCAAATGAGTAGGCCTTTTATAAATCATTTAATATGGTTTCGGGTGCCCGCTAAACCCTCAAGTAGGGTCAACAAATAAAAATAGATTAGTAAGGTAATCTCCTGTAACTCGGATTAAAGTCAAAGGGTTAGAGATAACTGTCTAATGTTATTGTAATTTTCATGTCAATGTCAAGACGCAGAATAAATATACTAAGGGCGGCTTGCACCAGAATCGCTAAACGCGTTTAACTCTTAAATAGTATTTAGCGAGTTGTCAAGTCATACAAATACGTCAGATTTAAATCGATTTAGCTGTTAAATACGTTTAGTGATTCTGGTGGAAGACGCCCTTAGTATTGTAAAGAGATTCTGATGCTCATAGATGTAACAGCTATTTTTTTCTAGAGAGGTTTGAACGTCAATGCTGGCATCAAATGGAAAATATAGCTCAATAAATAAATATTCATGAACATTTCACGCAACGTTCTCTAGTCCCAAACTAAGCAAAGCTTGTACTATGAAGCAACACAAATTTAACAATAGTGAAAGCCTAGCATAAATACCAACGTCATTTACAAAAACAGCTATTGTAGAGCTATACTTCAAACTGCCCGAAAAATTGCTGTGAACACACTGCAGCTAACACAAACATACACAGTTCTTCGAAAGTTTCAAAGCACATTCGGAAACACCTCTCTGAAATTCCTGGTAGTTTTTTTTACGAACCGTACACCGTAACGAGCAGCTTCGGCACACGCCCGTCAGGCCCGGACAATGGACCCAGTGTGGAATATCCGAACACCCAAATACCCGAAAACCCGAATATCCGATCCGCTCTATTCACGGCTGCCGTGCACGGGTTAACTTGGACTAAGTAAGATAGGATATTCGTGTTTTTTTTAGTCTTCTTGTTCTCTAAGTAAGATAGGATAGGTATTCGTGTTTTTGTTGATTCTTCAAATATTGTCCATAGGTTGACAGGCGTCACAGCTCAGTCGGTAATACCTCTGCCTTCTGTGCTGTAGGTCGTGGGTTCGATCCCCACCAAGAACAAACATTTGTGTGCGACAAACATAGATGTTTGTTCTATGTCTGGGTGATAAAATGTATTATAAAAATGTATTTATACAAAAAAAGTGTACAGGTATTCTATCAGTAATCTAGTTTCCGTAGTAGGTACAAGCTTTGCTTAGTTGGGTATCTAATCTACTAGAGGATATATGAATGAATATTTATTATTTATAATGTGTAGGTAAGTAAGTAGATGAAAGAGAAACTGATAATTACACCCGTCTAAGAGCCTCATTTGACAATGCCATCTGCATTCATCCCTCAAATTCCACCACCACCCCACGGGCACAAAAACCAAAATGTGGTGTTTAGGACAAATGATGGTATCGAATTCTATAATGTTTAGGGTGTTTGACACAACATCCGGTGGGATTTTGGATTATTTTTGGAGCATTTTAAAAGCTTTCACAAACTCTTATTACTTATTCGTTTTCAACACGTTTGTCACAAAATACACTCAAATCAATATGATACCCTGCCCCCGTATGCCAATCTTTTGCTGTCAAGTTATATTTCACTGCCCAGTGTAATTTCTTCAGGTCACGTGGTACAAAATTGTACCACGTGATCATTCTTTTTAGACACTTGACAGCAAAATATGCGCGAAAACACATCAAATGACGTCATAATGTCACTATTTAGTCGCAGAATAACTATGAGTTAGTATGAACTGACCATGATTTAAAACTTTGCAGTTCAACTTTGATTGGCATACCAATGCTGGTATTGACTAAAAAATATGAAGTCAGGTTAATGCATTCGCAAAATGTTATATACGCAGTTTTATCATTGAAATTAGCATAAAAATGTTCCTAATAAACTCTTTCTTTGAAAAGCGAGAAACGAGAAAATCGCAGTTGTTGTATGGAGAAAAATTGTTTGTTTGTCCTGCTAGAGGCACATTTACTTATCCGGTTTTCATACAAAATACCTCGCAAATCGCTTTTCGATATTCGCTATCAACAAAACAAAATTCAGATTACGGATACTCACCTGATAATTTCGTGTTGTGTTGTGTGTTTGCCAAATAAATTATCTATATACCTATCTATATATATGTATTATGTATAAGTATGTATTTACAAAAAAAAAGTATATAAGTATTCTATCAGCATCTAGTTCCCATATTACATACAAGCTTTGCTTAGTTTGGGACTAGAGGGCGTTGTGTGAAATGCCCCCTTTGCCTTAGAGAATTAATCTATGTATCTAATTTTAATATAGCTCGTAAGCTCTAAAGCAATAAATGTTTTTTCTTTCTTTCTTTCAAATGTCCATGAGTATTTATTATTACTATTTATTATTATCTACCTACGGACTCTGACCTATAATCGAGATTAGATAGGATAGGACCTCATAAGGGTAATAACGCAGAAAATCGCTTGGGGTCTCATGGTCCACCTATTCCATACCAACTAGAACATTACCTGTGTCTCCCTAAACCTCTTTTGAGACTGGTTCAGGCTATGTTAGTGTTTTATTCGAGTAGTGAGTGGGTACACTACCTGCGACGGGTTAAAATTTAACCCCCTAATGAAGAAGGGATGTATAGCATTAGTTTGAGGCTTTAGTGTATTTGTCTGTCTGTCTGTGATGTCGTAGCTCCGTGCACTTTACTTCTTTTTAATCCCCGACCCATAAATGGAAGGGGTGTTATGAGATTGACGGTGTTGTGTCTGTCTGTCCTCGTAGCTCAGAAATTAGGGCTCTAATTTAAATGTGGTTTCTTTCGTAATGTGGTTTATCTGGGATGATTCTTAGCCATGTTTCGTGAAACTTGGTGGAGCCGTTTCTAATCTATGAGGACATTCATCAACTCTGGAAACCAGTTTTGAGGCATCTCAGGCATAATAGCAGTTTGAAACATTAAGTTCATCTCAAAGTATAAGATTTGATGATCGGAAGTCTATACTCCAAGGTTTAATGAAGACCAGCAATGATGAAAAGCATCTAAGAAGATTTTCATGATCAGGGTTTTTTTGATTAACTTTTTTTGAACTATAATATTAGCGCAGTGTAAATCACCCTTAGTTTTTCTACAAACTATTGTGTATTCTATCATGGGGCTAATGTCGTCCATCCCTTTTCCTATGTGGGTTAAGGGGGTTGTGATTGCAGCTTTGTGCCAAAGTGGATGTTATATTGGTGGCTTCGTGTAAGTAGATTATGAAACATCCCTGCCCTTGACATAGGAGGATAAGCTACACCTGAAATATAAAGGGTGCAAGTGACATAAACCATAGAAGACCATGTTCTGTGAGATAAACTGATTAAGAAAATATGAAATGTTACTACTTTATTTTATTTGTTTCAAAACAATAACTATATACAATACTTAAGAAAATATCATTTTTAACAAAAAAAAATTATTAAAATGAACTCTGAATTCTAAATGCTAGAGATAGAAAACAGAGTTCAAATCACCGACTGCAGGCAGGGTGCCCAAAAGGCTGGCAACGTTACCTCTTTGTATGGCAATACTAATTCTTTAAAATAAATAAATGTTAATAAATGTTACTTGATCACCAAATCTCGTTTATATATGAACGTCATTTCAGATTTCTCGGCGGAAATTTTAAAATAGTAAATGTTTAACAATGGGTTTAGTCATAGGCAGAGACATTTGATTTATTGTGCTTGAATTTGCAAACAAATCTGATAAATGCTAAATATTTCATGATTTTCACTAGAAAATACGAGATTCAGATCAAATGAAAATGAAAGTACAGTCAGCAACAAAGTAATTAATTATTAAATTAAATAATATTTATTCACAAAGAAAATTATGACTAATACAGTATTTTACAATTTTTATAATATGTACAAAATACACATGAAGCAGTTGAGCTATCTACACACCGTTGCAAACGATTTATAGATAGCTCAACTGATCCAAATCAGTACCAATCGGAAGCGTGCCCAAGACACTGGCTGCATTGCCGCGCTGAATAGCAATGCTGACTCGCTGGCCCAGATAATCACCAGCCCTCGGGTCACAATTAAATTAAATTTATATTAAATTATTTTCTGTAAATTAATGCTTTGCTTAGTTTGAGACTAGAATGGGTCGTGTGAAATGCCCAAGAATTAGGTACTTACCTATTTATTTATATAAGAATACGTACGTAAGTATCTATTTACAGTTTTTCAGGTTTCTTCAGGTTTAAATTTAGATATAACTCCATAAATCTTATGAATAAGTATTATTACTTATAATCGATACTTACGTGTACATACCTACACATTCCACTGCTAATATTTGCGATTTTCTTATTTATTTTGCTGTTGATTTTTTCATTAATTTTTTAGTTGACTTAAACATTTACTTTGTTGTTGACTGTCCCAAGCATCAAGATAATTTTTTCATCATAATTAATCACTTTTGCATGATCCGTTACGTCTTTATTTATAACATACACTTTCATAAATTATTACACTTGTTCACGCGATTATACAAGCAGTACTTACGAGTGAAATATTACTTATTTGTATGCACCTAAGAGTGGTTTTAGAATATCTGATTCTGCGTCAATATGAAGAATAGTATATTATGATACAAGTGTGCTACGTTGGTCATTACACTCACAGAAAAGCTTACTTTTTTATATTCTGTTCTCATTAGCAATAAGACCGCCCATTGTACAATTAGTTAAGTTTTGTTTTGTATTTTAAAGTAGTCCCTAGGTGAAAGTGTGCCATAAAGTATTTTCTATCTTTCTATCTATCTATCTTCTGTGATTACACTCGAGGCAATATTATTTACAACACCAGAGAAAACTGTCAAAACATATTTGAGCCGCTCCATCGAATTAAGTAACCCCGTAGGTAGATCAAGAAGTTGAAGATGAATTTAATAACCTAACCTTTTTTTAGAAATGCTTGGCTCTCTTAATTTTGTTTGTCTGTGGTTAGTAAGTTATAGATTCACTGTGGCTCTGTATCAATGCGCTTGTTATTACGTCCGTCTGTCTGTGTGTAATGTGTATTAATATCGTCTTCCACTGAGTGAGTTCCTTGTAGCACCATTTCTATGCAACATACTATTTATAATCGATTGATAAAATCGCGTTTTACTACGTTCAAAACAAAATAAAACGCAACGTCCACGCACGGTCCAAGTGTGAGGCATTGAAAGTGCATTGTTTGATGGAACTCGTTTCCAAATTTTGAAAAAATCAAACCATTCCTTCAAAGCAAACGACAGCTGACTTGACGAATGAGTTGACTAAATATTTCAAACAAGTAATTATATTAAAAATTTAATAAAACCCCCGAATCTTGGACCGATTTTCATCAAACATAGCTAAGAACACTCCCGACTAATTCACCTTTCAGACAAAAAAAAACAAAATCAAACTCGGTTCATCCGTTCAGGAGCTACGTTGCCTCATGCACACACACACACACACACACACACACACACACACACACACACGTCAAACTTATAACACCCCGCCGTTTTTGCGTCGGGGGTTAATAAAAAAAGAAGAAGAAGAAGAAGAACTAGCTAGCAGCCCTTTGTAAGTGCCTTACCTACTGACTGTTCGTCATAATAATCCTCGCGATGACATCTTATATTACGTTGACATTAGCTAAGCTGTCACGTTGACACATTCATTTTGAGCGCACTTATGCTGTGAATTTGATATCTGGCTTTATGAAACTTCTCATTGGTTTCTGTCATCCTCACTACAATAACTGGTAAAACGAACTTACTTTGGTAGGTTCTTATCTCTTACTACACATAGCTGAAAATGCGCTATTTATAATTATTGCTGAAAAAAGTTTTATTTACGCTTCGTGATTCGATTGATACGCGAGAGGTGCGCGTTTGATTCCGCAGCAGAACAAATTATTTTTGCACGATCTGCCAAATGAAAAATGAAAATGAAGTTTATTGACACCATAAGGGTTGGGTTATAGGTTTTACCATAATGTTAATCGTTTAATACAGCGTGGGATTAGGCAGAAGTTTTATCTATCTCTTCAAAACAAATACAGCGTGTTACCAGACCACTTCCGAAAACGAAAATGGGGGGTACAGCACACCAAACCCAACCAAAAAAAAATCAGTTATCCTGAAAAATAATTATAGCCGGAGAAAACAATATTTAAAGATTTGTATTTATTCCGCCAGTCCGCAATGTAATGTAAATTCGCGTAGGTAAGGTCGAGGCGTAGTACTATTATTTATTCTGTGTCGTAAGTGCCTACTAACGTAGGTAGGTACCTACTATGTTTATTTTTACCTAATTGGTATAATGACCGCGCGACCGCGCGATATAGACGGGCGTCTCTTGTCTCGCTCGCACGTCGCGTACTCGAATGACCCGCGATGAACTCTCAGCTGTTCTGTACACTGTACATTGCTGCTTTATTTATTTTATTTGTTTTTTGCTTTTTTAAATGAGATAATTAGGTAGATATGTCTTATTATGTTGTACTATGTGTATGTAACTAGAAAAAAAAATGAAAAGGAGATAGTCAAGGCAATTTTTTTTTTGCGATTTTTTTCGCTAAATGTTTTCAGTATCATGGTCTGATTGGAACCTCCAAGTTTTCGGAAGTGGTCTGGTAACACCCTGTATATCGGTCATTTGAACTATGTTTTCTACCTGTGACTACTAATAGGTAGAAATCAGAGTTCATTTTAATAAATCAATAAAAATTTCACCTGATGGTAAGGGACGATGAGGTTGACGTTGGAGCAGGACTGTCAAAAAGACACCTATTCACTCCTGCCTTGTAAATACCCAGATTGCATTCTTCAGGAAAGACAGAATATGACAACGAGTTCCACTCCTCGGCAGTTAAATAAAGATACAATAAAAATGACTTTACGCATCTCTGACAAGAAAAGCAAGACCCTCAGGGAGCAAGCTCAGAGTAATTGATATTATTTATTTAAAGCTCTCAGTCTGGCGCTTCTGTTTACATGTACTTACTGACCGCTGCATTGCTGTGTATGACTGTATTTGCGCATACACTCGGTCAAAAATGACTAAGTTTGAATCACGATGTCAATTTCAGCTCTGAAAAGTGTCAGAAAACTTCAAGATATTTAAACAATCCATGACTAATTAATTAAGTCAGGGTTTGACCAATTTTGAATATTTCCATGCTTGTTTTTAACAAGTTTGAAGTAGAGACGTATAGTATTTTATTTGACAAGTCACATTATTTGGAGAGTGAATATTGTTTCTTCTAACTAGACAAATGTGCTGCTACATCGTCGACCGCATCGTCACTTACCATCAGGTGAGATTGCGGTCAAACGTTTGTCTATATTATGTATTGTATAAAAAAAAGTTAGTCGAACCCGGTTGAGCTTCGAAAAATAAATCGAACTAATTTTGTGACGCTGAATTTGGTTTTTTATACCTTTTTCCTAATCTATTATCTCGCGGAAAATAATTAGCAAGGATGTTTATACCGCATTCGGATGCATGTAATAAGGCGCCTTGCAGTTACCTAGACAGGATCGATTCAACCGCACGATAACCTTAGGAAATACATTTTGAAAACACCCTTTCCGGTAAAATTGTAGGCGCCCGGCTAGATAAGTTATGGGCACTTGCAGGAACAAGTGGTCCTTCGAGACCGATAGCGTTTTTAGGGGTTCAGGGATACCTATTTGTGTCTTTTCTGTCTTCGATATCCCTCTTCCACAGTTTTACATAAGTAAATGCAGTTTTATCTGCACTACTAAGTAACCTACTTGTTTTTTGCGTTATTATTAAAAATCGTTGTCATCTGAGAGTATATGAAAATGGTGCCATAATTCTGACAACACTAGACTTGGCCGGAAATAAAACACATTTTGCATTTTCGGCTAAGTGTATGCGCGATTTTTCGACTGTGTCATTTTGCGTGTAAATTCACATTTTATTCCACGATGATATCAAATTTGTCTGTTTTTGACCTATTTATACCTGAGAGATAATTCTCTTAGGGCGTCTTGCACCAGAATCACTAAACGTATTTAACAGCTAAATCGATTTAAATCTGACGTATTTGTATGACTTGACAACTCGCTAAATACTATTTAAGAGTTAAACGCGTTTAGCGATTCTGGTGCAAGCTGCCCTTAGTAAACATGTAATTGGGTTTTTATTTGGACGTCATAAAAGTCACAAAATGGCAGCCAAGTTTGAGACATGATACCATAACAAAATCGCTATGATTTTTTGATCAGATTTTATTAATAGAATTAACATCTGTTTTATGTGTAGCTATGTTTAGAGATTACCTCAGAGACATGCTAAAACTGAGTTAAACAAATAAGAATTTCGCAAGATGGACGCATGTCTCGATGTCGGTAGGATGTTTATTTATTGGTGAAACATTCGGTGGCTGTAATCTACTTTGGTTTTACTGTTTGTGATGAAATAACGAAAATTTAATAACGTGATAAGCATTAATCATTACGAGTACATTTTATGGGTAAAGATGGCCAATGACCTGAGGCAAGGGATTGACTAATATCCCTTCCAGTTAGACTTCATTTAATTCCATTGTATGTTCAAATGACGGACCAAGACCATAAATAAGAAGAAGAAGATTCCTGATTTTATAAAAGCCACACATCCTCACTTATAGAGATTTGTCTGACACCTGGACTGGTTGTAAATACTGTTTAATTTTTGAGGATAACCCTTAGACTAAGGGCGTCTTGCACCAGAATCACTAAACGTATTTAACAGCTAAATCGATTTAAATCTGACGTATTTCTATGACTTGACAACTCGCTAAATACTATTTAAGAGTTGAACGCGTTTAGCGATTCTGGTGCAAGCCGCCCTAAAACATCAAAAAACGTAGCGTACTTATAACACGATAAATTAATTTTGGTCATTTTTGGAATATTTTAATGTAACGCGCATATCCCACTTTCACCACATTTATATGCAACATTCGTAAAATAAATAACCTAATTAAAGCTAAGTGAGCCGTGTCGAATACCCATACCGACCAAATTAGGGGAATGCACCATTTCGCCCATATGCCGGTAATTGGTTTGTGGGATAATGTGGACATAGCTTTTAATTTTTGTTAGATGAAAAACGTGACACAATGGCAGCCACTTTTCACTTTTAAATGTTTTTGGGTGAATGTGTCCACTGCTGATCTGCATTTCTCATTGTCAGGGTGTACTCCTCTTTCCATCTATCAATACATGCAAAGCAAAATCACGGAGTAGAAAACCGCGTACTTATCTTATCTTATCTTATAGACCGACCTATGCGGAATTTTTACTCAGAATTTTCTATGAACCGAGGCTCAATCATACGTAGATTTTTAAACAGTTTTTCTGTGACAAATCAGATGTCTCGATCCTGATTTTTTAAACTTATTTTTTTGTTGATAATACTAATATCTGGATCTGCAGAGGTATTCCAATCTCAGTTGAACTGCAATGTTTTAAATCATGGTCAGTTCATACTAACTCATAGTTATTCTGTGACTAAATAGTGACATTATGATGTCATTTAATTTGTTTTCGCGCATATTTTGCTGTCAAGTGTCTATTGTACCACGTGACCTGAAGAAATTACACTGGGCAGTGAAATATTACTTGACAGCAAAAGATTGGAATACGGGGGCTGAAGTTTCCATGTGTTCCCAGTGAGGAGTACTCTTTTCATACCCTGTATGAACGACAAAACATGGAACCAGAGCACTTCATTTTGTGCCAAACGAGGTTATCCCGTCTTCTTCACATGCTGAAGTCCAATTTAAGCTGTTATGATCCTGTCGCTACGGCTTTTCCCGTAATAACGTAGCTGTGACGTGAACGTTACGGTAGCTGTGCATTAGAACGTAAATTACGCGCTGCGATGCCGTAGAACTACAGGGTGTAATATAGTGCTTGTAGTTTTTAACCAACAAGACATTAATGTCGAATTTTATATTTGTTAGAGAGAAAAAAATGTGTATAACAATTTAACTACTCACGGAACGGAGAAAGCTTTTGTTACACACTATGTGTATCACTGTAAGACATTATATTAATTTCTAACTTTCAAAACACAGAGTACATTAGAATAAAAAACATGGTACAACTGAATAGATATAATGTGTGCTTTACAAATAAGTCGGAGTTTTGGTCTACCAATTCTTAACCTTTGCATTGTCTAAAGTAGCCCCCCTTATATGACGCACCCTGTATGCGCTACTTAGGGTAAGGTGGCAGTAAATCGCGCGCCTAGCTAATATTGACGCCGGTATAATTTATTGGTTACAGTTTTTGCGTGTTACAGCCTTTTTCGTAGATATATTTGCTTCTACTGAAGAAAAATAATGTACTTTTTTGGAAATTTAAAAAGAAATTGGTACAATAAATTCTTACTCTAGACGTACCCGTGCTGTTTTATTTTTTTATCGTGGGAGAGGTAAATAATGGGAGCGATTTGACTGCACACATTAATATTAATATTAACCGGACTAAAATTAATCTTAGTTTAGTAGTCACAATGGATCTTTGCCCCTCTGAAGTATCTGCGCAGAACCCATTTTTGGATCGAATTGGAGGTAAGCCGATTTTTCCGCGCATGCACAATCGTTTGTTGCACCTAACTTCAGTGGGATAAAGATCCATTGTGCATAGGTACTGTAAGTTTTTGATATTCGTATCGATCTGGCAAGACTTCGGCTAGTCTACTCGAAAAACTATTATTTTGAATCTGTTCCGGAGTCTAACCGATTAAATTCAAACTGTTTCCATGAACTCAAACTATACCCAAGCCTGCAACATAACAAAGCGAACTTCGTAAGCTGTCTGGTACATCCGACGTGTTTAGCTAATGCAGTTGTTACGTAGCCCTTTGTGCCAACCTAACGGGCCCTTCCGGTGGTGTTAGGTACCTATAATGGACTTAGGAATGTCTCTATGATCTCTGTAATAGTTTTTTTGAAATTGGAACTAATATAAATTAAACTGAAAATAGAACGATGCTCTTTACGATGTTCAAGTTTGTAATCTTCACAAAGTTTTCAATTTATCGGGTGTTTCGTTTGACTCTGCTTCTCGCTGTCCGAAGAATCATTTGTTCTTGAAAAATAATCATGAATTTCTGTTTTCGCCTCCCCAGCGTTACATAATATAATAAGTTTTCGAATAAAAACCCTCGTCTAAACAATGCTGACACAAAACTCCATTAAACCCTCTTTATTAGAAACAAATCCATCGATCGCAGCTGTCAATGTCAACTTGACATATCCCCAGCAACAGACGTACACACAGGATATTGTCGGCACGTGCTCATTGTAATTTGAACTCCCCTTTGTAGTTACATAATATTAGAAATGGACGTTGATAAGAATACTTTTTATTAGAATTAGAGAGTGGGCCGGTCTACGTTTACTGTAGAACCGACAGTCGCAAGCGCATACTTGAGGTGAACCGCGTTTAGGCAAGCGTAGTGGACACCCTAGATGGGGCGACGATTTACGAAATATAGCGCTAACACTGGATGAGAAGAGCCGAAGACCTGGCTCAGTGGCGCGTCTTGGGAGAGATCTACGTCCAGCAGTGCACTGATAATGGGTAGGATGGTTAGGGACAAATTATTATGCCTGCAAGTATTTTTTTGATTACTTACTTATAGGTGTCATGTTCATGATGCTAAATACCCAAAGACCACGACATACTATGTATAATATTTTGGTGTCTATTTATTAAAACGTTATATATTTAGCTATGTCGTTAAACATGTGAGTATTTTCATCTTAAAACTTTCCATTAGCTGGAACGGTTAAACGCTCGATTCACAATACCAACAAAACAAAAAGCGTATTCTAAATTTAAATTAACGAATGGTGATGTGCTTGAGTCATTATTGTTCTATTTTCAAAACAATTGTCTCGGAGTGCATATCCGCTGTTTTATTTAGTAGTTTACTCAGAAGCCTGCTGCGGCGCTGCCGGTTTGTCTAAAAATACTGGCCAGTAAGTTTACCATAGATAATATAATTACCGAACACCCTCCTTCATCGGTGGTATTATTTTCTATCTAGGTACAGCTCTCTTGAATTAATTAAAATAATAAGGTAGATAGGTCCTTGATATTAACGGAACAATAAGTTTATTTTTAAAACTAATTAACAGCAGTATACCTATACTTGTTTTTATGCTAAACTGTGCGCACGCGTCGAAAAAACAATATATCAGCCCGTATAGGGTGGCGGCCAATCGGGACTAATTAGGGGTCCGTAAGGCGCAATTTATCTACAGAACCCCGCACCTGGTTATATTATAGATTGCAATATGTAATTAGTTTTGATTAGCTCGTGTGAGGGGTGGTAGGCTGAATATTAATGGGTTTGACAGATGGTATGGTGATCAATGGATGGAAAGAATTTGAAAAAAAAAAAATTAGTATTATGACCTTGTAAACTGTTGGAACCCCTGACTGAAAAAAGAGGGGGTGTTACACATTCGAGACTGTAATGCTCATTTGATTCGTCTTGACAAAGACTATCGCTCTAGTAGATAATACCCCGGCAGGGGTATGCCAATCAAAGTTGAACTGCAAAGTTTTAAATCATGGTCAGTTCATACTAACTCATAGTTATTCTGTGACTAAATAGTGACATTATCAAGTGTCTAAAAAGAATGATCACGTGGTACAAAATTGTACCACGTGACCTGAAGAAATTACACTGGGCAGTGAAATATAACTTGACAGCAAAAGATTGGCATACGGGGGCTGGTCTGATGATGGGGCTGGAAGGTGGCTATAAGGACTGTAATAAAACAATGCAATCCGATCGAGTATGAACCTAATTTTTTTGAAAACAATAGAATCATGGACCTCTGGGAATAACCCTTTTATTCGTCTTGACAAGGGCTATTGGTCCTAGAAGGTAGAAGGTAATACCTAGGGTCTGATGATGGAGCTGGAAGGTGGTCGTAAGAACTCTGTAACTAAAGGACGCTAAAATAACAGCTTGTCTTTATAAATAGTATTTTTTAGTAATAGACAATTACCCAACTCGTTTTTCAAGTACAATTCGAACGAAATCGCGTGCTAAATATTTTTTATCTAATCTAAATACATAGATAGTGGTAGCACATCACCCCACAATTACTATGATGATGGCTATTAGCTTTGAGAATTTGGTGAAACAACACATCAGCGCCCCCTACCCTGCTAATAAAACTATCAAAAGCCAATAAGTAGTTTATCTTTATCTACCCTCCGTTTTATCTTGGATTTATGGCTGATCCTTATCTTTTGTAACTCTGGGAGGTCTGGTGGTGTACCTTGTTTAAAGTCGTGGGTTCGATTCCGGTAGTGCTCAAATGGATTCTTTTTATAAATGGTAAAGATAAAATGTCGCTAAAAAAATTTGTTGCTTATTTCTCTCTCTCAAAAAATCCCTTCTTCTAGGCAGCCAGATAAGAGGTACATTCAGTGATCTTCACAATCCAATAGTTCTGAAAACTGGTAAAATATTTTCCATTTTCAGAGCTGGAAAAATATTCCTCATGAAATGCCTTTCCAGCTATCGATTGAAGTGGACTGCATTGAATGGCTCTTTGCTTCGAACTGGCCACTTGCAGCCGTTTCAGCAGAACAAACTTTATTTTCAAGGACGTACAGTTCAAAGTTGGTGAGGGAAAACTGATAGGTTCTATTAAATATAATGTGGATGGAAATTGTGTGTGATTATTTTAGTATTTTTAAATTCTGCAGGGAATTAATCGACTGTGGTTGTGAAAATAGACTTTATACCAAACATTATTTTCGCAAAAATAATAATAGAATTTTCCCTTCACTAAATGTACTTATGTGTTACTTATAATCAAGAATAGAAAGCATTATTTTTGTGTAAATAAATTATTTGTCCCAATTGAAAATAATTATTTTGATGAAAAGTTTAAATTGCAACGCGTCTAAAATGGTTGGTATTTTTCGGCTATAAAAAGGGCAAACACGACGCACCCAATTTCCGCGTTTTATCTGTTTAGCTTGTTTTATGTTTAGATTTTATTAAAAAAATGGAAATAGAACGGTCTCGTCCTCAAAATTTAATTAGAAATATTACGGTATCTTGCGGAGGTCTCCTTAAATGTTTTACAACTATTAAACCTATTGCGGTAGGATTATTTTATGGAATTAAGTAATAATATTTATGATAATAAAATATAGTAGATAGGTAATATAGGTGTGTTTCATCACCAGATCTAGTTTCTAGAACAGTGTTTTTATACAACTAAATGTTGAAACAAATCGATGGCTCACCTGATGTTACGTGGTAACCATTGACTATAACGATGCATTGTCTTACTGAGCACTTCCACTGAAGACGTGTCCTGTAATGCATTGCACTGCATACCCTTCAAATCGAGTCACAGCAATGCGAGCATCACTGATGGTGGTAGAAATAGGTACCAGTGATAAATTATTATTGATATAATACTTTCCCCAAAAGCAGCTATAAGTACTTCTAGATTTCTAAAACTGAAACAGACTGAAAGAGTAGCTGAAAAGCATCTGGGAATTAGTTACGTGACAGAGTCAAAAGAACAATGTCCAACTACCGTCAAAGGCAGCCTTTTGCAACAAAGCCTTAACCTCATACGTTGTTAAAAAAGGACTGTGATAAGCGACGCGAGAGCGTTTACAACCGACTTCAAAAAAGGAGGAGGCTCTCAATTCGGTTGTATTTTTTTAATAATTAAATAAATATTCATGGAATTTCACACAGCACCCTTTAGTCCCAAATAAAGCAAAGCTACGGGAACTAGATTTTTAATCTTTGTTAGTTCAGAACTCCGTCATTTATACACCGATTTGAATTTTTTTTTGTTCGAATAGGTATTATTATATTTTCAGATTGGTATATTTAGTATCATATTAACATACGAGCTAAATAGCATTAAGCTCGCCTCTGTACAATTTTTAGAATTTTCTAATCTAATCTACGAGTCTAAATTTTACAAAGTTTATAACCGCGCTCGCTAAGCTCATAGTATAACCGCTACCTTAGAGCACATCAGAGCTTTTTGCGCAGCTTTTTCAGCACGCGGGTGCTTGACTTCAGCAGTGGCACTGAAGCCCACTGAAACCCACTAGAAACTTTTAACTACAAAATACCCTAGGTAGGATCTACTAGGTGAGTGAAGGTGGGGTAAATGCTAGGGATGGAGCCGCAAGCTTGAATGAATGAATGAATGAAAAAACAAATTGTTGTACATTTACATACACCAGAACAAAGTGGAATAAAATATACAGGTTTAGCTTGTGGGCAATGGACATCCTTAGCGTTCAATACCGGGTTTTTCTTACCCGGTAATCCGGTACCTCTTCGAGGTAACCTTTGGATGGAGAGGACTTATATTTTAGAGAAGGGGTTCGTAGCTAGTTCTAAGCTTAGTTGGGCTTTGTTTTTGTAGTTATGGGATGGTTATTGGTTATTTTTCGTAAAATGCCACAATGAAAGGACTTATTTTTTGGTCTTTGTTTTTAGACCTATGTCCGTCCCGTCTTGCTGCTTTATGGTACTTTCTAAACGAAGAATAGTATTTTCTGTGCCCAAACTCCTAGACAACTTAATAAGTACCTACTTACCTACACCCTAAAAATTTACGTTTTAACAAGCTCACTTAAAGTGCACTTGTTAAAATAGACAAAAGTTGTTAAAAGATCCCCCTATTTATCCCAAACCTCTCCACTGAAGATTGTTTATTTTTAAATCATTATTTGAAACACGTGGCCCTACTGAACAAAAACGCGGCAACTCACAAATACTCACAATTTGTGCAATAATTATTGTACTCTGAAACTAAATGCGTGCGTGCCATGCCATGTGGTCATTCCCAAGCCAACGCGACTCCATTCCGCTAACTTCATTCTTATCGAGATACCTGTCTCCCTCACACTCGACAAAAGATCGCTCCTTCCAAACGTTTGACCTTTCTCTTTCTAGCGCGTGATTTCATTTCAGTCCGCTCCAAAACTCGGTGCGTTGTAGACGTATCTCAGCGTTCCTTGTTTTCGTGATAACTTACGTAAAAAAACATTGTAATTTACTTTTTTTTTAGCAAGAACTGTGATTTCGCGCGTGTTAATAACGGTGTCTATGTGACGTGTGAGTGGATGATACGTGAATTATTGCCGTGCATTTTGGAATGTTGCAAAGTGCTCAGGTAGCGCGGGTTGCTTAGTGCTTGGATTTATAACTTTACGGTAAGTTTTATCTTCTATTGTTGTTCAGCAATCTGCGATAAGATTTATTCATATCGGTCTAAAAATTTTATTGATTACTATGTTGATTATTATGTACCTACCTATACATTTTTTAACTCTTGATGATACCTACGTGTATGACACTGAAAAAATACCCGCATCACCTAAACAAAGGTAACCTACTTTCAAGGTTTTAACTTTTACTTAGTTACCTATCTACCTTAATATTATTAGGTACCTACTTAAGGACGTAAAAACGGATTTCAATCTTTTCTAGGGAGTACTTTTAGACACTAGAAATAATAAATGTAGAGATATTATTGTAAAAAATTAAAGATAATATATTCTAATTTAAAGAGAAGGAAAAAAATGTGGGTGGTTCTATACAACATTTTCACACAAAAACCATTTTACCGTCGCAAGAATCGCAAAAAATGACGGAAAATGGGGTCTGGTTCGGTGTGTATACAGCTAAATCCGCTACATATTGTAACGTGAAAATAATAATGAATTGTAGCTGTTATAGTCTTCTCCCCGTGTAGGGTATTTTTTTGTACCCAAACTAAATACTTTTTGAATTATGAGAAAGAAAAGACAGGTACAAAACGCACCGTACTTACTCCATACAATTTCCTAAGGAAAAATAGTGGGGCGCAGTCGTATATAGACTTGATTTTGGTTTCGTTTCGCTAGCCAGACCGCGTTCAGGCGCGTTTGTGGAAGGACGGGTGTATCGCATTGCTCCAGAAAATTCTTACGATCGACAACGTGTTATTACTGTACGTGTTTAATAGTACGATTGGATAAAGGTGATACTTTTTGGACTGAAATAAAAGTATGTGAGGTACTAAGTGCGTGCTGATTATCAGAATTAGATTTGGAAAAATACCTAGTAGATACTATTAGTAGTAGTAGGTACTTATGTAGGTGTAGTATGTACTTAGTAGGTACCTAATGGTAAATATGATATTAGCGATTTTTGGGGTTTGGAGATTTTTTATTTTTTATCATTTTCTGGACATTCTGGTATAATGGTGGCCACCTTCAAATAAATTTGTGACAAGCCTGGCGTCATGCCAATCTGTCAAATTGGCATATTTTTTTAATATAACTAAATGATGGAACAAGCCGATGGCCCACCTGATGTTAAGTGACCCTCGGCATGACGTCAAGTCTGGATTTCTTCCGATTTGATATGATGTCATCCCTCTATTGGTCCACGATTTCTAAATTGGATTCTCCCGAGCGGTCTGACCGCCAAGTGTAATCGTAATGAAAATCAAAAAACTTTATTATCGGTGAATTATAAAGTGTTTTTATGAATACTTTACAAAAATTAAGTATTTCATCATCATCATCATCAACCTATATCAGTCCACTGCTGGACGTAAGTCTCTCCCCCGAGACCTAACATCTCACTAGGCACGTCCTTAGTATACATTGCATTACTAGAGGCAAATATGAATATAATAAAAATAATAAAATAGAATGAAAAACATAATCGTTTTCGAGATATTTTGGGATGCCGATTACGGATATGGTATGGTATGGTAAATCGAAGATGGCAGGAATGGCTTTCTAAATTTATATCTGAGGGTCCCACGTGGCCATTATCAAGAACATAATGTCAAGTTTGAAAAATCATGGCCGCCATTTGTAACTTTTTTGTTTATGAACCGATTGCTTTCAAAATCGATATCTGAGGGTCACTCTTAACCATTAGTAGGAATCTAATGTCAAAATGGAAAAATCATGACCGCCATTTGTAACTTTTTTGTTTATGAACCGATTGCTTTCAAAATCGATATCTGAGGTTCGCTCTTAACCATTAGTAGGAATCTAATGTCAAAATGGAAAAATCATGGCCGCCATTTTTAACTTTTTTGTTTATAAACCGATTGCTTTCAAAATCAATATCTGAGGGTCACCTTTAGCCATTATTAGGAATTTAATGTCAAAATGGAAAAATCATGGCCGCCATTTGTAACTTTTTTGTTTATGAACCGATTGCTTTCAAAATCGATATCTGAGGTTCGCTCTTAACCATTAGTAGGAATCTAATGTCAAAATGGAAAAATCATGGCCGCCATTTGTAACTTTTTTGTTTATGAACCGATTGCTTTCAAAATCGATATCTGAGGGTCACTCTTAACCATTAGTAGGAATCTAATGTCAAAATGGAAAAATCATGACCGCCATTTGTAACTTTTTTGTTTATGAACCGATTGCTTTCAAAATCGATATCTGAGGTTCGCTCTTAACCATTAGTAGGAATCTAATGTCAAAATGGAAAAATCATGGCCGCCATTTTTAACTTTTTTGTTTATGAACCGATTGCTTTCAAAATCGATATCTGAGGGTCACCTTTAGCCATTATTAGGAATTTAATGTCAAAATGGAAAAATCATGACCGCCATTTGTAACTTTTTTGTTTATGAACCGATTGCTTTCAAAATCGATATCTGAGGTTCGCTCTTAACCATTAGTAGGAATCTAATGTCAAAATGGAAAAATCATGGCCGCCATTTTTAACTTTTTTGTTTATGAACCGATTGCTTTCAAAATCGATATCTGAGGGTCACTTTTAACCATTAGTAGGAATGTAATGTCAAAATGGAAAAATCATGGCCGCCATTTGTAACTTTTTTGTTTATAAACCGATTGCTTTCAAAATCAATATCTGAGGGTCACCTTTAGCCATTATTAGGAATTTAATGTCAAAATGGAAAAATCATGGCCGCCATTTTTAACTTTTTTGTTTATGAACCGATTGCTTTCAAAATCGATATCTGAGGGTCCCTTTCGGCCATTATAAAGAATCTAATGTCAAAATGGAAAAATCATGGCCGCCATTTTTAACTTTTCTGTTTATGGACCGATTGCTTTCAAAATCGATATCTGAGGTTCGCTCTTAACCATTAGTAGGAATCTAATGTCAAAATGGAAAAATCATGGCCGCCATTTTTAACTTTTCTGTTTATGGACCGATTGCTTTCAAAATCGATATCTGAGGTTCGCTCTTAACCATTAGTAGGAATCTAATGTCAAAATGGAAAAATCATGGCCGCCATTTTTAACTTTTTTGTTTATGAACCGATTGCTTTCAAAATCGATATCTGAGGTTCGCTCTTAACCATTAGTAGGAATCTAATGTCAAAATGGAAAAATCATGGCCGCCATTTTTAACTTTTTTGTTTATGAACCGATTGCTTTCAAAATCGATATCTGAGGGTCACTCTTAACCATTAGTAGGAATGTAATGTCAAAATGGAAAAATCATGGCCGCCATTTGTAACTTTTTTGTTTATAAACCGATTGATTGATAGCAATCGGTCCATAAACTGAAAAGTTAAAAATGGCAGCCATGATTTTTCAAATTTGACATTAGATTCTTTATAATGGCCGAAAGGGAGCCTCAGATATCGATTTTGAAAGCAATCGGTCCATAAACAGAAAAGTTAAAAATGGCGGACATGATTTTTCAAATTTGACATTAGATTCTTTATAATGGCCGAAAGGGAGCCTCAGATATCGATTTTGAAAGCAATCGGTCCATAAACAGAAAAGTTAAAAATGGCGGCCATGATTTTTCAAATTTGACATTAGAATCTTTATGATGGCCGAAAGGGACCCTCAGATATCGATTTTGAAAGCAATCGGTCCATAAAAAAAAAACATTTTTCTAATTTGACATCAGATTCTTGATAATGGCTGAGGGGGACCCTCAGATATCGATTTTGAAAGAAATCGGTTTATAAACAAAAAGTTCAAAATGGCGCACACACGTCATGTCAAACTTTACCACCCCATCGTTTTTGCGTCGGCGGTATAAAACATTGCTTATCACGTCTATAACACAATCTAGCTCATTACTAGTCTTACCTGATATACAAAATCAATGAAACACTAAGAAATAGTAGCTCACGTTATACTGGTATAAGAACCAAATGTTTCAAACTACAATCAATATACGCCTGAGAACCCTTCAAAATGCGTGTTCAGGGCTGATAAACATCCTCATAACTTGGAAACCGCTGCACCGATTTCTACCAAACATGTCTTAGAACTATGCCAGCTTTATCTGCTTTCCATTTCAATAATAGTTATAAAAAAATTACGAGTGATTTTTTGGAGCTACGAGCCTTGAAAGGTACAGACACATAGACACAAAAAGCCTCAAACTTAGAACACCTTTCTTCTTCAGTCGGTGGTTCAAAAGTTTATCTGAAGCGTTAAACGTGTCCTTAGGACTTAGAGGCACAATATTACATAAAAATATTGGTACTTTTCTCCCTATTTATCAGAAATATAAATAGAAACGTAAAGGCAGAAAACGCTTAAAAAGCGCGGGTGAGCGCCTGGAGCTCATGACGTCACACGCGAAATCGCCGGGCTCAAAACACATTTTGAAAATCCAAACTTTAAAAAATCGTAGAAAATTCAGTTTTTGAGCTATCGCCAAAATTCTTTCACTGTTATGTTTTGGACGTAAAAATCTATCGATCTACATTAAAAAAAAATACGCTCATCTTCCTTAGGGCCAACGCACATCTATCGACAAAACTGTTTTGTCGCGTACTTAGTGACGTGAAAATAAATTTTCTGTCATAACGAAAACAGCATATGACGAATGCTTCCTCGTCATATGCTGTTTTCGTTACAACGAAACTCACATCAATTGACACTACAGACTTTTCTCAAGTATGTTTACCTATCTATTATAGCATTGTTTAGTACCTACCTATTAAACATTGCTTTATACGCACATACCTAGAGAATGAACTGTGTTTTTTAATAAATAAGAATATAGAGTAATTATGTAGTGTACTTAATATTATTATTAAGTACTTAGGATGATTCTCATTAAATAAGCAAGTAACGAAAACAGCAAATAAAAAGAAGCATATCGTAACTAAAAAAGTTTTACTGAGAAGTTTCACATCACTAACTGTTCGACAAGACGTTTTGTCTTTGGTTTGCGTTCTCCCTTATTGGCAAGAGGATGATATATGTCATATCATGTCACGCCAGTTTGACAGGGCGTAGTACTACCTCTTTGGTCTAACGACTAGCGTTTGACATTCGAGTACGGGTTCAGTGTAATGTCAACTTTCTCAAAGTATCCGCTCGGTACACGCACCGATAATAATAATACTCAGATCATATAATGTACACGGAAACTGTACTAGCGTACGAAGTCGCGGGTAACTGCTAGTAATAACAAAGTACCTACTGTTAGGTAAAAGTAGGTAAATAAAAAAAATTAAATTGTTAGGCAGGTAAGTACAGTAACTAATAGGTAGCAATATTTTTTTTTCAAAATCTTTGTATTACAATTCGTACAACAGTTACACACGTCACGTGTAGATGAGTTTTGATAATAATAAAGTTCTCCGAAATAATAAAATTATATCACCAAATACTAATTTGCAGACAGGAGTCTATTTAATATAATGACTTTACCATTTTGCCCCCTGCAACCTGACGAGCAGGTAGGCTGTTTTAATTGTATTGTATTTATTAGGTACTAAGTATTATGTTCCTATCTGTACCTACTGTATTTATGCTACCTACTGTACATGTATACCTAATTGAGGACAATTAAAAATTTATCTTATCTTATCTTTACCTACCTAACCTTCAAGTACCAAGATCAGTTGTTTGATGTAGAAAATCGAGCTCAAAGCGGCTTCAATGTGTGCGTGGGCACTTTGTCGTAGTGTGCAGGCTCAGAATCCTAGATTCGAGCGCCTCGAAATTTTAAGTACGTCCTTAAGTAAATAAGTATAGCTAATATGCAAGTTTTTAAATCTGGTATAAACATTTTTTTGTACAAAACTACGATCTCAAATTCCGTGTTCTAGACACATTCAATAATTCAGTCTGAATAAAAACATTTCAAGGTTGTTTACGCAATAAAAGACGTGTGTATCCATTTATTTGATAATATTTTCTGCCGTCGCGTGCGTAAAGGTGCTAAGTGCAATTTATTAGATTTTGAGACACATTTATGGTCATTTGACAGGCGTCACAGCTCAGTCGGTAATGGCTCTGCCTTCCGTGCTGTGGGTCGTGGGTTCGATCCCCACTGAGAACAAAGTTTGTTCTTTTCCACGCACAAATGTTTGTTCAACAAACATTTGTGCGTGGAAAACATGTGTTGACAGATGTTTGTTCTATGTCTGGGTGTTACTATGTATTATAAGTATGTATTTACAAAAAAAAAGTATATAAGTATTCTTCAGCCATCTAGTTCCCATATCACAAGCTTTGCTTAGTTTGGGACTAGAGGGCGTTGTGTGTAAAGTCCATGAATATTTATTTATGGGTAGTAGGCACAGAAAACTCACCAAATGTTTATGAAACGAGTTTAATCAATTGTCACAACACCACATGAATTTTGAAGGAGTAGTTCGAGTAGGAAACATAGAAACACAGTAATAATTCTTAGGTAGAAGGAAGCTTTAAAGCGATAGCACAGGAGAAATAACAACATTAATTTTGAAGCAAAAATAAATAGCTTTTTGGCAAGAGGTTAGAATTCTGCTTTGTGTACCGTAGGCAGGCCGAGACTGGTGAACGGAACGAAACGAACAAGAACAAAAATGAATGAGTGAGCGCTCACGCACGCCAGTCACTAGGCGCGTCTCACGCAGAATAATAACAGTTAGTATGAAAGCTGCTGTTTCCATACTACATCGGCGAAGGGGTGCTACGCGACGATTAATGTTTTTATATTTTCTTTAAATTAAGTAAAGTAGGTAGGTGAAAGTACATATTATTTATTTAGATATACATTTGATTATAAAAATAAATAAACAGTATAGTGTTCACCACATCACTCCCCCCCAGAGACCGTGTCTAACGGGCGATAATAGTCCGGAAAGTGAACTTGACGCCCAGAACGAGTAGTTTTGGTCGTTTTAGGTGGAGATGGAGTAGAAAGCGTTTCAGGAGAAGTGTTGTTAGCGTGTGACAGTATGTAGGCTGGTTTTAATCGGTCTATGGATACTGTAACAACTTTACCTTTTACTTTTAATTTAAAAGTTTTGGCACTTCTCTCTATCACTTCATGAGGACCAGTATATGCTGGTTGCAGGGCACCTCTTACTGCATCTTCTCTTAGAAAAACATGAGAGCAAGACGATAGATCTTTATAAATAAAGATTTTATTGGTTGAGTGGTGCGAAGTTGGAACTGGCTGTAAATTATTGGCAAATGATCTGATACGTGTTGAAAATTCTGTTATATCAGTCGTACATTTGTCAACTTTTTGGCCAAAGAATTCACCTGGTAGGCGCAACGGTTCACCGTATACTAGTTCGGCTGAGGAAGATTGGAGATCTTCCTTGAAAGAACTTCTTATGCCGAGCAGTACAAGGGGTAACGCTTCGGTCCAGCTGCTGTCGACGGCGTGGCACATTATTGCCGCTTTTAACTGCCGATGGAACCTCTCTATAAGACCGTTGCACTGAGGATGATAGCTGGTGGTCTTGCGATGCTTAAAACTAATAAACTTTGATAGCTGCTCGAAAAGCGCCGATTCGAATTGCCGTCCACGGTCAGTAACGATGTCGGTCGGGCAACCAAACCGTGCTATCCATCCTGACAAAAACGCTTTAGCCACTGATTCTGCGGTGATATTAGTGAGGGGGACAGCTTCAGTCCATCGCGTAAAGCGATCGACCGCTGTCAGGCAGTACCTAAAATCACCAGACGGTGGTAATGGTCCGATTAGGTCCAGGTGTACGTATTTGAATCGCGCTTTAGGTAAATCGTGGGTGCCTAAAGGCGACGCTACATGTCGATTTACCTTTGTGCGCTGGCAAGCCAAACACGCCCTAGACCATTCGCGACAGTCTTTCCTCATCAGTGGCCAGACAAAACGCTGTGCTACTAATTTAGCGCTTGCGTTAGCACCGGGATGGCTTAGCGAGTGCAAACTATCAAAAACTTGTTTGCGCAAGGTCCTGGGTACTAAAGGCCTGGGAGCCGTTGTGCTGACATCGCAGTACAATTGACTATGGCTTCCAGGTATACTCAACCTTTTAATATGCAAACCAGTTTGTTGTTTTAAAAATTCTGCTAGTTCGGGATCGGAGTCTTGGGCAGTGGCAATCACCTCTAGATCTACAGGACTTTTCAGTTCATCGACTCTGGAAAGTGTGTCAGCAACAACATTATCTTTCCCAGCGATGTGTTGTATATCAGTCGAGAACTGCGATATGTAGTCTAGGTGTCTATACTGACGTGGGCTACAGTGTGCCTTCCTTTCATGGAATGCGAAGCACAGTGGCTTGTGATCAGTATATATGGTGAATGTCGTAGCCTCTAGCCAATGACGGAAATATTTAAGACTCTCGTAGATAGCAAGGAGCTCTCTATCATACGGTGAATATTTCTGTTGTGTTGGGCTCAACTTTCGTGAGAAAAAAGCTAGAGGTTGCCAATTCCCATCTTTGAGTTGTTGAAGAACTCCACCCATAGCAAAATCTGAAGCATCAGTTACGAGACCTAACTTACATTTAGAGTCAGGATGGGCCAACATTGCTGCGTTGCAAAGACTTTCTTTGCATGCTTCAAAAGCCTTTAACGAGTCTCCACTTATATCAACGGGTTGCGATGCTTTTATGGAACCGGTCAGTAAGGCATTCAAGGGTGCTTGAATTTGGGCTGCTTGGGGGATAAATCTCCTGTAAAAGTTTAACATGCCCAAGAACCTCCTAAGCTGTTTTGCTGTTTTTGGAACAGGGAACTCCTTGATTGCTGCCACCTTACCTTCCAGAGGTTTTGTTCCATGTTGAGAGATGTGGTAGCCCAGAAATGTTACCTCAGACTTACCAAAGACGCATTTAGCGGTGTTTATGAGCATGCCATAATTCATCATCCTGGTGAAAAGTTGACGCAGGTGGTTTTCATGCTCAGATTCACTTTTGCTAAATATTAGGAAGTCATCGAGATAGGGATAACAAAAATCTAGGCCACGAGTCATCTCATCAACGAACCTCTGGAACGTCTGACCGGCGTTCCGCAAACCAAAGTTCATGTAAGGGAACTCAAAAAGTCCAAAAGGCGTCGTTATGGCGCTTTTTGGGATATCGTCTTGAAAAACTGGTATCTGATTGAAGGCCTTGACCAGGTCAATAGTGGAGAACACCTTACAACCAGATAAACTGTGGGCAAAGTCATGAATATGACGGATGGGGTACTTATCTGGGATCGTCCGAGCGTTGAGCATACGGTAGTCACCACATGGTCGCCAACCATTGTCTTTTTTAGGGGCGAGGTGCAGTGGTGATGACCAAGGACTCTCTGACGGACGAGCAGTACCATTCGCCAACATTGCCTCGAACTCAGACTTGGCAATCTTAAATTTGTCTGGTGCCAGTCTACGAGGTGTACACGATACTGGGGGGCCTGGTGTGGTGCGAATATGGTGGACTGTATTGTGTTTAGGTGTGCGATGAGCACCCGTTGGCCGTGTCAAATCTGGAAATTCTGAAAGTAAATCATGATATTTAGAGTTACCAGTCACGACCTTTACACTTGATATGAGGCTATCATTTACAGCAATAATAGTAGCTACGGTTGACAAGTTTGTAGTGGCATCAATTAAACGTTGGTTACGGATATCTACAATGAGATTATAATAAGATAAAAAATCTACACCAATTATAGGTTTTGTTACATCCGCTACAATGAAGCGCCACACGAAGTCCCTACGGAGATTTAAATTGAGATTCATCTCTATCCAACCGTAAGTGTCTATAGACGAACCGTTTGCAGCACACAATTGGTAGTCCGATTTCACACGTTGTCGAAACGCAGATCGTGGTACGACGCACAAGTCACTCCCTGTGTCCACTAGGAACTGGACAGCTGATCTGCGGTCTGTGACGAATAGGCGACCAGTAGCGGTAGGGCAATCTTCAGCCGCCATTATCGACTGCCCTTGTCGTTTCCCGCCTTGTAATCACAGGGTTTGATACACTTGTCCGCTTCATTGCCAAATCTATAGTGGTACCAACAATTCGGGAACTTCCTATAATTGGACGCGGATCTTCTCGAAGGAGTACGGCTGCGACCACCACGACCTTGTGACGACTGCCGGTTGCGAGAGCGGGAACGGTCGTTTACTTCCATGGTAAGGGCGCTGACCTGTCTGGACAGCTCCGTGATCTGCCGCGCCATGATTTCCAACGCGGAGTCAGCACTGGAACTGGACGCCGCTGCTGCCGCCACTTGAGGTGATGCCGGTGCGATATCATGCACGCGGTCTGCCAAGTCCGCTAGCTCGCTCAGAGAGAGACTTATCTGAGATGCAATAATCGTTTGCAAATTGTTTGGCAATCGGCTTGTCCAAATGGACCTTAAAAAATCTTCGGGTATAGTAGGGCCAGCCAAGTGTTGCAAGTGCCGCAGGAACTGCGAAGGTTTGCGATCACCTAATTCTTCCGACTGTAGCAGTTGTTTAACCTTTTTTTCTTTGGAAACGGAGAGGCGTTTGATGAGCTCACTTTTAAGCTTCTCGTACCTTCCACTGGCCGGAGGTGACGTAATGACATCTTCCACCTCAACGGAATATTGCCTGTCTAGGTGTGAGAGCACGTAGTAGAACTTTGTTAAATCATCCGTTATCCGCGCCATGCTGAATTGTCCTTCTATTTGCGAAAACCATATCGTAGGTTTTTCGGGCCAAAAAGGTGGTATGCGTACGCCCACGCGAAAAAGTTCCGATGGATGTTGTGGCGGGTCAATGGAAACGCGCCCGCTCTCCAACATCGATTGTTGCGACGTGGAAGCGTCGCTATCATTACTGGTCATTTTTCCACTCCAATGTTCTTTCCGGGGTCACCAGTTATGGGTAGTAGGCACAGAAAACTCACCAAATGTTTATGAAACGAGTTTAATCAATTGTCACAACACCACATGAATTTTGAAGGAGTAGTTCGAGTAGGAAACATAGAAACACAGTAATAATTCTTAGGTAGAAGGAAGCTTTAAAGCGATAGCACAGGAGAAATAACAACATTAATTTTGAAGCAAAAATAAATAGCTTTTTGGCAAGAGGTTAGAATTCTGCTTTGTGTACCGTAGGCAGGCCGAGACTGGTGAACGGAACGAAACGAACAAGAACAAAAATGAATGAGTGAGCGCTCACGCACGCCAGTCACTAGGCGCGTCTCACGCAGAATAATAACAGTTAGTATGAAAGCTGCTGTTTCCATACTACATCGGCGAAGGGGTGCTACGCGACGATTAATGTTTTTATATTTTCTTTAAATTAAGTAAAGTAGGTAGGTGAAAGTACATATTATTTATTTAGATATACATTTGATTATAAAAATAAATAAACAGTATAGTGTTCACCACATATTTATTTACCGATTTTTTGTTGAACATAATGCAAGCATTTATTTATTAACAATTATTAACAATTAATATTATTTATTGTAGGGTGAAAAACAAGGTTTGTTTATGGTTTGTTACTTAGCTGATTATAATTAGGACATATCTACCTACCTACCTGCCTAATGTGTGTAAATTTTGTCACATCCGCTGATGAATAGGTAGGTAGATAGAGATAGTAGATATATATTTATTTAGGCATGTCGTCGTTTCCGGATCTCCGGATTCTTGACATGTCATTCAATTGAGTCATGAGTCATGGCTTTATCTGATTACAAACGATAAAAACTAGATTTATGGCTTTGCGGTTAGTTAGCAATCAAACCCCGCTGTATACATACCTACCTACCTACTACCTACGGATAGGATGTAGGTAGCTAGTAGCTAAGCTACAGCTACTAGCTACTGGTAGCTACCCCTTTCATACTCTATACATTTATTGCTTTCACATAGTGATAGGGGTATCACATGAACCCTGTTCAGGGGTATTGCAACAGGATAGTTATGCAAACCCTAAGCCTTTATCATCATCATAGGCAGCTTGTAGTAACCCACTGCTGGGCATAAGCATCCCTCAAACTTCAGTTCTGCGCAGATACTACAGAAGAACAAAGATCTGTTGTGATTGTGACGGCTATAATACCTGCCTAGTCTACCTACCACCTCATATGATACTGTTTAATCAGACTCCCACCATCTAGTTTCATAAGTAGGTTAATTCTTAAGAATTTTCTATTAAAACAAAGGCTTCTTAGAATGCCCTTTGCTATGGTCTACATTCCAAGAATATTACATTGCAAGTATTGCAACACCTCTCCGATTCAATGAATCTATTGAACAATATTTTGTAAGTATCCGATGACAGGGTTTAATCAATATTTATTGGAATAACTTTGGCCTCTTTGAATCATTAAAAACTGAACTGAAGGGTAAAATTATAAAACTATTATATGTGTGATACTATGCAGGATGGTAGAATTACGCAATTTTTTTTAAATTCACATTATGTCGATCGGTAGCGGGTACCTTACCTACCTACCTAGTGTACAGTCAAAGACACGTCCACCTATACTGTTTGGACTTTGAACAATTAGAAAATGAACGTTGCTAATCGTGCAAGGGACGACAGTGTAGTAGTGTAGGACGAGCTGCGAGCGCGGCGAACGTCTACGTAGCGTAGTTTTGGTTGTGCAGGGCCGACTAAGGGGATTTCTGGACAAAAAGTCCAGAAATCCCCTTTCAGGGGCAACACGCAGGGGATTTCTGCAATAAGCCGTATCGGGTGTATAACCTGACCTGTGCCCGTGTGTACCTATACCTACCTACCTACTTACTTACTGATGTGCCAGTTATTTACTTACTCGTAGTAATCATAAATAATAAAATGTATACCTAATTAAAGAAAAAAAGCCAAAACTCTCACGCAACTGAGAACTTTCAAAAACATTATAACCCATTCTCATAATAAAATACATTTAACCGAAAAAAATTAACATTTTGCACTTTCATCAGCAATTATTTTGCAAACAAAATAACTCGTTTCTCGTTATCTCTCATTGACGTCATGATCGTAATACGTGAATATCGAAGGTCAATACTCTATTGTGTAAGGTGGCACGTTCTAACACTTCTCACACCTTCGAAGTCTTCAAACAAAGAGTTAGTTATGCCCTTTAACAACCGTAACTTGAGTAATTTTGACTAAAGTTTACCAATCACTCACAAGCTACGCACAAAACCATTAATTGCTTTCATAACAAGTTTATTTCACTAAAAACCATTCAACCATGAAAATCTTCTTAGATTTATCATTGCTGGTCATTATCTCACCTTGGAGTACCTATGGACTTTAGTTCATCATTAACTAAATATTTCAAACTGTAAATGCCTGAGTTTCCTTAATACTGGTTTTGATAGTTGGCGAATATCTTTGATAACTTGAAAACGGCTTCACCAATTTTCACCAAACATGGCTGAGAACCTTCCAAGATAAATCACCCTTCTTACAAAAATCTAATTCAAATCGGAGCACTACTTTCAGAGCTACAGAGAAACAGACAACGCCGTCAATATAAGCGCACTGTCTTCGTATAATGCAATGAGTTACATTGTATTTTAAATGCCTTATTGTTCAACTATTAACACCTATCTGTTTATACCTACTTTGTCGTGTCAATAGTTAGTACATAAGTGTGCACAAAAGTAAACTGAGTACTCGATGTCTGTTTGTATTTATTTATAGTGATTTTTAAAATGATCCTGTTTTATAAAGTGGAAAGATATTTTAACTATTATGCAGTCACTTCTGTTTTTAAAATTTAGTCTCACCCTGTCTGTCTATCTGAAACTACTGAAAGATACATGGATCCTTGTACTACTTGATACAACAATTTTCAGGAAATATCTCGTCCGCAATAAAAACAAATTGTATCTTACTTTTGTTGCTTTAGCAAATTCACTGGTTGTCTTGAAAGACAAGGAAAAGTTTCTTTGCCAAATCCAATACGTGATTCGCATGCCTGATGATCCTCAATTTCTCGAATACCATCACATCTCGGTGATATCTCAATGTTTTTATTAGGAATTTGGTAAAATAAGTAATTGTAAATGCAGTGGCGCTTTGTCCATAACCTCCTTATTTCGCAAAGGTCTACTAGACAATAAAACTTTTAGTTTGATTGAACCTTAAACTACTGTCATAAAATCGATTAAACTTTTGGTTTTATGAATGCTTTGATATGTTGAATGAAACAGATGGAAAAAAATATGCAAGTTTCATAATAAATGTGAGAAAAGTTAGGTAACTTAGTAACCTATTATGTATAACTACAATCTACTAAGCTATCTACATCTAATTTTAGTTATATTTTTGTAACAAAACTTACGAATCTAAGAAAATTAATAAACTGAGTTACCTACGCTTTTCCTAGCAATGCCGATAGAGAAAAAAGCTGTTTCTAAATTCCGCCAAATCATCACTACCATTCAGTTGAGAAGCTTGCAAGTGGCAAAAACCCATTCAAATAGTACGGTATTATTAATACGAAAACTGGTTTGAGAGGAAGACAAAAAAGCCAGGCAGTGGCGTGCGGTCTGTTCTGTCTGTACCACATTTGCAAGTTATATGTGTTACAAATTATTAAACTAGAAACTTAAAAATCTCCATAAAACTCAATTAATTTAGAAACTGGTTTACTACGTTTTAGCAGATGAACGACGATGACCCATTTATAAAAAAAAAGCACGCAGTAATAACGAAAACGTATCTCTTTTCCACCATCATTAATTACCGTCAACATCAAATCATGGCAGTTTAATGTGACTGATTAATCATTCAAACTCGTTGATCAATCGTATTTTCAAAATTATATAACATACTATGTTATACATCCGGCCCCACCTGCAATGGCTATTTTTACACTGCCACCGACACCACAATCTACATGATATTGTACATACGGCCACAGGTCAGGCTAAACACTCAACTCAATATACCATAAGTATATAAGTATTCTATCAGCAATCTAGTTCCCATATTACAAGCTTTGCTTGGTTTGGGACAAGATGGCGTTGTGTGAATATCTATTAATTATTACCTATATTTATTTATTATGTTATAAAAACGCTATACACAATGCAGAGAAATTGGAAAGGCAGAGCAATAGGCGTAGGCACCCCACACAAAAACACTATCGTCCTTCACACGATTCGCCACGTTCAACCTCTAATATTTCTTAGTCCAAATAGTTTAGGTCGACGTGTATTCGTGTGTACTAAACGCTTAAACAGTGCGGGCGCCGATACCGATATTTTTGTCGATATCGTGTAGGTACCGTCCAGTGTGCACACGCCCAATATCTAGAAAGGTCTATTTACTGGTATGCAACTATTGTTTGTTGCATTATGATTCTGTGAGCTTGTTTTAGACGTAACTTCCGCTTTTTGGTTTCAACCATTCTAATCAGTATGTCAGTCATTTTGAGTAATAGTAGCATTAGGGTTCTTTTCATTTGAGCTCGAACTGGTATTAAATTGATCTGCCCCCGTATTCCAATCTTTTGCTGTCAAGTTATATTTCACTGCCCAGTGTAATTTCTTCAGGTCACGTGGTACAAAATTGTACCACGTGACCTGAAGAAATTACACTCAAGTCAAGTCAAGTGTCTAAAAAGAATGTCACGTGGTACAAAATTGTACCACGTGACATTCTTTTTAGACACTTGACAGCAAAATATGCGCGAAAATAAATTAAATGACATCATAATGTCACTATTTAGTCACAGAATAACTATGAGTTAGTATGAACTGCCCATGATTTAAAACATTGCAGTTCAATTGAGATTGGAATACCCCTGCTGGACTATAAAATTTATACCAATCATTAGATTGCATAAATTACAAATAGTATTTGGGAACTCATTAATAATGCGCCAAGATTTTTGAAATATCTTTGTGTTAATATTTTGTGATTTTTCTTAGTGCAGAATACTTAGTGCACTTCAATACGAAAGTTAGAAATACAATAAAATTTCCTACGATAATTCTAATATTCAATCAAAAGTTATATAATAGTTTTCTAATGTCAACAAAATAAATACTGTCAATCAATCGTACGAATTGTAATTACAGAACGACAAGGATAACAAGATAATAATCAGATCGAAGTGTCATTCTAAGATTTATTTGTTTGAATTATATTGTAAACCAGTTTAATAATGTACTTAAGTACACATTATAACTGCCTTCTTAACAACATACACAGCTAATTACTTGTTTTTGTTTTAATTTCATTATTCAAACGAGTCTGAGAAGGTCAATAAAGCATAATTGAATAGCATTATTTGTATAACTAAGCTATTATCCACCAGTTTATAAATAATCGATTGCTTGCTTGCTACTAATAATATTTTTTGAGCATTTACCTTTGATTAGGTACCTGCTTCTTTCTAAATGATTCTTGTGATTTTATTGAATAAATGATTTTTTGATTCTGACTCTACAACTCTGATGGCGCAAATGGTTAGTTAGAGCATGTAAGTCAATATGGAACACGTGTGGGTTCGAGTTATAACTTATACCAGACTTAAATTAGAATCTTCGTTTTATGGGTTACCTAATTTTTCTCTCATGGTGTCGAATCCAGTTGAATTTTTTTACATTTTTTTTCCGTCTTTTCTATTTGTATTTAGTAAACAAAAAAGAAAAAAAAACAAACAACCATATTTTTCGTAAATATGCCTAAGGTGACTTTCCACACCCAAAAAGTCCCATTCGATCCTAAGTCAACCGATGCGACCTTATTTCTCATAGCTGACCTTCAGACTTCATAACTTAGTTGTAGTTTAAGAGCCCAGCAACATAAAATCCACGTCAAGTAAAATTTATTTATTCACAAAGAAAATTATGACACAGTATTTACAATATTTATAATATGTACAAAATACACATGAAGCAGTTGAGCTATCTACACACCGTTGCAAACGATTTATAGATAGCTCAACTGATCCAAATCAGTACCAATCAATTACCCGTCAAGTTATATTTAAGATTGACATTGACAACTTTCTCGAATCTGGTAAGGTATGAGCTGGTAAGGTATGAGCTGGTAAGGTATGAGCTAGTAAGGTTATAATAGTACAAACGCTAATTATCATATCCTATCCTATGCCATCGTTATGTAAATATACAAAAAATACTGGTATTTTGGTAGTTTGTTGGTAGGTAAGGTACCCTGTACTAAACTGAATGTAAGATGATTAGATGGTTGTGACTCAATCGCGCTGTAGAGACTGATTTTGATTGCAATAGGTAAGGTACTTATTGCAATCGAAATCAGTCTACATTTAGATTCGTTTATTGGCCAACCTCTTCTCGAAGCCTTGCTGGCGTGACATTGACATCTAGCTAGCAAATATTCTGTACTGTATTGATGATTTCGATTGGAATCTGCTAGCTGGATGACAATGTCATGCCAGCAAAACTTTAGGTAAAAGTTGACCAATCTGACAAACTTGCTAGGTTTTGACGTAAAATGTATACGGCTAGCTCCGGGTCTATAATGTTGTTGTTGGTCAAACACTTCATAATTGAGCAGTTTCTTCCTAAGTTATGGGTGCAATTAAGTAATAATGCTTAGATTCATGTGGTAACATGTAGCACGTAGATATGTGTGTAACGGCCTTATACGTGATTCTACGTGAATATCCGAAGGTCTGAATAGTTGGACTTTAGACCTAGGAATACTATATTCTGTGACCTAGATTTATGCTATTTTCATCATTATTACATCATCATCACTACAGAGGGGTGGAGTTGACTGTTCGGCACAATATGCCAATGCTACGACGAACGGTTTTTTTTTCAAATTAACGTACACTGCTGGGCAGTTTTTGATAGGGTTTTTGCTGATGTATTGAGAATGATTCCGCAAGGGCCCCATAAAAAGTTTTACATGTTAGGAAATAGGAATATACAATCACAGAGATACACTACTAATAATTTAAATAGTAGATATACCCACTAGTCATCTAGTTGAATTTGCTTTTGTTTTTTTTGTTTGTGTTACGTTTTTGTGTGTTGTCAAACTGCGATCTTTTTCAGATCCACTTTTTCATCCTGTAATTACCTGCGTTGTACAACTGTAATTATAAAATTACTGCAAAACTTTCACGTTACAGATAATTGCCAAAAATGTATTCGAAAGTTATCCATCTGATATAATTATTCGGAATGTTGATATGAGTGACTGCACTCTCGCCACAGCATATTAGTTACGCTTACAAATAGATAGATAGATCTATTACACAGAGCTCAGAAGTAGTTAGTAGTCAGTTAGTAGTTGACTAGTAGTCAGTAGTCTTTTGCTGGAAGAAAACTCTTGTTAGGGTTAAGCTCGCCTTTGTACATGTCATCTATTTCTGTCTTTTGTTTATGTCCTGTGTTGTGTGCAATAAAGAATTAAGAATTAAGAGCTCGTAGTCGCGAGTGAGACGATAAACACCAAAATTTGTACTAAGTCCTAGCAACTGACGTGACGTCGTCCTATCCTGTAGGTCCTGCTAATTATTCGGGATAAAAAGTAGCCTTGACACATTACTTTCCAGGTTACGAAACATATAAATTCCATGTTTCATCCATTTTGGTGCAGTTGTTTCGACGTGATTGAAACACAAACATCCAAATATCGAAACTTTCACATTTTTAATATTAAATGGGATGGGATATCTGGATTTTAGATGGAATATCACGCAAAGAAAAATGTTTTAGCGATGTGAAAACTGGAAACCAAAATATGAGGTACTAGTATAGTTAGTCACAGAATAACTATGAGTTAGTATGAATTGACCATGATATAAAACTTTGCAGTTCAAATTTGCAGTTCAACTGAGATTGGAATACCCCCTGTACGCGTAAATCTGCCAATTTAAAAAAATATTCCTTTCCAAAACATTAAACACATTGTCCATTCCATTCCCCACATCAAGGACACATAATCAGGAAAAAACAAGACTATCAACACAAAGAAATACCAAGTAGATAATCATTTTTATTTTGCCACTGACGTCAACAGTTCTGCAGATTATGTGCATAATCTACCTACTTACAATACCTAAGGAGTGGATATCACTACATAGTAGATGGAAGGTACCTAATAAAAACTAAAACGGCTCCAGAAATTCCGGGCAAACAAAGGATTTCTGGAATAAGCCACAAAAGAATCCAGGGTGGTGATTTTAGACTGATCGACTTTTTGTCAAAAACTATCGAGTTTTAACAGATTTTGGGAGATATATCGTGCGTGATAAATAATCTATTGGTCTAAAATCGGGTGATTTTTAATACAGGGGGGTCCCTGTGTTAGTTTTCACGGTAACAAATCGGGAATCCAGAACCAGTTATGTCATGAAGAACCGGAATTTTTGACAGATTAGATTTTGCTTACCAAAAATAGCGTAAAACATTCATTATTTTTGAATATTGTGTATTTTCTCGCTAAGTAGCTAGACCTGAAAAATCCAGACCGGGATTTCCTGAGACAATACTCTAGTAAAAAGGCTCAAAAACGTAGGTTTTTTATGGAAACCAAGTCAAATTATTTATTTCCTACCGTTTGAGATATTAAATTCTTCATAAAGTTTATAGCACATTCAATACTTTTGAAAAATACTTGATGAACCCTAGTATGCTTATGATAAAACTTCTATACTCAGATATTATTACTCTGCTTACCTACCTATTCTATTTATTCATTGTGATCATGGATTACAATTTATGCAGTCTTGTAGTGAACCACGCAGATGTTTATGATAATAATCTAATATCTAACGGATTATGGATCCTTAGCACCAGGAAATGAGACAAAAGACATACCATTTTCATCATTAAATCAATAAGAAAGATGTAAAAGAGATATACGCACTTTTAAGCACAGTAGCGGTAGAAATACACTGCACGTGTTTTGATGATAAAAATGATGGAAGTTCCAGCCCCCGTATTCCAATATTTTGCTGTCAAGTTATATTTCACTGCCCAGTGTAATTTCTTCAGGTCACGTGGTACAAAATTGTACCAAAATTGTACAAAATTGAACTGCAAAGTTTTAAATCATGGTCAGTTCATACTAACTCATAGTTATTCTGTGACTAAACAGTGACATTATGATGTCATTTATTTTGTTTTCGCGCATATTTTGCTGTCAAGTGTCTAAAAAGAATGATCACGTGGTACAATTTTGTACCATGTGACCTGAAGAAATTACTCTGGGCAGTGAAATATAACTTGACAGCAAAAGATTGGCATACGGAGGCTGCACTATTACTTAGCTCGTAAAATATACTTCTGGAAAAAGTCGAAAGGTAGGTGTCAGTTTGTCACCCACTCTTTTTAGTTATTCTTTGGGCTATGAATAGCTACAAATAACTGTAAAAAACTCTCATGGTCTTACTTAAAATCGCCTCTCAACTTAACACTACTTAGGATTGTCCCTGTCACTATCTAAACAAAACGAAATAACACCATTTTAATCGGTGATTAACTTTGTCTACTCTAAAGTTGAAAGGCCATTCTAAGTAAGACCGTGTAACTAGTAAGATCACATTACTAGTAGGAATAGACCCATTATAAAACCTCTAGTAGTGACCCGTTCAAAGAAAGTGTTACAATGGACGCTATATGGAGATGGGGCGACGATCTGCGAAATGTAGCTGGCAGACACTGGATGAGAAGAGCCGAAGACCGAGCTCAATGGCGCGTCTTGGGAGAGACCTACGTCCAGCAGTGGACGAGTATAGGTTGATGATGATGATGATGGACGCTATCAGCTTCTCCGCAAGAAAGTAGCCGTAGATTGCGTGTCCGTTAATCTGAAATACATATTACATTACAAGCAACGACCGACGACGATGACGCAAAAACTGTAATCTGCGATAATGTAATGGTCAAGTGGGTTTTATAGATTCAGTTAGCTACATACAGTTACCTATTATAGTTGCTGTACTTACGGGGGGGGGGGGAAATATCACCGTTCGAGGCCGATCGAGGATGTGGCGCCGCCGGCGTCGAAACGATGTGTACAAATTATTTTCTAAAGTATGTCACGGTTCTCTAGAAACAAACTCAGCACCCCCCCCCCTTGCCCCCCTTCCCCCTCTTCCCCCTTCCCCCCTCCATTGATCCACGTCTACCTAAGGGTGAACCAAGATTTGTAAAGAAAAATCCTAATAAGTAGTTTCAACCCGTTCCCCTCCTAATCGCCCCCCCCCCCTAAATCTTAGGTTAAGCCCCTCCTAAACCGAAATCCTAAATTCACTACTGGAAATGGTACACATCATAATTAGCAGAACAGCTCTCTACAAATGAAATAACTACCTATGTCGCTTCAAGCCTTTTACACCGCGCAAAAACCTACTCCAATCTGTAGATAGTTACTATGTATGTAAGTAAATAATCTATCTCAAGAAATCTCAAGTTGTTTTGCAAGTTTTTATCCTACGTCGATTAGCTCTTTCAAGTTTGGAAAGCTGACAGCAAGTCTAGAAACCTACAAGGTCGGTAGGTAATTACAACTCCATGCAAGTCGAAAAACATTATTTAAAGCTTTTCACACAAAACGTCCATTTATCTGATTTACCTAAATCTTCTGTAATATTAGGTATAAATACTTTTCTTTTTCAGCATCATGGTCACAGAATATTGAATATACCAATAACGCGCGAATCGCTACCAATACCAACGTAAACGTCACATCAAAATGACACGGCACGCATCCCAACTACACCATACATTTAACCGGCAATACGTCATGAGCAAAACGTCAAATTAACCAAATTACTGTTCGCAATATCCAGCCCAACGAACAAATCCAATCCATTTTATAGCCAATTTAATGATTATTTATGTTTCGGCGGTCTTCCGATCCTAAGATCGTGGGTTCAAATCCGTTCGTACGCAATGGATTTTTCTATTTAGGAATGTGTGAAATGCCAGTGCTCTCAAACGGTGAAGGAAAACATCGTGAGGAAACTCGCGGTTTAGCTTCGCACGTATTGACCTTGTTTCCAGGCTGAGAGGATGGTATAGGTGCTCCAGGCCTGTCCCAGGCACTACAGCGCGTCCCGTTCATAGAGGCATGGATAAAAATTTGCTCCTGACGCTGTATAAATGGCCTAGATTAGATGTAAAGGCATTTATTACGATGGGATGACAAATCGTTCGTATTTATGCAAAGTTGCCATCATTTCTAGTTCATTATGTCCACCCAAAGGCCTCTTTTGAAATAAGATTTATAGCGAAGTTAAACTTCTTAAGTTCATAAGATTGATCATGTCAGTAAACCGTTTAGACCGTGTTAGGCCAGTTTTTGCCCCATTCAATTTTGTATGCCAGTGTGAATTGCTGATTAGTGTCATAAAACCATAGGTTATGTTGCTGGGTTTTTGCTATCTCAAGGTTTTCTGAGAGCCCCGTAACTTATTGGTAACTAGTTGATAGCACTTACCGTGAAGCGGAGTAATGGAGTACAAAAACTTGACATCATTATCAACTTTAACATTATCCGAATCATTTAAAACTAAAGGGATAGTTACTGGTATCGATTCTGTTGTTGCATTTTTCTCAAATAACCTAATTTGACAGCGCTAAAATTATAGCTGTCTTTGTTGTTACAGTTTATGAGAAAGGGACGGCAACATTTTTAGTGCTGTCAATAATTTGACAGCACTAAATTATGTTGTTCTAACCTAATGGTTAGTTTAGAAAAATGCAACAACATAATCGACAGCACTAGCGTCTTGTTTTAATTTATCAAGTTAAAAGCATTGTGGATTTTACTAACATTGTAGAATACTTAAACTTTTTGATTTTATATTTTCTCGGCAATTAAAATTCTAAGGTAAAAACTGCAAGCAAAATGTAGTCACACCAAAGGAATAGAACGAGTTTCGTACTTACGTAATAATCTACAAGATGGATGGAGGTTTTGACTTTGAAAATCTAACACGTTTACATTTTATTATTCTTATTCATTAGTATAAATTATTACTTGGCATTATATGTATAGTACCTATTTTATTTATAATCAAGTGATAAATTAGTATGTGTTCGAATCAAGTTTGCATATAAGAGTCAAGGTTAAATGCGCATGCGTTTTTTCCTGAATTCATTCGTCATTCTAAGCTGTTAAATTACATTGAACTTTGTATCAAATATTCATAGCTGTTTAAGCTATTTAAATGTACCAAACTAAACAACTTTAAAACAAATAAATTTAACCTTTCATGTGTTTTCAATTACTTGCATTAAAAATTTGATTCTAGGTAACTATCATACGTACCTGCATAATTTATCATTTCTAAAAACATGCGTTTCTATAGACTTAAGTGTAAGTCTAATTCTAGGTATTATAAAAAAAACTATAGCTAAAACAAGTTAGCTGAAATCATGAAACATCACGATCCAATGTAACAAGTTGCTGTTGCAAGCCTTACATTGTTGCATCGAACGCACGATTGTAAAATAACAAGAAACCTTATCGAATTCAATTTATGTGTGAATGGAAATTAACCTTTGCTTACCCTTAAGGGCTATGTGCACCACAGATTAATCAACTGTTTAAATATGTAAGCAGTCGTTTTTGTGTGGTCGAAAAACACTCTATGACAATTAAATATAAAATATCAGATTACGTTTATAGTTTAGTAAACTCTGTTATTCTGGTGAACACAGGCCTAAAGTCTACCTTAGGCCTGTAGTAGTTGTGTTAACCTCCATCAGCTAAAACGCCTGATAAAGTAGCATTTACGTCGAGATAAATAGGACAGTTCAACAGATTTATTGTTATGAAACTACTTTTTAAATGACAGTGAAAGTTAGTGACAAAAGAGCACGGCCTACCTACTTTAAGTAAGTAGGTATAAAAGTTGTTGGAACACTTACAAAAACTTAATTTCAGTTTTCATATAAAATTGTATAGGGTTGACAACTTGACATCAGCCTAAACTAAAGCAATCAACTCTAACAACATTTTTATACAGCGTGTAGCTACAATGGCGACATTAAATGAACACACGGGTAGAGCTACTTATAAGTATTCATAAAAAAAATAAAAAAATAATCATAGTCCAAAAAAGAAATTTCGAATTTTTCAAACAAACTTAATAATAAAATACGCAACAAAAATTAATCATCCTATGAGTGTCTTTACCTACGTGTTACCGCGCCCGCGCCCGCGCCTGCCTGCCCGGGCGGCTCGGTGGCGGCGGCGGGGCGCGGGGCGGAGCGCGGGGCGGGGAAATCAAGCGACACCAAGGAATTCAAAGAAATCAAATAATTTCACTTCACCTTGTTCACTTTACTATTAATTTTATTGTGACCTATGCACCTAGCGCCTTACACTTATTAAATCTTCAAGTTCTCAATGTAGCCGCCGCGCCGCCGCCACCACGTCGGACACAAAGATGTAACCGGCGGCGCTGAATATTTGCCCTCGCTTTTGATAATACATATTATTTTATTTTAGCATGAACGTCGTCTTTCACAAAGCCCCATAAAAAAATCGAGGGGCTTGAAGTCAGGTGACATTGGGCCACCTAAGAGCTCCGTGTCGTGTCGTCCTATCCAGTATCCACTGAGCACCAAACATTTAATTTACCCGCTCCCTAGTCGCAAAGGTAGACAGATAAACAAATAATAAATCAAAGCGTCTTTATCGCTGTACCTACGTAGACCTGATTGGGTACTTAGAATAGAAAAGCTAAACTAACAAAACCAAGCGACTTTTTCGCGAAACATTGAGAATAGGTAGATAATTAGCAAAATTATTAAAATAAAGTGTGTCAAGGACACCGGCCCGCGTATCACTGGCTAGGCGGCAGGACGAGTCGGTCGAGCGAGCGGCGCGGGCGGCGCTCTTCAATAGTTAGCTATCCCTTTCATGCACAACGTCGCAATATCGGGTGTCCTATTCTAACAATACTTTCTTGCTCTTCATACGCGGTTACACGCGGTTATGACCCGTGAACCCGACAGATGACCTCTGCTCTTACGTACAGGTTGCTCCGAGGCGTTATTTAAGAAAATTGATTTATTTCGATAAATCTTATGTTTAATGAAATAAAAAATATGTCTATATTCTGAAAACGCGAAACCGGATACGCTGGTTAATTTAATGTCGCCATTGTAGCTACACGCTGTATAACTACAGTCGATTAGATTTTCCCCTCAGAGGGCGGTCGAGAGAACTCAACCTGCAGGGGTATGCCAATCAAAGTTGAACTGCAAAGTTTTAAATCATGGTCAGTTCATACTAACTCATAGTTATTCTGTGACTAAATAGTGACATTATGACGTCATTTGATGTGTTTTTGCGCATATTTTGCTGTCAAGTGCCTAAAAAGAATGATCACGTGGTACAAAATTGTACCACGTGATCTGAAGAAATTACACTGGGCAGTGAAATATAACTTGAAACCAAAAGATTGGCATACGGGGGCTGTATTAGCTCTTGTCTGTCATATCGACAGACAATTTTACCAGAAATAATTACGTTTACTATTAAAAATAAGAAAAGAAAAATATACGTGTAATGATGCTGTCAAATTATTAGCATACCATTCCGCCCACGACTTCATCCACGTCCCGTTTGATCCTGTTGGTTTTCCGAGATAAAACGTAGCCTATGTTTTAATCCAGGCTACGAACTATATGTATTCCAAGTTTCATCCAAATCAGACCAGTAGTTTTTGCGTGAAAGAGGAACAAACATCCATACATCCAGACTTACAAACTTTCGCGTTTATAATGATTACAAGGATAGTGCTCAGATGGTATCAGTTTTCGTCCGTGAAAGAGCGCCTTTAGGTTTAAAATTTCTCGTCTGGCTGCCGTTGACTCAAACGTTGCCAAATTGCAGACGAATATTGTGGGCTATAACCACTTCACGCAAGGATTATAACAATGTCAATGGCCTGTGCTGTAGTAACTATTACATAAGCTGCGGTTACTGATACTCTACATTTTATAGAGCGTTGTCTATGGCTATTTTTTACCAACTTCAAAAAAGGAGGAGGTTCTCAATTCGGTTGTATTTTTTTTATTTGAAGAATTATCTTTGAAAGTATCAGACTTTTGTGAAAGTGCCATAAAGAATCAATAAACATAATTTGTGAATTATTAGAAACTGCTTTAGCTGAGTTTTTTATCTACAATCGCGAATTAAAGCAAGTTAATGTTACAAAATTTTTTAAACCCATGAAAATCTCATTGGATCCTCTTCATAATTGCTGGTCATCATCAGACCTTGGAGTATGGACTACAGTTCATCAAATCTCAATACATTATTATTAACAAAATGTTTCAAACTGCAGATTATGTCTGAGATTCCTCAAATCTGATTTTCCGAGCTTTTATTTTTATGTTCAAAACAGTAACTATATACAAATACTTAAGAAAATAGCATATCTAACAAAAAAAAATTATTAAAATGAACTCTGATTTCTAAATGCTAGAGATAGAAAACAGAGTTCAAATCACCGACTGCAGGCAGGGTGCCCAAAAGGCTGGCAACGTTACCTCTTTGTATGGCAATACTAATTCTCTGTCCAAGGTTTTCCGAGCTGATGAATATCCTTATAACTTGGAAACGGCTGCACCAATTTACACCGAACATATCTAAGAAACATCTCAGATCCACCAACTATCTTACAAAAAAAACAGCATTCAATTCGGACCCCTATTTTCGGAGCTACGAGAGTACAGACAAACAGACACACACAACGCCATCAAACTTCATCAACTTTTAATCTAGCTTCCATAGACAATAAATATCTTTTTATCTTTAAACGTATTGACTATTGATGGGACTCCCTTTTCCGCATTTAGGCTCAAAGTTGGCCCATTATGCGTTCTTTAAACGTATAACACCCCTTCCGTTATTTGGTTAATTAATAATACCTATTTACTAACAAGGTTTTGTAAAATCTTACTGCAACCATTTCAATTCAAAACCCAATCCCACTAATACTAATAAAGAGTGTCTGTCTGACTAATTATACGATGATGACAGCTATTCCGTAGAGTAAACGTTAAAACTACGTTACGTTTCAGAAACACTAGCACAAGTTTTTGTCGCTATAAAATAGAATGTTGACAGGCACAGCCCCCGTGTTCCAATCTTTTGCTGTCAAGTTATATTTCACTGCCCAGTGTAATTTCTTCAGGTCAGGTACAAAATTGTACCACGTGATCATTCTTTTTAGACACTTGACAGCAAAATATGCGCGAAAACAAATCAAATGACATCGTAATGTCACTATTTAGTCACAGAATAACTATGAGTTAGTATGAACTGACCATGATTTAAAACTTTGCAGTTCAACTTTGCAGTTCAACTGAGATTGGAATACCCCTGCAGCTCAGTCGGTAATAGCTCTGCTTTCCGTGCTGTGGGTCGTAAGTTTGATCCCCACTGAGAACAAACATTTGTGTGCGGCAAACATGTCTGTTCTGTCTGGGTAATATACAAGCTATGTATTTACAAAAAAAGTAGTTAAATATTCTATCAGCAATCTAGTTCCAATACTAAAAGTTTTGCTTAGTTTAGGATTATTAAAATATTCGACTGGCAATTTAGTTTTCGTCTACCGTGCCTTATACAACCACAAAAGGGTGCTAGGGGTACAAAGTCCACTATGGAGTATCGTAGTCTAATTTTCCCGTGGCTAGAGCGCTTGCCAAATCGTGGTTCGATAGAGCTCAATTTAAAGGATGTAGCTACTCTATTTTTTCGTACTTCTCTGTTTACTGGTTGACAGGGAGTAGAAATAAATATGCAAAATCATGTACCTAGATAATAATTAAAAAAAAAAGCGAATCTGTGAAACATCTTTTTAACCTTTTTAGTGTTCCGGTTCAGTTTTTGAAAAACGGAATACTTATTGTCTTAAATCTGTCCGTCTGTCTATCACATCTACCAGAACTGAACCACAGAAGCTAGAAGGTTTGAAATTTGGAATAGTAATAGATTTTTACAACACATGATGAATGGTAGGTGTTGAAAAAATATTTTGAAAATTAGGGATAATTAATGGTCAAATAGGATAACATAACTAAAAGAACCTCATATATAATCAACTTAAACTGCCATCATCATCTGATGATGAAGCTGGTAGTCGAATTGAAGTCGGCTTTTCTAGTTTTATAAACTTATAAATTATTTATTAAAAAAACGTTGTTGAAGTAGAAAAGTGATAAAAAACTGTCCTAAGTACAAAAGAAAATATTTTCAATCAGCTCATGACTTGAACCAGGTTAAACATAGCTCTGTTTTTGCAATGTCTGCCTGGTAATGAGGTGTGCCATGAAATTGCTGTATCGTTGCGCAGTGATTCAATGTTTGTCATTATTCAGCATTATTACTATTAGGTTTATCGTGATGAGTACAACAGGCACAAAACAAAGCAAATTTCTTTTTATGAATAAGCTAATTATAATCTAAGTAAAAGCTAATTATATGCTAAGTAAACGCTAATTATAACCTAAGTATATGCTAAGTATAAGCTAAGTATATGTTAGCATACTTAACTTAAACTTAGCTTATAATTAAATAAATACATAAATCATGAATTCATGGACATTTCACACGACGCCCTCTAGTCCCAAACTAAGCAAAGCTTGTAATATGGGAACTAGATGCTGATAGAATACTTATATACTTTTTTTTGTAAATACATACTTATAATACATAGTAACACCCAGACATAGAACAAACATCTGTGTTTTGCCACACACAAATGTTTGTTCATGGTGGGGATCGAACCCACGACCCACAGCACGGAAGGCAGATCCATTACCGACTGAGCTGTGACTGTGTGCTTTGATTGTGTGTAATTAGCTTTTAGTTATACTTAGGTGTAAGCTAATTATAAGCTACGGCGATGGCCCACCTGATATTAAATGGTAACCACTGCCTGTAACAGCAAATTGCATTACTGAGCATTGAACTGCGCCCAGCACTCTGAAACTTGGAGACTTTGTAGGTATATATCGATTGGTGCTTTTTGCAAATCCTACTGTGTATAAAATGTAGGGGTAGTCAAAACAAATCTGCTAGGAGATTGGCGAGTCCGTCTGTCAAACAAGCCTTAACAATAGCCCGAACGGACCAATATACTGGGGACGCAGTTTGGGCTAAAATAGGGTTGTCACTTCGGAAAATTGTACCATAAAAAGTAAGTGAAAACAAACGTACTTTAGTTTTATTTCTGTATCAGTCGTGTAGTTAAATTTATTTTTAGGATATATTTATTACACCGCATTCACCGCAATGAATTTTTTAAACTCACAATCATTTTAATGAAAAACACAAAAACAGATTCTTAAAAAAAACTGTGGTAAATGGCAGAAGGTAAGAAATAATACAGAAAGTCAGGTTGTCACCAAATTCTTATGTATCAAAATAATGTCAGGTTATGCGAACCTTGGTAGGTAGGTACTACTTATCTTACTGCGGTAATTTACTTCTTAATAATCTTGATACAGAGATAGGAGTCTCAAAATCCCCATTGAGTTTTCCTCCTTGATTTTGAAAATTTAGAATTGGGGATCTTGAGACAAAAAGTCTCAAAATCCCCTTTGGGAAAAATTACACCGTAATATTTACGTAAATATAATTATTTTCGCAAGTGTCGAGTGACAACCCTAGCTACTCAGGGTACGGTTAGCCGGTAACCGCACGCGTTTAATTGGTGCCGTCCCGGACCTAAAACCCAATGCATTTTGGCTTAGCCTCATGGTTTTAGTTAAGTAGACCCCGCACTTTGTTTACATTGGTTTTTAAATTGCGATCGCATGTTTATTTATTTCAGTTTCGTAGTACAAAATATGTAATAAAATCGTAGAAGGATTTTTATTTCGATTTTTTCCCAAAACTTTTGGGAAAGTGGTAATAATGAACACTTCCGAAAATTAAGAGTGGTTAAAGTACCAGAAAAAAAATAGCTTTTCCATACTTAAGTACCTACTTGGCAAAAATATATGAAAAAACTGATTTGGATCAGTTGAGCTATCTATAAATCGTTTGCAACGGTGTGTAGATAGCTCAACTGCTTCATGTGTTGTATATATTATGAATATTGTAAATACTGTACTAGTCATAATTTTCTTTGTGAAACAACTAATTTTTTTGGATTGGACATACCAAAACCAAACATAAAGTCGATTTTATTATAACTTTTTAAAATTATTATACTCTTTTATTTGTGTTTCATTAAAAACTCATTAAGCTCGCAGAAACAACTAAAAGAGATTTTTGTTTAAACGAGTATAACTTTTTTAAATCCCTGATTAAAAATAAAAGTTACCTACATTTTCGAGCTAAAATTAATATCAACTTCTAAAAAAAACTTAAACCAACACTCAATGAATTCCGATCCCATACAAATACTAAGCAAAAGCTAATAGAAATTTCCAGTGGAAAGTAAACCCTGCCAATATTAAAACAAAGTTGCTTTCTGATTGAAAGCAAACAGACCGTTATTAATTCGATCTGAAAGACGCAGCATATGGCGGATGCGATGGATTTGTACGGGTTTCTGTTTAAATATACTTAACTCTAGGATTTTAAGCCATTGCTTAAGAAATTTCTAGTTCACTCAATAAATTTGAGCGAAATTTACACTTCTATCAAACTTAGGTGAGGAAATATGACTTAAAATACTGGGAGATATAGTAATTCTCTGTTTGAACTTGATTTGTAGTCCATTATGGCGATTTATAGATTTTAATAACGACTGCTAAGCGCTACCGGATTTGTTTATTTTGATTTATGAACGGACAAAGAACTAGATTCACTTATAAGCACTGTGAGGTAGGTTACATTGTTATAAAAACAGATGTGACTGATTTACTTTATATTGTACACAGTAAATAACATGAGTGGATGACGTGAGTGTAATCCTAACCGATTAATTTTACAAAAAAATAAAAAACCCGAAAATGAAAAAATATCCTTGGATCCTCTTCATCTTTGCTAGTCACTTTTCTTACAAAAAAAACAGCATTGAAAGCAGTTAACCAGGCTTAGTTTTTCCTTTATTTATAGGCAAACCTTTGACTTGAGGTCCTAGTACGAGTTTTGGTGTATAAAACCGGTGTAAAAAGTCTGACACCCAGCACACCAGTGTGCGCTGATTGGTATGGAAACACTGAGCGGATTTTTTAAAAAGGTTGGTTTATCTATACCAAGCCCGTCAAGCTTGTCAAAAAATCCGCTCAGTCTCTCCATACCAATCAACGCACACTGGTGTGCTGGGTGTCACACGTTTTACACCGTTTTTATACACCAAAACTCGTACTAGAGCCTCTGATGTTGAGTGATCGTGTTGGAGAGCTCTGTGTCCAACAGGAAGGCTGATCATGACATGGTCTGATAGTCCCTAATCCATTCGCTTACCTGCTGATCTTGATTAAACGCACAACTAGATATAATTCAATTTAAAGTTCGGGCTTCAGCGTCAGCTTGTTAGTAACTTAATACCGTTATTAATTGCGTCTAGACGGACTCTGTAGTAGGTACTTTGCTAGTTCCTATATTAGTGAAAAAATCTGACTAATTCCTAATTACAAGTTCCTATATTAGTCAAAAACACGGGCAAATAACTTACTGCAAGTAAAATTTATAAATTGCCTTACAAAGAAGTGATGTTCCCACCCTATTGGGCACACTGCCTTTCATCTGTAACTATTAGAAATCAGAGTTCATTTTAATAAAATTTAGTTAAGATTTCACTAAGCTACTACATACAGTAAGTAAGTACTTGAGTAGGTATAAAGATGTCGGAATTCCAAAATAAAAATGAGACCACGCGACCGGCAGGTGTGTCGAACAATACAATATTATTGTAATTGTTACAGATAGTAAAATTCTATATTAGGGCTGGCATGTTTCAAGTAAATTAATAATTTTTGACCTAAATTTTTCTTCATTGGCACAAATTTCATTAAATTTTAAGACTTAACAATATATTCAAAGTGAGACTTTTTGCATCTAATTAAGATGTCCTAATCACTAAGATAGACCCACTTTTCACCGATGCTTCTAGCAGTAAAAAAGTAAATAAACATGAAACAAATCTCTTTGATATTTTGTCTCTGTGGTGCAAATTTAGTTTTCAATTGATTAAAAATGTTGCACATCGGTTTCAAAACAGTAGGGCTGCAACAAAATAGACACTATAATAAACAAGAGTATTAAAACAAAGCGCACTAAATAGGTCAACCCATCTTTCATATTATTTTATAATTAAAACCCCTCCAAATTACAAGGGCTCGATATCTAATAACGTAACATTAATTAAATTCTCAACGCTCTAGTAACGTTTATCGGTGTCGGTAATAATGAAGCAATTTTGTGATAAAAAGCTTGAATTTGTGATCGGAGCGTGACGCGACAGCCCTGGCCATCTGCTTTGTGACGTCATAATGCAAAAGGTGGTTGGTAAACTCGGCAAAGAAAGAAATGTCTGTTCTATAACTGCCATATCTCTATGGTTCGAAGGCGAATAGTGTTTTTTTTTTGAGATATCGGTTTCTAAGCAGATGTTGAAAGGACAATAAACTTTTTGTTATGTTTCGGTACAGTTACGGTTTGTGTTCTTTTGAAGCCTTAATTTAGTGAGTCGAGGACGTTGTATGTATTGTGTAGATAAAGGTGAAAAAAAGCTATTTATGTCTTGTTTCCTTATTTATTTGTAGATAAATGCAATTAGCGAGTTTACCTCCAAGTTTATGCAACAAAGCCTCATTTAAACTTGGTTTTCTACCTTGCAATGCTATGTTCCCATACTTTGAAATGTTTACTAGAATATTTTATTTGACCAAGTCGTAGTAACCGTTACATGACGTATTAAAATTAAATAATTCTCTAAAATTACTAGTAACTTGTCATGTGCTTATTTTTAAGAAATAAAACGGATTTATTAAACGTCACGTGTGAAATATAGCACATGCGAAATGAAAAATAAAATGATATATGGAGTAAACAGCAGTTAGCTGAACGAGCTCATGGGGTGAATATTACAATTATTGAGAAAATCTATTGGCAAATATGAATTTATTGCACCCCACGGTTATACATAGTGGTTGATACAAAACTCGACAAAATTTATATTCTAAATTTTGAAATTTTTTTATATTTACCAATGTAATTTTTTATAGCAAGTGGGTCCAAGATACCAATTTCTTCAGATTTATTTGTTCTGTTCTCTATGAATTAATTCTTGAAAAAAATTACTTTTTAACGTAAATCCGAATGACAAATACCAAATCAAACTTGTGATAATCTAGTTAGCTAATCTACTACTTGTAGTAGAATTAATTGCGTAATCTTTTTTCTCTTTCATTCTACCTAGATGTGAGTTTGTAAAATTTTTTTCCTTAACCTATCTCGTCCTCGCTGGGCATAGGTCTCCCCCAAAGACTTCCAAGGAAGTCTTTATAAAAAGGGAAATAAATATATTATATTGAATTGAATTCTCTTTGATATTTCAAGTACAAAATGGCCAATTTGTTTGATGGTGTTGCAGAACCGATACTCGATTGTGGTGTTATTGTGTTGCGTGTCTCACGCCATTTGCAATTTTTCTGGTTTTCCCTTATTATAGCATGCTAATTTAATTTGTAAATGTTTCCGACAAGTGTTTCCTGCCATCGGAAGAAAATTTGAAAATAACTATCGAATTTGTTTGTTTTGGTTATGTAAATACCCGATTTAAGTCTACCCTTATTAAAGAAATCACGCAAGCTATCCCAGCACCTAATAAAAATCATTTTAGGGTACAAACTTAAGTACAAATTAAGAAAAGTTAGGAAAATGTTAGCTATACTAAGTAAAACAGATAGTTTTCTATCGCATTCGAAGATTGAAATTCGTTAAATAGGTATATTTAAAACAACCTTTTTACCTAGTCCCAGCGTAAAAATCGTACCTAGCTGTTACATTATGATGAAGTTTTGTTCGAAGAATTTAAAGGTAAAAAAACTAAGAAAACCGACTTCTGTTTAATTACCTTCTGCCCCCGTATTCCAATCTTTTGCTGTCAAGTTATATATCACTGCCCAGTGTAATTTCTTCAGGTCACGTGGTACAATTTTGTACCACGTAATCATTCTTTTTAGACACTTGACAGCCAAATATGCGCGAAAACAAATTAAATGACATCATAATGTCACTATTTAGTCACAGAATAACTATGAGTTAGTATGAACTAGGGCATGCAGTACCGGTACTATTCTCAGTACCGGTAATTTTCGGCCGGTACTGGACCCGGTACCGGTAATTACCGGTACTTTCGATACTTTCGATACTGACTGGATTTTCACTAAAAAAGGACTAAAATGAAGTAAAAACCTATAAAAATAGAGAACTTTGGTTATTTCTAATTGTATTATTACACTGGCAGCCTAAATTAGTCCACTGGTGGACATTAAGGTCCACCATAGATTTGTGGGAAAACCGATTTTAAGCGTTCTTTATCTACTGACTTTACACAATCGATACAAAGTCGTTGGTTCTTTGGCTGTGTGGTCATTCTTCGTACTTTCACGTGGCTCCATGCTATAATATCTTTACCCCAACGAATGTTAGTTCTACTAGCTATGCGCCCTGCGCCAAAATACAATTCGTCCTCTTCCTTATTCGTTTTTCCGTTGTTAGGGATCGTGACTCCGTGCATGGCATCTTTGGATAGCTTTTTTTCCGTCTGTCACGGGTCACGATCTACGGCTTGATAGATCGCGATGCTGACGGAAGTTTCTAGCTGTTCGGACACCTGGTCAGACCAGCGCTATGGGCTCCTCCCTCTTGCTTTCCGTTTTGCCTGTTATCAGAAGTTTCTCCATGTTTTCCGCATTTCTGCGCGCACCATGTCTGTACAAGTATCCGGTGAAGGCAAATGGAAGACAGGCACTGGGCACGTTCTTTAGTATAAATACGTTGGTTCTTTTGTCATTGGCTTTCATGGTTTACGTTTCAGTACCGTAGAGAAATGAGGAGAAGACCAGTGTGCGAATCACGTGAACTTTCGTCTTCTTCTGAATGTTGCTGTCTCCCCATATTCTGTTAAGTTGGTTCATCGCTGTCTGATGAGCCCAGGTATGGGACTTCCTCGACAATTTCATACTCTTCCGGTGCATCCGACAATTGGATGGACTTAAAACGATCGAAAATCATTAACTTGGTGTTGTTTTTGTTAAAATCAGGCTTAGATCGGCACTAGCCGACTTTAAACGCTGCCTTAGGGCAACCATTTCGGACTCCGTGGATGCGAGCAACGTATGATCGGCGTATCGTAGGTTAGAAATTTTGACGCCTCCAACTTTAACAATGATTTTCCAGTCATCTCAGGTCTAACGCACGGTGGGTTCGCCATATATACCTATTGTATAGCATGGATGATGCATCCTTGTTCTACTCCTTTCTCAAAAAAGAACGGCTTAGACGTTCAATTCCCCAAAGTTATAAGTAGCATAGCTGGTTTCATAAAGGTTTCTGATGAAGGCCTGATACAGTCGTGTTTCAGTTCGTGTTAAAAACCAATAAATAGTGACTATGGCTCAGTCCTATAGTCTTCACTGGTAATCAGGCCTTTGCATCTAATCTAGATAATTTATACAGCGTCAGGGGCCACTTTTCACACTATGAACGGGACGCTGCATGCAGTGCTTGGGTCATGATTTAGATGAAGTAGGCTTGCTCAACACTTATATCATCCTCTCAGCTTAATTGGCCTTACCCACAAGAAAGACAAGGTCGATATGTTTAGTTAGGTAAGGTTTGGTGACCTCTTTATACAAAGTTGGACCTAACTATTCAAATATTTTGACTCAAATCAATAATAGCGGAAAACAACTCTGATAATATTACTCGATACAACGTTTTCTATGTTATTATTGCGTCAAAACATCTTATAATTCAAAAAGTAAGATGAAACTTTACTCAGAGCTTATGTTTTTAAGTAACAAATCGACAATAAATAACAGAAAAGTTGAGTATCGAAAGTATCGAAAGAACCGAGACTGGCTTCGTGAGTACCGGTACTGGAATTTTGCAAAAGTACCGGTAATTCCCGGTACTTTCGATACCGAGAATTACCGGTTGCATGCCCTAGTATGAACTGACCATGATTTAAAACTTTGCAGTTCAACTTTGAGATTGGAATCGCCAATCATAGGCAGCATCCTCTTTTTTTGACCAATCAAACATGGCTGACTGACGTCTCTTTCTCTTGTATAATAGAGCGTTTATCTAAATTGACAATTTCAAGAACAATAAAAGCACCCTGTATTTTTACCAATCCTGGATCAATACAGGAATAATATTTACAAAGGTATTAATAACTGAATACCTAGCCGAGGCAGTTGAGACCCTTTATTGTTCTCTTGGGGGCGGTTATTACTACCACGTAAGCTGTAAGGGCTATTTGTATTTATTGAATTCTGCCCGTGGATTCCCGTCACTTGTGGGCCACATGGGGTCGATTTTTTTGCCCTGTAAGGGCTGGACTTTGGTCGTTTCGGGGTAAATGTGTGGATTAAGCAGTAAGTAAGCATTTGTTTCGAATTTCGCTTTGAAATTGTTTTTATCATTGATTTTTATTCCATGTCTCTGTTTTTACCCTGTTATAAACTAGATATAAGCTTGGAATAGCTACATCGTGTTTTGTTTCTTTCGATCGAGTTTGAATCTGCTTGTCAATGCAAAAGACAGAACACGTAACTATTCAAAGTTTACATCGAGTTTATGAATAAAAGGAGAGTTTTGGTAAGTGAGCAAGCTTGGTAATTTTTTTTTTATGTATAACTAAATAATAAAACAAGCCGGTGGTCCACCTAATGTTAAGTGGTTACCTCTGCCTATAATAATGCATTGCCTCACCGAAGACGTCCACTAAGGCTTTTATTTCTCAACATTGTTGACTTTTGACGCAAGAAATACCTTCTGCAATATGAAAATAAAAAAACAACACAAAAATGTCTAAGATTACGACTAAAGAATTTTGAGGTTAAGTTCAATCTAAGCAAACTACCTTATTTGACGTTAAATTCTAATTTCCGAATCCCAACAACGAAAAGTTTTCTAATTTAAATGGCTGATCCTTGTAATTCCTTCCCTAAATTGGATTAGGTTACAATCGAAAACCAATCAAAATACACACCTTCTCGTGACTGGAATTTTAAAAGTTACTCAACAAGTTAGTTTTACAAAACCTATAACGCCGTACTTAATCCATTCAAAAAATAATTTTTAAACCTATTTTACCCGGTGATACGCATTGAATTTCTCCTGTATTTCATAGTCCGTTCGTTCGTATGAGTTAGGCCTGGTACACCTACACACTAGGCGTTTTCAAGCGCGCGCTTTGGTAACGCGCGTTTTTAGAATAAAGAGGTTGTAAGGTGTAAAGCGCGCGCTTAAAACGCCTAGTTTGTACCAGGCTGACAGTTTGACGCACTCTCTGAAACACGGAAGCTATTGAAGATAATATAAGATGATGTTCCTTTGGTCTCATAATACAAGCTCCCATTGGCAATATTACAGAAAGAATTCATAAAAGATTGTTCTAACCTCTGGCAGAAGTTACAAAACTTTGCAGATTTCAAAAGAATGTACGCAAACACTTGTACTGCTGATTTTGTTGCGAGAAATTCGAAATAATTTCAAAGTTTCTTGCAAAGTTTGCAAGCCAATGTTACATCAAATATTCAGAAAGTTACCGGTTTCGATATCGTAGCACTGTTTTTCACGCTATCACATTATGGTAAGGCTAAATTTTTCATCATCATCGTTATATCAGCTAAAGCAGATGACTTATACAGCGTCAGAGGTCACTTTTCACCACCCATATGAACGGGACGTTGTAGTACCTGGGAGATAAATTTAGATGGAGTAGGCTTGACCAGCACCTATACCATCATCTCAGCCTAGACGGCCAAATTTACAGGAAAGACACGGTCGATACATGCGGAACTGACTAAGCCGTGGGTTTCCTCATGATGTTTTCCTCCACCGTTTGAGAGCACTGGAAGCCCCATAGGCTTACAGAGCGACTGGTCTTGCGCGGCTTGCATCACACCCAGAAGTTGATTTAACCTTTGCACTGCTGGTGTCTTCAATTTGAGTTTGATCAATCTAAAATGAAAGCTGCCAACTTTGCTACCCTTATTTTTTTTTAGAAAAAAATGTTAGGTAGAGTATTGACTGTCAATAAAAAGATGGAACGTGAGAAACCAATGCTAAAGGTGGAAATCTCGATATTTCAGCACTGGAGCTATCAATTTACTGGTGCAAAGTTTATTTGCTCCCACCTGCTTGCTTCGTTGCGGAGTTTTCAATAGGAGTTTGGTTGTATCAAAATCTTCTGATCTGTAACTTCAAATTCAATTTCTTTGATTCACTAAGAACTTTTTCACATATAAGACGATCATCTTTAGTATGACTGGCATATGAGCATAGAAGTGAAGAAAACGCGAAGTCATAAGTTTTAGACTAGAATATTTCTCATTTATCGAGTAATCCAACATAAAATTTGACTTCCAGCCTCTAAAATATACATTTCCCTTGTTCCAGGTGAGACAGTGCTGTGTGGGTGAGTGATGTGCTGGTGTTAGTGCACGATGTCGCCGCGGTGGCGCTGGTGTCGGGTCACGTGACAGACACCAACATGGCGGACAGTTCCGCCATTTCCATCATCGAGGGCACTGTCAAGTTCCGCGATGGGAAAAAGGTGAGGCTATCTAATCTAGATGAAACTCCTGAGGGGCGAGTACGAGTTTACAGTGGTTGGCATGGAAACACTGAGCGGATTTTTTGAGAAGCTTGGTCTCTTCAAGCTTCCGCTCAGTGTTTCCATACCAAGCAGCGCAGACCGGTGTGCTGAGCGTCAGACGTATTGCACACTGTTAACTCGTACTCGCCCCTCTGTTCCATATATATTGCTTGGTTAAAGACCGTGGTCGATATACTTAGTGTTGGGTGCTATTATAGTTGATATAGCACCGTGCTTAGCTTACATATTTAATCGATGTGTTGACGAAGGAGTTTTTCCCGACCTTATGAAACATAGTAAACTCATTCCTCTTTACAAGTCTGGAAGTGAAAAAGATCCTGCCAATTACAGACCGATTTCAGTATTGCCTACGCTAAGTAAAATCTTTGAAAAAGTCATTCTTTATTAGCTCATTTCAACCACAACGGACTACTTAATACCCATCAGTTTGGATTTACACGAGGTCGATCCACCACTGATGCTGGCACTATGCTCTTAAAGCACATTTATGATGCCTGGGAAAACTCACAAGATGCCATCGGGGTATTCTGCGATTTGTCCAAAGCTTTTGACTGTGTAAGTCATGCAACCTTAATTTCCAAACTAAAACATTACGGGATTCTTAACCGAGCTATTGACCTTATTCAGTCCTACTTAGCTAATAGAGTTCAAACCGTCGACGTTGGCGGTGAGAGGTCTTCTGGGTCAACCATTGATATGGGAGTGCCACAGGGCTCAATATTAGGTCCCTTTTTATTCCTAGTTTATGTGAATGACCTCCCTTTCTATGTAAAAAATCTGTGTGATATAGTACTATTTGCTGATGATACCTCTTTAATTTTTAAAATTGACAGACAAAAATCTAATTACGATGACATAAATGCATCTTTATCACAAGTACTTAACTGGTTTACTGTTAATAATCTGTTGCTTAATACTAAAAAAACTAAATGTATTAAATTTTCTCTGCCAAATGTTGTATTAAAACCAAGCAATATTGTAATAGATGGAGAGTCACTTAACCTTGTTGATTCTACTACCTTCTTAGAGCTCAATATTGATTCAAAATTGCAATGGGGTCCACACATTGAATCACTTGCTGGTAGACTGAGCTCGGCTGCCTACGCAGTTCGTACGATAAGATGGCTCACTGATGAAGCGACAGCTAGGCTAGTCTATTTTAGCTACTTCCATAGTGTGATGTCTTACGGTATCTTTCTCTGGGGAAAAGCTGCTGATATACAAACTATATTTGTTTTGCAGAAACGGGCCATACGTGCAATTTATAAAATGAAATCACGTGACTCGTTAAGGGAACGTTTTAAAGAAATTAATATTCTCACAGTATTTTCACAATATATTTATGAAAACTTAATGTACACTCATAAACACATAGCTAGTTTTAAGAAAAATAGTGATGCTCATGGTATTAATACTAGAAACAAAAATAAATTATACATTCATAAATTTCGACTACAAAGGGTAAATAAGTCATTCATGGGAAATACTGTACGTTTTTATAATAAGCTTCCTGAAAATGCCACAAAACTTTCAGTGCGGAAATTCAAAACCTACATTAAGAATAATCTCGTGAAGAAAGCATATTATACCTTAGATAACTATATTAATGACAAAACTGCATGGCCCGATGTCGCTCCACCCATCGACAGCTAACTACTCGACTTGCAATGTCAGTGCTATTCTTGTGTTCTATGTATATTTCTCTGTAAAAGGGATCATACAAAAAAACGCTAGGAACCAGGCCGTAGTTTCTTGCCCGTTCTTCTAGGCTCTGGTCGCGTGGAACTGGCACCTAGAATCACCTAGTTATATAAGACGATTCTAAATGATCCTTGTGATTTTATTGAATAAAGAAATTTTGACTTTGACTTAGTATAAAGCCTCTTGCACTTGTTATACCAGCATTCCTAGCCCGTCCGAAAAACAGAAGGATAAATTTTCTGATGATTCAAGAGAAGATCAACTCTTCAATCATCACAAAATGACACCTACTACGGTTAAACTTTTTATACATTATTCAGTGATATATTTTTTGTTTTCATATATAATTCTGTATATACGTTTATCTATCTTGATTTATGCTATGTTAAAAATACTCGATAGAAGCACCTGAAGGGCCGATAGCGCTGTTTGCTATCACACATTGATAGCTTATCGATGTTGAGAAATGTGTCAATCGATAGATAACGTTCTACGATAGCTTCTGGGGAATATATATGCGGAATAAGTAAAGTTACCTACCTAGCTGTTACCTTTTGAAAATTCAGCTATTCTCTCCTTAGTCGGACGCTCATGATAGAGCGGTCGTGGTTATGAGGAGTTCAGCAATAGAGGCTCTACCGATGTGTCTCCATTGATCTCTATTGATGGCATTGTGTGAGCATTCAGTCTTGGTGGAGTGTGTGGTCGTTTTGACCAGGTCTGACCATTTTGTCGGAGAACGACCACGGGATCTCTTGCCCTCTATCTTGCCATGTACTACCTAACCTTGTAATTCTATTACTCAGTGTTTAAAACACCATTTTAAACTAACTTTCACCTGTAAACATAGATAGATAGATAGAAAACTCTTTATTGTACTGCACCGGAAATTAGATATTAAACATAGTTCTATATTAAAGCGAAGTACAATAACATAGATATTTTTATTACAAAAGTAGCTATTGAACGCTCAGTAGTAATGCTAGTAGCGATCACAAGTTGTAATCGTTGAACCCAAATAAAACAACAAATTCAAATCAGTAGAATTTTATTCGTTTTTGAATATTTGTTTTCAAAATTAGGTTACTTTAACTGTTCATTGTAATATAACCAAAAAACTGGACAACAAACACAGTTCGGGCCTTAATGTTTATCAGAAAATTGACGACGTACTTAGTAACTAATAGTAGTAATAGTTTATTTACCAAAACACTAGTTAGAAATAAAACATAGGTAGCAACAAAGGTAGGTACAAATAAATCTTACTTAGGTTTACCGGCGAAGGCCAAACTAAGCGTTCAGCTTTTATTTTGGACTTCGAGTACAATTACCAAGTGTGAAGTTCCTGACAAGAGAAAAAGAGGAGAAAGTGAACTAGTTGGTAATCTATATCGGGGAGAGACAAGAACTGGGATAAGCAACTCCAACCCTGATCACCATCTAAATTTTATTTAAAATTTACAAATAAAACTTATCTTACACTACGAGCAATAGCTTCGGTAGAATACCAGCGTCTGCTGCTAAAGCAGGAGGCATAATGCTGAGTCGAAGCCATTTTGTTGCCGTAGTAGCACAGGCTACTACTACAGGAGTAGCACACATACATACACATTAGTCACTGTACCTACACATTTACAAATTACTCACTATAAGTCAGTTGTCTAAATTTTTCATTTCTGCAGTGGTATTCCAATCTCAGTTGAACTGCAAAGTTTTAAAATTTTAAATCATGGTCAGTTCATACTAACTCTTAGTTATTCTGTGACTAAATAGTGACATTATGATGTCATTTAATTTGTTTTCGCGCATATTTTGCTGTCAAGTGTCTAAAAAGAATGATGAATGAATGAAGAAATTACACTGGGCAGTGAAATATAACTTGTCAGCAAAAGATTGAAATACGGGGGCTGTTTTCTTTTTGTTTTATTTCTGTGTGTTTTTAACCTATACAAATAGTATGTTGTGTTGTAGTAAATAAAAAAATGTCTGTCTATCTGACATTTTCCGATCGACCGAGATCTGGCGTCAAAACATGTGTGTAAACATAATGACATGTGACCTACAAAGAAATGGTGACAATCATGTGCTGTTATTGATGTCATGTTCGTTTATATTACGTGCTCATTATTTTGCGTAGGTATGGATGGATGCTGAATTTCTTGCAACTGAGCAATAAGCTTTTTTGAAATGCAATTGTTTCGACCTTTCGACAGATAGTGGGTAAAAAAATGCTGCAATTTTAAAAAGGAAATTGCTGTAGCTCTATTTAATATTATTATAGCACAGATAATATAAATATTATAGCTAGCAACCTGAAATGGCAATAATTGCTGAGTAAAGATAATTGATTGTGTTTAAGAAATGCGAAAGTTTGAATGTTTTTATGTAATCACAGCAATTTAACTGAAACTTGGTTCGGCTTGTGATTGCTTCGGATTAGAATTTAGAAACTAGTAAGACTTATGTTATTACTATTGCCTTTGTACATACCATAATTAATTTCTACGGTATGACACTAAAATTATAGCTCACAGGTCACGTAAAGTACGCACAATCTTTATCCCTCTGATGTTAGGTGCAACAAACGATTGCGTATGTACTGTTGTGCGGGAAAATTTGCATACCTTTAATTACCTAAAAATGGGTTCTGCGCAGATACTTCAGTGGGACAAGGATCCGTTGTAAGTTGTGACACACCTACTTATAATAACTTATCCTTTTAAAAATCTAGTCAATGAAATGAATTGAAACAGAACAGCAAGTGATCTTACGGTCGTACAGAGTTTATAAGTGCGTGGCTATATTTCCTACCTAGATAGTAGATAGGTTAGGTAGAGTAGAGTAGGTACCTAGTTCACTTTTCACTCGTAGAACTTTAAGTTTGACCGATCTATGCAAACAAATGATTCACAACTTCCGTCCTTTACCGCACTGTGTGGTTTCCTATTCATCATAGATAACGAATGTAAACTTTGCAAATGCTAATTCTAATTATTTTAAACATAGGTTTTTTCTAAATTCACTCTTCCACGACAAGTCTCTTATATTTATATGTACTAATGGTCATTATCACTAACAAGATGGCCCAGCGTCACTTCGAAAACTAATATCTTTCAATGCCTTAAGGATCTCTATCCTAGCTTCAAACTTCTGCTTATCATTCAACTTCCTAAACGTCGGTATTAGAGACATTAGGAACTGTTTATCCTCATCCTCTTCATCCTTTTTCAAATCCTTCTTCACGTTTTTCAAATACTCTATAACTTTTCCATCAGTGCTTTCACTTTGGTTACTCGCGTGCGATTTTTCTTGTTTCCTTATAGGTTCAAATGCTTGGGCGTACGTTTCTGGTGCTAACTCTAAAGTCACTTCGTGTTCAACATCGTACGCTTCGGTCTTTAGATTTACCAGTGGATCGTAATCCTCATCAGAATCTTCAGCTTTACTTTCCTCATCTCCTTCTTCGTCATTTTCAAGGAGAAAACTAAGTTTTTTGAAGTAACCATACATTTTTCTCGGTTTTATTGGGAGATTCTGCTTCCGCTGCAGCGCTTCTTGCTTCTGTAGAAGTAGTTCTCGACCGAAGCACGTTCGCAAGTTCTTCCAACGTCTTTGGATTTGGTACACTGAAAAGAAAATAGACTTTACAGCGACCACAAAGTATTCAATATTGAACATAAAAACATAAAGGCTGCATCTAACTATATAAGGCTATGAGTAGGTTTCTAGATTTGTTTCCTCCTAACTAAACTAATTAAAATGAATTTATCTCAAACTCCAAATACCACACAACTAAAAGGGATTTTAATGGCTTTAAAACATGACCCTTGTCAGTTTGTTTGTTTGACAGATGTTCAAAGATTGAATGAGAGTTACTATTATGGTCAGGAGTAACTAATGATTTCGGCATTCCTGACTTATTTGCAAAATACCCGACCTACAAATACAAAGTAGGTTTTAGAATTGCAAATTCTCAAAATGCGATCCCACTACATTAGGACAGTCACTTTTCACTAAAAAGCGCTAAATAATGCTCAAAATTATTTAGTAAATTGCTACGAATGTAGAACAAACAACACCTAAGTAGGTATATTGTATTGCCTACCTGTCATTAGACGTTGCGTACCTACTGCGCGATAAACAGTAACGTACTTACTACCACGTAAGATAAAAGTATTGTTTGTGAATACAACCACATTAAATAAATAAATAAATATAAATATTCATGGACTATACACACAACGCCCTCTAGTCCTAAACTAAGCAAAGCTTGTGATATGGGAACTAGTTGGCTGATAGAATACTTATATACTTTTTTTTTGTAAATACATACTTATAATACATAGTAACACCCAGACATAGAACAAACATCTATGTTTTCCACGCACAAATGTTTGTTCTCGGTGGGGATCGAACCCACGACCCACAGCACGGAAGGCAGAGCCATTACCGACTGAGCTGTGACGCCTGTCACATTATTAGAATACCAAGCCAAAACATTATTATTAGAATCATTTACATACAAACCTTTTGTAAAAACAAATCTGTCAACTTGACCTATTTAACTTGACCGCCGCTGTCCTTGAAATCGATCAGAGAAAAACAAACAACTCACCAAATCCGACCCTATCCTGTGGCTTCAGTTGATCCCAACTCGTCATAACGTCGCGTGCCACTTCGTGCCAAATCTTAGGCTTATGATTCGACTTGTGGAAATACGTTGGATCACTCTTCTTGTAAAGCGCTGGATGACGCTTCACTGCTTTTATCAATAACTCCGTATCGATCATTATGTTTGATGATTCCATGGTCACTTGTCGGAATAAAAATTGACGTGCGTTCTGGCGCGAAAACGCTGGGCGACTAAAGATGGAGTCGGTGGCGATAGTAGCGCCATCGTTGCGCAACTGTCTGCGCAATAGTAGTATGTGTGTGAGGCTGAAATGTGTGGGATATTTTGGTGACATTCTGACAGTTAATATTTTGACATTGAATGTGGAATCGACTTTTTCCCAAACATGCTTTTTTCGCTTCTAGGTAGATATTACATTAAATATTATTATAGATATCTGTTGCGTCGTAAAAACAGTACTTACTAGTAAGCAACTTCACATAGACTTACAGTTTTGGTACCTAATCACAAGAAAGTGTTTCTTAGAAGTTAAGTTAGCATTTTGTGCGTGGTAACTTATTTTTTTTTATTGCATAGCTGTAATGCAAATTTTGACCAAATTGTTGTATTTTGTCAAATTAATGTAGGTATAGCTCCATAAAGAAATAAGTCGCGCAACAGACGAAACTCGCAGAAATGTCAAATCATTGTCACCCTATTCGACCTACAATCAACTCGATATTATCCACGTGCGAGAGCGAGGCAGATCTGTTACGTCATTAAGTTAGAAAGAGACAGTACCAACGAGTCCGGCAACTCCCGGCCGACCTTTGCCGAAGCCTCGACAATGTAAACTATAGTTGCTTCACTCCGATTCTTGTTGTCTGCTATTTATTTCTGGCCGCGCTGATTATTTTCGTGATAATCTGTCGTGGTAAAGGTTTATATTAATTTTATTAGGGTTGTACGCAGAAGAGTGATTTCAAAAGCGACTAAAAATAAATAATTGTTTAGTTTTAAAGTTTCTTATTTCTCCTAAAGCTTCGAACAATAATTTATAAGTTACAAAACTGGAAAAACCGACTTCAATTCGACTACCAGCTTCATCAACAGATGATGATGATGATGATGATGACAGTTCATTGGGAATGTTCTAGTCACTATAAACACCACATAAAAGTCACATGAAATCAAAATACGCAATTCCGTGCACGTGGTGTTGTTTCTTTAGAGGAACAACTGGTGGGTTTTTGCTTTTCTCCAATTAAATGCGGTTTGAATGTACAAACTGGGTTTATTGACAAATTTAGAAAAATGTAAAAATTTAGGTGTGCACCACAAAGGGTCATCGTTGCTAGCAGTAAAATGGTAGGCACTACGCCGCAACTTGGCATATTTTTCAGTTATTTCTATTTATAACCCAAACTACTGAACCGATTTTGATGAAAATTAAATGGGACCAATCTGGAAGTATATCCTTTTAGATAAAAAAAGAATTTTTGCAATCAGTTCATAAATGACGGAGTTCTGAGGTTACAAACATTAAACAAAAAAAAAAACACGGCCAAATTGAGAACCTCCTCCTTTTTTGAAGTCGGTTAAAAAACTGAACTATTTTAGTGTGTAGTTGAGTTACCTGTAATGTTAATATTGATTATAATGATTTATTTTTCTTTTTTCTTTTTTCCAGTGGAAGTCGCGATGGTGCGTCATGAGAAAGTTGTCTCCAGTTGCAGGTATATAACATTCCTTAGTTTGTGTTTAATAGAAGAATGCTAGGTTACAAGCAAAATAAAGCCTTTCTTCCATTACACACATCTCAACATCATCTCATTTATCCACGCGTTAAGCAATTTTTTCAAAGCACTTGGCACCAAATACCTACTCACATATATTTTTCCCATATCATATTTATTTAATATGAACTCGCAGGGTGACTGACGATACAGTTCCTACAAACCATGCCCTATTATTACAATCCCCAACAAATTGTCAACTGTTCTACCCACTCTAGACATTAACTCCTTATCAAAAGTTCCAACTTGTTCCGTAGCTCTTTTATTCGACTTAGCTTAACTTCAAGTTAGGCTAACTTGAACTTATCTATCAGCCCGAAAGTTGAAGACAGTCCCGGGTCCCAGGAGGCCTTCACTGAATAGAAAATGAACAAAAACTATTTAACTATTACCCTCAATTTTTGTTTGGATCGTGAAATAAAAAGTAAAAAAACTATGTTTAAAAGTATTTTATTGATTAAGTAAACACTAAGTACAAAATAATAATTGAACAAACCTCGCTTTTTGTTTGAAATTTTAATGATGTGCCAATCTATTCTGATCGTTTTAGCTAGCAACAATAAATAATTTTTTTGGTTATAAAATAAAAGATTGAGAAGGAGCTTATATCTCATCAACTTAATCTTCAAGATTTGATGAAAATAAACGAACTTACTTCATCAGAATCGAGTTACAACTTCCTAACATTATTCTCAACTTACCTGCGTCAAAGCCAACTTTACCTCATTAATCCAGCCACGCGAATATCAACCTTATGCTCAAGGAAATAAGATGTAAGCAGATGAGGTTAATTTATACAGAAAATGATGAGTCATCTCTCACAGAGAACCTACCTTCATTGTGATTGTTCTTTTAAGTTTGAGAGGAAGCGAGCCTTTCTCAGAAGCCTTCGTTTTAAATAATAAATTAGGTACCTACTTAAGTGGCAAGGTCGTGTCTAGTTTAATCTAGACTAGACAGAGGTTACCTACTTTCAAATAAGAATGTTACTGACTATTGTTAAATTGATTTATCGTTATTTTATTTAATAAAATTATACTTATAATACAATTATAATTTAGTAAAAAAAAGATAACACTGGTCGTCCCTTATTACGCAATTCACGACACGTCCAGTCAATATAATAAATAAATAAATATTCATGGACATTTCACACGACGCCCTCTAGTCCCAAACTAAGCAAAGCTTGTAATATGGGAACTAGATGCTGATACAATACTTATATACTTTTTTTTACATACATTGGCATTAACGGCTGAGAATCTTATTTCGTGTCGTTTGACAGCTGAGTTATTTGCACTTGTCGCAGACCTGTCGCAACTTACATATAATAAGTCGGATTAGTAGTATAACTGGTTGTTTAGATTATTCACAAATCCGAATGAATGAATGATTATTGTACACAAAATCATTGACTGTATGACCCATTGATTGATCGTCGCATTGGTACCGTTATGCAAAGACCAATGGCCAATATTAGTTGATAGAAGATCAATATTGACAATACTGGTTGGAATAAATTAGTCTCGACAACAAAAAACCGTCTGCCACCTGTTGCAATGCAAGACAACAATCAATTGACTTTTTGTATTCATTAAACGCTAATTTAACGTTTCAAGTTGATATTTTTTGCAATCCTTATCCACATCCCTTGCAACTTTATTAAAAAGTAATTTTAAAAACAATAAATAATTATTGATTAATTTTTAAATTACCTATGATATGGTAACTAAAATAATTGTAGCAAAATTTTTTATTAATTTATGTTTATTTTTTTTTAAATCTACTTACCTAAACCATCGATTCCGATTTTTTTTGTTTGTTCCACGAATTTTGGGATATCATTGTCGCCCTAGCCGGACGGCAGTATACAAGATGTTATTTATGATTATTGAATTAATATTTTCAGGTTATTTCACAAATTAATAATTAGTTACTTAAATATCGTGTGTATGATGTCATATCATCAATAAAGTCCAGTTTGCGACTAGTCAAGGCGAACTACTGGTGATAAACTCCTAAAGTTTTTTAGGAGGTTCTTGGTAGTTTGTGGGCCAAAAAATTTTCACTTTCTTTTTAAACCTTACATGAAAGTACCTAGACTCCAACAGGTAATCGCAGGTAACGTACGTTTTCTAGTCCAATTTTTTTTAAATATTTATTTAGTTTTATGTAGGTACCGGTTTTAACTAAAATAATACACTATAACTAAGTTAGGTAATAAAGAGTTTATTTTAGAAGGAAGTTTAATTCTAATTTCGAAATGTTGAACGCCAAGGTAACAATCATCAACGTAAAAAGTTTAAACCGTATTTTTCTTTTCTGAAAAAATAATTCGCAAAATAACCCGAAAATTATAAGCTTATTTTAATTAGCTTTGAGCGTGATAATTAAGATTTTACACAAAGATAAGTAATTCTACTCCATAATGAAGTCCGCTTGCATAATTAGGCGTTGTTTCAGAAATCTCGGTTTTGTTTGAGTAAGAAACATTGTTGTTTTTAATTTTTCTATTTGAACTCATAAACATTTTTTGGTACCTACTTAACATTTTAATTCCTTTATCAGATTTCATCCCAAGCTCCCTTTGGGTTCATCTTGCATAATACTTATTACTTCTATATAACTTATATTCGAGTATTTAATTTTACATTCCAAATGTATTGCGGCGTTTCTCGAATGTGATTTTTTTTTAAATTACCTGTTAAAATCAACAGATTGTCTAGTAACGATTTTGTGTGTACGGTCAAACTGTACGGTAAAATCACAGATGAAAATAGACCTTAGTGTTGAGTATAGAGAGTTCACAAAACAGATAAATACATCAGTAAATACTTTAAACGGCCTTATTGCACAAGGTACAAGGACCTGACTGAAATAGACGACTCGCTCTTGACATATTAATATCTGTCTACAAACAAATGCATGGGCAAAGATTTACGTACAGATAGGACAGTTCATAAAAATAGCAAAAAAAATTATCCATGCAATTTACTGCTGATGACGCAGTGTAAAATTATGTACCACTCTCTAAGTATTCCAAAAATTACTTTTTGCACATGTTTTACAAATTTTATTGCCTATAGGTTTAGATACAAGAAAATGTGATCGTCAACTCAATCTGCATCATGTGGGTTTACCAACGTCACTTATTAACTTTATATAAAGTAAAAACATGGTATACTGCTTCACTGTCGAATAGTATTAAGCTATTTTGAATATGCCAAAACTATAAAAATAAATACACGCAGTTGACTGACATCATGTTTTGCCTAATTTAGCGGTTGCTATTTCAGTATGCAAATTGTATGCGATCATATCGTAACTTTGTACGTTGAGTGATAATATTTGTTTGCAAAATAAGGCAAGTTTTGTAGGTGTTTTACTTGCAACAATAAAATTCAACAAAACATTTATTCTACTTACCGCTAAAAATTACGAAAAATTACTAAAAAGATTGATATTTGTAATTTTCCTTTTAATATAATATTGTGTAGATAATGTACTATTTAAAATTAGTATTAATAAATAATTGGGGGGAGGCACTTGCTTAGCAGTGGGACACAATATAATAATAATTAATTAATATTAAAAAAAAATTAGTAAATAGACTTATTTACAATATTGACATAATTAACTTGATAATTACCTATTTATTTATTTAGCATCGTCACTTACCATCAGGTGAGATTGCGGTCAAACGTTTGTCTATAATGTATAAAAAAATATATTTTAACACTAACAAAATACAACCGCACTTATTAAAAATCCAACATAAAAGGTATTATTTTTATTACCAACGCTTTTTTTACCTTTTTGGACAATGACAGTTAGCTGTAAGCAATTGGCACGCCTCTTCTATTCCACCTACCTGATCTATGACCCAAATAGCTTTCCAAGAAACAAAACTGACATCAGCTTTCGAGAAATCTCATAAGGTGCGATCGGTTGAACAACGTTTATTAATAGTACTTGGTATTGGAATTGTGATCTAATATCATGAACCTAAACGATAACGTGTAACAGTAGTGTTGCCAACATAATATTATTTGGTTCGATCGCTAGACTCGATCGTCTTTCTCGACCGAACGGATTCTGTTCGGTCGAGAGAGGAAATTAAGTATATTTAAAGATTTGCGTCCCTAGAGATTCTCATACAAAACTGACAAAAAATCTATATTTTATTATTTGAGTCATATAGAAGCAAAGGTAGCAACATCCATGTCTACTAAAATGACGGTAGGCATTTTTTTTTTTGTTTTCTTTGCGTGTAGTAGCAGAATAGTAATTATGAGTTACAATAATAATAACCAATGATGTTATTATCAGATATACCACCACCAGAATTACTGAATAAACTTTCTATTTTCCAAAAATAGGAAATACAATTTGGATGAAAAAAAAAATGGGATGTTGCTACCTTTGCTTCTATATGACTCATTTATTTATCGTCACGGTAGCGTATTCGAAATACACTGCACGGTGACGCTACAACATTCAGCAGTCGAGCTGAAGTAGACGCGCAATATGACTCAAATACGACTTACGTAACGTGGTCATTGTCAATTTTGTGTATGCTTGTCTCTTGAACAATAAGTCACATGACCATTTCATGTAACGTTTTCTAATGAGCCATTCTCTAGCGTTTGTAGGATATCAAGATGGATGGAAGGGTTGGACTGACTTGGACTCAGCCCCCGTATTCCAATCTTTTGCTGTCAAGTTATATTTCACTGCCCAGTGTAATTTCTTCAGGTCACGTGGTACAATTTTGTATCACGTGATCATTCTTCAGGTCTTTTTAGACACTTGACAGCAAAATATGCGCGAAAACACATCAAATGACGTCATAATGTCACTATTTAGTCACAGAATAACTATGAGTTAGTATGAACTGACCATGATCTAAAACTTTGCAGTTCAACTTCGCAGTTCAACTTTGATTGGCATACCCCTGCAGATCATGCAAACTCCTCTCAGTCATCAAAAGTAATGGAAATCATATGTATGAGAGTCATAAAATCAGGATCCATATTCACACGGCCATAAAGATAACAATTATTATAAATTCAGCCTATCAAACAGATATTCAATACAGGCCGTTAAACCTAGTTATATTATAAGTTTAGCTTTCTATAAAACAGCGGCCGTGATATTACGTTGAACACTTGACGTTAAATAAACTTCGTAAACTAAACTTATAAATTATTTGTTGAGCTGTCTAGTTTTTTTTGTCTTACCAACCAAGATGTAGCTACGCTTTTTAAGCCCTGATATTTTCTACTGCTTCTCATCATACGGCCGTGATGTAACGGCCACCACCATCAATAAAACAGAGACATCGAACAGAGAAAGCACTTGAACGCCAGAGCTAACCTAACACAACAAGGTCTTTGTCTGTCCGTCTGTTTATTGAGACCATATCCGGGTCCACACTTCCTAGATTGTAATCCCTACAGCAGTTAGTTGTTGAAACCATGGATAGTATCGCGGCCTAGTTATTACTAGATGAACAATTGAGATTGTAAACGTAGAACGTAGTGATGTATTTTTAACACAGATATTTTATCGATTTATCGATATTCTATTCGTCTCAATGGGACTAGATACCGATAGTCCGAAACTAAAATAACTTTAAATTAAAAGCCTTTATAGTTTGTTTGGAATTAGATAATCTAACTTGAATTAAAGTTGGATTTTCACGATCACTTTCCAGCGACGCAATTTGTTTTGATCTAAACAACACGTAAATCCCCGACATTTATAAAAAAAAGTTAAAGCGAACTTAAATCCCAAACAGCATTCGCCTCATGACCTCCAATTAAAGTTTATCGCCCACATTATCGAAGCAAAAGTTTCAACGAACTGGGTACCTTGCAAATTCTTGTTCTAGACATCTTGCAGCTAAATGCCGGACCATTTTAACTTTTATTGCGACGTGATAAGAATAATTTAGTGTTGCATGTTTGAAGAGCTTTTTTTTCTGCCATATTTGTGCGCGGAAACCTAAATGATAACGACTTGTTTTGAATAGAGATGGGACTTTTTAAATGGGAATGCACAAATTACCATAAATGTTGACCTCTCTGTTGCTACCTTATGCCACTGAATGTTTTTGCTGATAAGAGCTGATAGGATCTTCTGAATAAAAGTTTTGCAAGAGAATAAACAAAAGTTAGTTGCGTATTAGTTTCTTCATCATCATCATCAACATGTGTAGCCTTCAGTCGTAAATTTTCGAACGCAGGCCTCTCTCAACTTTTTCTATGCCGGGCGGCGGGCTGTGTGTAATCTTGACACTCGTATAGTAAACTCTAAAAGAGAGGTTACCCAACCATTTTGGTAGCAGAATTAGGTAGTTTGAGATCATCCCCTTTTTCTAGAAATATTCTACTTTATTATGCTGAAAACTCAAGATGCTCAGGGTGACAGATCTGAGTGACAGAAGGGAATATTCCCTGTGATTTACTCAGAATGGTCTTCAGATATTGATTATTATGTTAACATCATTATCGCGCCTTGATTTTAATTAACAAAAGTATATTCTTTACTCAGGATAAAAAAATCCAATTATCCTAATTGGTAACCACTTAGGTAGGTACTTCAGTCTAAATAATTTTCCCAAAGCCTGTTCTGAAACATAAATGTAAAACTATCGATAAAATTTATCGACACTATCCCAACTCTACCAGAGCAAAAAGGTGTTTATAATGTTTGTCCGGCGACAGGTGGAGTGGAGACGTAGTTTTTGTCTTGTTTGCATACGAACGAGATAAACGCAATGTTTTTTATGTACTTACCTGTATATTTTTAAATAATCCCACGGTATCTTGGAAAGTAACTTTATTTTAAACTATTATAAATAGATTTGTACCTACTTTCACACTACCTAAAAATTATGTGTAGTGTATATCTAATAATATAAGTGCACATAATTATGTTTTAGCGTAAGAGGAATCTTGACGTGTCATGTTTGCATTCGTTATATCTTTGCAACGATTGTAGTGCCATTTAGGCAGCAGCCGTTAACGCAAAAGGCACTATAAATATCAATGTTAAAAGTTATCAAAAAGTATTTAGAACTCGTCCAAATGGAAACCTTTAAAAACTTATTCGGTAACAAAATACTACAAAAACTCGAGTTCAATATGTTGTTGATAAAAAATCTACGAAAACGCCGCTGTTGTGAATCGTAATACCTGGTATTAAGAGTCAATAACATTGTTATTATTGTCCCAAAATGAACACCTCAGGAAGTAGTCTTGATTTTTTTCTGATTCGATTCGATTGTCATAGATTGTGTTACAATATTGAGGTACAAGTTTTTTGAGTTTATAAGAAATATAAAGGAAATATTGGACCAGAACTTTATCAGTTTATTTAAGTAGCAGTAGCGACATTTATTTGACTATTAGTAAAGATTAGTTTAGTGAAGAGGTGGGTGGTCTAGTGCGGGAGTGATCTCTTTCAACTGGTTGGAGACGTTGGAGTATCCTGTTTGCGAGTTTGATGAAAGAAACAACTGCCCCCGTATGCCAATCTTTTGCTGTCAAGTTATATTTCACTGCCCAGTGTAATTTCTTCAGGTCACGTGGTACAAAATTGTACCACGTGATCATTCTTTTCAGACACTTGACAGCAAAATATGCGCGAAAACACATCAAATGACGTCGTAATGTAACTATTTAGTCACAGAATAACTATGAGTTAGTATGAACTGACCATGATTTAAAACTTTGCAGTTCAACTTTGCAGTTTAACTTTGATTGGCATACCCCTGCAGGTCAATCGGTAATAGCTCTGCCTTCCGTGCTGTGGGTCATGGGTTCAATCCACACTGAGAACAAACATTTTGTGGCTAGCATAGATAGCCATGTATTTATTTTTTTCTACCTGAAACCTCAAACAGGTAGATATTGTTTTTATATGTACATAATAAAAAAATACTTTTGTTTAAAAAAACAACAATTTAAGTATTCTTCAGTAATCTAGTTCCCATATCACAAGCTTTGTTTAGTGTCCATCAATATTTATTATTATCTTTTGCGTTGAAAAATATAATTCTTAGGGCAAGATGAATGCAGATTCTGCTGGCCATAATCTAGTAAATACAAGCAAGGTATTTCTCCCCTGTATTCATAATCATAAAGTACTGTTTACACGATCAATCCTGTAAAATTCGACGAAATGATAATGATAAGAGCCATTCTACATGCATAATATTAGCACTTTGCATGGTATAGTATACTTACATACCTATACTTCATATCAGTTTGAGTACTGACGCAGGACTGACACGGTTTGAGTGATTGAGTGCTTGATCTATGTAACACAATCACACTAATGACGTCACTAAGTGTGACGTAAGCCGAATTTATATATACCTCGAATCTATGTATCTTTACACAAGCAAATTGTTCTCTGAACAAAAATCTGTTGGTTTCTTACAAGTCTGTTACAATTTTTCATTATTCACATGAGACCTAACTGTAAATATTAAGTGACTCTTGTGGCAACGCATTTAGGTTCATAATTCAGCTTATTATACACTCGTGTACTTTACATTACCACACTATATTGTTTTTTACTTTACATTTTTTTTTTCAATCTTTGCAAACATTTTTTATGACTAAAAACAATGTACTTTTACGATATTATTACATATTTAGCATAAAACAAACCTTTTTGTTCCATGTGACAAGTTATTTATCTTGCTGATGGCTCCGAGCGAGTGTACTGAGAAAGCTAGCTTTCTAGCGCGCTTAGAAACAATACTGTATCTACGAATACCTGTATCTACGAATACCTGTATCTACACCAATCTATGTTTATTCCACAGATTATAGAATGTATCTACAGATATAGTGTATAGCCATTTTTTTGGCATGGATAAAAGTGTACCATAGTGGAGTGCTTTGTGTCATTTAGTCTCTGGCCATTGACACGTCCAATGCCAAACATATTTTTATACAATTATGCCGACGTGTGTGGTTCCCACTTGCAAAAATTGGCCTGGGTCTAAAAACAAAGTAGATGGGATTACATATCATCGGTAAGTATCACATTTGAGTCTCTATTTGATAAGGAATCATCAATTTAAAGAAAAATGACCATCAATTCAATAATGTTGCAAACAACACCAACACTTTTTTTCCCAACAAAATTTATATTAATCTCTATGTGACTACACATCAGTGTAGTGTTACTATGTGACTAGACATAGGTATTTCAATAGATATTTTTAATCATAGAGCGCTACATTTGTTATTTTGAAAAAATATTTATGTAATTTTAGGTTTCTTGTTGACATACTCAGACGAGAACAATGGACAAAAATCATTCAAAAAACACGTCCTGAGTCTTTCCTTAACTCTATTAAAATTTATAAATATCTATTTCAGTACCTCCTACTTAGGTACCTAAGCAGCATTTACAAAAAAAATTACCCCAAAAAATTGGGAAATAGTTTTGTAGGTGCAACATTGGGCTGCGGAACATCATGCGCACGGGAACATTTTTATAGCATTTTGGTGACAAAATCCTTCATACAAATTATGTCAAATGCGGCTTCTTGTGTTTTCTTTATTCTAAGGTTTATTCTTACAATTCTTAGTATCAAGCATCGATTTTCATCCAAATAGTTAATTAATACATAATGAAAAGTGAAAGCATTTTCGAAATCCTAGACTATTTTTAAATTTACATATTATTCAGTACAAACAATAGCATTAGTCTAGTCTAGATTTTAAAACGCAAGAAGCCTTTAGTCTAGACTGGAACATATTTATTGTCTGAATTTCAGGTCACCGTACTCGACTTTCGTTCGTTTTCACTCGTTTCGTTACATTGTTAATAAGCACTTTCTATTAGTATACTAATTAGGTAGGTACCTACTTAATTAACTAATTAGGCACTTTTATTGTTTGTGTAGATTAGATAAATTAATTGAATGTAGACAGCAAAAAGTATTATTTGAAATAGTGTTTAGTCAAGTCGAGTCATTGAAATCTCGTGTTCTGTGATTTGAAATATAGGTAGGTATATTAAACTAGCAGTTACCCGCGACTTCGTACGCGAGTACAGGTTCCGTGTACATTATATTATCTGTGTATTATTATTATCTGTGCGTGTGCCGAGCGGATACTTTGAGAAAGTTAACATTACACCGAACCCGTACTCGAATGTCAACGCTAGTCGGTAGTACTACGCCCTGTCAAACTGACGTGACATGATATCATCCTCTTGCCAATTGGCGCTGCTAATCCTGTTCGTTTCTTTTATCCTGTAGATCCAGTTAATTATTCGGGATAAAAAGTAGCCTATAAGTATGTCAATCCAGGTTACGAACTATATGTATTATATGCCAAGTTTCATCCAAGTTGGTTCAGTAGTTTTGACGTGATTGAAACACAAACATCTAAACATTCGCATTTATAATATTAGTAGGATTTAAGTCTGTGGCTGACCACTATCTGTCAAATCAAGCCAACTCTGGAAAAAAGAATACTTTGAATTCAAAAAGGTTTATGTCCAAACCTGTTGCAAGGAGGTTGCAAGCTGAGTCTGTCTGTATCCAATGACCACCTGCCCGCAGTGCACATCTGCTGGGATTCAGGTTTATACAGGAAGTTGACTTTATGCCTTATTAGCTTGTGGGAAAAATCTAGACTGGGGTTTTATCGTTATTGTTGAGTTAGATAGAATAAATAAATATTCATGGACATTTCACACAACGCCCTCTAGTCCCAAACTAAGCAAAGCTTGTGAATACACTCGGTGTTTTATAATAAAATCTAAGTATTTTCTATCTACCGACTTCTTATTGCAGTCGAAAAGAACGTGATTTCAAGAAATTACCTAGTTTTTAACCAACGTCAAAAAGGAGGTTATCAAGTTGGCTGTATTTTGTAAGAAAATTTTATGGGCACCACGAAAACAATTCCCATTCAGACACCACGTTTAGCTAGCTAGACCTACCTATAACACAAAAATAAGTATAAAAAGTTACTCCCCTCCCCCCACCTTCTATATCAGTAATGTTCGACTGACAAGCAAACAAAAAAAAAGGGTTCTCCACCAATCCGTAGAAAATTAACTTACGAGTTTTCTATCAGACATTATAAAAATTTTATCGAATTTGAACCTTATTTATCTAGCCATTCATTGTTATAATCTACATTGCAATAGATAAATCCAATCTCACGTCCAACTAAACGGTCACACACTGTCCACACACGACGTCGAAACAATTAAGTCACGCCCAACGTTAAAATAGAACTTAAGCGGATGATTCCACCCAGCACTTAGTCTAACTAACTCCCTAACAAGTTTACAAGTTGCCGACATCTCAAAGGAGTACATAATGGAATAACAAACTTTACCTCTACCTACCCTTTGCTGCAGAACAGATTATAAAAGCTTAAAATAAGTACACTGGACGTAAAGAGGTGACAATTTATGGTAAACATTTTGAAGTGTGTTTCTGCCTAATGGGTAGGGTTGGTGCAGTGGCCAAGCTTAGAGACTTACCTACTTTATTATTATTGTTTGTACTTGTTTTTGTTCTTTGAATTAGGTACAACAGTTTCTTAAAACTTAAGACACCTTTTTTGTGCTTTGAATAATAAATACCAACTCTAAAATACTTACTGCAAAGTGAAAACTTAGTTGTAAAAACTTTGCCCGACTACTTTTATATACAGACCGTAAAAGTTTGAAGACAAAGCAGAGGGCTAAAAGTAGGGTGCTAATAAGCGCTGAAATTTTACTTTAGTTTTGAAAGAAAAGCAGTGTAAGAATTTTTTCAGCATTATTGGCAATCATAGATGTGTGGCAATCATAAATGTTTGTTCTATATCTGGGTGTTACTATGTAATATAAGTATGTATTTACAAAAAAAAAGTATATAAGTATTCTATCAGCATCTAGTTCCCATATCACAAGCTTTGCTTAGTTTGGGACTAGAGGGCGTCGTGAGAAATGTCCAAGAATATCTATTTTGACATTATGTTAACTCACAATATTTCTATCTATGTCTGGTTTTGCTTGACTAAAGATATATCTGTTATCCATTTGACGTTAATCTTTATCTAACCTTTACTAAAAGTTAAAAATTGGGTTCGATTGTTATTCGTGTTATTTTTAAAACAATATAACGTAAGTGGCAGCCCTGACAACAGGCGCCGGCGCAGCATGCCTGCAGCTACATACTCCACCTGTCAGCTGATCCATTATACAAGCAGTTTAGCTTGCTTTCATAAACAATGTTAGCTCTTAATAATAAACTTTCTTTTCTTCATGTATGTTGACGCTGACTTACATTATTGGTAAGCTTTGTTTTATCTAACCTATGTCGTCCCACTGATGGGCAAAGGCCTCCCCCAAACCCTTCCACTTATCCCGGTCTTAATAAGGTATTAAGCTTATTTTTATGATTAAAATCTACACGTATCTTGTTCACATATTTATAATTATCGAGTTCCTACACATCCACCATGTTACATGTCCTTTATTTGATGATATGCAAGATAATTTTATTATTTTATAAATATGGGGTTCTAAAACAATTATTTTTAAAGAGATGTAAGTACATGAAATTATGGTTAAGCGGGGGGTGGGGGTAGGGGGGGGAGGAAGTTTGTAATCCTCTTCCCATGGACATCTTTATATCTCTTGAAGTGGATGAAGTAAGCCACGAGCTGATAATGAACTTAATGTACTGACTACTACTTGATAGTAAATCTATCTTCAAAAGAACTTATACATATAAACTAGAAAGGAAACTCATAAAATAATAATATATGAGGTAGGAACGAGTTAAATCAAGTTCGTAAGAACTATGGAAATTAAACAGAAAGGATACTAAAATAATAAAACAACGAATATACCGATAACTTATTTATGACACAAAGAAGGAGGTCTTTTAATGAATCTTAAACAAGTAATAGTAATTAATTATTCAAAACCCGATAGAGGTGCATTAAATTAAAACGATAATAAATACCTACTTGAAGTAACAAACGGGTACAAGGCTGTCGTGCACATAAAAGCACATTAACTATAGTCTAGTCGTCGTTTAAGGCTTGGTCTGTCTCATTCCCTTTCAGTACAACAGTGACCCCGGAACTTGTGAACCAAAAGACAGGTGAGTCAAATTATCTCTTGATCATGTATCTTTTGATAGTATATCTTTACTAATCTACTACATTCAAAAGACACAAACTGCGACGAAACTGGAATCCCGAATTGCTAGAAAAATAACTTTTTAACAATTCGGGAAACATTGCCTACCTTTTGGATTTCAAGACAGCCCCCGTATGCCAATCTTTTGCTGTCAAGTTATATTTCACTGCCCAGTGTAATTTCTTCAGGTCATGTGGTACAATTTTGTACCACGTGATCATTCTTTTTAGACACTTGACAGCAAAATATGCGCGAAAACAAATTAAATGACGTCATAATGTCACTATTTAGTCACAGAATAACTATGAGTTAGTATCAACTGACCATGATTTAAAACTTTGCAGTTCAACTTTGATTGGCATACCCCTGCAGAACCATATTTATTTGCATTCGTTCGTTCTTTTCTCGGCATTGAAAAACCCTACCTTAAGCTTGGTTTTATGTGGTTTTTTAAGAATGCCTAACATAAACTTTACCATACCTTATCGACAATTCTTTATAAGTATTTTTTTAAGTTATGTTTTGTGTTTGCATTTGGTTGTTTATGACTTTGTTTGAGATAGTATCATTTCTTCTAATGATGTAAAGATCTTATCCCTGGTCTTGGAAGTACCTATCTACAATATTCTTATTTATGTTTTGTTATCCATCATCATGTTTTAGATAGGTACCAAAAAAGTACTAATCTTGTAGTTCAAAAAATTTAACGTTCATGAAAAAATTTATATTTTAATCATGTCTTTAAAAAATCCACTGATGATACATACGACTAACGAAGAAAGGCATTTCATACAAAGTAAAATAAAATTCATCAAACAAAAACTCGCATAACTAATCATTACCTGTCTCGTTAAAAACGTCGTCTCATTGCGGCATCAGTTTCCAGAAATATTCCAAACGTTTAAAAAAACCCGCATTCTGACGCCAAAAATCCGCATCAAAATTCTCCAATTACATCAATCAACATCTGCTTGATACAACATACAGCAAAACAACTCTTACATTCATCAATTCAGGGTTTTAATTCGCGTGCCTCATTTGTAACAGCTTAATTTCTTATTGTAGCTTTGTGAGCAGATGCGTTGAAGCTCCTCGTGGATTTTCCACCTGTGGACACAGGTTCCAACTTGTTCCAACCCTTTCTACCTATAAAAAATGGTGTTCAGACTAACTGACTGACGGACATAGCTATAACTTGAAATAGTTGACCTTAATACCCTTAAAAACTTCTATTTGTCGTCTAATTGCAGCGGTGTGTTGGTAATATGACATCAGATCCTATTTCAAAGCTTTCAATTTGCTTGCAGTATTATATTGCGACTCCTGTAAAGCATTTGATTGTATTGACCTTACCGTTCTATTATGATATCATGGCAATTTCTTAGGTTATTCATGAGATGTTTATTTATGATCCAGTAATATTACACTACAAACAAAGTACTTAAATGTTACTGCAATTCACAATAAAGGACAAGAAAATAATATTAAATTTAATGGCCATTGAAATCCGGTGTTTCCTAGGGTTCTATATTTGGTCAACTATTCTTATTGTTCTATATTGCAACGAGGCAGCTTTTTACCCATATTCGCAAGACGTATTACTTAGAAGTTTGGCAGTCTTCGATGTAGGTACTTCGAACATGACTTCTGTGAAAGCAGTCCAGCACAACCCAATCCCTCTATCACTCAGCTTAGGAAACCTCACTTTAATTACTTTTATGATATTTTTACCAAAACCAGTGTGGCGCAAGTTGGTTTCAGTCTCGTAAAAATTTCTGCAATAAACCCAGTTCTCAAATCGATTTACGCTAAAATCCAGGCCAAAGCGAATATATTTTAGCAGAAAACCGCATTAAACTGATAAAGTAAACGCGACCGATAACACCTTTCCCGCAACCTTGCCTCGTTAGCATAAACCTATGTGCCGTACCAGAAAACGCTGTTTTACTTTGTCACATACATAAATACTAATAGGTAATTTTTTTACAATATTATAATACAATTTGAAGTTTTAATCAAACATCAACCTCCAACCTACAAAGATACTAAGTCATCACTTGTTCTCGAAGTTGCAAAAGATCTCAAACGTGATAATAAATTTGTAATGAAAATTAATAACTTTATCAAGTGCTCGTATTTTCAGACATCAGTGAAAATGTTCTTTAGAAAGCATGAAGTTTGTAAGTGTTAAGTTCAGATGTGCAAAGGTTTTTCAAGGCTAGTGGAGGAAAGAGTTGAAGATCACAAATATTTGTCTATACAGCTGTTCACGGTCAAAAGTTATCAATCATGTCTATTATATTTTAAAAGTAAAGCCTCTTCTGGTACATAACGACAAGGTCGTGCTTGCTTACATAAAATCATTTTTATTCAAACAACATTAGACTGTTTACTAAAATATTACTGAGGTTAGCTGCTTCGTATTGTGAGATATAGATATTAAACTGCGTATCACCCGCGACTTCTTCTGTATGGAATTCGTCATTAACGATACAAATAACTCAGTTGTATCCGGTGCATATCATGTTAGTTAAAAAGAATGAAGTAAACATCAACAATTGCAGTTATAGACATGTTCTCAAATCTCTCGATACCTAGCTACATAATATGTACCTTTAAGCATGCCCTTTTAGTATAGGTCACATACTTACCTAGGTAATTAAGCACACTATTTGTTTTTCTCATGTTGCCTCTATTGATTGTTCTACTAATAAGTCCAATTTTTAATCAGCGGCACGTCCACGCACCCACATAATATCTCTTACTCTGCTCATTAAGATATCTTGTGCTTCAGTTCATCCGTTACAAAGTAAACATACAGACGTCAGTTTTGCAAATAATGGATGTGGATATTGGAAATCGGTCACGGAGTTCTGTGGGCCTCTCGGGTGTGATAAGTCGATATCTTGCAAGTAAATATTTTATTTCGTTTGTATTCTGCCTCAAGGGTATTTTAGGTTTTTGGATCTACTGATAAAAGCTTTTGACTTTTTGGAGTGAAATGTTTTGTACTGTTGCTATTTTTGTTTGAGATTTACAACTGATTTTGGTTGTAGACGCCAAAATAAAGTAAGCTTAGGTATTTAAAAAACTTGCTCTAGTAAGGCTTTGAATAACGATGATGTACCTACTTATTTACTACCTATTTAGGTAAAATGGCGGGTCCCAAATTCTTTTACCTACCTTTAAACATTGAGTTCCAAGAAAATGGTCCAGAGAGTAGGTAAGGATGATTCCGGCTGACTGGATGATGACTGGGTAGTGCGGAGGTCAAAATCAAATTATAAAGATTTTTTCTTCAAACAAAACACTACCAATATAGGTTTCTGGTTAACAATTTTGTTTATTCTGTTCGTCTGTTAGCTAAGTAGCCGTCGAAACTTCTACTTTTCTTTCTAGTTGGGCGTTAGCACATCGCCCAACACGACACCGACATCACGAAAGCGCTGACTCAAAGCGCTCGTGGCTAGGCTTGCCTAGTCAATCTTCACCGATTGTCTAAGTGAAGCGATGTTTTGCGCGGTCACTATTTGGATTGGTGACCGCTAGTGGCATCATCTGAGCGCTTTCGTGCTACGGAAAGCACGTTAAACTGTCGGTCCCGGCTTCAGCAGTCGTTAAGCCCTGACGGAGGCCTTAAGGCGGCCTAACAATATCTCTACTCAAGCATTTTCCATAGAAAGATGAAAATGCTAAGCACAAACGATTCCTGAGTATCGTTTCTTTGGCTGAACTCTACTTAAATATTCGACACTCAAGCAACGTTTTGTAATCAAAGTTAGACTCAAACCAATGTTGAAGCATTGATCCAGACTTAAGTACTTAATGAGCATACGGCCTTTAGTGTATGATATTAGCTCTACAATATCGCTTAGGTGTCGTGTCGTAATGTGAAAATATTCGTTCGTGCCTCGTTAAGATAACACTCGTAAGCAGAAACGTGAGTACGTGATACAATTGAATGGAGATTGTGTTGTGTTGGTTTCGACAATGAGATTTGAAGGTTAAGGAGATTGTGTATGAGCACACTCCGGTCACTACACACAAACTAACTGATTTAAACAATTGCCAGCCTTACGAAACAGTTGAATAAATAGAGGACTCAGAGGGTCAGAGGCGGTGTACATTAAAAGTAGAAGAATGAAGAAGAATGAATGAATGAATGAAGAATGAAGTTAAACGTGCTTTCAATCGGTGAAGGAAAACATCGGGACGAAACCAATGACCTTGTCTTTCCTGTAGATAAGGTCGACTAAGCTGAGAGGATGGTATGGTATAGATGGGGAAGCCTACTCCGTCTAAATAATGTCCCAGGCACTGCAGCGTCCCGTTCATCAGGGAATGCGTAAAATGGCTCCTTACGCTGTATAATCTAGATTAGGCAAAGGTCTGATTAAAATGGCTCGGCTCAAAACCAAAAGTTCATTGTCAAAAACATAATAGATCCTCTTTCTGATTGACGCTAAACCAATCACGTAGACCTTGGAAAGTTAAAGTTTACTAACATGTAAAACTGGTGGATATACTGAGAAAGGGATAAAGTTTATCAGATAAAGAATTATGACTTTTGTCTATAAACTAGCATGCAAGAGAAGCAGCACGTAGAAGCTAGTTTATAAGTAGGTATAGGATAACCGCCGAACCATAAATAGTAAACTTCAAACAAGTTAGCCGAAGTTCCGTTACAAACAAACAGAATATTAACGCACCTAATACATCGTGGGATAAACACTTCATCAAACGAAGACGTGATGATCTCTGTCTGTAAACATTTAGTGCCACTTTGGTCTTTACTATTTTTGGGCTTTTTAGGATCGTCCCACACTGAAATGCCTTTGATTTATCCACAAGTTTCTAGAACGATTTTTCTTATTCTTTTATTTGTTGGCTTCTAAATTCTATCACATTCTTTAAAAGATCTTACTTCTTACTATGGTTCATGAAGTTTATTCCAGCCAACAGCTGGATGAATTGGCATTGTTATTTTATGACTTTCTATGTTTGTCTTACTAGCTAGCTTCTCTTTAGCTTGTCTGTCTTTTAAAATGCTATTCTGATCTTCATAAAAATTAGTACACGGATAGGTTAAACATTACATAATTCCAAGACTTAAAATTGGGGTAAAAAGTAATAAATAACGTCATCCAATTTTGTTTCGCCATCACCAACCTTCTGTTTAATAATTTTAGAAGATGGCGTCTCTCGGCAGGGCATATAGGTAGCTAGCATACGGGCGTTATTATTATACTGGTGATATATGTGTACAATTTTAATCTTCCCATTTAGATCAACCTTTAACAAAAATCTTCCAAATCTGTTCGGCCGTGCACAGCAGACGGCACTATGCTACGCCTATCTTCTGAGCGTCGCACCAAAACCAATCCATTTCAAGCAGTTTACCCCCTTAAAATCTGCTTTGATATACAATCCTGTCGCCCATTAATGTGGACTTGTGAAGTGGTTCCGTAGATTTAGTTCCGACAAAAGATTGCGGTATTCCAAACGTTCTGAGGATATTTTTATCTGGTTTGAAATTGCTCCTTCAAGCCGCTTCAAGTGCGCGGTTTCAATCTGAGTGGTATCTTTGAATTTGGCTCTGTCTTTTAGTTGTTTTTTTGGGAATAAAGGATAACGCTATATGAAATAAGCTCACGGCTGGTATCCATAAGAACTGGTAGCTCTCAGATCTTTTGAAGTTTTTAGGTGTATCATGTACTTAGGTTTTGTATACAACTAAATGATGGAACAAGGCGATAGCACAGTTTCTAACGATGCATTACAACTCAAAACAAACAAGATTCATACTGCTATTTACTTATTAACCTAAAATGTTTCTCTGTAATATTTGCTAGAACTTTTTTCTCAATATCGTATAGAAATTTTACATTTTTGCTTATTGAAGCAATTCAATTCCCCAGAGGTCCTTCGCTTCAAAAATTCATGTTCCCATTTTGTTTGTTTCGGAATATTGCTTTCTTAACAATACTGCCTTTGGATAGAAAACCTGGCGTTTCGAGAATATTCTAAACATTTGGATGTAAATTAGTAAACGATGTAAATAATAACATATTCGTACAGAATGCGATATGCTAAGCTAAACTAGATAAATATGTATGAAAATGCATATTGAACGTATAGAATCTTGTGTTTTTCAAATCGTTTTCTTGAATACAAATCCTTGGTCTAAATGCATGATGGAAATATTATCACAGAACACAGACTCACATCGTCTACACAGGAGCCAACTAAACGTAGTTGAGAAGTCAAAGTCAGTCAAAGAATTGTTTTAAAAATAAACTAGGTAGGTAATTCTAGGTGCCAGTTCCACGCGACCAGAGCCTAGAAGAACGGGCAAGAAACTACGGCCTGGTTCCTAGCGTTTTTTTAGTATGATCCTTATTTAAGAAATATACGCACCAAGGCACTATCATTTTAGTTCTAGCAATCCTCATTTTGTCCACGCCATGATGTAAAAATATGGATATGCTTTCTCTTTTATTAACCGACTTCAAAAAAGGAGGAGGTTCTCAATTCGGTTGTATGTTTTTTTTTTTTATTTTTTTTATTTTTTTTTTTTTTTTATTTTTTTTTTTATTTTTTTTAATGTTTGTTACCTCAGAACTCCGTCATTTATGAACCGATTTCAAAAATTCTTTTTTCATCTGAAAGGATATACTTCCAGATTGGTCCCATTTTATTTTCATCAAAATCGGTTGAGTAGTTTGGGTTATAAATAGAAATAACTGAAAAAAATATGCCCGGCCTACTTTTTTACTGCTAGCAACGATGCAATATGCCAAGTTGCGGCGTAGCGCCTACCACTTTACTGCTAGCAACGATGGACCCTTTGTGGTGCACACCTAAATTATTACATTTTTCTAAATTTGTCAATAAACCCAGTTTGTACATTCAAACCGCATTTAATTGGAGAAAAGCAAAAACCCACCAGTTGTTCCTCTAAAGAATCAACACCAATCACGTGCACCAAATTGCGTATTTTGCTTTCCTGTGACTTTTATGTGGTGTTTATAGTGACTAGAACATTCCCAATGGACTGTCATCATCGTCATCATCATCTGATGATGAAGCTGGTAGTCGAATTGAAGTCGGTTTTCCAGTTTTTTAACTTATAAATTATTTTTGAATGCTGTCTTTACCTTTCTAGAACTTACAATGGAGCAAACTAACACCCGAGTGGAGACCACATTAAGGCAAGTACACCCTCCAGCAAAATGAGGCGACCATCCTACTAATATTATAAATGCGAAAATTTAGATGTTTGGATGTTTGTGTTTCAATCACGTCGAAACTACTGAACCAACTTGGATGAAACTTGGCACATATATAGTTCGTAACCTGGATTGACACATAGGCTACTTTTTATCCCGAATAATTAACAGGATCTCCAGGATAAAATGAACGAACGGGATTAGCAGCGCCAATTGGCAAGAGGATGATGTCATGTCATGTCACGTCAGTTTGACAGGACGTAGTACTACCTCATGACGTGTCCCGTGTATTCGTCCAAGGTTTTGAGGTATGGTGCAGCCCAGCGCAGTTGCAATAAATAAATTAAGTACTTTTGTGTGCTGTTGTACCGTTCATTGATGGCGTAGTAACTATTTGGTAATCTACATCGGGGAGAGGCCGGACCGGGGTTAGGCAATACCAACCCTTTGGTCTAACGACTAACGTTTGACATTCGAGTACGGGTTCGATGTAATGTCAAGTTTCTCAAAGAAGTATCCGCTCGGTACACGCACAGATAATATGATGTACACGGAAACGGTACTCGCGTACGAAGTCGCGGGTAACTGCTAGTTTGTAAAATGTAACGCAAACACTTGATAAGAAGAACCGAAGACCGAGCTCAATAGCGCGTTTTGGGAGAGACCTACACCCACCAATAGAGACATTTACATGTGGGTTGATGACGATGATCACCTTTCTACATATTTAGAATCTACAGAAAACCCACACACGCTTTCATGTGCTTCCATAGGTACTCCACTAAAAATATAATTTGGCAATGAAAGTGACCTTGATGACACATCAGTAGAGCTTTGGCTAGACGCGTGGGATAAAAGCTATTCCGTGTTGTATTTGGTCATAACTTGTAATAATACCTACTAAAGTCTTGTGTAGTATCTGTGGCTTGTAGTTAACAGTATTTTGATGATTTGACCTATTGACTGAAGGCTAGCTAAGCGGTATCAATTATCAGACGGTAATAGTGATAAAGTTTACGTCAGAGAGTTATCGTGCATTGTCTCATAGGGCCAGTTTTGAGTTATAGGGAGCAGTGCATTGCCTCATCAGAAACGTCCTAGGTGGTATGCTTGCACTGTGATTTAATTCAAGCATTGACTTCCTTCACAAAACATCTAAGGGGTTACATTCACCTAGAATGTAAAAAAAATCGTTTTCATGTATTCTTACAGTCATCTCGACTTCCTGACTGTCTGGCTACTATGTCATCGATCCATCCTTGAAGGGTTTTTCTCAAGGCGTTAGTAAATGCTTGTTAATAAATCCGACAGTAAAATGATTACTCTTCATAATAGTTCCAAGAACACCCACATAAATACCTCTCTACCTGCTAAAGCTATTATATTATCAGCAATAAGGAAAACGCAAGAAATCTCCGATTTCTTTCTCGTTACAAAGGTCATTTTATTCATTAGGGGGGGAACGATTCCATTCAATTGGGTTTTTCGGATAGATGGACACAATAAAACCAATTATACAGTTGGATAGATTGCATTTCAATTGACGATAAAGCTGCCGAATCTGCTAAAATTCAGCACTGGCGTATGAGACGAGTGTTAAAGAAGACGGCTAGATATTATGCTAATATCTAGCTATTAGGAGGTAAAACGATTGTGGCGTATTTTGCAGATAAAACAGAAAATAAAGAAAGAGAAAAGCTGAATTCAAACAATTGTAACAATATTTCCTGCTTAATTAGGGAAACTAACTACAAAAGGAAACAAATAAAGTTTACAGAACAAAATTATTAAAATTTATTAAAAAAAAATAAGTGTTATACACAAAATATGTCTAATTGGTAATAACTTAGAGATAATGCTAATCCTTACTATAAGACACAAGATAATGGTATTAAATTGGAGTTTAAGTAGTAATTTGAAGTTAATAAGTGAATAAGGGTCGAGGTGCACGTCTGGTCTCTGCCGCAGTTCAAACTGAGGTTTGCCTAACGAAATGTTGAATACGTGAGGAGTAGACCGTCCTGAGCCTATGGCGAACGTTTGGACCCCAAGACGAATGTAGTTCTTGAGTAATTTCCCCCGCCGTGCTAACTAACCTGTAGTAATGGCTAACCGCTGGAGGTAAACTGTATTTCAAGGGAGTTGGGAATACGTTCTCGGGTCTCCGCGGTTTCTTATCGCTGTGGAGCTCCGGCCAGCTCGTTGGCTGCACCAAGAAGACTGATCGCAACCTGACAGCCTCTCTGTGGTAGGCAAAATAAAGAAGTATGTTTAGTATGCTACAGAGCCCTACTTTTACGGTGATTTTATAGGAGTTATTATTATGTTTACTATGAATACCTTAAGGCTTTTATGTCGGGATGAACTCAAAAATCTGGTGGACAATCGTTTGCGATGCCGCCCTGTTCACAACCCCTTTTTACGGTGTGATCCGTGTATGCAGATAAAGCGCAACTCTGAGGAAGATGAGAGAAGGAAATTAATCACCATGAAAGGCTTCCTTCAGCTCTTATTGAGCTCAACTGGGACTACGATGGAAGTTCATAAATACCTTTGTGCTGGAAGCTGGTAACATGGATCGCACGCAGCGATATACCAATCGAAAAGTTGCGGACGCGCAGAACTTTCGCTTCTCAATTTCTTAAACAAACCACAATAAAATCCCTTCAGATTTCAATTTACTTGGGAAGAACAGTTATAATTTTATAGAAAATATCAAGGTAGTTTCTGTTCGCTCGTTAAAATTTCAAAGTTTTCAAACCAATCTTCTGACTCTATCCCTCTGATACAGCTGTCTCGTTCTTTCTTTCTTTTTTTTTAGACTGGACACCATCAATCAATATCTATGACCTGCTTGCTTCAAGCAAAGTTTGATCGTTCTGTCAAGTCGATTTGACAGATGGATGTCTGTTTTCAGAGTAACAGAATTTGCTAAAGAACCAAGAAAAGATACGTACGAACCACAGATTATAGAAAGTACAGATGAAGTGTATAGCCATTTTCTTGTCATGGATAAAAGTGTACCATAGTGGAGGCCTTTGTGTCATTTAGTCTCTGGCCATTGACACCTCCAATGCCAAACATATTTTTATACAATTATGCCGACGTGTGTGGTTCCCACTTGCAAAAATTGGCCTGGGTCTAAAAACAAAGTAGATGGGATTACATATCATCGGTAAGTATCACATTTGAGTCTCTATTTGATAAGGAATCATCAATTTAAAGAAAAATGACCATCAATTCAATAATGTTGCAAACAACACCAACACTTTTTTTCCCAACAAAATTTATATTAATCTCTATGTGACTACACATCAGTGTAGTGTTACTATGTGACTAGACATAGGTATTTCAATAGATATTTTTAATCATAGAGCGCTACATTTGTTATTTTGAAAAAATATTTGTGAAATTTTAGCTTTCCTGCTGACATACTCAGACGAGAAAAATGGACAAAAAATCGTTCAAAAAACACGTCCTGAGTATTGGATACCGTCAGATAAGAGTATTATTTGTTCGGCGCATTTTGAGGAAAAATATTTTTATTTTACGAAATTATCATTAAGACGATTAACGAAAGAAGCTTTTCCAAGTAAGGTAAGTCTTATTAATTTTGCAGTCTTATGTATACTTATTAATTTTACAAATACGAACAGTTTCTTATCTTATCCTGTTTCCGCCGTTGAAAACCGATTTCGGCTGGGAAAAGTGATCAGTTCATAAATAATCAAATACCTTAAAGCCAATGCTGATTGGTGGACTGATTTACCTTTGATTCTTACCGTACTGTACCTATCAAATAAATATATAAATAGTATAGAAAGAATATAGAAGTAAATAAATATTGTAGAAATATAAACTAAAAAATTGTGTTTTATTTATAGGTACATCATCTAAAAAGTTTTTCTTTAATTCTTATAAAATTTATAAATCTCTATTAAAGTTTGTACTTATTTCTAATAAAATTTATAAATCTCTATTTCGTTACCTCCTACTTAGGTAAGCAGCATTATACAAAAAAAAATTACCCCAAAAAATTGGGAAATAGTTTTGTAGGTGCAACATTGGGCTGCGCGAACATGATGCGCACGGGAACATTTTTATAGCATTTTGGTGACAAAAACCTTCATACAAATTATGTCAAATGCTCCTTCTTGTGTTTTCTTTTTTCTATGGTACGAACGCACAAATTGACAAGATTTCAATAAACAATATGACTACGAAAGTGGAATCGAGTTACGAATGCTTGATAAGATAAAAACGTTTGCTTCATCAGAGCTTATTTGCAAAGACATAAGTTTCGCCTATCTATGGTGGGGTTGCCAACACGAAAAACAATAAAATAATGATACTATCTCGATGAAAGGAAATTTGAAAATATCTCCCGCGAGATTCAAAGTAGGTACATTTACGAGGAAATTACTATGATTTTTTTTAACGTGTACATTTAAGGAAATATGCTAAAATTCGAAGGTTACACAATATAAAGCACATGACTAGTTGTATTGTAACCCTTAGATAAAACTAACATCCCATTGGTACTCAAAATCATTGCAACTGCCACTGCAGGGGTATGCCAATCAAAGTTGAACTGCAAAGTTTTAAATCAGGGTCAGTTCATACTAACTCATAGTTATTCTGTGACTAAATAGTGACATTATGACGTCATTTGATGTGTTTTCGCGCATATTTTGCTGTCAAGTGTCTAAAAAGAATGATCACGTGGTACAAAATTGTACCACGTGACCTGAAGAAATTACACTGGGCAGTGAAATATAACTTGACAGCAAAAGATTGGCATACGGGGGCAGGTCTCGAAGCAGATAAGAACCTAATGAACCTCTTCTATTAACCAAATAGATACGTTGGCAGCACTGGCACCTAGATTACTTTCTCAAGTATGTAAGACTTTTTTAATCATCATCATTTCCCTGCCCTTATCCCGCGCTAGGCGGGGTCGGCACAACATGTATTTTTCTTCCACTCGCTCCTATCATTCGTCAACTCAGAATCTACTCCTCTCACATTCATATCCTCTTTCACACAATCCAACCACTTCTTCTTCGGCCTTCCTCTACCTGCGTACCCAGTCACACTCATGTTCATAACTTTTTTCGAATTATAAGACTTTTTTAATCATCAACAGTAAAATCCAATATGTTTCTAGCCGCTTCATTCCACAACTTGCTAAGACTCTGGTTTGCGCGCGACATAAAGAAAATAGCTGACCCTTTTACTCGAACTTTTGTAGCGAGCTTATTGTTTTAGCCCCAGTGGACGGGAAAAAACATTCTTACAATGAAAGAAGTCTTTTGGGGCATTGCACAAAAACCTAAATTGAAGCCCAAATTGTAGGCGTTCGGTCTTATTTATTCACAATACAGAAGGAATACAGTAAAGACACTACAAACAAATTTACGACCATACAAAGCATTGTTCAGTGATTCAGGGCGTCTTGCACCAGAATCACTAAACGTATTTAACAGCTAAATCGATTTAAATCTGACGTATTTGTATGACTTGACAACTCGCTTAATACTATTTAAGAGTTAAACGCGTTTAGCGATTCTGGTGCAAGCCGCCCTCAATGTCAAATAAATAATAATAATAATAAATTCATTTATTTCAGGCAACACAGTAAAAAAATACAAGGCCCATATTATAGATACCTTAAAACTAAAATACATATTTTTATATATTTTTATATTAAATTTAGCCAGTTGAGTTGAAAATATGGAATAATATTAAAGGTTCAGTAAAAGTGAACGTTTTGTGCCTTCAATCAAATGAGACATTCAGGAATTTCATATTTGAGGTTATTTGAGTGTAAGTACTCGTATTTTCTACACGCCACGCTCAAATATTGTGTGACAGCTTTGCTTTCCTTGCTAAATTTCTTTCTGAGTAGTATCCTCAGGACGGGTATTCCAATCTCAGTTGAACTGCAAAGTTTTAAATCATGGTCAGTTCATACTAACTCATAGTTATTCTGTGACTAAATAGTGACATTATGATGTCACTTAATTTGTTTTTCATGCATATTTTGCTGTCAAGTGTCTAAAAAGAATGATCACGTGGTTCAAAATTGTACCACGTGACCTGAAGAAATTACACTGGACAGTGAAATATAACTTGACAGCAAAAGATTGGAATACGGGGGCAGGTCCCTAAATCTTCTTGCCTCTAAGCAACATACCTTCGGCAAAAACCTTGTATTTCTTTACCTTCCTTCTGTTATTCACATCACATCTTTATTGTCCAGTGTCCCTACTGTTTGGTGATCTTCGATAGTGCGGAGTCGATAATGCTCATTGGATCGGAAAAAACTACTTTTTGCTCTCCTCATTGAGGGTTGCCATGCCAGTAAATTATCGATAATGTGTTTGCCGCACGAGAAACTAAGATTTTAGGGTATTTGTGAAGTAATAAAATCCTATTGTTTTGCCGATTTCAGTACAAGTCACCCTTGCACACATTTTTGTAAGTATAATATATTTCAGAAGTTTAGTGATGTTTCTGTCGACTTTATTGCGAATAAAGTACAAGCTAATAGTATTAGTAAATTCCTTACAAAAACACTGAACTGAACTTGTATAAAACATAACAAAATCACTGTATTTCGTACTTCGTATCAGCGAATTTTATTGATCGATTGGTCAAACGAAAAACTCTTATCTCCAGTCACAGATAAAAACAACATGGCATGGTCTGAATAAAAAGTATAACGTATCCACTCGTAGTGAGGTACTAGAACTGCATATTCCGTATCCGAATAATTGATGTTCGCGTTGTAAATCTTCCGTATCTGGGTTTGCACACTTTAAAAGATAGCTCCAGTTTAAATGGATATTGAGCCAGTTAGGGTTAAAATGACCATGCTTCTTGTTTAACAGCAAGATAGCATGCAAGAATGTATCAAGACTTTTTGACAGTTCAGCAATGAAAAGTGCTGAAAGAACTACGATCAAGGATTGTTTTGGAAAAAAAGTCAAAAGAGCTAAGTAGCTACTATTTTGGTAAGGGAATCATTAAATTATAGCTATTTAGCTACATTTAAATTTATCTATCCAAGCGCCTATTAGATCCTGTGCTATCTATCTGCCTCTATCCTAAACTCAGCTTGTAGAAAATCACTGCTGGGCATAGGCCTTCTCCATAGCTTTGAACCTTATATTATCTGAACGGAAAGTATCTGGAAAAAATATTTCCAGAACAATCGTATTATGTATTCCGCTGGTATCGCCAACGTGTCAGCATTGTACAATTTGTACATTCTATACAATCACATCACTAAATCCAAGAAAAATCTACATTCTAGTGGAAACTTCATTTATCATTCGCGCGCGTGACGTGGATACGAATTCTGAATCGATAATGTTCCAATGATTTGAGGTCACATTTGATGTTTCAGAAGTATGGCACTTTATCATTCTGGCACAGATATTTTCATAATATCTTCTGTGGTTTAAGACGTTGAACACAAAATTAGATCCATCTCAATCTCCATTTCATCTACCGTTCACTTCACATCATCACATCACAAATTGGTCATTGTGCCTCTCGGTAGACGGAGGTAAGGCTCTCCTATGGAAGTCCTACTTTTCTTATCTAAAAACTGTCTACAGGTACATTTTGCAGACCGTCGTTGCACGGCAGACGTCCCATAAGAGCTCTGAGCATTCTGGATCTTTGGCACAAGTAGACAGTCCAAAGAATCTTTATCATATCAGCCTAATGAAGTCTGCTCCTGGACAGGGCTTCCCCATTCATCTCCAGGAAGATCTGGCTCTTCCCCATTCACCAACTCACAAATATCATTGCATTAGGTTAATATTATGCCCACTTTATCTTAGGTATCGGCAAATAAATGTCCTCTCTTAACAGGGCTGTCGTTTTCACAAAGCGGTGTGGCTGAATGATCACGATCCGTTACAACCTCGACTTCCCTCAAATCAGTTCAAAGGAGTCCACTAGTTTTCCGATACTGTAGCTGTTTCTAAATAGCTATTCTTTTTGGAAAGGTTTAAAGTTTGTAGAATTCACACCTAAAATTAGCCCCAAAGTTCTAGGAAATCTTTGTGGTCATTCTAACCTTGGAATTGCAAGAATTGGACTTAGATAGAACCTTAGATATATTGTGAGTTGTAAGAATTACTCACTCAAATACACACGCTGCAGGGGTATGCCAATCAAAGTTGAACTGCAAAGTTTTAGATCATGGTCAGTTCATACTAACTCATAGTTATTCTGTGTCTAAATAGTGACATAATGACGTCATTTGATGTGTTTTCGCGCATATTTTGCTGTCAAGTGTCTAAAAAGAATGAAGGAATTACACTGGGCAGTGAAATATAACTTGACAGCAAAAGATTGGCATACGGGGGCTGTATTGCTCTCGCTTGCATTTCCAGTATCTTACGAGGTAGGTACTTCATTGCACTGCTTTGTTACGTTTTTCGAAACGTTGCAAGTAGATTCAAAATACTTACTATTGCAATAAAGATTACCTACCTGCCATGTAAAGATAAATCTTTGATCACTTCGAAATTGGTCTGCTATATGTCTAATCATAGTGTAGGTGTTTATAAAGGTAGAGGAAAGCCGAAGTAGTGGTTGGATTGTGTGAAAAAAGATATGAATGTGAGAGGAGTAGATTCAGAGTTGACGAATGACACCTAGATGAAATTAGATGAGTGTATGAAGAGTTACCTAGCCATTCTTTTATGAGCTTTTCCGATATCCACGACGCTCAAATTGAGCGGAAATATTTTATGTCCCCCCATTTAGTTCGTTCACCTCATTCTGTGAATTCGGCTTGCTGATTGCGAAACTGACAGTTCAAATAAATAGCTGTAAAAAGGGTTTATGTGTTTGGGTAGGGTTTATCAATATATTTCACATCCTAAAAACATCAGGCTCTGTCGTAAATGTGGTTGTGAAAGATACTATTTGGATGGAAGCCAATTCTACCAGCGAACTAGATGGGACATGGTTGGAACACGTTAAATAAATGGTAAAGAAAGTCACGTTCATTTGCAGTCATGGCTAGTACCTACATGCTTGATTGAACCGTATGGGATGGACCCATAAGGATGGATTGAACCTTATGGGGGATTTTTCTAGACCGATATACTTTTTGTCACAATCTCCCAAAAACGGCCAAAAGTCGATAGATTTTCACAGTTTTTGAGAAGTATATCTATCCTGACGTAAAATATATCCGTCAAGAATCACCCCCAGCTGATGACGTGTGACCTAATCGCGTTTTTCATGGGCTCATAGGGTATAGTCGCTAATAACATAACTACTAGCTATCTCCTATTTATGTTAGCAATGAGTTGAGTAGTGATTTTTGAACTCTATTACCTATCAGTGAGCTTCGCGGGGACATCAAAATGCAGTTCTTTGATCTGTTACATTTTTTTTTAATTTCGAGAATATACTCATCTAACCTACATGGTCAAAAGAATAATAAATTATGAACGATATATTATTTTGTTTGAATGTCGCCATAATGATTTAGCCACGTTTGTTTCACCGTGCGTATTGTTATTAAACTTTGTTTAGATTTGTAGGTCACCCACTCCAAAACCTATACAATTATACTCGAGATTTTAAAACGCTGGTTTATTATTAAACAATGAAACAATACAGGTACCTACTGACATTTTATTATGAATGTTAAACTCTGGCGTGAGGTTGGCTTTAGACGTGTTATTAAATTAAACAATACTTTTTATTTATTGTATTGGGGTTGTACTATGACGTCATACAGCGGTTCATTTGCTTGCATTGTTGACAGGTTCAATGAGCTTTGTTCCATTGTGATAAGGCTCATATTTCGAATGTCTTTAATATCTGACATCCTATATTTCAACCGGTCTCTGGCGTCTCTGCCCGTGGTCCACCTACAGTTCACCTGGTTGTACCAGAGGAAACTTTTACTGCCCGTGTTTCACGTCAAAATAACTATAAATTCTCTTCAACTGCTTGTTTCGTTCTACTCAATGGCTTATTTGATCAAAACGTTTCATTATGAATCATGGTTACAAATCGTTTAACATTGAACAGATGGACAAATTAAGACTTAGGTATATTTTATACTAGCAGTTACCCGCGACTTCGTACGCGAGTACCGTTTCCGTGTACACTATATTATCTGTGCGTGTACCGAGCGGATACTTCTTAGAGAAACTTGACATTACACCTCATTACACCGAACTCGTACTGGAATGTCAAACGCTAGTCGTTAGACCAAAGAGGTAGTACTACGCCCTGTCAAACTGACGTGACATGACATGACAATGAAATCCTCTTGCGAATTGGCGCTGCTAATCCTTTTCGTTCATTTTATCCTGTAGATCCTGTTAATTATTCGGGATAAAAAGTACCTATGTGTCAATCCAGGTTACGAACTACATATATGCCAAGATTCATCCAAGTTGGTTCAGTAGTTTAGACGTGATTGAAACACAAACATCCAAACATCTAAACATCCAAACATCTAAACTTTCACATTTATAATATTAGTAGGATAGGATGAAGATACTTACCTAGAGGTAGCAAAGATTCGAACGAATTTCCAAATAGTTGGTAACATTTTTTTCATAATTTTTCATATTATTTTTTTATTTTTAAATTGGGAACGATAACCATAAATTGCACGAGTTCTATCTACCTCTTTGCAAGAAGTGTAGTCAGTTGCACCTAACTTCAGAGGGATATAATTGTTATAAATACTGTAATTATTCTACTGTTATTCATAACTTTTAAGATTTCTCTCTCAAATAATTTTAAGTTTCTAACATAAATTAAGCATTTCTCCAGCAAGTTTACTCCTAAAATAGAGCTTTAACCATATCGGCGTTCTGCAACCACTAGTTAGTCACCGACTAAATTAGATTTATTAGAGAGCTGCATTGCTTTTTTTTTTGTCAACCGAAATAGCAGTAACCGATACAAGCAAACAAACTCTACATCTGTGGTGCAGTGACCGGCTGAGATGTAAGAGATGCGGGTTCAATCGTGTTCCGACCACCTTATCATGTAACTCATGACAGGCCTGCGAGAAGCAAAAACTGGCAATATTAAACTAGTACCCTATTTTGCTTACCAAGGCAATATTATAGTCAAAATAAAATATCACATCGTGTACTGTGCCATGATCAAGAATAAATATGACAATCATAAACGTATCGTAACGCTAGTTAAGTACAGTCGGCTACACATCAACCTATCAACGGTTCGAACTTTGAACTATTATAATTTGAATGTTGCGAATCATGCAAGAGGGACGATATGTTTTTATGTGAGACTCGCTGCTTGCGCGCCACCCGCCTACACCTATTGCGATCCCTGATTCGCAACATTCAAATTATACTTAATAGTTCAAAGTTCAAACAGTGTATAGGTTGATGTGTAGCCGACTGTGCATCCGAGATACACTGCGCGATGTCGCTACAACGTTTCACAGTCGAGTTGGCGTTGACGCGCAATATCATTCGAATACATTAGGTTTACGTAACGCGGCGACTGTCAGATTTGTTCGTGATTACCCCCCTGGAAAGCGTTTGACAGCATTTGTTACCCATTTATGCTTGTCGCAAGGCTGTCGCTGCTTGCATAATACGTATATTCCACTACACGAGGAAAATTGTGTAAAAGCGATACCGGCGATAGAAGCCATTGCTTTCAAATGGCGAAGAAAAAAGAGAAGAAACTAAACTATACATGATTCTAAATGATCCTTGTGATTTTATTGAATAATGATCTTTTTGTACCTTCTTCATCGTATCGGACTTACAATATTCAGAACCTGTTTTATAGAGGTTCAAAAACTAGTAAATCTATATAAAAACAGTTGAACCATTATTGAATGTAAATCCTCAAAGAATTACTACCATCTGGTGGGTCCCGGCAGCACTGCAAATGCGTTAGTCTTGTATCCGAATTAAAGTGACGTTCGGATACGCGTCTCCAAACTTCCTAGACGAGGGGCTGTGCCGCAGAACAAGAAGAAGGAAGAACGGAATCAGACCAACTAACTGAACAGTAATAGCAAATTAGATAGCATGCCGATATTGCAAAGAAAATTATACATGTTTGAAATAAATTGTTTTCATAGTTGCATGACGGTAATGAGCTGAAAATCGATTTTTATTTGACTTCGAAAAGTGTTTTTTATGAGACTTCGGTACCTCTGCCCCCGTATTCCAATCTTTTGCTATCAAGTTATATTTCACTGCCCAGTGTAATTTCTTCAGGTCACGCGGTGCAATTTTGTGCCACGTGTTCATTCTTTTTAGACACTTGACAGCAAAATATGCGCGAAAACAAATTAAATGACATCATAATGTTACTATTTAGTCACAGAATAACTATGAGTTAGTATGAACTGACCATGATTTAAAACTTTGCAGTTTAACTGAGATTGGAATACCCCTGCTGCCTATAAAAATATAACAATGCAATAAGTAACTTTACAAGAACATTGCACACGTTTTTAAAAACATTCCGGGAAACGGCAAATGACGACGAGCAATAAATAACCCATCCCAAGAAAATACTTTAGTGAGGCTTTCTACCCTACACTATAAATAAATATAAATATTCAGGGACATTTCACACAACACCCTCTAGACGCAAACTAAGCAATGCTTGTAATATGGGAACCAGATGGCTATACTACAATAAAACAATTCTACCCCAAACTCTAGATCCAAAAGATCCCACATAATTTCAGGCACCCAGCATTGTCAAAAGTTTCCGCCAAACTTTACTCCTGATGCCGTAGCCGTTCTCCCCGCTCCATTTCTCTGGTCCAACTTCCAAGAGCCTGCATAATTAGTGCTTAGTATGATTAAAAATCCCTCTGTCTCGCTTCCCCCGGCTTTGTCTCTGAGTTTTGATTTAAAACTTTTTTAATAAACCTCGCTCGGCTCTCACTTGATTATGCACATCGGAGTGAAGTCTACGCGATAGAAAGTCGATAGTTCAACTCGAATGAAAATCATAATTTTTTTGTTACCTTACAGATGACAAAAAATTTAAAATAAGAGCTAGAAACACAATTTTGAAATTCTGAAAAAGTGATATAACTACTTCCTAAAGTAACATACACTGTACTAGGTACCTAGACTACCTACTTAGAGTACTTATATGTATACCTATTATATGTACTTAGGTATTTTAGTTTTACTATCAATAGGACATTCAAATTCCAAGTATCTTCTTAAAATAATAGCATTTCTCCAACATTTGTACATTTGTATATTTATTACAATTTCTAATAAACTCCACAATAACTAATCAATAATTAATGTGTTGCTATCACATCACAAATGTTTCCGATTGCAATAAAGTGACCCTTTGGTCGTCTGATAACGAACTAATATCTGTTTCACACATCCTACACACGTGTTCTCTTCACATTTTCGCTTTTGATTTAACAAACAAACAAATATTCATGGACATTTCACTTAAGCTTATAGATACCATTAGTACCACTGCTAAAAATACCATTTTCCGAAACAATTTAACATTTTCTTCTCGTAACCAGCTGTATCAATCTTAAAGCACACTTTCCTCTGAAGCGGCATCACCATAAATACATTTCCCGCAATGACAGGTGATAGCAATGTCTCAGGAACACAGACGTACCTACTTCATGTCATGTTCAAATGAACAGTTATTTGTAAGCAGGGATGAATTTAGGGGTAAAACAAAATATTTTCTAAACGACCGGTTTCGTAGGACACAGGACACGTCCACGCTAAACGTGTTTTATTTTATAGATAGTGTTTTATAGATGTTTGTTCTATGTCTGGGTGTTACTATGTATAATAAGTATGTATTTACAAAAAAAGTATATAAGTATTCTATTAGCCATCTAGTTCCCATATCACAAGCTTTGCTTAGTTTGGGACTAGAGGGCGTTGTGTGTAAAGTCCATGAATATTTATTTATTTATTTTAGTGTTTCAAACAGTTGTTATAGGCAGAGACTCAGCATTAGAAAAAACTCTACTTTCAATTTACTTTTAGTCATTTTGTCACCCACACGATTTGTCTCGTAAACATTCTTTAGACATATTGACCTTGCTTTTTTGTAACCCCTATGCTATAGTAGGGTCATGTCCTATATAAATAGGCCCTATGACATTAAGATTTTAGGCATTTTGTCACCAGCACATTGTTTACTGAATTGTACATTCTGATACTTAAGCATTGAACCATAGCACATGCTGAGTGGCGACCGTTTTTTAACCGACTTCAAAAAAGGAGGAGGTTCTCAATTCGGTTGTATGTTTTGTAGTCACGCAGTCAATTTAATATTATATTGTAATTATTTTATTAGTGACACGAAATAAACTTTTTCTTTCTTTTTTTCTTTATTTGTCATTAGACTCCTAAACCTCAATACATAAAGTATCATTTAGCTCACCATTTTTACCGCTACTGCGTCAAAATAAACTTTACCTTAATTCATCCCTAAACCATTTATAATTCCCTTTATTACAGCCTAATAAATAAGTACCAACTCATGTGCGCAAGCCCTTATAGGTCTCGACACTTGAAAGCTAAGTTTAGAACTCAATAAAATCTTTATTTACCACCCAGGCGTTCCCTCGAGTGTGATCAATGCTTTATGTTTCGACGCAGACGGTAAATCCGTAGCTGGTTCACTTTACGAGACCATTTCACCCGTTAGTAACGCCACCGGTCAAATAAGTAACTGACCGAGCGAGCGAAGCGAGCGAAGCGTCTCAGTTTCCACATTGGCCAAAAATGCGTTTGTCCGGATGTCTGTCTGTCTGTTCTCCTCTACAGGTCGCATTTTTCAACCGATCTGGACGAAACTTGGTACACAGGTTATATGAATTATTAGATTTTTTTTGTCGTCGGGGATTTTTGATTGGGGGGAAAATAGGGGAGAAAAGAGGGAAAGTTTGCTGTAGCGTTATTTATCGACGGATTTCAATCAAATTTGAGAAGCACACGAAAGTCTTTATTCTACACAAGATGGTGTAAAAATATTTCCAAAAAGGGGGAGTGGAAAGGGGAAAAAAGGGGATTTTTTTATTTATTTTTTTTTTCAGAAAATTGACTTCTACCAATATCAATGAGACTACACAGTCCTCTTCGCCTTTACGAGACAAATCCGTAGATACCAGATTCGACCTCCTAGGACCAAGGGAACGCGAGTAATCGCTAAAACTTATACCCTTATTTTGCTCAAAAGTCTACCTATGGGCCTATTGGAAAATTCAAGCACCTGAAATTCGATTTAGCCAGGGTAAAAGGGAAAGTGTCGGTTATTGTATGGTTATAAAGGCTTGCGAGGTCTATGTTCTCACAGGACAACTAGTAATATTTTCTAAGTAGCTCAAAATATGGGTCGAAACTGCGATTTACGGCCCAAGCGTAAAAAGTAAAAAAAAATTGAATGAGGCTCATTAAGTACATTTATAATACCCGTGAGAATTTCTTATTTTCATTCAAAAATGGTACTGGCCACAGTCTGGTTTCGAAAAGAAGACAAAAAAGACACCGGGACCGCAAATTTTCTTTGAAATATTTTTTAATTTCCGCGCATTCATGATGAAGTCATGTGTTATCCTCGGGTATAGGCTATTCATCATTACACCCTCGAATTATTTAGCGTCCTCGCTCACTCGTACGCCGAAATATCTCGGGTGTAATGAGTAGATAGATAGATAGATAAACACTTTATTGTACACAAAGAAAAAACAGGACACAAGACGCCTACGCCGCTTCTTGGCATGTTTTTTCATATCTACGTTTGACGAGTCCAAAGTTTGCTTCTTTTGGGTACTATTGTAAACTTATTTTGTTAAGTATAGTGAACCAACTGTTCTTTCCCCAGCTGTGGCTGACTGGGAGCTATGATGTATTGGTTTTTTTACGAGGTTTCTGTGAACGTAAGTGATGAAACGTGACAAGAGGTTGTAAGTATTATTAAGACTAAGATTAGACAAAGTTAAAACACTGTGCCGTGGCTTTCTAGTTTAATTTCAGTCACTATAACACGGGGTTTTTTTTAAACCTATCCCAGGCATCCACCAGTCACTAATCAGGGTGTTTATGAAGGTTTTAGAACACAGTTAATAACCTCAAGACACCAACCTATTTATGTAAAAACAATTTTTTATATTTTTAAATCGTTTGCTCATTGTTCTGGTAATTGCTGCTTGTGTTTTTGAAATTAAACTTCTGGCTCCCGAACAATTTCAGTGTTAATAAACTAAGATTGACAATAAACTTAGATTTTTGCATTTTCTTCCAAAGTTGAAACTACACTACACAGTTTAAGGGTGGCTTGCACCAGAATCACTAAACGCGTTAAACTCTTAAATAGTATTTAGCGAGTTGTCAAGTCATACAAATACGTCAGATTTAAATCGATTTAGCTGTTAAATACGTTTAGTGATCTGGTGCAAGACGCCCTTAGATACCTAAATCGTGTGCCAAATTATTTCAATAATTCGACAACGTTGTTTCTGTCAACAGCTACCATACCACCCTGCTAAAATATTAAACATTTTGTAATATACCACGTTCCCTGTTATGCAATGTTGAACGTCCAGCGACAGGGTAATGTACTTTCAAAGTTGCCACACCGATGCCAAACATGCGGCAAAATAAACGTGGTTCAAGTTATAAACGAGCAAATATAAACATTCTGACTTTGACTTTTAGGTCCATCTTTCTACATTTGTCTATCTTTTAACATTATAAGAATTTGACAAATTGTAATCAAAATGATCGCTAGCTAAACCATCATTTGTATCAAAAGACAGACAATCAAGAGGCTGGACTCAAACACAGATTTTTGTAAATGTATGAGAATCTCTACTAAAGTCTATGCTTGAGTGACGCTGAGTTCTTTATCAGAACAGCCTTAGACATCTTTGATAATCATGGGCATCGAGAGATCTATGTGGTTGCCTGCTGTGAGTTCAATCTAACTCCTTACGGGATGTTCTCCGTAAGATAGTGCACGTAAAACCATATCTTGAGATGTTGCAAAATGATATATTAGGAATAGAAATAGGTGTACAATAACCCCTGATGAACTCCAGTTTCTACCAATGCATTTCTACGTCAATTCACAATAATTTTAAATCTGTAAATATTAAACGTGTACTTATGTATTATCAATGAAGCCTAATCCAACTATTTAGTAATACTTTATTTATATGTAACTGTTAGTCGACTCTAAAGTGTTAAAAACGGCTCGAATGCCTTTAAAAAGTCAGAAAATTCAGTTACAGCAAAATTCTATGTATACGACCTAAAAGTATTTCGCTTTTTTCTTATAACTACACCAAAGTTGTAACTTAATCCAAACATAATTCAAACTGGAGCGTTTCGTTGCGCGTACGCACCGCGGTAATTGGTCCGAAACAGTCTTTGATCTCGCCGCGCAAATCAGCGCGCTTGATTCTAACTTCGGCCGATCGTGTTTCCGTTTCCTATAGTTTATTTTCTGGGATTTTTCTGGATTTCCTATTTTATACGTTTTCTTTGGAAATTTAATTACTGAATGGTTCCTGTTTCCTGTGCTTAGCTTTTACTTTATGACTGAAATACAATACTTATCTAGTTTATTTTACAAATACACCTACTTTTTTATAATTTAAATTAAAACTTTTCCACTTTTTCTATCATTTCAACTTTATTTACTATAAGACCTAAATGCTTTGTTTAGGTAGTTAAGGTACCTATCTTTTTCGATAATCCTAACATGATTTCCCATGTTTGTCAAACAAAACTTGATTCAAACAAGCATAGAATAAATTAGTTCTATATTATACTTACTTACACAGGAAAGGAACACAAAACCCTCAATTTAAATTATTTTGCTTTCACAACAAAAAGTGATTGATAATATCCATTTCATATCACTTTCACTTTTAATAGCATCACCGGAACACACACGTCAGCTGTCAAAGTTTAACACTGGCTTGGCTAGCCCTTGTTATGGTATTATAGGCAACAAATTTAAAAGAAACAGTGATACATCAGCAGGGGTATGCCAATCAAAGTTGAACTGCAAAGTTTTAAATCATGGTCAGTTCATACTAACTCATAGTTATTCTGTGACTAAATAGTGACATTATGATGTCATTTAATTTGTTTTCGCATATATTTTGCTGTCAAGTGTCTAAAAAGAATGATCACGTGGTACAAAATTGTACCACGTGACCTGAAGAAATTACACTGGGCAGTGAAATATAACTTGACAGCAAAAGATTGGCATACGGGGGCAGAAGACCTCGACTAAGTATAAACCCAGGGGTTCATTGTGTACATTTTTTGTTATATTATTAATAGCATAAATACATAAATTTGGATGCATCATCGTGGTTTTAAAAAAGCCATGATAAGCTATGTGTAAGACTGAATAAGAATTGATCATTTTTTTTCATGTAAAATATTTGATGTTGGAGGAACTTAAAATGATCAAGAAGAATTGACACCGATAAGGATTGGAAGTAAATGGAAAGGTTTGGAAGAGTCCTTTACCCTGGGATAAAATGGGAGAAAATCCTATCCTATCCTATCCTATCCTACTAATATTATAAATGTGAAAGTTTAGATGTTTGGATGTTTAGATGTTTGGATGTTTGTGTTTCAATCACGTCTAAACTACTGAACCAACTTGGTTGAATCTTGGCATATATATAGTTCAAAACCTAGATTGACACATAGGCTACTTTTTATCCCGAATAATTAACAGGATCTACAGGATAAAATGAACGAAAAAGATTAGCAGCGCCAATTGGCAAGAGGATTTCATTGTCATGTCATGTCACGTCAGTTTGACAGGGCGTAGTACTACCTCTTTGGTTTAACGACTAGCGTTTGACATTCCAGTACGAGTTCGGTGTAATGAGGTGTAATGTCTCAAATAAGTTTCTCAAAGTATCCGCTCGGTACACGCACAGATAATATAATGTACACGGAAACTGTAGACGCGTACGAAGTCGCGGGTAACTACTAGTACACAATACATTGTTACATAGCTATATTGTTGCTGGATCACAGTTCCTATCCAAACCATATCCAACAAGCCCGATCGACACCTGGATTTGCATTCGCTGTATTTTAAAAAGTTTCCTTCTTCCGGTGGTGTCAGTGAGGAATGGGCAGACCCTTTGATTGACGGCAGTGCGGAGGGAAAGCATCCTACACTTTACCACATGGAACCTTACTCTATGCCAGAGATAAAGTAGAGAATATAAAACAACGCAATTTTAGAGACAAAGCTTGTGGTACCATCGGCAAAACTTCCGCCTTACCACTTTTGAAACTGTTTCGCTTGCAAGCAGTTAGCTACATGACCTCGCCTTTTTCTTTTGTCTTCTAATTTTGACCAATCAGAGTCCCTGAAAATCTATTTATTTTTATGACGGCCCATTGTTTTCATAACTTTTACACCTGAAATAATTTGCTTCTATTGGTATTCAAAAATTAACGGCTAGTCGTTACAGTTTACGTTACAGTTACAGTTAACGTTTACAGGAAATGCACCCTTAAGGTGGTAAGGTAGAACTTTTGCTGATAGTACATGTATTTATCTAATTTTGAACCCAATAATTAGTGCTGTCTTCAAAGTCCAGACCTAATCTTAGAAATTCAGAGTTAAATTTCGCATTATTTTCGAGAGAATATTTTTCTATCGTCTTTCAGGAGTAGATCAAAGGTCGTAAATATAATGAATTTTCTGTACTTATTTTTACTTTTGATTTATTACTTGTATTTACGGATTACCAGCAAAAAACAGCTTGTGATTTTCACTATACCCTTAGCCTTAAGGGTCAATCCGTAACGAAAAATAACCAGATGTTGGTTTTTTGCAACAATAAAGTTACAAACTGTGGCTCCATGCTGCAATGTATAGCTCGATGGGGTCTCGGAAAAATCACAATTCGCTCCACTATACACACCTTTATGTCAAATGCAAATGTAAACAAAGAACAGAAAAGCAACGGAACCCTAGTTTTTGATGGTTAAGTTAATGGTTTGTAATGCTGAGTAATAGCTTTTACTATTTGTTTATATTTATTTCCTGGTGCAGGTTTGATTTCCACGTCAGGACGTTTGCAACTATTATAACGTAGTAAGTAGGTAGGGTAGGTAAGGTAGTGTATGACTGGGTAAACACGATTAAGGAAACAATTGCAGACAGGCGTAAGTAGTTTGTTGAATAAATATTTTGTTGTGTTTAGTACAATATTTCTAAACATACAGACTATATTGTCATGAGGCCATGCCTCACATGGTAATATTTTAAGTTTAAGTAATAGCAACATTATAATAGTAGAGAAAACCATATTTTTGTGTAATGGCAAGGTTTTTCTTCTCTTCCTGTCTGACTGAATACTGTACCTAGCGGATTGTTCTCTGACTTTAATTTCAATAAAAACCCAAAGTATTAACTTTCCCACGCATTTTATTCCATACTGTTGTTTTTCTTTTTTTTAATATCCCATGTAACAAAATTGTGATGGCGTTCCTACTACTCTAGCAATTCCTTTTCTTTATGTAGCGACCAAGTACCAACTTATCAAATCTTATCGATGTAATTAAAAAAAAACAATTCAACGCTTTACCTGCCAGCTATTGTAACACGGAAAAACTATATTTCCATTCAGTATTTTCGCATCCAACGCTACATTTTTATTTCCAACCAATATTTTTAAACATGGCAGGTTGCGGACGTGCCTGTACGCTCTACCAACGAATCCTGTTAATCCAAGGTGTTTTTAAAATAGCGGTAACGTCAAAATGCAAGGGCAAAATCCATTGCGAGAAAAATGCGGTTGAATTGCAATTAAAAATAAAAATTGTAACTTATTATACGATATTTTGGACAATAGTCGACATAGACCAACATTATCTGTAGATGAGATACATAAACAAAGAAAATATTGCAGAAAAAAACCGTTAGCCAACTCTATTTTTAGAAGTTTAAAAAAACCGTGCACTTTTCCGATTTTTAAAAAAGGAATATCAGTAACATAAAAAGATTTCAGATACTGTGACGCTATTATTTAACGACCGTCATATTTGGCCGCTATCTTGGAAATTTCCGGATGTTACCGATATTTTCAAAGGAATATTTTTAAAATACAACTTTTTGCAACTAAAACTGTATTTTATTTAGCAAAGGAAAGGTGACATTGATAGACGCTAGAACTACCTAAATACATGGAAATGGATAACTTACAACTTTGTTTTATAGGTTTCAAATGATGTTTTTAAAAAAGCCGTAATTAATAAAGTTGTGGCTTTATTTAGAATGTAAAATTATACAAGTCACGAGAACTTTACCGCTAAGTACCTACAACAAAAACCAAAAAAAGTAATAAACTACTTTTGACACCACAAAAAAAAATAATAGGTAGTTTCAGCTGAGGCTTTTAAATGATAATGTCACTGTATAATGGTATTTGTCACTAATTGTTTTTTTTATTATTGCAGGTAAGAACTAAGTAAACAAACCACCGGAAATTCTATCACTAGAAGAAACGGTAAGTTTTAAAAGTACCTACAATAAATTACTTTCTCATGAGAGCTTACAAGCTTCGAATATTTTTTGTTGTTTTGGTCGATTTAATTGTGTCACGGGTTTTACCCCCCCCCCCCCCCCTTTCTTCATTATTACGCAAAAAAGAATAATCGAAATTAATACTTACTACTACGCGACAGCAAACCATTTACCTGTTGTAAAATAGAAATTGGGGTTGTTCATCCCTAAAATTAATATCTAATTTAAAATCATCCCCTAGCGAAACAGAGGGGTTGCGAAACGTGATTAGGCACAATCTGATGACGAATTCGATTTAATATTTCAATCGCTTAACTCGCAATAATCTAAGCAAGAGTTAAGAACACCTGGGGGCTAGCACTAGTTTATAATGTACTCGCTACACGTGGGCGCTTGTAAACACTCGGCCAACTAGGCGAGCGACACCGAGCCATGGCAAGGCAAGCAAACATGCCGTCCACACGTTGGCGTTGGCCTTCACTCGGCAGCGTTGGGCCAACATGTATAGCAGGCTTAACGTGCTTAAAATTATCATTTAGCCCTCAAATTTAGTGACTGCGTAAACACAGCGTCAAGACGACAAGTCGTTGCGACATTATCGGTGACTAGAAGGTTACGAAGCTTCGGTTTCGTAGACGGCCGAAGCGTAATTTTCATAGTTTTACTTGACTCTGGCGAAGCAAAATGTAGGAGCAATGGAGCAATCTACCCTAACCAAACGACCAAAGCTATCCTCCGTAGGTAAGTACCTCAGTTTGGTAGTACATAACAATTCCAGATGAGAATATTTTTTTGTTTCGTACATTTTACAGCGTGAACTAAAATAATAAAATATGAGCGTAAACAATAAAAGCAAAAAAAATCACGCATTTTTCTGTAGTCGGGTTTTAGGGCGGCTTGTACAAGAATCGCTAAATGCGTTTAACTAATAAATAGTATTTAGCGAGTTGTCAAGTCATACAGACACGTCAGATTTAAATCGATTTAGCTGTTAAACACGTTTAGTGATTCTGGTGCAAGCCGCCCTTAGTGTTTGAACTACTTTTTCTGCTCTGTTTTTTGTTCAAAGCCACACGCACTGGCTACAGCGTCGCGACAAGACGCTGTGTTTTGCGCGGTTAGGTACAGTCGTATAGAGCAGTCTTTATGTATCCTAACATACTTACGTGATCTAACGGAAAATGCTCATGTTCGACATTTGCTAACTATCCTAATATTAGTGAAAACGTGGTTTAATGCGACGCCATAGTTACCGACGCGGTAACAAAAACTGGTGCTATATTTACAAGATTCGGGAGAGGGTTGCCGTGATTGGCATTTAGTTGTTTATTTAATAAATATCATTGAGATTGAGATAGCAGCCCCCGTATGCCAATCTTTTGCTGTCAAGTTATATTTCAATGCCCAGTGTAATTTCTTCAGGTCACGTGGTACAATTTTGTACCACGTGATCATTCTTTTTAGACACTTGACAGCAAAATATGCGCGAAAACAAATTAAATGACATCATAATGTCACTATTTAGTCACAGAATAACTATGAGTTAGTATGAACTGACCATGATTTAAAACTTTGCAGTTCAACGATGCAGTTCAACTGAGATTGGAATACCCCAGCAGAGATCATAAAAGTTTTTCTCCCAATTATTTTTCTTTCTTTATTTTTCTAATCAAAAAAGGGATTGTATAACATAGGTTTAGGCTCTTTCAAGTCCATCTACACCAAAATAAAAACGGTTAGGTCAATAGGCTTTATTCTAGCAAAGCTTTATACTGAAAAGATATTTTAATATTTTTTTTATCTCTACATCACCGTTCCACAAATGTTTTTTTAGGATTTGTTTAGTTTGGAGTATGGGTTGCTTATTTTCCATAGCTATTTAGGTACAAAAGAACCATTTTTAGTAGATAAGCATAATATTACGTTCCTTTTCATAGCGGCAACGTTTTTTGCTCCAAATATTTATGATCCCTCGACAACAATTTCTCATTAAACATGAAATTTTCAGCGTTTTCTGCTAAAAAGCATTTTTAAAGTAAAAGGTTACTGATACCTGAGTGACACCCCGCGCAAACCGTTAGGACACTCACTCATTTTACAGTTACAACCATATTTCTAAGAGGGTTCAGCCCTCACCCCTATTTAGGGGTTGGTTTAGGTTATCAGCTATAGCGATATGGTAATTTATTCAAACACAATATCCGTGTGAAACTATCTTTTTGGTTGGTGTAACATGGTTGTCTGGAAGAGATCGCTCATTAGCGATAAGACCGCCCATTGTACAATTAGTTAAGTTTTGTTTTGTATGTTAAAGTAGTCCCTAGGCTAAGGTGTGCAATAAAGTATTTTCTATCTATCTATCTATCTTTTGTCGCGAGAAACTGGCACCTAGTATACATTCTAATAGTCCTTGTGATTTTACTGAATAAAAGATCTTTAATTCCAAAGTAGCACAATCATCACCTGAATAATTGTGCTGCTGGAGAACCTTTACATTTTTTACGCGCAATCCTGCCTCCGTATGCCAATCTTTTGCTGTCAAGTTATATTTCACTGCCCAGTGTAATTTCTTCAGGTCACGTGGTACAATTTTGTACCACGTGATCATTCTTTTTAGACACTTGATAGCAAAATATGCGCGAAAACACATCAAATGACGTCATAATGTCACTATTTAGTCACAAAACAACTATGAGTTAGTATGAACTGACCATGATTTAAAACTTTGCAGTTCAACTTTGCAGTTCAACTTTGATTGGCATACCCCTGCTGACCAGTCTCCATCCACCTACTTCTCATGATCATCCCCAAAGCCAGTAGATAATGCTATTTTAGCATGAAGTTCGCCTATATAATAAAGAAATCTCCATCTATTTCCTAGTTACGTCATACTCTGGTAAAGGGTGGACTGTTCAGCTCATGGTAGATAGATAGAAAGATAGAAAATACTTTATTGCACACCTTAACCTAGGGACTACTTTAACATACAAAACAAAACTTAACTAATTGTACAATGGGCGGTCTTATCGCTAATGAGCGATCTCTACCAGACAACCTTGGACGGTAGCTATGGTAGCTATTCTGGAGCCATTCTTTTTTTAACAGTTGGTGGTGTAGCTATGCGCCCTTGTCCAATTTACTAAGCAGTTTTTTCTCAAATAATTACTGTTGCATTTTCTTCTACTCCAGCCAGAGTCCTTAATTTTCTTTCATAAGTAATTTCTTACTGATTGCTCTTGTGTCTTATCTTCATAAATGCTGTTCCCTTATGCCCTAACGCCCAGTTATAACGGTATCGAGTTCAAAATGAAGCGCAGAGGGCATTAAACATGAATTTCCCGCCGCACCTGCCTGGGGTGGGACTTCTCAGTTCGTTTCATGGCAAATAATGTATTGTTCAGTCGTTTCCTGTCTGTAATGAATACAATTTTCAACAAAAATGTGTTTATTTGATGCTTTCTGTGTCTTGTTTTCTGGTTTATATTGGCTAAATAAGGCTGGTACCTAATTAATACGATTGCCAATATTTTTTCCTTTTGTTAGCAAAATAAACTTGGCTTTCTCTTTGCTAAAACGCATTTTTTCAGAGTTTTTTCACGACATTTCTGAAGAGGAGCGGAAGGGTCGTTTCAGGGTCTGCCCTGGACTACCCCTGACAGCCACTAATGATCAGTGACAGCCACTTTTCATTCATTTTCCTGGAGTGGCGAGTGGCCACTATCCATCCCAGCTCGCATGTGGCGAACTCCTACAAAATTAATAAAAACTGTTGAAAAGTCACCAGCCCTCGTATGCCAATCTTTTGCTGTCAAGTTATATTTCACTGCCCAGTGTAATTTCTTCAGGTCACGTGGTACAATTGTACCACGTGATCATTCTTTTTAGACACTCGACAGCAAAATATGCGCGAAAACACATCAAATCACGTCATAATGTCACTATTTAGTCACAGAATAACTATGAGTTAGTATGAACTGACCATGATTTAAAACTTTGCAGTTCAACTTTGATTGGCATACCCCTGCAGTACTCCAATTTTGTTTCCTTTTTGTGAAAATACTTTTGTTCCTAGTAGTAGTAGAGCTTCTTGTGAGAGAGCTCGTCCGAGGAACTCCTACCACCATACCTATTTCTGCCACCAAGCCGGTTTGGAAGGTATGGGTGCCGGTGCAATTACACGGACATGAGACCTTTATGTCTCAGAGTGTCGGGTGCAGTGCAATGCATCACAGTGCACTTCTTCAGTTATAGGCAGTGGTTACCACTTAACATCAGGTGGGCTAATCGGCTTGTTCCATCAATTAGTTGTATAAAAAATCATAAAAAAAAATCGGTCATTGTAATAAACAATGCTAAGTAACCAAGTTTTTTCTCGAACATGTCAAAATCGGTCAACCGCTGATATCTCGCTCTTCAAACCCAAGGCAGCGAAACGGCACACTATTTACATATTTACCGACCGAGTATTGAACCCACTATATTTTTTCCAATACCTAGTGGCTAAGGTACTATCGTACTGGAAGGTTTTTGTGTTATTGGCGTATTGAACGCTTTTAATTCGGTCATAGTTTGTATAATCGACTAACCAATAGGAAATAAAGTTTTGAACGGCGATCATGATGATGACTGAAAATAGTCCGTCTTGAAAATCGAAAAATGTTTAAATCATTCAATTTATACTTCTTCCGTCTAACAAAGTACAGTACTTAAATCTTAGTAAACCTTTTCGAAGTCGTCTTTTCGAAATCGTCTTTTCGAAATGATCTTTTCGAATTCAAATTTTCGAAGACGGTGTATAAGTAACATCTCTAGTGTGTGAATAAGTTCATTGAACCTGCCTGATAGTACCTGACATGAGAAAGGGTGAGATAAGCTCAATTTACGCCTAATTAGAAAGTTTGATAAGGAAGAGAATTAATACAATTGATTATTTTTAGCCTACCTACCATTGTTTTTATTGTGGAATCATACCTTATGCGTAAAATTTGCCTAAATTCACATACTAGGTAGGTGATGCTGTCGTTTCTGTTGTTGCATTTTTCTAAACTAACCTAATTTGACAGCACTAAAAATGATGCCGTCCCTTTCTTGTGAACTGAAACGACAAAGACAGCTATAATTTTAGCGCTGTCAAATCAGGTTAGTTTAGAAAAATGCAACAACAGAATCGACAGCATTGATTGACGTTTGAAAATGGTTTGGGGCTCAATTTTACTAAAAAACTGTTCAGTTGGAACGCAGCTGAATCGTAGCTTTATTTCAAGAATGAAATAAAGTTGACAGACATGAACTGTACCTTGTTGAGAGGTCTAAGAGGATCGGCTACGTGAGAATCCACAGCACGTGCCCTGTGCACATAGGTTAGTACTATCAGCTTGGAGAGAAGAGAAAAAACTTGTAGTGTTTCAATTGCTCGCATTTATTAGCGATATAATAAATGGATACAATCCTAGGTCTATACATATATATCTATAGGTATTTAGATATGTTATTGGAATAAAATTTAATAACTAAAAGGTACAACCTTGTCGCTTAGGGCTCCGGGGGCAAAGAGAAAGAATCAGTACATCAATCATTCGATATTACAAATTAATAGCCAAGCGACAAGTCTGTCAATGTCATGTCAAGATGCATTGTGTGGAGTATTATGCACATCAATATTGCTACATTTCAACATACCTTGGTAAAGGTAAATGATAAAGTTAATTTAAGTATTCGTTGGAGCGTGAATAATTATCTTTCTTCCTAGTACTTCCTACCCCCTAACTTGGGTGTGCCTTCAAACTTCACATTTTACTGGGTAAAAGTTTATCTGCAGGGGTATTCCAATCTCAGTTGAACTGCAAAGTTTTAAAACATGGTCCGTTCATACTAACTCATAGTTATTCTGTGATTAAATAGTGACATTATGATGTCATTTAATTTGTTTTCGCCCATATTTTGCTGTCAAGTGTCTAAAAAGAATGAAGAAATTACACTGGGCAGTGAAATATAACTTGACAGCAAAAGATTGGAATACGGGGGCTGATTCTCTTTATGCAATTTTCTATTATGAATAACTCGCAGTATTTTGTATTTACAAAAAAATTATACCTTCCAATTATGTATTATTCGTTTTTCAGTAATCGAGTAAAGTAACAATTGCATTTATTTTTTTGTAAGTAAAATAAAATCTAGCACAAAAAATATAAAAAGTTTTTTGTTTTTTTTTTATATAATATAGAATGTCCTTTGGCCACAATCTCACCTGATGGTAAGTGACGATGAGGCCGACGATGGAGCAGGACAGTCTAGAAGACACCTATTCACTCTTGCCTTGAAAAGACCCAGATTATATTTCTCAGGAAAGACATAAGAAAAAGAAAAATAAGAACAATAAGAATTATTATTTATTATTATTTTGATAAGAATTGAACCCACAACCTACAACCAACTGAAGTATGAGATATTCAATTGTAAAATAGTAATGTTCATCTACATTCACTTATAATAGTAGTCACAATACAACGGATCTTTGTCCCTCTGAAGTATCTGCGCAGAACCGATTTTTGGATCCACTTAGGGCCAACGCACATCTATCGACAAAACTGTTTTGTCGCGTACTTAGTGACGTGAAAATAAATTTTCTGTTATAACGAAAACAGCATATGATGAATGCTTCCTCGTCATATGCTGTTTTCGTTGTAACGAAATTCACATCAATTGACACGACGCATGCATAAAATTATGTTTACCTATCTATTATAGCATTGTTTAGTACCTACCTATTAAACATTGCTTTATACGCACATACCTAGAGAATGAACTGTGCTTTTTTAATAAATAAGAATATAGTGTAATTATGTTGTGTACTTAATAATATTAGTAAGTACTTAGCATGATTCTCATTAAATAAGCAAGTAACGAAAACAGCAAATAAAAAGAAGCATATCGTAACTAAAAAAGTTTTACTGAGAAGTTTCACATCACTAACTGTTCGACAAGACGTTTTGTCTTTGGTTTGCGTTCTCCCTTAGAGGTTACCGAATTTTTCAGCACAACAGTACATGCGCAATCGTTGTTGCACCTAACTTCAGTTGGATAAAGATCCGTTGTGTATACTATAATATTATGTTAAGTACTGCACGTGGTTAGAGGTCATTGAATTGTCAAATATTGACTGTTCGACATACTTACAGCTATTTGTTTTATAGATAACTGGTTAGGGACGTGTAACAAAAAAAGACGGACAGCCGAATACGCACAAAACTATCATACGCATTGCATTATACAACGTGTAAAATAATGTCCCTATAAGCCGAAAAGGGGCTTATTCAGACCAAACACGTGAATAGATTGGCATGTGCAAAAGTTGAATAAAGCATGTTGGACTATTTTTTTGTTAATTTATGGTCTTTGTTTGCGACTTTGTTTGTGTTTATTTACTTTGCGTATGTATCCAGCCTGTTAGTACACATGCTCACGCACCCTCCTATCACAACACCCACACATAGACGCGTGTGCAATGCTATTTTTAAGGAAACTTTAAGACGCTTTTCATGAATGAAAAACTTCGAAATATTAAAAGTCGTAGAACAAATGTTGTTCGCCATGACGTGTAGAAAGGGGAGTACCTCTTTTGGACTTATAGGGTCATTATGTTACACCCTGTATTCTAAGTTCCATGTAGCTAAGGTACACATGTATGTAATTATGTAATTCCCCTTAAAACCAATTCATCATTCCATGACAAGGTGCCCATCAATTCTCATTGGCTCAGCCAGAAATAAGTATTCCCTTCGTTACAAAAATAAGTGTTGTAATATTTCAAACGACTAACACTTCTTTTATTTATGGTGGTTAAACATAAAACATTCACACGCGTAGTTAATTACACTGATTTTTTGTACTGATTGGACCACAGTGAGCTTAGCGTACACTTCGGGACAAAAAACTTGGTGACAAACAAAAAAGGTTTAGATAAAAAGCTTTGTTCAGTGGCCGTGTTATTACCTGCGTAACACAATACTTATCTATTTTGTTTTGCCTTTTAAGGTACGTATAAAAATACAAAGTTGCGTTTCAGAGATTCTGTAGGTATAAAACAGAAATTATATTAGTTTTTAGTGTAAAAATCACTTAGTAGCTACACACACAATGTTGATTTAGAATAGCAAAAAAAAGGGTTATATGGTTTTGCAAGCACAAAACGGAATTAAACAAGAACTCAATAACTTAGCTAGACTAATTTGAAAGTCACACCACTTTTTTTGTCCTGAAGTGCATAGAAAAGATGAGCGGTGGCATAATAAAATGTCGCCCATAAAAATATGTTCATATTAATAGTATAAGATGGAATTATCACAGGCACGAGTTAAATTTATCACTTTATGATATATTTGATCATAATTGCGGCTTCAAACACTTATTATCTTATCCAGTAACCAAAAATAGTCTCTAGAGCTATTGAGATAAAGGTTTTATTACAGTGTAGTGATGAATAAAAATTTGGAAGCAGAATAATAAATCTGTTACATTTTGTTTGTGGTTGGATAATACATTCAACCCTTTAATTAGGCGTATAAATATACTCATAATATTTTAAAGGGGTTATTTTGTTTAAAATTGGGTATCTACAATAAACAATTACTTGCTCACATTTATATTTTGAAAGCCTATGTAAAGCCATTATTATACAAGCAAGTGTATATGAAATAAATAAATGAAATTTTACAAAATTATACATTGCAAAAAAATAATAATTTCTTGTCATATTTCGCGTGAATATCATAAACAGTATATTAATCAACTAAAAAAAATAATAATAGGCAAATAGTTTCTCTGCATAAAATTAAATTAAAAAATCTCAAGTCTGATCAAAATTTTTGCACGTCAGTGTATTTGAAAGTTAAGGCTACGTCCACATGATCTTTTTGCCAACCGCACAATGTTAGGCTCTGTACACACTTCTCAGATCCGAGCAGCTTCTCCATTAAACTCAATTGGCTGCGAGTGGCTCGATGGACGGTGTTATGCTGACTGTATGCAACAATCCAATTTTATTTAATTTGATGACTGTTTTATTATGCAAGTCCATAGTTGAATACTCATATTTTTTATTCATCTATAATTATTAATAACAAATCAGTATTTGAAACAATAATATTGCATATCGTTGCTTATGTGAAAATCAAAATTTAAGTCTAAAATTCGAAAATTGCGCTTTTATATACTTAGTGTATGATGCCTCATTTAATTTATGAAAAAATAACAAAATTTAAACTGGTCGTAAGTTGGACAACCAAACTACGTTCAGTTTTTTTAATTAACAAAACAAAGTCTCATAAGAAAGTTGATGTGTCTTTCATCACTTCCGCCTGCCATCGACCAGACGGAAGATCAAAGTGGAACCAATAAACATGTTGTCTCACGGGAATCGAGACAAACGGACAGACCGCTCATAATTAATTTATATAGTTCGGTTTTATTGACAGAGCTCTGATTAGACTGCCACTGGTTCTATTTGGTGTAGCTATTCTCATTATGGATTATGTTTGGAACAATATTTTTCGATTTCTTTACCATTAAAATGTTGCTTTTACTTAAGCTTTAAAACAGTGCTTAAAAGATGTGACTAAGGGAAATGGAAATGACTTAAAATAACATATACATACACATATCAGCTAAAGCTACTCGTCTATATACCAATAAATAAATGGTAAGTGTCTGTCTAGTATACTAAACATATATTATAAAATTGAGGAAATCTTCTCCAGCTTCTGAGATGTACAGTTTCAAAATCTTTTTTATATTGACTATGCTTTGATTGTCAGCTATTGACACAGAAGTAACAAGTAACAATGAAAAACGTAAACATTTTTTTAACAAGCAAGAAACCTTAACAATTAAATATGGTTGCCGACCCATGTCATAGAAATGTATGGTTTGAGCATCGTGTCAACAAATCGAACATGGAGTTGTTATGTTATAACAACGACGACGACGACGACGTAGGTCAGCTTATTGTAACAATATTTTGGTCGCGTAGGTTAGTAGGTACACCAATAGTGAGGTGGGTGATACGGATTTTTTTTTTAATATAGCGACAACGCAGCCACATATCAGCGGCTTTTCCACGATACCTAAGTTGAGCAAGACTTTATTATTATTATTATTTATTATTAATTTCAGCTGCTTACTGCACTTACAGTGTTAACCAACTTACTTACTTTACTTTAGATTCATACGTAAATGTAGGTAGGTAGGTACCTAATGAAATCTAATGAAATCTCTACCTAATGAAATTTATATTATTCGTGACCCTGAAATGTAACAACACAAGGAATAAATAGGTCCTTCCCCCCTATTCCAATCTTTTGCTGTCAAGTTATATTTCACTGCCCAGTGTAATTTCTTCAGGTCTTTTTAGACACTTGACAGCAAAATATGCGCGAAAACACATCAAATGACGTCATAATGTCACTATTTAGTCACAGAATAACTATGAGTTAGTATGAACTGAATATGATTTAAAACTTTGCAGTTTAACTTTGAGATTGCGATCGGGCCCCTTACACTTCTTCACTATAATTTCACAATATTATAAATAAGCAATTTTGTTATTAGTACATAATATTTTATGCAAACTAAGAAAACCTACTTCCCAAGAATAAAACTTAATTTTTTATTCAAGAAGACGACAAAAAATCAAGATGTCGGACGCAGTAAAAACGAAAAAGTTGAATGAACCTGTTCCGTATTCATTGTTTATTTATTACTAGACTTATAGCTCTTTCCTCTGCCCCCATTCTGTACGAGGACTAGTGGAATTCCCCCGACTTTGTCCACGTATTATGTTACAAACGTAAATATGTTGCATCGAGCTAAATTTTTAAAACTATTATTCTTTGCACCAATTTTAAAAAAGCTTTTAAATGTTAGATAGGTATTGTAGTTTAGTCAACAGAACAGTTATAAGCTGTTTTCTTTTATTCAAAATAATTGTAAATTTCTTGATCAAAATTAAGATCATTAAGATTATGGTCGGCTAAATACAACAATGAGACATCCAGGGGTTAACAAAATATTAAAATGAAATAAAATTTCTAAAAATCTTTTTTTAAAGATTACCACATTATAAATGAAAATATTAAAATTCAAACTATTGTAGATAATCTTGGATCAATGATTTGCTTAAACCAATGTAATTATAATCAATGTAACTTAAATAATTAAAATATACGTATTCAAACCTTTCACAACAATGTCTGTTTGTCTTACATATTACAGAGAGAGATAGAAGTACCAAGTATAATTTATTATTCATAGATTTTTTATTACTAAAGTACCTAAACGAGATGGAATAAGATTGCAATTTTGCCAGATCGTTGATAGCGTACTCTATGACTTTTAATGAATTTAATTAAGTATTGTAATCTACCACAAGTTTATAATAAATCATAAATATTCATGATCATTACACACAACGCCCTCTACTCCCAAATTAAGCAAAACTTGTAATAATGGAAACTAGATTGCTGATAGAATACCTACTCATGTGATTATATATATTTTTTGTAAATAGTTACATAGTACATATTTATTACATAGTAACACCCAGACTGTTCCAACTAAACAAAAGGCCAGCTTTTTCTGAAAATACACCAGACTAGGCAAAAACTTTCCGCAATATTCAGATAAAGCGCTTGAAAGCGATGGACCGCACTTGGAACACGAAAAACTGAATAGGCATCACAAGGTGTTCTAAAATATGTCCTGAAAATTTAACTTTTCCATACCCAAAGCATAAGATTTACCGGGTAAGTACTTACCATAACGAAAGGTATAAATAAAATTTAGAAGTCTCCTTTTAAATATTTTTTTGAGAAAATAACACAACAACGGTCACATAGTTGCTTTGTCTGACGGGTTGATTCATTAGGAATTTGGGAAGTGTGTATAATGAAACTTCGGGAACAGCCTGTATAGGTCCGTGTTAGAAACGAACAATAAGACCTGACAGTGAAGTCTAACTAGGTATACAGTATACGTTAGAAAAAGAAAAAAAACTCTATGGCACGGAGATACGAATTGACAGAGCGATAAAACTTATCTATGGAATGTTTTCATTTTGCAGATTCGACTCGAATGAGTGTTCTATCTGTCCAAATTGTAATTTTCTTCTATACAACGTTTAACATGATGTCCCTATAAGCCGAAAAAGGGGCTTATTCAGACCAAACACGTGAATAGATTGGCATGTGCAAAACCTGAATACAACATGTTTGAAATTCCTTTTTTTTTATTTTTGTGATTTGCGTCCACCCTAGGTGTTTATTTACTTTGCCTATGTATCCAGCCTGTTATTACATGCTCACGCACCCTCCTATCACGTTGCACCCACACATAGACACCTTAAAGCGTGTGCAATTCTATTTTTAAGGAAACTTTAAGACGCTTTTCATGAATGAAAAACCTCGAAATATTAAAAGTGATAGAACAAAATGTTGTTCGGCATGACGTTTAGAATACCCCCCTTTCGGACTTATAGGGACATTATGTTACACCCTGTATAATCTGACAAGTTATAATCAAAATCATAGTTTGCCGACTGGTAAACTGTCATTTTGATTGTAATTTGTCAGATTCTGATGATAAATGATAACACAGTAAGTATATTGACAATTGATCTGCTGATAAATTCATTCACATGTGAATAAAAGCAGGGCATAGTCAAAAAAATAGATTGCATCGAAGAAATGCAAAATTGCATGATCAAAGTCTAGAACTCCATATGTTCATCATAGCTGCGAGTAGGCGGTCATTATTATTTCATAAATTATTTTTTGCCGGTTCAATTTATCAGTTGAATGATTAATTAGCGCAATTAGTCAGATCCTGTGTCAGAATCCAGTTGTGTAGTCTCGTGATGTGTATTCTGGAATTGGGTGTCATTGTAAGCGGGTATGTATTATTATTTGATTTATACCTACTCTTTATAATATAGAACCTTTAGTCTCTGCAGATAACTTAAGCTATTCCAAGCTACGAACCTTTTCCAAGTTTCATCCAAATTGGTCCAGCCGTTATGGCATTATTGTCTTCCAAAGATGGGCACTGAGCATTACCTTTAGGTAAGCAAGCATCCACACATTTTGCTTTTTCTATTTATTTGTTGAAATATTATTGTTTTGGCCTCAAAAAAGTTAGAATAAAACCTTTATTTAATTAGGTACTAACTATTCAAAACAAAACACAAAAAACTAATAAAATTCACGTAATCATTTGTCATGCAACGAACAAGGCGCCCATAACTTGTTATAGAATTCTATACCAAAATACCAAAATTATCGTATTATTTTTAAATATTCTACCGTTCATTCTATTTTCATTGCAATAGAGTTTTATTTTGATTGTCAGTGTAGAATGCAATGAGTCATACTTGACGTATGCAAAACATGTCACCTGTCACGTCAGGGGTCAACGGCCGGGCTACCAAGTTGCCCATTGAACATAATCGTCTCTCAGTTTACACCTCGTTGCAGTAATCCATAGTTTTACTCGTATTTAGGTTAATGCTGTGCCCTATTACGTACTTACTTTACGGGCTATAAAACTACAAAAGTCGGTAGAGAGAGAGACATGAGGTTATTTCTCTGAGTTGTTGTTTTACAATTGGCCAGTGCTATGCTAACAGAACATGTTTCGTTCGAAACTTATCAATTTTACATTCGAATTTTGAATAATTTAAAACAAATGCTTCGTTTGATCACTGATATGAAACCTTTTTGAACGGAATAATTTGGCTTATTCCCAGAAGTCCATGATTCTATTGTTCTCTATTTCCCAGGAGGTCCATGAAAATAATAAATAGAATTTAAAATATTCTTACGTTAATTCCCAATAGGTCCATGAGATTTAACTAATGTACAGTCAGTATAAAAAATACATGAGAGTATTTGATTAGTTAGCTAGCTAATCTTAGAGCGAAACAGACTACAGGTTTGAGCGAAATAGATAGCATGCAGGGAAGGGATGCGAAAGTCCGAATTATTTATTTCTTATCAGTTGACCTTGCTCCCTTGCTACGGGCATGACGTCAGAGTCAGAAGTGTTTTTTTGTAAATTATGAGTGCAAATCAAGATGGCGCCTGCGCTGGGCCCATCGTGGTCACGGCGTTTCTTTTCATAGACGGTCCTAGTAAGTACATTTTATTTTAATTGGGTCGAAAGTCACGGCTTACAGGTATTTCCTTTGGGCATGTTTGCATCTACCGCGAAACCCAAAATTTTTACCGGTGTTTTCGTAATTTCTGCTCTCTACAAGTAATTTAACTAGCAGATGAGTGATTTTGCACACATTGTAAGCCATTTGCTATGAACTCATACTGAAACAAACTTCATAGGTACATAAAACTATAATCATTGAAATCAAAAGCATGTCATATAAACTAGGTATAATACTTATATGTCATTTTTTTATATCAGTTGATCGTTATAACATATACCTACCTAGTTACTATACCTACCTAGTTCCTAAATATAAGATAAGATGTAACGAATATCAAACCAAATTATGAATTTGGCAGTTGATAATGTTACGAAAATGCCCTGACTTATGGATATTAGCGCCACGTATCAGGAAGTAGAAACACTAAATAATGTCAGTCGTCAAGCTAGCCAATCTGTCACTATCATTTCAAGTCGGATTCACAAGTGACTGAGTAATTGATTGATAAAAAGTGCCTACTAACGCCATCTTTTGGTGCATAGCAGGAACTTCTACGAACTATTTGTATAAAATTTATATTATTTAATTTAACTTTTAACGCCTTAGGGCGGCTTGCATCAGAATCACTAAACGTGTTTAACAACTAAATAGATTTAAATCTGACGTATTTGTATGACTTGACAACTCGCTAAATACTATTTAACAGTTAAACGCGTTTAGCGATTCTGGTGCAAGCCACCCTTAGATTGATATTTTTCAATGTTCTTTAATAGAGTTCTGATTTATCTATCCATTGTCTTTTATTAAACAAATATTTGCCCTATCTTATTAAAACCTTTTGTTGCTTACTGTACCAAAAAATTTCATGGACCTGCTAGGAAAGGAATATTATTAAATTTAAAATGTCGTGGACCTCTTGGAAATAAATGTATGAACCTAATTTTTTTGAGAACAATAGAATCATGGACCTCTGGGAATAAGCCAATAATTTATTGTTTAGCTAAGTAGGTAGTTGTTTGCAAGTCTTGCAAGTCCTTTGGAACCTATACCTGTAATTTGGTATGCAAAAACTTTTAATTTAATAATTTTCCTGGGAATATTTTACACTGGCAGGTGTAACCACATTCTACCACTTTGGCGCAAAGTTGTCGGGGCTCGAACCGGTGCTATTAGCATTGCAAAATTGCAAATCCGTCTAAATATTCTATCTGGTGAAGGCTTGAACAGACTGCCAAGTGGTACTTCAGTCTAGCGACTCATTCGACATGTCTGTACTACATAATGGCAGTTTACTAAGTCTTCTACAAAGTCATATGCATTTTTAGACGACATTTTTAGATTTTTACAATCAAGACATGACTAAGTTAAAATTGGAAGCAAAGCTACTACAAAATACTAGTGACAAACGAATTAGTTTTTCTACCGCTTTGATTGAAATGACTTGTTACATCTTGCATGATATTGTTCACGCTTATTTTTTTACGTTTTTTGAGTTGAGGGCGCTTGTATTTGAATGAAACAAACCACCTACGCTATTTTCTTATTAAAAATGCGAACGAAACACTATTTAGGAACAGCGTCTTACTTATTTGTTGTAATAAGTTGTAAAAATAACCTCCTGACAGTCTTTTTTAGCGTATCCCAAAAAATATCTCCACTCTTGATATTATTGAGCTGTATTCAGCTCACTCAGTTTCCTAATTTCTACAAACGAGGGTAGAAACTGCAAGTAAGGAGGTAATGCTGCGTCACGGCCTCATATTGGTAGCTCCGCATGGCCCAATATTAGAACACTAGGGACGGCTTGCACCAGAATCGCTAAACGCGTTTAACTATTAAATAGTATTTAGCGAGTTGTCAAGTCATATAAATACGTCAGATTTAAATCTATTTAGCTGCTAAATACGTTTAGCGATTCTGGTGCAAGCCGCCCTCAGTCTACATATTTGGTAACAGTTGTACACGAAGTATACATTTATGTATACCTGATGGTAATGTAGTGGTAACGACTCCTAAGGTCGCGAGTTCCAATCCGGACCTGGACCAATAGGTTTTTCTACTCAGAAAACATCGTGAGGACCGCGGCTCCGCACGATAGCGAAATATAATAATCCAACCATTTTTCAAGTTGTAAGCTCTACGCGGTTGCTATTTCATGTATTGATCCTACTTAGAAAATCTGGATGAATTTACTTTACAATTATAATGTAGATAGTCATAACCTTCTCAAATCTGTTATAGATTTATAGACACCTGAGTTTTAGCCAGTCGCTAAACTGTCATTGTGATTGTAATTCTTCAGTTATTTTGTTCAATCTTCGAACATTTCGGCTTTTTTCCACAGATAACACAGACATTTTGAGCTGTGTTTGTATGTCTGTTTGGTATTTGTTCTAAGGTTTGTAAGCATCACCTTTTATTTAATCTGTGGTACTAATGAAAGGATGTTGTGTTTATTGCGTTCATTCGTGTTGGTTTTTATGAGCAATCATGGTCGCGCGTCTTTTGGGACCTCTGTAATAAAAAGTAACGATAAATGTTTTTTTGTAAAAGTAGAGACAATGCACTGAAATAAATAATTCTTAATTATGTTTGTTTATTATCGTTGTAAAAACAATAAAAATTGTGTTTTTTATTTCCATGTTTGTTTTTCTTTAATAGATTGAAAGGTGCGTTGCCTAAGGCTGAACACTTTTTGATTGTGTTTACCGTGTTATGGTAATAGGTAAACTTAGCATAGTAAGTGATATCCGGACCTTGGTCCTTTGAATTTGCATACAATGTACTATCACTGGGGTCATAGATTGGTTGACTGATAACAGGTATCAGTGATATTGATTTTATTTACAATTGCACGCCTGAAATAGATAGATAGATAGAAAATACTTTATTGCACACCTTAACCTAGGGACTACTATAACATACAAAACAAAACTGTTAGAACTTCCGCTACTTGTAACTTTACTAATATTGTAAACATGATATCAAACTTTTTAATTTCCTTTACCATTACACTTGGCAGTCAGGCCGCTGGAGTGATACAGGGGGATAAATAAAAAAAAGGAAAAAATTGCCTAAAAATACGTGTTTTAGCCATCTTGAAACCACGACCGATTGATCGATATATATTTTATTCAAGTCTTGACGTTATTTTAAAGTTTGTTATAACTTAATTTACTTAGTTGAATTAAAGCTTCTAAATATTTATGAGAGGATCACAATCTTTGGTCTTTGCAACTTCCAAACTAACATGATTAATCAAAAGATTCAATTTGTTCAAAAACAAAGTTATATTTAAGTTGAACTCGATGCCTGAATATTAATTAATATTGCTAAACTCTAGTAATTAATACACTTTAACGACTTCGGAGTAATCTATATCGGATTTACACTAAAACTTTGTACATCCGTTATTGATTTGTTATCTTAGTTTTTACGTTTGGTATGAATCTAAAAATTAACAATTATAACATGTGAGGCAAACAGATGTTTTTGTATGTATTGCTGGGTGTTACTATGTATTTACAAAAAAAGTATATAACTATTCTATCAGCAATCTAGTTCCCATAGTACAAGCTTTGCTTAGTTTGGGACTAATGGGCGTAGCGTTGTCCGTGAATATTTATAAGACACTAGCAGATAGTGTAAACCATCTCAGAAATGAAACACTAGTAGATGCGTATCACAAAACTTATATTGCAAACTATCTAGATTAACTCAAATATCTTAAAATCTATCTTCCACAAGCTCTCAAAATCTAACCAAAGACAAGTATCCCGGTTGCCTGCCTGGCACCGAATCCCCGTCCCCCGCCGTTCCACCGGCGCATAGCCACCAGGATCGTTTTTTGTTGGTTATAAAAACTAATCTTTTGTATGAGAAATTTAACAAAGCTTACACTCGACCATCCTGATGACGTGTAATGTCCTCATACACGCACCCGGTGGAACCTTACATTCGGCCTAACCATTTAACAATCGTATAATATAAATAATTTAACAATCCATTAATAATTTGTTGATCTTTAAACAATTTACCCATATAATATCTATCCCTAAGATTCAGACATAATTATCTTATCAATTTAATAGACGATACAACAACCATTCAACCGTTTGACCAGTATAACCAACCAACAACTTTAACAATGATCAATTGATCAATTTACATACTAACCTTCAGTTAATCAATTTGTTAATTTAACAGTCTGACAACTTAACAAAGTACCTAATAATTTACTACCATTTACTATTTAATATAACCTACAATAGCCATATTTTTTTATATATTTTGTTTAATGCTCATGATATTACTTTTAATTTTTCTTTATTAAAATATTACAACGTAAATATTTGAAAATTAAATTTATAGGTACTAACTATACAATTTAAACAGCTCTTTGATATAAAAGTTACTAATCGAACCTTCTAAAAATCAATAATATTTGTTACCAGTTAATCAATTTACAAATTCAACTTAATAATGTAACAATTTATTGATTTTACGATTTGTCAATTTCACAATCTAACAATCAACCCATTTGACCCATTTACCGCATTTAAACATGTAACCCATTTAAATCTGATTCGGAACAGTTGATAAATCTACATCTAAATCTCGATCTGTAGATCGTTTGCAACAACCTGTAGATAGCTCAACTATTTCATGTGCACTTTGTAAATATAATAACTATTGTAAATACTGCACTATTCGTAATCCTCCTTAAGAATACCCATTTAACAATGTAGTTATTAAACAATTTGACAAGTTAACTATTTCATCATTAAACCGTTTAATTACTTAATCATTTAACCATTTTAACATTTAACCATGTAACCATTTAACCGTTTAACCGTTTAACTGTTTAACCATTTAACCATATAACTATTTAACCATTTAACCATTTGGACGTGTGCCCAAAGGCTAAATAACCATTTATCCAGATAACCGTTATCATTCAGGTCGAACTGCGGATAGTCCTTATTATCCGTTTGACCTGAAACAACACAAAACTGATTTTGTAATTACTTTGCAGAAACCAACGATAATTCGTTACAAAAATAAAACATTCTTATTCATGTTAAGATCAGTAAATCCATGTATCGTCATTAATATTATTAAGTACTTTTTTTTTTTTTAAATACTTCCTAAAACTACATAGGTGTGGTCCGAAAAGATGAACATTACTTCTGTAGGCGATCTACTGTGCATTTTGGACCGTTAACACTCGATTCATCTTAATTTGTTATCTCAATTAAAATTTGTTAACCGTTAACGAGCTGTTTTATAGTTCGACTTGATCATTGAATTGTAATGTGCATAATTATAATTTTTGCATAGGTCTGTTTATGTTGGCAGTACCTCTTTTGAAGCTCCAAGCCTCCAATCTTTGTCTTACTTTGTTATAATCGCTTTTAGCAAACAATCAATAAAACAAAAGCTAAAATAAATCTAAAAACACCTAAAAATGGATCGTTGTAATTATTACAATGATGTAAATTCTGTTTGCAGGTGCCACATTGAATTTCTTATATTTGGTTTGGTATAGATATAACTGTGTCGTTACTTCTGTCTTTAGTAGAGAAACTTACTGCTTCTTTCTTTTGTAGGTGTGTCATTGCCATCTGACTTTACACGAAAATGTCAATATACGAGTCTAAACTATCAAGTTTTTTTGTGTAAAACTAAAACAAAACATTGTTTTCAAGCTGACAATAATAGGTAATGTTAGTTCTTGCTCACAGTCATGTATCAATAAATAATAAAGGTTTATGTCTTCTTCTAGTTTGTGTAGGTAGTGAATCCATACTTTTTTTTTTTCTTTTTGTCATTAATTATAACTTACTGCGTGCCTATTGGTATGCTCACACATATTATTTAGAGAAATTTTATTAAGTATTGCTATTATTTTCTAAGTATCTTCTTAATTATTTTATTTTTATTCTTTTATAAGTACCTTCCGCCTAGCTTAATCTATGGTTCATGCTAACATTTTTCTCGAGCTGCGTTAGCATGTGTACGGCCTGAATAAAATGTATGAAGTTAAACGCGCATTATCAAAACGCGCGTTGAACCCTTGTCATCTGAACTTACCCTTTAAGGAATAAATAAAACCTTGAAATGAATTTGTGATCATGCGTAGAATTTTATAAGTTCATAAATGAAATAGTTTTAATAACTTAACTACACCAAAAACCAAATCAAATTTTACTCATTTACTTACAAACATTTTTTTTTTTACTGATGAATGTGTACTTTACTTATTGTTAATAAATTAACTAAAAGGTGATATTTAATTTCAGGCATTTATATCTCGTATATTCATACTTTATCAGGGGGAATTCTACGCGCTATTTAGAAAACTTTATATTTTTCTTTTTATTGCTTACTACATGAGACAATAGTGATTATACAATAATTTTACTTGCATCGTTTTACCAACGTGTAACATTATTGCTCTGGCAAGGAAAACTCTCATTGACAAAGACTTGACGTACTCTACCTAATTTTATAACTTGACGAATGATTCGACTTGATCAAACTCCACTTGAATTCATTTCAGAAAGTAAAGGTTAACTAGTAGATAATGCTATTTAGTGTTACTTAGCTTCGCCTGTATAAGCCACTTTTAAAATTTGTGCAATAGTAAAGAATTTCTTTATAGGATGACATGTCACCACAGTCTACGCCATAATGTACATTTTTGCTTATAACTTCAGGAAAATATAACCAAACTGAGAATCATCTCTTTTTTTTTTTTTTCGGTTAAATTAAACGGGCATTACCACCATGTTTAAACTAAGCCATCAGTAGAGCGTCTTATTGGATTTGTATCAACACGAACCTAGCAGTTGACCTCGTAGTCTTATTAGCACTGCAGTACCTTATACGATGTATGTAATCTACACCCCGCATCTTAGTCATTTCCACAGAATCAGGTTTTAATTCTTATATTTTCTTGTGATAATAAATTTCAATTAATTCATGTACATTTTAATATTATGTCCTCTAAAATCTGGGAGAGAAAACCTCTTAATAAAAACTACGCAACTATTTCGAGTATCATTGGAATTTAGCTACAAAGTTACAAAGGTACAAATGTTTCTTGTACACTGCAACATTACCAACATTTCAATGTTAACATAAGATTAAAATATTTATATCACGATCTAAATTGGTATTCCCTGTGTCTTTAACAACGCCAAAAGAAAAGGAATGCTAAATAGCATTAAGCCCGCCTTTGTACTGTTTTTATATGTGCAATAAAGAATTTTCTAGTCTAATGACAATTTTAGCAGTATGGTTTTGTCTGAATATCCAGAGATTTTATCGAAACGTATTTTTTTTTTATTGAATATTTGTCACTTTATAATTCTATCTCATTGTAACACTCTAATTCGATGGCAATTAAATACTGGTATCATCCTTTTGGTCATATATCTTTGTTCGTTAGCCATTTCTTTAACTCTGTTCGCGATTCCTCTGTTGTTTAATTGGATTTTAAACTGTCATGTTATGTGTTGTGTTGTGTTACACGACAACCAGACTAGGAAGTGATGACTACTTAGTAAAGAGGAATAGATAACAATCTTCTCATCCCAGCCGCAGCTTAGACACACTCGTCTACCTTTTAGTCAAGACGTGAATTTGCTGATGTGTTAACTCTGGTAGACATTATAATTTTTATAATGTACTGGTATGCTCTAATTTTGTTGGCTGCGACGCTAGACGTCTTATGAAAGAACACATAAATTCAGTGATATCTTTAAAGAAAAATACGGGATTGAATTAAGTACATGACCTGATGTTTGTTGTCGTATCACGTTTGACATATGGCCGCGCCGCCTGCTGGGACCACTCTCCCGGCGGCGCCACCCTGCACCAGGCAGCCCTCTGTGGCTGCGGATCGCCCGGCGTTGCCCAGCACCAGGCAGCCCTCTGCGGCTGCGGCTCGCCCGGCGTTGCCCAGCACCAGGCAGCCCTCTGTGGCTGCGGATCGCCCGGCGTTGCCCAGCACCAGGCAGCCCTCTGCGGCTGCGGCTCGCCCGGCGTTGCCCAGCACCAGGCAGCCCTCTGTGGCTGCGGATCGCCTGGCGTTGCCCAGCACCAGGCAGCCCTCTGTGGCTGCGGCTCGCCTGGCGTTGCCCAGCACCAGGCAGCCCTCTGTGGCTGCGGCTCGCCTGGCGTTGCCCAGCACCAGGCAGCCCTCTGTGGCTGCGGCTCGCCTGGCGTTGCCCAGCACCAGGCAGCCCTCTGTGGCTGCGGCTCGCCTGGCGTTGCCCAGCACCAGGCAGCCCTCTGTGGCTGCGGCTCGCCTGGCGTTGCCCAGCACCAGGCAGCCCTCTGTGGCTGCGGCTCGCCTGGCGTTGCCCAGCACCAGGCAGCCCTCTGTGGCTGCGGCTCGCCTGGCGTTGCCCAGCACCAGGCAGCCCTCTGTGGCTGCGGCTCGCCTGGCGTTGCCCAGCACCAGGCAGCCCTCTGTGGCTGCGGCTCGCCTGGCGTTGCCCAGCACCAGGCAGCCCTCTGTGGCTGCGGCTCGCCTGGCGTTGCCCAGCACCAGGCAGCCCTCTGTGGCTGCGGCTCGCCTGGCGTTGCCCAGCACCAGGCAGCCCTCTGTGGCTGCGGCTCGCCTGGCGTTGCCCAGCACCAGGCAGCCCTCTGTGGCTGCGGCTCGCCTGGCGTTGCCCAGCACCAGGCAGCCCTCTGTGGCTGCGGCTCGCCTGGCGTTGCCCAGCACCAGGCAGCCCTCTGTGGCTGCGGCTCGCCTGGCGTTGCCCAGCACCAGGCAGCCCTCTGTGGCTGCGGCCTTTGTTCTCGTGGCACGTCTTAACTTGATTCTGCACCTTTGTACCACGAGTTCGAACTTCTGAGGTTTCCAACCCAGCAGCCGTCTATTGTTCTGAAAGCTCGTCCAAAACAAAAGAAGAATAAGTGTAGGTACCCATATCCTAATAATTTTTTTTTGTGGAGATTAAAATTGCTATTCTTTTTTTGTTTTATATCAAGTATCAAGGTAACTTCAGTGAACAATCTATTTTTAGAATCAGTCAGTGGGGGTCGAGACGACATACCATACCGCAGAGGTACTTGAGTGAGTAGCGATAACGTGACCCTGTAACTCAAGCAAAGGGAACACTTTGTGAAGTATAAGTAGGTACCTGTAGCGACGCGATCTAAACAAAACTATGCTGATAGAATATTCAAAGTTTATAAATGTACTTTTAACATTGCGTGATCTTTAAAAGAAATAAACCAATATAGATATTATTAATTATAATTTTTAACAGAAATAAACAAATATTAAACATTCATGAACATTTAACACAATGCACAAAGTCAAATAAAACACTATCAGTTCCAAAATAAGTAAAGTCTATATTAAAGTAGGTATACGCATTTTTTTTTATACTTGTTTACCTACACCCAAAACAAATATCTATATTAATGAAACATCAAACAGATGTTTGTTTTGTATGGAATAGAACCCACAACCCACAGCACAAAATGTAGAGCAACAACCAACCGAGCAATAACATTTTTACACTTAACCCCGTGGTTGTAAAATCAATACACGATCTCTTTATTTTATTATTATTTCTAGACGTCAATAATATGGGCGTACTTACGGAATTTTTCGGTAATCCCACTTCTGAGATGTAAACCATCTCAGAAATGAAACACTAGTAGATGCGTATCACAAAACTTATATTGCAAACTATCTAGATTAACTCAAATATCTTAAAATCTATCTTCCACAAGCTCTCAAAATCTAACCAAAGACAAGTATCCCGGTTGCCTGCCTGGCACCGAATCCCCGTCCCCCGCCGTTCCACCGGCGCATAGCCACCAGGATCGTTTTTTGTTGGTTATAAAAACTAATCTTTTGTATGAGAAATTTAACAAAGCTTACAATAGATACCCGCAACTTCGTACGCGAGTACCGTTTCCGTGTACATTATATTATCTGTGCGTGTACCGAGCTTTGAGAAACTTGACATTACACCGAACCCGTACTCGAATGTCAAACTGACGTGACATGACATAACATCATGCATCCCGTTTTTTCATTTTATCCTGTAGATCCTGTTAATTATTCGGGATAAAAAGTAGCCTATATGTCAATCCAGGTTACGAACTACATATATGCCAAGTTTCATTCAAGTTGGTTCAGTAGTTTCGACGTGATTGAAACACAAACATCCAAACATCTAAACTTTCGCATTTATATCATAATACTAGCAGTTACCCGCGACTTCGTACGCGTCTACAGTTTCCGTGTACATTATATTATCTGTGCGTGTCGAGCGGATCCTTTGAGAAACTTGACATTAGGTACACCTCATTACACCGAACTCGTACTGGAATGTCAAACGCTAGACCAAAGAGGTAGTACTACGCCCTGTCAAACTGACGTGACATCACATGACAATGAAATCCTCTTGCCAATTGGCGCTGCTAATCCTTTTCGTTCATTTTATCCTGTAGATCCTGTTAATTATTCGGGCTAAAAAGTAGCCTATGTGTCAATCCAGGTTACGAACTATATATATGCCAAGTTTCATCCAAGTTGGTTCAGTAGTTTAGACGTGATTGAAACACAAACATCCAAACATCTAAACATCCAAACATCCAAACATCTAAACATCTAAACTTTCGCATTTATAATATTAGTATATTATAATATTATATTACTAGCCGTTACCCGCGACTTCGTACGCGTCTACAGTTTCCGTGTACATTATATTATCTGTGCGTGTACCGAGCGGATACTTCTTTGAGAAACTTGACATTACACCTCATTACACCGAACTCGTACTGAAATGTCAAACGCTAGTCGTTAGACCAAAGTGGTAGTACTACGCCCTGTCAAACTGACGTGACATGACATGACAATGAAATCCTCTTGCCAATTGGCGCTACTAATCCTTTTCGTTCATTTTATCTTGTAGATCCTGTTAATTATTCGGGATAAAAAGTAGCCTATATGTCAATCCAGGTTACGAACTACATATATGCCAAGTTTCATTCAAGTTGGTTCAGTAGTTTCGACGTGACTGAAACACAAACATCCAAACATCTAAACTTTCGCATTTATAATATTAGTAGGATAGGATTTATTTATTAAATAAACAAAGTTACGGGCATAAACAGTATTATTTATAATGGCCATCATAACATAACACATCATCAAGTATTTTGCATTATTTCAAACAAACGGTAAACAAACAGACATCGGATTTCACGATAACGATGACATAACAAAACAGCGAGTCGTTATTGACGTTATCGTCACAAGCATCGGGGGTAATTGGTTTTGTGATAAAATTAGAGAAAATGTGTTATATTTGCTTTATTATTTTTCTTTCTTTTATGAACAGAACAGAGGGCAATAACATCGTGGCATATAGCAAGACGGTCCTTAAATGGCAATGACTTTAAAATAACATTGTAAAAATGTTTCCACACTGTGTGACGTAGACATATCAGCTAAAGCTGCTCGTCTATATACCAATAAATAAATAAATAAAATCCAGAAGAAAAGAATCGAGTAGAAAACCCCATTGGTGCATGACCAGGTTTGAACCCACAACCTTAGGATCAGAAGGCGCGGTCATTACCACTAGACCAGTGGTGCTGTTCTACATAATATTATTAAAGGTTTTGTAAAAGCGAACAAAGCCGCCAGCAAAACCTAGTTATAAATAAAAGGAGCAGTTAATTAGAGCATTTCTTTGAGCAGTTTTCCTGAAGGTTGTTACTGATGAGTTAGGTATCCATTAGATAGGTCGGACAAGATAGGAAAAAGCCGGAAAAACTACCTATTTTCTGAAATAAACCGGAAAAATAATTTGTAAGTTTAAAAAACTAGAAAAACCGACTTCAATTCAACTACCAACTTCAGCATCAGATGATGATGATGACAGTTAATTGGGAATGTTCTAGTGACTATAAACACCACTGAAAAGTCACAGGAAAGTAAAATACGCAATTTCCTGCACGTGGTTAGCATATTTTTTTTCAGTTATATCTATTTATGACCTAAACTACTGAACCGATTTTGATGAAAATGAAATGAGACCAACCTGGAAGCATATTCTTTCAGATAAATAAAGAATTTTTGAAATCAGTTCATAAATGGTGGAGTTCTGAGGTAACAAACATCCGAATTGGGAACCTCCTTTTTTGAAGTCGGTTAACAAGACCATGACGACCATGCATGTGCAGTTGGCTTACCTGATGTTGAGTGGTTGCACTCATATTATAACAATTGCTCTACTTTGCAGAACATGGCATGCTCTATGACGTATCGATGCAAATATTGACGTACCTACCTTTATTTTGCAATGCCTTAGAATTTTATGTAAGGTTTGAAAATTTTAAGAATTTTCATGATTACTATCAAAATATAGCTTACAAATACATTATTGCAAATACTACTAATATTAACGCTAAAGTTTATAAGTATGGATGTTTGTTACTCTTTCACGCAAATACTCACTAATGGTCCGATTTGGATGAAACTTGGAATACATAATAAATAGTATGTTGATCTATTGTTCGTAGCTAGCCTATCCAAGAAAATCAACAGGATAAAACAAGACGCAGACGAAGTCGCGGGCAGAAGCTAGTAATACATAAAATACATTTTTTTTTATATATATTCATGGACTTTACACACAACGCCCTCTAGTCCCAAACTAAGCAAAGCTGGGAACTATGCTATGGGAACTAGATAGCTGATAAGAATACTTGTATACTTTTTTTTTGTAAATACATACTTATAATTACATAGTAACACCCAGACATAGAACAAACATCTATGTTTTCCACGCACAAATGTTTGTTCTTGGTGGGGATCGAACCCACGACCCACAGCACGGAAGGCAGAGCTATACATTGTGAATGTGAACCCTTTTTATTGAGATAAGAGCAAAACTTTTATGTTCTGTACAAAATAGAGGCAGTGTTGTACACCAGCCACGACATATTTACTTTTATAACCCTTTTTCGGTAAATGCCGGACCATAGACAACTCTATCTCTGACAGAACGACTAATTTCTTTCCCGCGCAAATGAATAGAATCATTCAGTAGATTTCTTTAGTAATTTTTATTTCCACAGAGCTGAATAAATACAGAAACTGAAATAACAGGTCGAATTAAACAATTTTCTTCTAGAAAAGGTTCGTCAATTCTTATATTCTGGGTTGGTAGGTGATTAGAGGCACCTTTAAATATCGTTTGAGGAGTGAATGTATAAGAATTAATTCATTATAATCGTATCATTCATTCAATAACACTTAAACAATAAAATTGTTTCAAATACATAACCTAAAAAATAAATAGACACGTTTAGGAAAAATTTCAATAGGTGCCTAAGTAGGGTAAAGATATTAAATTCCATGTATTTTACCTACAAATGTTATTGTACGTAAAACTCATGGTGAAATCTTGTACAAGTTTTTGTTCAGTAATACAGTTGGTATACCCAAGAAGTTATTAGGGATTAATCCCTTCTGTCATCCAAATCTGTCACCCTAAGCGACAGATTGGACAAAAATGTCCAATCTGTCACGAGGTAGATACGTTTAAATTTTTGTTGTAAAAATAATTTATAAGTTAAAAAACTGGAAAAACCGATTTCAATTCGACTACCAGCTTCATCATCAGATGATGATGATGATGACAGTTCATTGGGATTGTTCTAGTCACTATAAACACCACATAAAAGTCACAGGAAAGCAAAATACGCAATTTCGTGCACGTGGTTGGTGTTGATACTTTAGAGGAACTATTGGTGGGTTTTTGCTTTTCTCCAATTAAATGCGATTTGAATGTACAAACTGCGTTTATTGACAAATTTAGAAAAATTTAAAAATTTAGGTGTGCACTGTGCACCACACCACAATCGTTGCTAGCAGTAAAATGGTAGGCGCTACGCCACAACTTGGCATATTGCATCGTTGCTAGCAGTAAAATGGTAGGCGCTGCGCCGCAACAGTAGGCATATTTTCAGTTATTTCTATTTATAATCCAAACTACTGAACCGATTTTGATGAAAATAAAATGGGACCAATCTGGAAGTATATCCTTTCAGATATAAAAAGAATTTTTGAAATCAGTTCATAAATAACGGAGTTCTGAGGTAACAAACATTAAAAAAAAAAAAAAAAAAAAAAAAAAAAAACATACAACCGAATTGAGAACCTCCTCCTTTTTTGAAGTCGGTTAAAAAATCAAGAAATACTCACGTAAATAGAGGGTAAATAATTTATAAGTTAAAAAACTGGAAAACCGACTTCAATTCGACTACCAGCTTCATCATCAGATGATGATGATGATGATGACAGTTCATTGGGAATGTTCTAGTCACTATAAACACCACATAAAAGTCACATGAAATCAAAATACGCAATTCCGTGCACGTGGTTGGTGTTGATTCTTTAGAGGAACAACTGGTGGGTTTTTGCTTTTCTCCAATTAAATGCGGTTTGAATGTACAAACTGGGTTTATTGACAAATTTAGAAAAATGTAAAAATTTAGGTTTGCACCACAAGGTGTCCATCGTTGCTAGCAGTAAAATGGTAGGCGCTACGCCGCAACGCAACTTGGCATATTGTATTGTTGCTAGCAGTAAAATGGTAGGCGCTGCGCCGCAACTTGGCATTTTTTTTCAGTTATTTCTATTTATAACCCAAACTACTGAACCGATTTTGATGAAAATTAAATGGGACCAATCTGGAAGTATATCCTTTTAGATAAAAAAAGAATTTTTGAAATCGGTTCATAAATGATGGAGTTCTGAGGTAACAAACATTAAAAAAAATAAAAAAAAACATACAACCGAATTGAGAACCTCCTCCTTTTTTGAAGTCGGTTAAAAAGACAGTTTCAACACTGCCCCAAAACGCATTACTTATTCATGTGCCTAGTTACCCAAAAACGGAAATAGAAATAGCCAAATTTCTCGAAGAAAATTGATTTTGCCCTCTTGAGATGCTTTTAAATTAAATTGGAAACATACGTGTTTCTATTTTGTACAGACTGCTGTTTTTTGAAGCGCGTTGTCTTTATAAATTTCTTTGATAAGTCTTTATTACCGAAAAATTCAGATTAACAAAATAATATATGCGATATAAATAAGCAATAAGAACTTCTTATTACCAATAGGATCACCAAATAGTGCTGTGCACAGAAACAGCAATATATTCTTATTCCAGTAGTCTCTTCTTATTCTCGTTCTTTCGAGTTAGTGGTCAACTCTGATGCTGGAGTTTCTAGGTCTCCGTCGTGGCTAGACTGCTAGAGCCCGGACCGACAGTTCAACGTGCCCTCCAAAGCCTGGAAACGCTCAAGCGGTTATTAGACTATGCAATCTCAAGTCAGACTTACTGATTTCGAACTCAAGTTATTTGAATTTACTCGCATCGAGGACTTGCATGCATATAAAGTCATACAAGTGAAAATCTAGCACCAATTTCTCTAACCACTTACGTTGCATACGGACCTAGTTGAGTCAACCCAATTGGTGGCTTGAGTCAAGGTTCAGTTTAACTAAAATAATTCGAGTTCGAAATAATTCAACTCATCACGTTACATCTCTATCAGTAAGTCTGACTTGAGATTGCACCAGATTTAAACGTCACTAGCGGTCACCGATACAAATAGTGACCGCGCAGAACATCGCTTAACTTAGATAATCGGTAAAGATTGACTAAGCCAGCTACGCCACGAGCAATAAGCTAGTAATAAGTTTTCATAGTCTACCTGAGAAGTTAAGATAAGAAAAAGTTTATTTCGAGTCACTAATAAAACAGTTACAATTTATGTTGGCTTAATTTAGAGTTAGCGAGTGTAGCGCGTTTTACGGGCGACCACATAGAATAACCATTGGGCGTTGTATGTGTAACCGCTTGTTTTATCATCCCGTATGTTTACAAAGGGCTGTGCGATGCATCGTCAGCGGGTTTGTAAATCGGTGGAGGCGTGGTATTTCATTGTGTTTTATGACAAGACCTTTTTCTACCATCACCATTTCCAATGTTGTAATGGCATTTACAGGGTTGTATGTTTTTTTTTAGGCAACACAGTAAAAAATACAAGGCCCATATTATAGATACCTTAAAACTAAAATACATGTTTTTATATTATTTTAAAATTATTTATCTTGCACGTACTGTCTGCGACGTGGGCGCGACAGGGCTCGGTATCCGACCCCGGAAACGTCGATAGACGATTCCCTTTGGCCACAGTTCTTCCCTCATATAGGCCGACAGGTTATTGAAATTGGCAATGAACTTACGTATCTACCTAGATACCTAGGTAGGTTCTTTGTAATCTGTAGGTAACGTGTTGACGGTACGTACCGTCAGCATCAAAAGTGACGGACGAATGACAAGGATTAAATCTTAAAACACACAAAACGCGCGTTTTTATTATCCCGCCAAACAGAAACGTGATAGAGATTTAAAAGCACTTGTGAAAAATGCATACTGCTTTTATCAACTGTACTTTGCACGTTCAAACGACCTCATTTAGTTCGTGATTAACTGACAAAGATAAGGAGGTAGGTACGATTGGTTGGTCACGATGCGAGATCTGTGCGAACAATGACATGCTAATGTACCTACTTAACTTAGTAAGGTAAGGTCCTTTACCTGTCTCCACTCTACCCAAAGAATCGAAAGTAAGGGGTTATGAGTTTCGATTGTTTACCTTCAAATGTCTCACGATTGTTTGACGTTGTTTATCTCTGAAAAATTAGCTTATGCTAAATTTGACAATCAAAAGATAGAAAATCTATCGTTTTTAATCAGGAATTCAATTATTTTTCTAAAACTAAAGTGATTTGACAACACTAAAATTATAGCTATCTAAGTCGTATCTCTTTTGAATACGCACATAAATATCAAAGGTTTCAAAAGGTTTTAAGCTTGCTAGCCATGTTCTTACACGTCAAGCTAATTGAAGAGATAAAAGAAAGAAATCAGTACACAGCAAATCGTTGAGGTATCTGCTTGTATTGTACCGTCACATAATATCATTAAAAAAAACGCAGACCGTAATCTGCAGTTGGTATAATAGTAAACTATCATTTGCCTGCCAAACTAAACAAATTAAAACGATTCCTTCATTAGGGCTGTCTAGTGTCAATTCGCGTTTAATCCTCGCATTGAAGCTGAACAATCGGCGGTACAAATTACATTCGGAATTCAAACACTCTGATTACCGAACAGTCACGTTCACCAATTAGAAAACGCTATTCAGTAGGGATGGCCAATGAGATCGACTCCAACTTTAACAGTTTAATTACAGAAATTCAATCAGTTTTTACAATGGCATTATTTTAGCTCAATGAGATTAGACTCTTTTCAGATCTGCAAAAAGATCAAAATATATGGATTTTCTATGTCCTTCATTTACTAGGTATGGCGTGATCGTTTGAGGACCCAGAGTCCCTTGTCAAGTATCGCCCGAGACTTTAGTGAGTTGACGAGTCCGTCTTCCTCGTACTACCTTGCCGCATCCCTCAAATGTGGTAAGGTGTCTGTGTGCAGATTTCTCCTCGTCAACAAAAGGACCTACCTAGATGGAGGCTGATAGAGTTGAATAATTTTAAATCTCAAACAATTTAAAAACAATTTCATTTATCTTCAAGGATAGTTTGCACAATGCACAGATACAGCCCTATTCGAATTTCGCGCGAATTAATTCAAAATTCGAACACTCCATTTTGATGTAGTGGAAGCCGTCATGTCATGTCCTTTGTTACCGCTCACGATCGACTTTCAACTTTATCTTCTCAATCATAAAGTTTAAAATGCTTCCACAAATGTCAATAATGTGTTTTCGAATACCATGCTCCTTGTAACATACTAGGAGTACAAACTACTTACAGTCTTATTTGCATTAAATGAACTACTTTTTTCGTCTGGCAATTTATGGATAGGAGACAAAATCCTGAATGACATCGAAATCAAATATTATTAGATTTTCAAGTTTGTGGCTGAAGATTAGAATTCAGTCTTCAGTAAAATCTGAAATGAGAAACAGCTCGAGATCTAAAGAAAAATCGAAATTACGTTTCACATACTTCAAGGTTTTCTCAGACTGTCTGGCATTTCAAAATTAGGTTTCGTAGGCTTTTTTTCCTCGTTTATATTTTTTAATACCTATCTCTTCTCAGACCATGTCTTGCAGACTCATTAAAACCTCCTTTTGGTTCGACTACGACCTCATTTGTTTCGACGGAAGGGTATCCAATGAACAAGCTCAAAGATCATGTTCATTAGTTCGAAATTAAAGGCCCAGAATTTGGTAGAACATTATTTTAATTAGAAGACCCTATAAGCTGGTAATAGTTCTAAGATGGATCAAATGTTTTTTTTTAATTTCATAGAGATACAGTTAGTTATTGATTTAAACTTACTAAACTAGTAGGTTAGGGTAATTTATTGTTTTCTTTAGTCAGACATCCAATTCTAGAGCAAAAAGTCCTTCAAAAATGAAATAATATGGCAGTATCTACGAAAAAGAAAGTGCTCATAAAAGATCCTGTCCAAACCTTTCATAAGTTCTCGTTCAAACTCAGCGTGACTTTTTCATATTTTTCGACTCACAAAGTTTCATTTAACAGAACTTTATGAGTGGCATGTCACCTCTACGTTACATTCCACCTTAGGTATTTTAGGAGGTATTTTTCGTGGACCCATTTTGCTGATTACCAAAGGTCCGCCACAGAATACACACCAGTTGTATTGTAACCCAACTTTGGGCGCCAGCATAGAATACATAGCAGTCTATATGAAACTTTGTGCAAATACCCACAGATTGAATTATAGTTAGTAGAGAAAGGCAGATTTGTGTCAGGTTTGGTGCAATCCACATTTTTTTCGGACGGACTAGGCTGCTGGTGTAATCATCTGACGATTGCTGACAGCGTTACTGGTGAGTGCAGAAGGCTACCCATATGCCATATTGAGAGAGAATGATCGGACAGGCCCGCCGAGAGGGGGCGGCTACGGGAGATTTCTTCGACCCCGCCAGCGGTGTCGGTTTGAATTTCATGTATGTTGTCGAGTTTGATGAGATGGTTGCCACCACATTAGCAGCAGTGATCGCGTCATCCTGGTCACATAACACGTGTCTAGGTCGACAGAGGGTTTAGTGCACTCCACACTTTAGGAATGAAGCTTTAAGTGATGAAGGCTAGAAGCTATGCAGAAGTATAAACTGCTTCAATTTTGCGGTCCATGTAGTTTGCACGCAATGCACCAGAAAAGATAAAGGTTTCGTGCGATGGAAATAGTGCACTCTGCCCCCGTATGCCTATCTTTTGCTGTCAAGTTATATTTCACTGCCCAGTGTAATTTCTTCAGGTCACGTGGTACAATTTTGTACCACGTGATCATTCTTTTTAGACACTTGACAGCAAAATATGCGCGAAAACACATCAACTGACGTTATAATGTCACTATTTAGTCACAGAATAACTATGAGTTAGTATGAACTGACCAAGATTTAAAACTTTGCAGTTCAACTTTGCAGTTCAACTTTGATTGGCATACCAATGCAGTAGGTACAACTATAAATTGTAGCATCTTCCACCGACTGTTTTATTGAATACTTGGTCTATTATGTCGTAGTGATTCTTCTGTACGTGTTCTATCATTTATACTGGAAAATGTCGAAGTTAAATTCTTGGACGTGAGGGATTTACGGTACGTCGGGATTTCGCTCATGCTTATTTAGATGTTTTGTAAATTGAAAGGGACGAGTCTCTTTTGCTGTATTTCGCTAAAAGGGTCACCATTGGAATGGCACACACAAAACGTACGGAACACTGAAAATGTCCAAAAGTTATCTAATAAGTCAAAGTCAAAATTTCTTTATTCAATAAAATCACGAGGATCATTTAGAATCGTCTTATATAACTAGGTAATTCTAGGTGCCAGTTCCACGCGACCAGCCTAGAAGAACGGGCAAGAAACTACGGCGTGGTTCCTAGCGTTTTTTTTGTACCTGAACTAAATTGCGTGTATCCCCCGTGACACCCCTTAACCAGTAGTGTTTTAGTGCTTTTAAAATGTGTGTCTTAATATTTGCATATTTCAGTTAAAAGTATATTTTATTTTGGAAACTGATCGCGAGATCCGATGATATAACTTTCTGTGATCTGTTCCCACCTCAATCTGATCGTAGACCAGAAACCCTACTGCATAGTTTAAAAATACGGTTCTCAATCTATGTCCTCTTCAACGATAAACGGAATCTCTCAAAAATATTCTCATCATTCTCCTGCCCTTATCCAACGCTAGGTGAAGTCGGCGCAACTGTCTTCTTTTTCCACTCGCTCCTATCATTCGTCAACTCTAAATCTACTTCTCTCACATTCATGTCATGTTTTACACAACCACTTCTTCTTCGGTCTTCCTCTACTTGCATACCCAGTCACATTCATATTCATAACTTTTTTTGTAACATGATTTTCATCCCTCCTCATTACTCATTACTCCTCTCAAAAATGTTCTAAATCCATTATATTTTCTTCCCCAGATTGTGTACACCTGCAGTTGTATAAGGACTTGAAGGAGCGGCAGAAGAACGGCCAGACGAAGGCATCTCTCTCCCTCCAACAGTTCCTCGGCTTCGAGTCAGGGTTCACGCTGGACAAGGAGTCCAATACCCTGGCGATACTGTGCGAGGACGTGGTTCCAGTGCTGGCCTTCGATACAAGGGAGATCCTGATCCAGTGGCGAGTTAAAGTAAGTTACTGACTTATAAAAAACTGTGACTGTGTGATGCACACCTCAGTCTGTGAAAAGTTTTATTGGCTTACCTACTTACATAGTCAACCTCATTTCTTGAAAGGTACGATGGCAGTACTATTATAGTCTTAAAATATCAGCAGCATCACTCCTGCAGTCCTGCATGATCATTGTCATCTCTGCAGTTGGATGTACACGACCTTACGTCTCCTCAGATTTTCAGAGCGGCCGGTCATATGCGACACCAACAGACTCCCAACTTTTACGTTTGGTATAGATAGGTTGTTTTAGCTCTAGTGGCTGGCAGTCCCGTCCCCATGCACTTTTCTGTCCCAACGGGTACGTCTCCGTCTTAAAATTGGTTATCAAAAACTTTTACCAAGATTTAACCAGATCTACCGTTTCTTCAGGTCCAGCACAACTTAGGCAGCAGTAAAGAGTTCGCTGCCGTCATAATATCCTCTCCAGCGAGTAACAGCGTGCGTGCGGGTCCCGTGCGCTTGCACGCGTGCGGGTCGCGACTCGCGTTGTGCGCGTCTCGCCCGCCTGAAGTGCTGGCACTTTGGGACGTCAAGCTGTTGAGGTAAGAAGACCTCTTCAATCGCCCCTCTAGATCTAAAGCTTATAGCATGACTTAAGTAGCAGTAAAGAGATCGCCGCTGTCATAATAACCTAGCCGGCCAGCTACAGCGTGCGTGTGGGTCCCAGCGCTTTGGTCGCTGAGAATACATCCCCTCAAGTCGTCTAAAGCTGCTGCTACCACCTGGCAGAAGGCTGCTGTTGTTGCTACAACAGCAGCCTTCTGCCAGGTGGTAAACAATCTAAGAAGTAAAAAGTTTGCTGGCCCAGTCTAATCCCCGAGCGCCTAAAGGGATGGCACTGGATATCAAGCTACTGAGAAGAATCCTCCTACCAGCCTGGCCACAGAATAAATAATAGTTAGTATGACTTGGTATCAACAAATGTTTATTCTGTGGTATCATTTATATTTTATTTTGTTCTAGAAAGGTTCCACTTTTGAATTGGGCACGTATGTTTGTATATGGTTTGACGCCTATCCTGAAAATAACGCTTACAAACCGAGAGCATTATCCAATTTGTTGTTAATTTATTTATTAAATTGTCGAAGCCCGTAATTAAGCTAATGTTGGCTGTACAATTAAACGCAAACATTCGGCTAATTATACAATGTCTGAAATCCCAATTGACAATTATACAAAATTATACAGAACAGAATAACCAATTTTACAAAGTGATACTCAAACTTTTCCTCGCCACAGCGAGAATTAAAAACAATTAGAACAATGTAGTGTACCTACCTACGTAAAGAACAAACATAAATATTATTGCTATCAAAAGTGGTTTCTGTCGTTGATTTCCGACGTAAGTTTAGGTATTTCTACAATTTACAAGAAATACCTTTAGGGCTTCTAGATTGTCCCTTAGACTGTAAGGTAAAAATCCGGACACCAAAAAGTTTTTTTTTCCTTCAATATCTTCAGAAAATTTGATATGTAGGTATAATTTCCATTACTTAAGTAGGTACCTAACTAAAATGGTTTGATACGCATAAACCGTGAGTAGGGTACAGTCCAAATAACGACCACAGCTTCGAAAAAAAAAGATATGCCTAATCGCACAGTTCTGTGAGAAATGGGCTAATTTTTCATCCCGACCCACCCATTACCATCCACCGGATGAGTGCGAATTCTGTTTGACCCAGTTCCTTATCACTGACATTTAAACTTAGAACGAGTTTTTGCGTTCTGCGAACTGTCAAAACAATCGCGGATTAGATTGGGCTTGTAGGGCTTTAAAAAGTTTGAGAAACTCTTTCGTTTGGTGAAAAGTTTGAGAAACTCTTTCGTTTGTTAAAACAGTGTTTTTTGGTGTGTTCTTTTTTATGCAATTTTTTTAGCTTTTCACAAACAGCAATCTTATTTCAATTCGAAAAAATGCGCCAAGACTTTACTAGCAAGCAAATATTTCGATACTTACCTATTTTGAAAACTTTTCCGATTGTGAAAGAAAATTGCAATTCCTATAAAAACCAATCGTGGTAAAAAGCCAGGAATTTCAAAAGTATTTCCTGCTTTTCCAATAACTTAAGATGTTTGAGGTTTGCTAAGATTAAATTCTTTTTCTGCAACTATTTTCAACTCTACAAAGTGTAAATGAAACCCCCAATGAACCGAAACGCGCGTTTTATTTCTTTATCCGATGCTTATTCCATTTATTTGTACTTATAACATTACAAGCCATTCTAGCCTTTATGTTCTGACAGAATACAGTTAAAAATTCAGTAGTAAAAATCTCGGCCTTATTTGATCAGATCCAAATTGTACCCTTTGTCGGATTCTGAAGGTTCAAATCGGTATGACTGTTGTGATGCTTTTCCATTAATCTTTACAGAAAACTACACAGGCTATTTTCGTCTTTTTGCAAAGCTATTTAAAGTCCACTATAGGCTTTACGCAATAAATCGTACAATGGAACCCTTAATTTTAAGATCTTTTCTACCTTAGTATGAGAGATTGAGGGTTCAAATTAGTATGGCTTTGCCGTACAGAACCAAAGTTTCCTTCGTTGCCTTCATGAATGTTGTTTGCTAACGTGGTGTAGGTACTCGTACTACATTTAATTTCATTACCGTTGGTTCCGGTACAAAAAATAGCTACTTTTTGTTTGTGTATTGCTTACTTGCGGTGCGTCAACGGAATGAGATTTGAGACCTCTTTGAAGCACGAATTCAAAAATGGAACACTTGGTTTATTACGTGCCAATGTTTCTACTGTAAACAAAGGAAAAAGCAAGAATTTAAAAATAGAATACCTCTTTGATATTATGTGCCAGTATTTATTGGTGTGGTAGGATAATAAAAAAATAATAGCTATAATATTCTGATTCCGTATTTTAGTTTTTATTTATTTCATGCAATAATAATTCAGCCAGTTTCAGCGAGTGGCTTTCCTGTTCCGAAATTTCAAATGATATTCCAAAAAGCAATTCTTTACGCCACTCCACATCGCTTCACTATATCAAATGACGCACTATACTCATAGTTATTAATTTCATTATTATTGCCCGGTCTTTTATTGTTTGATGGAATTTCTCTCTAGGGAATAACTGTTTTACTGACAGGTACCTAGGGGAAAGTTCGTAATTTTGATATATCACTGATATAAGTTTTAGTTGGTAAAATTAATGTTTTGCTCTATTTATTTACACAAAACAAACATTGTCTATGTTTGCCATCACACAAATGTTAGTCCTGGGTGTGGATCGAACCCAGAACCCATAGCGCGGAAGGTAGAGCTAAACCTGGCTGAGTTATGAGGCTGTGATGCCTGTCACATTGAAAATAAGTGTTCCGTTTTTCCAAAACAGAACCGAAACACTAAAAACACAAAAATAAAAACGAATCAAGTTGAAGCTTCAACAGTGCGATGCACGAATCGCTACCATACCATTGCTGACGTAACGCACGAAACGAAACTTCAAAAAAGAAACTTCAAAAAAGAAACTTCAAAAAAGCGACGCACAAATTGTTACCACATTAATATTTTGGCGTCAATTCCTAAAACAAAACACAATCACTGTTATATTTCAACGTTATTTTCAAAACAAAACTTGTATTTCCAGTAAAATCTGCTGAATATTTACTACACTCCCTTGCTTACCCTTGCTGTATCTCAGGGGATGATAACAAAGGTACACGCCATGGGCTGATAACGACACCCCCCTGAGGGATGCTGCTCCGATCAGCTGAACCTTGGAGCAATCTCTTGTTGAAATAACATTTTGTATCGTAAAACTCGCTTATGCCTCATTTTACTCTCAAAAATAAGTTTGGTGTGGTACAGTCAGCATAAGTAGAGACGTAAATGATAATAAGATACATCAAAAATGTTATAAGACTGAAAACGAGCTATTTTTCGTTTCCTTTTCCCAACATAGTCATAATTTCTTTATTCAATAAAATCACAAGGATCATTTAGAATTAACTAGATAAAATATCAATGATTACGAAGCAGAGATTTTTATCTCATTTTATAAGTTATGAATCCCGTTGAATCTAACATTTGAGATGTTATAAAAAAACTGTGGTTTTCTTTAGCGCAGAGCACTTAAAAAAATATTATAAATTTTAGAATTCTGCAACTTTTGGTGCTGACTGTACGTTATATGGCTTTGTGTGGCTGTATGTTTAAAGTAATAACAATACAATTTGCTGCAATTTTGGTTGCAATCATTCCATTTTCAGGTTTTATTGCTAACTAGCATTCGCTCGGCGCTAGGATAAAGGGCGCTTCGGTAATAATATTCAAAAACCACATTTAATATATAGTTCAGTCGTTAAATCATAAATGTGATAGAGTTACAAACAATAAGCCGCTTTATTTAAATTCAGTAAAAAAAATTGAGATTTTTTTTCCAAGTAATTTCAGTTTTTAACTTTTTCAGCATAGGGCAGCGATAAAAGTCTTTCAGCGCAGATCCTATTTAAAAATTCAAAAAAATAGGCCCTCCCTCGCTTCAAGTTTCCGTTCTGAAGTAGATAAAAAATAACTGCTGAACAAAATGAGAAAACGGCCCAAAGAAAGTCGAAACGGCTAATTTTATTCTCTAACCAATTACGCGAATCTCTCCTTAACATTTTAATAAGCTGTTACCGAACTCATTAAAACTCTTATTTACTTACTCAAGGAAAAAAAAGTAAAAAATTCACAGTTCGTCTATGAGCGTAAAAATTGAAAAGATTTTCCTTAGCCCGCGGCGATTTTTGAAATTGTTACGAAATTAAATTATGTCTTCAGATTTTGTGTCAAGCACAGTAATTTAATTTACTTTTTAATTTGCTTTAAATATACTGAGGTATACCGAGCACATTAAAAAGCTACGCTTTGTGTTTCAATATTTACTTGAATTATTTGGGTGTTACTATGTATTATAAGTATGTATTTACAAAAAAAAAGTATATAAGTATTCTATCAGCCATCTAGTTCCCATATCACAAGCTTTGCTTAGTTTGGGACTAGAGGGCGTTGTGTGTAAAGTCCATGAATATTTATTTATTTATTTATTTATTATTTGCTACGACGACGCCTACGTACACTACGGCGCGCTACGTCAATGTCAGTGTCAAGCAAGACAAGTGCGCTCTCAAACCTTCAACTTTTAAAATAAAGTTGAGTTGATCTTTAAAAAGTTCTGAATATTAGTCGGACTTTTTACACCTAGATCATAACCAATGATTGGTTAAAAACTTGTATTCAAGTGTTTTGACGGTTTTTTCTTTAAAAATCCCTATTTCAATTAATACTTGTATCACATTTTAGTGACTTTAGTGCGAATAACTCAGTTCACTTGTTTAAATTGTTTCGTTCGTATAACTCAGTGGCCCACTCTGGTGACGGAGTTAGCCGCCTTAAGACCTACGTCATGTCTAAACGACTGCTAGAGCTGGGACGAAGCCCTCCAAAACACAGAAGCGCTCAGAAGTAAATACCACTAGCGGTCACCCATCCAAATAGTGACTGCACAGAACGTCGCTTAACTTAGATAATCGGTGAAGATTGATTGAACAAGCCTTTATTTAGCCTAGCTACGATTAATATCGTAGCTAGGCTAAATAAATAAATAATAAATTAATAAATAAATAATATAATAATAATAAATAGGAATAAATAAATCGAACGTATTAACGTTCGATTTATTTATTCCCATTGCGCCCTCTAGTCGTCTCAAATAGCCACAATAACATTAGGGTCAGTTTCTACTAGCGAGTTGAAGCGAGACGAGACTGTGTGTGTGTGTGCTTCGCTAATTTCATTATTAAGCTATGTACGCCGTGCCCCAGACAACACCTTGTGGATTACACCGCGACATCGTTTGTACAGTGGCACAACGCATCAGCGACCGCGGAAAACATTTTTATATGTATACTAGTAGTTACCCGCGACTTCGTACGCGTCTACAGTTTTCGTGTACATAATTATAATCTGTGTATTATTATTATCTGTGCATGTACCGAGCGGATACTTTGAGAAACTTGACATTATACCTCATTACACCGAACTCGTACTGGAATGTCAAACGCTAGTCGTTAGATCAAAGAGGTAGTACTACGCCCTGTCAAACTGACGTGACATGACATGACAATGAACTCTTCTTGCCAATTGGCGCTGCTAATCCTTTTCGTTCATTTTATCCTGTAGATCCTATTAATTATTCGGGATAAAAAGTAGCCTATGTGTCAATCCAGGTTACGAACTATATATATGCCAAATTTCATCCAAGTTAGTTAGTTTAGTAGTTTAGACGTGATTGAAACACAAACATCCAAACATCCCAACATCTAAACTTTCGCATTTATAATATTAGTGGGATAGGATAAAAATAATACAACAATATAATTATTGTATGTGGTTTCATAAATTAAGGACTAGTTTCTTTTACTTTGAGTTGAGCTTGAAAATGTACTTAGAATGGTGCGCTGCTATACTGTGAACCAAAAGAGTCTGTTTATAAGTATATTTTAATTTATCTATTTCTTATGGGCTTAAAAAAAATCTAAAAAAAAACCTACACGCCAAGATTTTTTATACTAAAACTCATAGTATAGTTCAGCCCCCGTATTCCAATCTTTTGCTGTCAAGTTATATTTCACTGCCCAGTGTAATTTCTTCAGGTCACGTGGTAGAATTTTGTACCACGTGATCATTCTTTTTAGACACTTGACAGCAAAATATGCGCGAAAACAATTTAAATGACATCATAATGTCACTATTTAGTCACAGAATAACTATGAGTTAGTACTGACCATGATTTGATACTTTGCAGTTCAACTTCGATATTGGAATCGCCCCCCAGTTTCAGAATTCAACAGAGAAAAATTCAACATTTTGTAAGCCAAAAATTCTCCAGTAATCACTCGCTTATTGCTTATAAATTAAAACTTACAACCTCCAGGGTAGTCCTTTGTTCAAACACAACCAGTAATGAACCCCCAATAGGGAACAAGTGGTAACGAGTTTCTATAACCTAACCGTGGTGTGTTCACAACCTTATATTCAATATGTGAAAATTAAATGTACACGTTTTGAAATAGTGTTTTATGTGACGGGTTGAAAATCCATTTCACTTCTAAATAGAATTATAATAATATTTTCCCTCGTGGTGTTTTTCTTCACCATTTCAAAGCAGCCCTCCTATTACGTATATAGTTAATTTGAGCACACTCGGCATTAAAAGAAAATTTTTGATTCAAAAAAATTAATTACTATTTATGGATTTGTACCCACGACCGGAATCGATCGGAAGGCAGGGTCGTTACCACGCCACCCGTTCAATAGATATTGTAATTAATCTAATGTAAGTAATTAAATTAATTTATCGAAGTTTGCATTGAGATTAATAATTATAATTGATTGTAGGATTATAATGGATAATTTGGTTTGATTTACGGTTCAAAGGGATTTCGCCTCGTGATGTTTCCCTTCACCGTTTCGAAGGAGGGTGCACAAATAATTTATTTGAGTGCACGGCTGGAGTTCAACCCTAAGATTCATTTAACTGACTTGAGCGTTGTGTCAGCATACGAGCCAATACTTGAGATTATTTGAGGAGGCAGGGAGATTATCAGACAGATGATATTTTGAGCCAAGATTTGTAAGCAAGACATTTGCATAAGCCCTTAAATCACCCCTATTATTTACAAAAGCCTCCCCAATAACTGAACGGTAGTTAAGCGTCGTTACTAAATCTTGTTTAGTCAACAGAGATTAGTGTTAGTCAGTATATTGTTGTAAAGCAAAAGCACCTTTAGAGCCAGTGCGCACTGTCGACTAGTCGCATTAGACTAAAACAGCACCAAGTGTGTAAACACCTGTTTGAATTATAGAAAGTCACACTCGACATAGTCGCTAGCGACCAGTCGACAGTGCGTATTGGAATTGTTAGTCAAGCATAGATTTGAGTTTATATTTTCATACAATTTCTGCTTGAATACGGATTAGTGCTTGAAAAGTAAATGTAAAAACTTAAGCATTAGATGACGTAATATCAGTAAGGAAACCATATTATCTCATATTTGACATAATAAAAAATATCACAACTTGTTAACCTTTCATGCTTTGCTGTACAATCGGATAAACATTGAAACATCCATTTAAAACTTTCCCTCGAAAGTTACCGATTACACTCGATTATCGCTTGATCGAGCTTCGCATCGCTAAAGTCTGTATCCCTACGACTGGGGTTCGAAAAAAAAAACTCGTGTTTTTTTGAATACGAAGCTCCCCTAAGGAAAAATGGGAAATGTTGGAATAAAACCTAGTGTGAATACTTTATTAGTGAAAAAGTAATTCTATAACAGTTACTTTACCTGTTACTTATGAACTTATACTTTTTTTTAAATAAAATGACGTCTAGTAACCAAGCACACTGAGGGAGGTTTTCTACGAATAGGACCCATCCTCAGATACTCATCGTTTTAATGGAAAAGCGCGGCAAAGTCAAACGATACAGCCTCATCTTTTTAATGGAGGGGACCGGAAGATAACCTTACTTTCTAATAATCCTTGTTACTGTATATATCCGGTTCGATCGGATAACTTATTTGGTCGAAAAATCCGGATAAAATTTTCTTAATATAAAACAGGCGAGATGATAAAAATTCTTATCTTCATTATTTTTTTAACAATTTACATGATTATTATGATAAAAACTAGGCTGTAAGCAAGTAAGCATGGTTTCAGGCACGGTAGAAATCTACAATTTTCATTCAGAAACTTAAAATACCCCGTTTAAAAGCTTTACTCGTAATATTAATAAAACATCGTGACAAACTGTGAATTAAAATCAAATCATGCTCTTTGACTCATATTTTTACACCCGACTGCATTTTACATTCATAGAGCAATGCGCTCCCTGTTAAACGCCTACGTGACCTGTATTCCAAATTTGAATGCAAATACTAACCTACCGAATTGAAAATCCTTTATTTCATTCATTCAAAGCATTTGAATGCACGCCTGTTATACTTGAACGTATGTATTTTTGAATTCCGATTTTTTTGAATTCCGAATATTTTGTTCCCGCGTTTCGATTTGACAGCTCTTTTCTTTTTTAATGAGACACGCAAGGGCAGAGCACGTGTCTCTATTACGCCAGGAAGCGTGTTATGATTTGGTTTTATTCGAGAATAAAAACTTTTTTGAACAAGGAAACGCTTTGTTCGCGATTAGTTTTATTGCCGGAAAGGTGGTGACTTTTATCGTTTGTTTTCTCCATCTTAATTTGTGGCGATAAAAGCTATTCATGTTAGTTTTAACTATTGTTATTGTAATCGTATGGTAGACCGATATTAAAATGGAGAGTATAAAAGCAACCGTAAAACTGAAATTCGTGTCGGTTAGTTTATGGCTCATACAGTTTTAGGTGTTTTTTTTTTAAGTAGTTCTATATTTTTATAGCACCCATGATCTCACCATTTTTACTGCTGGGTTGCTTGTGTTTCGCCAATAAATTAATACAAATCGCCCAAAACAAACCGGAACTCTCCAATTTGTGAATGGAATTGAGCGCGGTTCAATTTGGACGCACAAAGAAGTTGGGATAACTCAAAGACGTGTCTGCTGCAGCCGCCATTCAAACTCCTTTGCGGGTAGATCGAACTTCTGTACAGTGATATAACTCTATGGAAAAGACTTCAATTATGAACTGTAGGTATTTGTGTGATGGATGATAGACCTCTCCACAAATAATTTAACTCTAGATCCGTAACACCCTTGGACGAATAGTGTCCCGTGTGCTCCTTCTGACAAATAAAAGTTTCATTATTTTAATCAACTTTTTATTAATATCCAATTTTTAACCACTGACGCAAAAACGACGAGGTGTTATAAGTTTGACGTGTCGGTGTGTGTGTGTGTCTGTCTGAGGCAACGTAGCTTCTGAACGGATGAACCGATTCAGATTTTGTTTTTTTTGTTTGAAAGGTGAGTTATTCGGGAGTGTTCTTAGCTATGTTTGATGAAAATCGGTCGATTCGGGGTTTTTTTTTAAATTTTTAATTTAATTACTTGTCTTTATAGCTATATAGTATTTGTAGCTTCAAAGTTGCGCTTTGGGTATTTTTAGACCAGGATAATTTTTCAAGACACTTCTAATCTCATAAATCGAATAACTCTACATCCAAGAAGGCCACAAGACGCTCGGTGTAGCTGCGTTTCAAGCATCCCTGAAATTTGCCAGCGATAGCCAGAACTTGCCAGAATTCAGTAGCTCTCAAATGAAATTCCCATTGCGGTCAATGCGGGTCTATGCGAGACGATAATAGATGTTATAATTACCTCAGCCTACCTGCAGGGGTATGCCAATCAAAGTTGAACTGCAAAGTTTTAAATCATGGTCAGTTCATACTAACTCATAGTTATTCTGTGACTAAATAGTGACATTATGGCGTCATTTGATATGTTTTCGCGCATATTTTGCTGTCAAGTGTCTAAAAAGAATAATCACGTGGTACAAAATTGTACCACGTGACCTGAAGAAATTACACTGGGCAGTGAAATATAACTTGACAGCAAAAGATTGGCATACGGGGGACACTTGACAGCGTAATATGCGCGAAAACAAATTAAATGACATCATTATGTCACTATTTAGTCACAGAATAACTATGAGTTAGTATGAACTGACCATGATTTAAAACTTTGCAGTTCAACTGAGATTGGAATCGCCCCCCTGGTCGCGTGGAACTGGCACCTAGAATCACCTAGATAATAAGACAATCCTAAATGATCCTTGTGATTTTATTGAATAAAAGAATTATTATGAAATAAGTTTTTGCATGCCGATGTGTTTGGTGAAATATGTGAAACCTATTAGATACTATGAACTTGTAACCATATTTCTAGCAAATAAACCATTTCTTATGTAGATGTCGAGTCGTGCAGTGTGTACGGCCGCTACATAACGGTCACCGCTTTTTCCATACACTAAACTTAGAACAAAACTTTACGCAGACAAGAACACCTCTTCATGTTAGAACTCCTAAGTACAAATTAAGTTGAAAAGGTTCAAAAGGTCTGTTTAAGTTTCACCTTCCTAATTGCTAAACTTTATAGTGACTTCACATCCGTATTCTGAGTCGTTTACTCAAAAAAACTCAAGCTCACTCAAATGTACTTTGGTATTAACTTGGCATGAGTAAGTATCATCTCGTTGAATCATACGCATTAAATACATTTATTCATAAAGAAAATTATGACTAATATACAATATTTATAATATGTACAAAATACACATGAAGCAGTTGAGCTACCGCATTAAATTACTTTCCCCCCTACTTTACGACAAATTAATCATCAATTCGTTTGTCGTAAATTAAATATTAATTGATGATGTTAATTGGCCTGTAATCTTCAAAGCATTTTGTAAACAAAATTAAAATTAATTGATTGAGGGTGCCAGCTTTTTCAAAATAATGAATTCTTGTGTTCTGTTCTGTCTAACTAGTTTATATTATCTGTGGTCTAACACAGCTGCCTTACCGCGAAGACAATTTTAATGAAACTTAAAAACTTAGGGCGGCTTGCACCAGAATCGCTAAACGCGTTTAACTCTTAAATAGTATTTAGCGAGTTGGCAAGTCATACAAATACGTCAGATTTAAATCGATTTAGCTGTTAAATACGTTTAGTGATTCTGGTGCAAGACGCCCTTAGACTCGTATTCTCAGACATAAGCGTGACTCAAGTAAGTATAGGTTTGAGTACCTAGAGATTCTCATAAAATCTATGCTTGAGATCGAGCAGTGAATGCGAATTACCTAGGGCGGGTCGCCATTTTTGAAATAATCGTGAAATCAAGAACGTTTTCAACTTCATATCCATTCAATCAAATCGTGCTTTGGAGGGCACGTTACTGTCCATCCCGGCTCTAGCAGTCGCTTAGCCACGGCGGAGGCCTCAAGGTGGCCTAAGAACTCCGTCACCAGAGTTAGCCACTAACTCACAAACGAGTTTCATAAAATTGTGGATTAAAAAAAATGGCAACCCAGCATTTTACGAAACTAAGATACCCCAGGACCCAAACCCCATACTTTTCTTGTCCACAGACGATACGGGCTGGTCGACAAGCGGTTCTGCGTCGAAGGAGGTTCAAGGTGCGGCAAGGGAGAAGGGCTGTTCGTGTTCGCAGCGGAGGGGGGGAGGGAACTCACGGAGATCCTCAACATGCACAGCCATGACGCACAGTCGAGGCTCAGCATCGCTTCTAGGAGCGGATCAGGTAATTAAGATCGCCAACCTAAAAGGGAAGGGAAATCATTGAAGGGAAGGTAGAAGGAAAGAGAGGAAGATCGCGTATTAGCTACATGAGCCAAGTGAAGGCGAAGATAGATGTCATGTCGTATAAGGACGTCAAGGAAGCTGCCCTGAAAAGAAGAAGCTGGCGGGAAATGCATACATTACGCCGACAAGAGCATAGCTCTTAAATTAGAAGAAGAACCTAAATGGTTTGATAATCGTTGGAAACCGACAATCGCTGGAACAAACGAATACTTGAACTGCGTTTAGGCAAGCGTAGTGATGGATACAAGGTGGGGCGAAGATCTGCGAAATGTATCTGACCAACACTGGGTGAGAAGAGCCGAAGACCGGGCTCAGTGGGGCGTCTTGGGAGAGACCTGCGTCTCTGAGACATAAAGCTGTTAAGTCTCATGTGCTTGCAATTGTAATTAGGAAGAAAATCTATACCAATTTATATAGGTAGGTAGCTGGTGCTGCAGATTAACACCCAGAGCCGGAAACTATATCTGCTCTATTTTTTTTGTCTTGGTTATGATTAGAAATAATAAAACCAGTGCTATTTCAATTTCAGTAATGGAGAAGCGGTTCTCCGACACCAGTTCCATCGATGACGGCTTCCACCCGTCGCTCCGCTCAGGCTCGCCGTGCTGGGCGCCTGCCAGCCAGACCATGCACTGCCTCTCTGACCTGAACTCCAGTATCGACAGCGAGGATGACAGGATCCGGAGACCTACGTCCTTGCCGCGATGCTCCAGCTGCATTGGAAAGATCAGCCATTTAACTAGGTAAGGGAGACGCCTGAGCCATTACTGGCAACACAAACTGTCTATAGACTTTCGTCTTCGTCATCTATAACACGATATGTCCTAAATTTTCGACTGCTGCCTTCGAGTTGGATTCATCAGTGGATCTCTGTCGATGTTAAACCTAACAAGGTTCTATCAATATCAGTCAAAAAAAACCTTGTTACCAAATGTGAAGTATCCTATTACTCGTTCTCATTAACAACTACGACTTAAGCGTGACTTTGTGTAGGGATTTTCATACAAATCTGACAAAATTTCAATGATGTAGATTTAATGCGAATACGGACCTTAATGAACATCCACGCGCCAACTAACACTTTAGATAATGAATCTAAAACTACGTTTACCTCTCACCGCCTTGGGAATGGCCGTCGAACCGGGCTAATTAGACAGTGCGGCAAAGTGCCAGACATTCATGGGCCGCTGCGCGCGAGTGCACCCGGATCCCATTCATTATAAGCATAATCTTAAGGTGACCAATATGGCCTTGGAACTTCGTGTCTATCTGGAGTATCTGAGGGGTGACCACGAACAAATCTTCTCCTTCCTCATCGCAATAGACCTTTGAAAGGGAAAAACATAACCTCCATCAATTTACCCAACCTTAACTTTACCATTTCAGATCATCAACAGTCGGAACACCAGGGTCCATCATGTCTCCAGTCTGGACGATGGACAACATACTGGAGAAACGTTCAGACTCTGACCGAGCGTCCATCTACTCCCGATCCTCAGGCAGTGCTTCAGAGTACAGTGTGCCGCGCAGCTCCTGCGTTGACAAAAGCTTTGATAGAGCTAGTCCAGTGGGGTGTTGCACGCCGACTGTACCTGTGAAAGTTGGCTGTCAGTGTTGGCAGCAGAAACCTTGCTGCTGTAGGAAGAAGCTGTTCAACGGACCTTACGAGAATTACGACGTGCCAAAGACACCCATGCCTTTAATACAGGTAAATATTTCAGAGCTAGGAAGGAAAGCCCTTTAACTAGTTGAAGTTAGACTCGTTCTAGAATTTGGAATCGTTTTTTGAGTTCCACTAGTCAGCTGTATATTTTTATCTCTAAAACTAGTGTCAAAAACATCGTAGGAAAAGTGAAACACGCCACCAATTTGAATAGCTTTAAACCTACTTTTTCTTTATGATTTCGGTTCCATATACAACCTATAGTAGAAGGATCAAATATGGACAACACGACTACCTACTAATTGTTTATTGTTTTCCATTTCAGGAACACCCTATAGATGGCAACATAGACGCCGCCAGTCTATACGATACACCAAAGAAATTGAAATGTCTAATCAACGGGCAACCCTGCGCCTGCACCGAAACCAAAACCAACAGTCAACCAGAAACCAACCAAACCGAAACCAACGAGGAACCGCACACAAACTACGTCAACGTTACCCCCATCACTATCAAATCAGAGTTAGACTACGGAAACTACGCAAACGTAGACCTTGCAACCACACTGGAGAAATTCGAAAGTTCCTTACAGATTTTAAGAAGCGCTGGTTTCAGTCAAGAGGAGTTAGAAGGACTAGAAGATATACCTGAGCATGATGATGACATATCAACAGCGACAACCAACACAGTTCATCAAACAGACTGCTGCGATTTGAACTTTATGCAGAACGAATTAGAAAACAGTAGTTCGAGCAATAGCAATAAAAATTGCTCCGATAATATCAGTAGGATAAGTCACGTATCAGATCCTACGCAACATTCTGAGTCAGATAACACGCTAAGCACTAGAAGATCTAGCTCAGCAGACTTTACCAAAAGACACGACGACGAATACGGAGTTCACAGTCAGATTTGCTTCACACCAAGTGTACTAAGAAAAGCAAATAAAAACGAAAGAATAAACGCTCCGCTCCAGAGCTTAGAGATAGTCGAACCTAAAGACAAAGTCTTGAAACCAGAAGTCAAGGAGAACGCTTTTGTAGCCAAGTTCAGAGACGTAGTCAAGATACGACGCTCCTCAAGCGTTCCCAGCAAGTCAGAGAAAAACAGAGACTCATCGAGCTCAAATGATTCTGGAGTCTCTACCGGGTCTTTGAAGCATCATAAGGGCGATTTTGATTTTGAAATGCCGATAACCAATGCCAAATCGATGAAAAAGCACTTGAAGAGCAAGCAGATAAGAAGGTCAATGACACCCGTTCACGTGCCGAAGTCTAATTCGTCGGATCCTCTGAAGAACCTTACATTTCAGTTCGAAGAGGTTGCGACGATGACCAAGTCCAATTCTTGCGACGCTGAGACCCTGACCAGACGGAAAAAGCCAAATGGTATGTCCTTTAAAATTCTTTTGCTCAAAACTACCTTCACCTATCTAATTCTTACTACCCAACTAAAACATACTCAAAGGTTTAAAGTAAGACTTTAAAATAACAGCTACTGCCAGATTCCGGATTCAAACAACTCATTTATTTTGAATACCAGAAACTAAATCCGACTCGAAGGACCTAGTTTCACACGATAGAATTAGTAGTAGGTACTTACACCTAGCTGAGATAAGTTTTGAGATATGTCCACTAATACGAGTATTTATAACTTCCAAATTATGTGAACGTTTGTTTTTTCGCTCTTCCACAGTCGAAACCGACTCAACCGCCCGTCACAGCCAAATGACGTCATCGGGAGCATCTGACACTTCTGACTACATGGAGTCGCTGTCAGTGTCATCATTCAGCTCGTGTGACGTGTCAGCTGACAGACACGTGACCCGCCCGCGCTCTGGCAAGGAGTACGCCAGTATAGACCGCGCCGCGCTTGCCACACTCGATGTCACTAATTAAAAAAAAACTTGGCTGAGATGATAGATCCGATAAAGCATGCTTTCTCTTTCTGTGGTACCTTACATAATTTTTTACATACAGAGACAAGTGCTTTGTTGTTTCGTACTTTTATGTATTTATTTAGCCGACACGTAAGGATGCGATCGCGTGCGAAACCGCAAAAAGAGAAAGGTAGCTTACAGTTAAGGGGTGTTGAGCTCCAGCCAAGCTTTCAGATTCGGCCGCGACATCGCTAGATGGCGTTGTTTCTAAATGCCAAAGTAGGTCCGATGTTTGGTCCTTTTTGGCCACCGGGTTATGTAAGTTTTTGGTGTTGTAGTTACTTCCATAAATTTGTATGGTTACACTATGTACGAAACATGTATATTGTTATGGTATAATTATGTAAAGCTTTGTTTGTACTTAAAATAAAGGATAGAATTGAATTTGATCGTTTTATTTATTCACATCTACCTACTCAAAAAGAAAACAAGTTATTTCTTCTGTCTTTTATTTCATATAAAAACTAGAATTGATTAAATAAATTCATCAGTAGTTTACAAACATGTCACGATCATTATCATACCCTTAACCTCATAAAGTGATGTATTTACGTTATGTTATGCAGTAAGAGTTGTCTGTCTGTCACAAGGAAATATTATACATAGTTATCACTGAATGTGGGTACCATCATAACAATTCATAATAAATCTAGTGATAATTATTCTATTTATCTACTGATAGGAAAGTTCATCTAAATAAATTCAAACTGTTCTATTTTATTTTTAGTAGCTACAATAAAATAAATGAGAACGCGGATACAACCCTGAGGTAACACCTTCCAATGTTTTAACAAATAGGAAACACCAATTTTATACCTAAATACTTAGCCAACTTGTGGCAATTTGTTCTGTGACATAGATGTTTGTTCTGTGTCTGGGTGTTACTATGTATTATAAGTATGTATTTACAAAAAAAAGTATATAAGTATTCTATCAGCATCTAGTTCCCATATTACAAGCTTTGCTTAGTTTGGGACTAGAGAGCGTCGTGTGAAATGTCCATAAAAATTCATTTAGATATTCATTTATAATTTCTTATATGGTTATCTAAGTACATCAACCTGCCTAAATAATTGGCAAATAAAGTGAATTGAATAAATCTCAGATCATAGATTAAGGGCGTCTTGCACCAGAATCACTAAACGTATTTAACAGCTAAATCGATTTAAATCTGACGTATTTGTATGACTTGACAACTCGCTAAATACTATTTAAGAGTTAAACGCGTTTAGCGATTCTGGTGCAAGCCACCCTTATTTAGTAAGGTGTAAGTATTTTTTTTAATCCGAGATTCAAACATAACCTAATCACAACCAACTTTCACAATACACAAAACTAACTACATCTCGTTCGCTGACATCTCATTTAGGGTTACGGTTTTGGAGCTCCCCAAACATCATCATGGGGTCTATAAGGTTCTCGGACATTCTTCTTCCTTCACACACCGTCCCCCAGGACCTTCGACGAGGCCATCTTTACAGCTGCATCCTGCTCGGCATTTATCGCTGCAGCGCACTGGCTCGTTGCAGGATCTGATGCACTTTTCACAGGTCTTGTAGACCTTACCAGGACCGCAGAAGTATCGAGCTGGCTGCTCTATGTAGTTCTCTGGAAGAAGAAATTGTTTTAGGATTCGGTGGTATGGTTAGGTTCCTAGTATTTTCAAAATAGTACTTAGGTCACATTTTTATCTCGAATGGTGACCACGAGCGTAGATAGATAGAAGATAGAAAATACTTTATTGCACACCTTGACCTATAGGGATTACTACAACATAAAAAACAAAACTCAACTAATGTTACAATGGGCGGTCTTATCGCTAATAAGCGATCTCTACCAGACACTTTCGAGTATAGAATGGTTCTGTTTGAAAATCTATGGTCTATGTCCAAACCTAGGTAAGTAGGTATATATATATTCTGATAATAATAATGATGATGAAGTATATATTTTACTTTTAAAACACAATTTAGAGAGCTGAGTCCTCCAGTTTTAGATTAGATCTCGAAGATTCTTCAAAGTAGACGCATTATGGTTTGTCACTGAAGCTAATTGTAGACAATGAACATCTTTTTACCAAGAAATTGATGCTTTAACTTGGCAATAAGAGGAAATACAATAGGAGGTTAAAAACAAGATCCGTAAAGATAACTAGGTACCTTTTACAAATTAACCTTGTTTTGTTTAGAGCTGACTCATATTATGATCTCAAAAAAGTCCTGTATCTTTTCGAGCGCGATTTTGTGAAATTGCTCTTAATAACCTACCTACATCATCATTCTTATATTTTATCAATCAACCTACTAAAAATTTTCGAGGTTTGATTAAAATACCTAAATATCCTTTTGCAAATATTGAGATATTTTCAAGGCAAGGAAGGCTTTTCTTAGTAATGACTGTCAACACGAAAATCTAAATCTTCGCTCTTCTTTTAACCTCCAAAGATTCAAGGTTTGGTTGTTTGCGGAATATCATATTCCGCCTTACAATATTTTAGGCTATATACGGCTATATACCTACATAATAGAAGTTCGGCTGCAGAGGTGCGAGATCGATTCCCATATTTTCCATAAAGTCCAGTATAGGTTAGTTGAGCGCATGGGCTCGGTTTTTATTTTGACCTCTTTGTCACTAGAAAGGTACCTACTGGGGCTTTTGCCACAGTAATAGTTACTACAGCGATACATCTACTAAATGATGGTTAGATGTTGTGCATGGTACGAGTCTAGTCACCAGGGTCAGCGTTGGATGATATTGGAGTGGTTAGATATCTTACTTTCCCTCTCGTTGATATAAGCCTGGATGTTGGAGCACTGTCCCCACTCGACGCATCTCCCATCTCTGTCCCTCAGGAGTTTTCCTTTGCAGAAGCAGCCCCTTGCGCACTGGGCGGGGCAGACTGGATTAGGCATGTCACAGGTTCGGTTGCAAGGCTCACAGTACCGGTACTCTTCGTCTTCGGGGCAGGAGCCACCGTTGACGCGAGGCTCGGAGGTATCCTGCTTGTAGGGGATTGCTGGAATTATGAAGCGTGATATGAGCAGTTGGTAGAGAAAGTGATGGCGTTTTAGAAGCTTCTGATCGTTTAGCCAGTAAAAGGATTACGCAACGTGCCCCCCGGAGGAATTGAAGGCATGTAAGTGGTAGATATTGTTATATTATGGTTATGAAGTGCGCTGTTATACCATTTTACAGACACTTCAACAGAGCACTTGGTTATAAATTTTTGGAGTATGATTTTTGGGAGTGATGCCTATTTTAACTTGAAAAGCACCTGTGCTCTAGTGGTAGCAATTCCGCCTTCCGATCCTAAGATCGTGGGTTCAAACCCGGTCGTGCACCAATGGATTTTTTCTGATCGAAAAAATTATATGCGCGATGCAAATGCTCTGAAACGGTGAAGGAAAACATCGTGAGGAAACCGGAGGTTTAGTCAGCTCCGCACGTATTGACCTTGTATTGACTAGGCTGAGAGGATGGTATTGGTGCTAAATCTACTCCATCTAAATCATGTCCCAGGCACTGCAGCGTGCCGTATATCGGGGCATGGGTAAAAAGTAACCCCTGCAGGGGTATGCCAATCAAAGTTGGACTGCAAAGTTGAACTGCAAAGTTTTAAATCATGGTCAGTTCATACTAACTCATAGTTATTCTGTGACTAAATAGTGACATTATGACGTCATTTGATGTGTTTTCGCGCATATTTTGCTGTCAAGTGTCTAAAAAGAATGATCACGTGGTACAAAATTGTACCACGTGACCTGAAGAAATTACACTGGGCAGTGATATATAACTTGACAGCAAAAGATTGGCATACGGGGGCTGACGCTGAATAATAAGTTTTTCAACACTTACGTATGAAAGGGCAATCAGCTAGATCCACACAGAGACCCTCCTCGTTCCGGACCTGTCCATCCTCACAGAAGCATCCCTCCTTACACACACCCTTGCAGTTCGGCACGGGGTCGCGACAAGTCTTTGGACACCCACATTGCAGGAGCCGCTCTTTGGGCCGGCATAGTGAGCCTACTTGACCTGAAAATCAGGTAGGACGAGTTCGAAAGTTGGATTTAACAGAGGTAAAACATTTTGTTGGGAATGGACGGTCCTAGATAGGTAATTAATTGTATAGGATAGGGCACTGGAGCTTCAGTTTCGAAAGCTTCCTCAATTCCTCTTATATCATAAAGTATTTAATAAAAAATTGTGAGTTTAAGTTGTCTGACCGCCAAGTGTACATAACGGAATACTTTGATTGTCATTTGGTTATATTAGTGAAATGCAAAATAATAAGTTAAAACCAGGTGCTAATCCCCCCATCAGTATATCAGTTTTAAATAATTTGAGATATCACAATACAAGACTAGAGCAATATATTCTGTAACCGTCTGAATTGACGGTCAGACCGCATGTAATTGCTTATTAAGATCAATCAAACAGGTTCTTCGAAACCCCAGACCATTTGTTCTCGTCAATCGAAAGTGATCACCTGACAGACTGACAGACATCCTTCTATAGATATAGAGGTATTGAAGACAAGAATTTATAGCGATAATCAGGCGATAACATCGAATGGTTGAAGTGAAACTAACAGGTGATTGATGTCGACTGTCTGGTTTTGTATTTCCTCAGTGCCTACCTAATATTAGTACTTGTCTAAAATGTTTACAAAAAATATCAGCATTTCAGACTGTTTACACCCACAACTAAAAAAAAAGCCTCTTATTTATTACGTACGCCATTCTTTCCGGTCTCTTGCAAGTCATAAACCATTGATTATCAGGTCGTTGTATTTTTTTTTATAAAATAATGTTTATTCAAAGAACCGGTGTATCGTCGGTGAAACGATGATATCTGCAGAAGTGTTAGACTGTGTCGCAGATACCAACGCCTTCTTTCAATACAAAAAAAAGTCGTACCAAAAGAAAAATAATGAAAAATTAAAAAATAGGCTAAAAATAAGAATAAAAAGAAATACAAATTATATATAAGGGTGAGATAGGGTGCGTTTGTAAAGTGAGTTCTATGTCTATGAAACTTTCCAATTGTATTGTTTGTAAGATCTATTTTACACAGTTTTACAATAGGTAAATGTTTCTTATTTCTATTGACAGAAGGCCCAAAATATTTAATTCTAGAATTCTACAGTGCTGGCCTATGTCCAGCAATAGACATCAGCGGGCATATGATGCCGTATGAGATATAACTTACAATAAAGATCATAAAAAATATGCGATAACATCAGTTTCACAGAACAGCAACTTTTAATAAATAAACAACTGATTAAGAATAGTGATAAACCCTACCAGCAATAACTATAAGTAATACGCATGTAGGTACCTATCTACCCAGTTAACGGATCTAGGAACGATTTGGGAGTGGCTGGACCCAGGTTTTCGATTTAGGCTTAACACAGCCATTGGAGTTTTCCTTGACCAATCTAAGTCCACACTTGGGTAGACAGACATGGAGATTTTAGGGGGGGGTTTAGTCCCTTAGCCCCCCCCCCCTTGGGTTCGCTAGTGTAAAGACCTACCTACCTGAACAATATAATCGTTTCTTTTTATTTGTCTGTTAAAATACATTGCGGTTTATCAAACCGATGTGCGAATTAATCGTTCAAACTGGTTTGAATGGAAAAGGAGTCTCATATAAGGACATAAAATTTATGTTTATGTCTTTATAATCTCTAATGTGCCAGTTATGGGGTAGGTAGAGCCAAATGGGTTTCACCTACTTACGAAGGACTTGGCAGCTAGATTAGGTAGGTAGGTAACTATAATACAGGGTGTAAAGAACACCACCCAATATAACAATCATTTTTGACAAAATAAAATTAATTTCACTTATTTGACTCAATTTAATTTAATACTAATTGTTAATTACTTATTTTATTTTCTCTTTTATATATGACTGTGTTTTAAATATAGTAAGAATTAGATTTAGGACATTGCATGAATTAGAATAAGGTTTTTATAACGTTTGGGTACTTTGGTTCGCTGTGAAAATCTAAGTTGAAATTCGTAGTGAGAAAAAATTGTCTGCTGTTCTAAACAAAATACAATATGTTGAGTAGTGCTTACCGGAAGTTTTCAAAATATATTTTGAAAACACACAGCTCACAGGCGTCACAGCTCAGTCGGTAACGGCTCTGCCTTCCGTGCTGTGGGTCGTGGGTTCGATCCCCACCAAGAACAAACATTTGTGCGTGGAAAACATAGATGTTTGTTCTATGTCTGGGTGTTACTATGTATAAGTATGTATTTACAAAAAAAAAAGTATTTAAGTATTGTATCAGCATCTAGTTCCCATATCACAAGCTTTGCTTAGTTTGGGACTAGGGGGCGTTGTGTGTAAAGTCAATATTATTATCAACATGATTTATGGTATGCATTTAAATTCAGTTTATTTATGTAATTGCCTATTTATATATTCATTACTTAACGTTATGAATATGGTAATTAATCCATCATTGGTCCGTAAAACTAATTAATATCAGTTAATGCATTCAAGATTAGACTTATTGTTCCCTCCTTACATTTACGATACCTTACTGCATTGGTATTCCAATCTCAATTGAACTGCAAATTTGAACTGCAAAGTTTTAAATCATGGTCAGTTCATACTAACTCATAGTTATTCTGTGACTAAATAGTGACGTTATGATGTCATTTAATTTGTTTTCGCGCATATTTTGCTGTCAAAATAAAAAGAATGATCAAATTGTACCACGTGACCTGAAGAAATTACACTGGGCAGTGAAATATAACTTGACAGCAAAAGATTGGCATACGGGGGCTGGAACCATCTTAGGTATCAAGAAAAACATTATGCATTTATAATTAATGCACTTTATACTTTTTTTTATGCTGGTTCTGTGCTGTACCTGTGTTGTGATTGTGTTTCAAATAAATAAATGTCTAATCTCTTATAAAGTGCATTTTATAAAGTATAAAGCGACAAAAGTCGCAAATCCTTTTAAGGGGGATTTGAGACTAATCCTATTCGAGAAAACTATTGCTTAAGACTTCCAAACTACCTCGATTAATTAAGTAGGTATAACCGAAAGAGTAAAGCTTTCATAAAGATACGATGCTTTTTGGTCGTTAAGATTATTAGGCTCACAATTAGGCTAGTCAAGTAAGATTGATCTACATGGATCTTTGTGATTGCATGCAATTGTAGCTCTTCCGCCATTACAGACGTACCTAAGCTTGTACGATACTCCTGAAAACTTCAGGAGTTTAAAACACCCACACATGTATCATGTACAACTTTTCCTATGGAACGAATATAAACTGTCCCATAAATTATTGCCAAGTATTGCATTTATTAAAGAACAGCTGATTTTTTACGCGAACTCTGTTAATTCCATAGGAAAGATAGATAGATAGATAGATAAAAACTTTATTGCACACACAGAAAAAAAGAAATTACAAAAAGAGAGAAACATAAAAATAGAGTTGAAAATAGAGAAAGTTGTAAGTAAGGTACCAAGTCAAAGTCAAAGTCAAAATTTCTTTATTCAATAAAATCACAAGGATCATTTAGAACTTACTGTAACTCCCCGAATTCTTTGGAAGGTATTATTATACTTTTTTTTTAAATAAATATGGCAGGTGCTGGTCACTGTTCGGATGGGTGACCGCAAATGGCATTTTAGCCGCTAAGCTTTCCAGTCGTTATCAACTTAATCCATAAAAAAGATCTATTATACTCTACCCTGATGTTGGCCTTTAGCTTACCGACAATACTTACCGAACAATACATAAACAATCCAGGCCAACCGGTATCATTTCGCAATGAATTTCAACATGCGTGCATTGGTACCAGATTAATCCACAGATACAATCTACAGCAAGTCAATTTTGGATTAAACTTTGATCAATCAATCACCAACTTAATCCTAAACTTACCGTAAACACAACAGATGGATAAACACACGAATAGACACACAAACAACACTTTGTGTTCCATGTTGGACGATAGTTGCAACAACACTGGTTAAACCGCAGCCGACCACGGCTTTATGTACGTAACATTCTATATATTACGTCGGTACTTAGTTATGTAGATGTTGTGATGCAGTGATAAGAGGTGCAAGGTTGATAGTGTTTATCTTATTTAATTTTTGCTGAATGAAATGGACGCTAAATGACACCGGTAGTTTTAATTAGGTACTTAGACATAGACATTTATTTATTTACTACATAGCACACACAAAAAGTACAAAACAAGGATACTGTTGAAGAATACAGTATAGATAATAATATTAGGTATAGGTAAATAAGTCATTGATGGGAAATACTGTAAGTTTTTATAATAAGCTTCCTGAAAATGCCACAAAACTTTCGGTGCGGAAATTCAAAACCTACATTAAGAATAATCTCGTAAAGAAAGCATATTATACCTTAGATAACTATATTAATGACAAAACTGCATGGCCCGATGTCGCTCCACCCATCGTCAGTTAACTACTCGACTTGCAATGTCAGTGCTATTCTTGTGTTCTATGTATATTTCTCTGTAAAAGGGATCATACAAAAAACTAGGAACGCTAGGAACCAGGCCGTAGTTTCTTGCCCGTTCTTCTAGGCTCTGGTCGCGTGGAACTGGCACCTAGAATCACCTAGTTATATAAGACGATTCTAAATGATCCTTGTGATTTTATTGAATAAAGAAATTTTGACTTTGACTTTGTTTTGTTGTTATATAGGTAAGTACTTAAAAGAAACAGAGCTGGTAATGTCGTTTTTCTGTGCTACAGCAGCAAAACGGCCTCGACTCAGCATGGTGCCTAGCCACTGGAAGGTAGCTAATTAAAGCTGATAAGCATTCAAATTATAATAGTTCAAAGTTCGAACCGTTGATAGGTTGATGTGTAGCTGACTGTACCTACTTACTGTTGTGCGGAAAAAATAGCTACTCGTACCTCCAATTTGATCCGAAAATCGATTCTGCGCAGATACTTCAGCCCCCGTATGCCAATCTTTTGCCGTCAAGTTATATTTCACTGCCCAGTGTAACTTCTTCAGGTCACGTGGTACAATTTTGTACCACGTGATCATTCCTTTTAGACACTTGACAGAAAAATATGCGCGAAAACACATCAAATGACGTCATAATGTCACTATTTAGTCACAGAATAACTATGAGTTAGTATGAACTGACCATGATTTAAAACTTTGCAGTTCAACTTTGCAGTTCAACTCAGATTGGCATACCCCTGCAGAGGGGGCAAAGATCCGTTGCGACTACTATAATACATACCTATCATTTTATTCTGAGTATTTTTTGACCAATATTATTCGATCCTTATAATATAGGTAGCCTTGTTGATTCCCATCGCGTCATTATTATAAGAATCGATATTATTAAGTAAGCAAGTACAACTACAAGGTGTTATTGAGAAAAGGTCTTTAGTGGACACCTACGCACGTACGAAGCAATAATTGCGTCATGTGCAGTTATGACAAAAGATCCCCCATAATGATTGTAGATCAAGTCCAAGAATTGAATCCAATACGCATCCATATAATAAATAAAATAAATAAATAAATATTCATGGACATTTCACACGACGCCTTCTAGTCCCAAACTAAGCAAAGCTTGTAATATGGGAACTAACTATAATGTGGAAACAGTTTGTCAAGCAGAAACAAGCGAGCATCGGTTTGACAGCTTGAACCCCTTATCTATCTATCTAGATAGATAATACTTTATTGTACACACAAGAAATTCAGATGACATACAAAAGCTTAAAAATTAACTTATAATAGTACAATGGGCGGCCTTATCGCTAAAAGCGATTTCTTTCAGAGATTCACTAGTTTTCTTGATTTTAAATAGTCTAGATTTACTATAGTCTAGCCGTTTTTAATAATAACTAACCCTGGAGGACGTTGAAGATAACAAATATTTTTCATTCAGATAAATAATTCTACTTAGTTCCGTATGGACTAAGCTAATAAAATACAGGTGGATCTTGATAAAAAAATATATATTTCGTAGTAATTTAAGTAAGTACATAGATAAATTTGAATGCAGTGAGGACTTAGTGGTGATAGGTCGTGGGTTCGTATCCAGTAGCGTAATAAATATTTGCGTAAACATACGATTTCCACTACTAGTCGCGGATCAAGGATTTCGGATCAAGGGCTTGAAGGAGATGAAGACCAGACTTGTTTATAAAAACGCTAAAAATAATAAAAATATTGCATTGATCATGTTGACTGAGTTGATAAGATTTGTTCTTTATTGGGCGAGGCTATCGATGAATCTGTGAAAAAAAATAAAACAGTTTTACTCTTTTGAAAATTAACCTATGTGTTAATCCAGGTTTCGAACTATAATTTATTCCAAATTTCATCCAAATCGGACCAGCAATGATTGAAACACAAACATCTATTGGTACATTGCGGATAGAATCGTCATACTCATATGTACTTATTATAAACACGAAATTTGTAAGTATTGATGTTTGTTACTCTTTCACACAAAAACTCCTAGTACGATTTGAATGAAATTTGGAATACATATAGTTCGTAGCCTGGATTAACACATAAGCTACTTTTTATCTTGGAAAAGCAACATGATCAAACGGGACGCGCACAAACGGACGGTAGCTAGCATTTATACAGCGTGTAGCTACAATGGCGACATTAAATTAACCAGCGTATCCGGTTTCGCGTTTTCAGAATATAGACATATTTTTTATTTCATTAAACATAAGATTTATCGAAATAAATCAATTTTCTTAAATAACGCCTCGGAGCAACCTGTACGTAAGAGCAGAGGTCATCTGTCGGGTTCACGGGTCATAACCGCGTGTAACCGCGTATGAAGAGCAAGAAAGAAAGTATTGTTAGAATAGGACACCCGAAATTGCGCCGTTGCATGAAAGGGATAGCTAACTATTGAAGAGCGCCGCCCGCGCCGCTCTCTCGACCGACTCGTCCTGCCGCCTACCGCCTAGCCAGTGATACGCGGGCCGGTGTCCTTGACACACTTTATTTTAATAATTTAGCTAACTATCTACCTATTCTCAATGTTTCGCGAAAAAGACGCTTGGTTTTGTTAGTTTAGCTTTTCTATTCTAAGTACCCAATCAGGTCTACGTAGGTACAGCGATAAAGACGCTTTGATTTATTATTTGTTTATCTGTCTACCTTTGCGACTAGGGAGCGGGTAAATTAAATGTTTGGTGCTCAGTGGATACTGGATAGGACGACACGACACGGAGCTCTTAGGTGGCCCAATGTCACCTGACCTCAAGCCCCTCGATTTTTTTATGGGGCTTTGTGAAAGACGACGTTCATGCTAAAATAAAATAAAATGTATTATCAAAAGCGAGGGCAAATATTCAGCGCCGCCGGTTACATCTTTGTGTCCGACGTGGTGGCGGCGGCGGCGCGGCGGCTACATTGAGAACTTGAAGATTTAATAAGTGTAAGGCGCTAGGTGCATAGGTCACAATAAAATTAATAGTAAAGTGAACAAGGTGAAGTGAAATTATTTGATTTCTTTGAATTCCTTGTGTCGCTTGATTTCCCCGCCCCGCGCTCCGCCCCGCGCCCCGCCGCCGCCACCGAGCCGCCCGGGCAGGCAGGCGCGGGCGCGGGCGCGGTAACACGTAGGTAAAGACACTCATAGGGTGATTAATTTTTGTTGCGTATTTTATTATTAAGTTTGTTTGAAAAATTCGAAATTTCTATTTTGGACTATAATTATTTTTTTATTTTTTTTATGAATACTTATAAGTAGCTCTACCCGTGTGTTCATTTAATGTCGCCATTGTAGCTACACGCTGTATATGTACTTTTTTTGTAAATATATTTTTATAATGTATATAATAATATACATTATATGTATAATGTATGTTTTTATATTTTTACATTGGTAAAAATTAAAATGTAAATTGGCAGTCTACCTTCAGCTTGGACATCATGGGCAATCTTTAGGGGAAATGCATGGGCCTTTATCACACAGCCTCACGAAACCGGTTTTACAGTTGCATGCGTTGATGACACACTGTCGAGTGCAGGGAGGGTTCCTCTCAGCACAAGTCTTGATGCTGTCGCAGGCGGATCCACACGGTTTCATGGTCTCGTTAGCGGAACATGCATCACTACTACCTGTGGGTAAAGTAAGGTACTAATTACCTACCACTGAACTATAAACTCTCTTCTAAATGAACACTACATGCGCAACCAAAAACTTGCGCATGTAGTGTTCCAAGTGAAGGAACCATTTGCATTGTAGTGAAAAATAAAGAAAATCATTTCGTAACCAGCTCCCAACTTACCGCATTACCAATGTAAGTTGAGCTCCTATATGAGGGAATTTTAATCATAGCACAGTTTAGGTTATGTTAGCCTATAGTTTTCGTTTCATGAGATAAAGTATTCGTACACAGGTTTTCTGAAAAACCATACATTTTAGATGGATGGATTAATTCCTTTTTTTTCTTCAACAAACTTTTTTTTTATAAAAATTAAGAGGTTTTTTTTAGTTTGTAATCTTTTATTAGATACCCCACTCAATGGGGTGAAAAATATTTTGACTTTTTGAAATAACAATGACGATAGGGTCTTTTTTAGCATTTTTAATTACTATAATTTTTTTGTTATCGCTCAAAAATCCCAACTGCCAACCCTAATATCGTTTGTTACCCAAGACAGGTGTGATAGAATATTATAAATCTTTGCATAAGGTAATATACAAAATAATAAGAGAATAATTTTATAAGTTTCAAAAACTAGAAAAACCGACTTCAATTTGACTACCGGCTTCATCTAATGATGAAGTTTTTCTATCAGTCGGTTCATAAATGACGGAGTCCTGAAGTAACAAACAAAAAAAAACATACAACCGAATTGAGAACCTCCTCCTTTTTTGAAGTCGGTTAAAAATAATAATAGAAAAATAATTACCAATAAAAACTACGCAAAGAAGAAAACACAAGACAACGACTGAGCACTTTGCCATAGCGCTGAAAACTAACTGAAAGGTTACTGAAAATTGTCTGCTCATTAGCGATGTTTTTATTTTGTTTTATACCGGTTACCTATCAGACTAGGTAGGTTCTTAACAGTTAATTCGTTTCGGTTGTCTTAATCGAAATGTAAATACACAAGTGTTAAACCCGAACGTAATTCATTGTAAATAACCTTTTACGTGTAGTTTTTTTAACCGATTTCAAAAAAGGAGGAGATTCTCAATTCGGTTGTTTTTTTTTTAATGTTTGTTACCTCAGAACTCCGTCATTTATAAACAGTTTTGAATAAGTAGATCCTGTTAATTATTCGGGATAATAAGTAGCCTATGTGTCAATCCAGGTTACGAACTATATATATATGCCAAGTTTTATCCCAGCTGGTTCAGTAGTTTTGACGTGATTGAAACACAAACATCCAAACATCTAAACTTATCCTACTTCCTACTAATATTATAAATGCGAAAGTTTAGATGTTTGGATGTTTAGATGTTTGGATGTTTGTGTTTCAATCACGTCAAAACCACTGAACCAACTTGGATGAAACTTGGCATATATATAGTTTGTAACCTGGATTGACATATAGGCTACTTTTTATCCCAAATAATTAACAGGATCTACAGGATAAAATGAACGGAAAGGATTAGCAGCGCCAATTGGCAAGAGGATTTCTTTGTCATGTCATGTCACGTCAGTTTGACAGGGCGTCGTACTACCTCTTTGGTCTAACAACTAGCGTTTGACATTCCAGTAGGTACGAGTTCGGTGTAATGAGGTGTAATGTCAAGTTTCTCAAAGTATCCGCTCGGTACACGCACAGATAATATAATGTACACGGAAACTGTAGACGCGTACGAAGTCGCGGGTAACTGCTAGTTTATAATATTAGTGGGATGGGATAGTGTTCCGGTCCCGGTTAGACAAACGGAACACTTATGGTCTCACTCCGGTGTCTATTTGTCCGTCTGTCTGTCACATCCAGCGAGCTGAACCATACCAGATAGAAAGTTTAAATAATAATTATCTTTCTCATTCCGTTGGTTCCGTATTGACTGTGTGTTAATATTAATAGTCAGAGAAGGTCAGAAAATGTGGATCTTGATAAAAAATGGTTTTCCATGCTTTATTTATTTTTTGAGACTATTTCCTACTAATAAATCTAGTGGCGGCACTGCCGTTTGCATTTTGCGCATTTTGTTGGGAAATTAAAATAATAAAAATGTAAAATGCATGTCACATCCTACTAATATTATAAATGCGAAAGTTTAGATGTTTGGATGTTTGTGTTTCAATCACGTCAAAACTACTGAAACAACTTGGATGAAATTTGGCATAATATATAGTTCGTAACCTGGATTGACCCATAGGCTACTTTTTATGCCGAATAATTAACAGAATCTACAGGATAAAATCACAGATTATAGAAAGGATAAAATGAATGAAGGGGATAAGCAGCGCCAATTTAGCAAGAGGATGATGTCATGTTATGTCACGTCAGTTTGACGGGACGTAGTACTACCTCTTTGGTCTAACGGCTAACGTTTGACATTCGAGTACGGGTTCGGTGTAATGTCAAGTTTCTCAAAGAAGTATCCGCTCGGTACACGCACCGATAATATAATGTAGGTACACGGAAACGGTACTCGCGTACGAAGTCGCGGGTAACTGCTAGTCTACCATAAAGTTAAAAGGTAATGTTTCGTCCCAGTGGGACGAGATACCGACAGTCCGAAACTAGAATAACTCCATCTATCTACACTATTTTTTTGTAGTAGTAAAGCGCTGGTCCGAGGAAGTAGGTAATCCTCCCCCTGAATCATTTTCATCCGGACCATGCTGTGTTCCGGTTCGAAGGACTCAGTGATGGATGCAGTGTGATGCCTCAGCGTGCGTCCTCATTAGACATCCTCGGTGAAGCAATGCAATTGTTAGGGTGGTCCAACTACGTGCTCCATCACTTATAAAAACACTTAAAGTGTTAGGTACTTTAAGAATAAGAATAAGAATCATTTATTGTAATTGTAATTGTTTAGATAAGTTTACTGAACACCAGACTTTTTTATTACGATAAAGTATTTCCGAACTACATAAAGGCAAAAAATGATAAGAAAGCAAATTCAAACACCAGCAAATAACCTAGGTACTTAACGAAAGAAAAACAAAGAGAATTACTAGATTAATTTAGCAAAAAGTAATTCTCTCCGGCGGGGAATCGAACCCCGGTCTCCCGCGTGACAGGCGGGGATACTTACCACTATACTACCGAAGACATGTTGAAATCGGTGAATTTATAGTAATGTTATGTTATTTGCCATACATTTCGTTCAAAAACAAGATTTAGTAGAAATTTTTTCTCATGTATTTCATCAAATAGTAGGTATATACATTTTGGCGTATTGTGGGTACACTTTAAAATATGTAGGTACAACGTAGGTGTTGAAAAAGTTCATAGAGCACCACTATTTTTGTTGTAAGGGTTACTAAGTTTGGTTTTAAAATAAAACACTACCTACGGGTAGGTAGGTTTAATCTGTGGACGTAAGACATCGATTTTTAGAACGAAGCAGCTGTGCAGTGATGCCAACTTTGCTACTTTATTTTATAGCTAGACCTAGCTGTTTTTTGGTATCAGTCAGACAGCTACAATTTTATAAAACAGCATTATGTTTTTAGCTAGGTATGTTTCTAGCAATTCTTTAAAATCTAAAGAAAAATTCTTCAGAAATAAAAATCATCAAATAAATATTATCTAAAGTTTAGATGATACTCGTAGAGTATTTTAATTTCATAAGGTAGTAAGGTAAGTATGGTAGTAATTAATTGCAGAATCCATACTATAGATGTTATTTGGTATCACAGAGCTACCTAGCTAGCTTAGCTTACTTAGCAGCAGCTAGCAGTTCAGTTGGCAACACAGTCAGGCGAAGCGAAAAACAGAAAAACATCAACATAATAAAAATAAAAAAAATCAACATCATCCATCAATCAAATCACTTCAAAAACTTCAAATCAATCAAATTAAAATTACCGAACAGTGGATAATTTTCATAAAAATATCTTGAATAGGTACTATCTCTGTTTTCTAAAATGAGCGATAAACTCAAGGAACTACGAGAAAGGTCTCAGAAAAGGAAAAAACTTCTGGCGCAAACGGTATGTATCGTTGTGTAACTTCATAACCTGTAGATTGGAATGTTGTGTTTTGATGATTGTTGTCTTCCGGTATCACAACTAACAGCTTGTTCTACCTAAATACACATCCATTTTTGCTGTTTACTCATTGAAGACAAAAATATAAAAAGTTTCACGAGTCAAAACCTCAAACGTGTTTTTAATGAGTGACCCACCAAGCTGTTTTGGTCTAACCAAGTAGGTACCTATACCCAACTCTAAAACTTATCAATCAAATTGATGCTAGCTCTGCACATTGTCTTTCCTGTGGGTAAAGCCACCTAGGTGGAGAGAATGGTAGGTATATGTACTGATCAAGCCTACAGTTCCATTCATTGGGGACTTATAAGTAAAAATAGTCCCTGGCGCTGTTTAAGCGCCTAGATTAGATCAAAAGCCTTATTTTACAGCTGGGCGTGTCCAGTGTGAGTGAACTCCGCCATGCCCTTGGATCAAACTTGGATGTACCGAGCAAGAAGCAGACTAAAACCGGCAAGCTCCGGGAATTAGCTGGCAAGACTCCTAGCAAAGAACAGGCTGACGAACTTGTGTACACCGACTCTTCCACTTTCCTCAAGGTATCAATAATAAGTTACATACTGGGCTATTACCTGGCTTCCAACATTTAGCTAATCCTAATCTATTCAATAATATAAATGTGTTTCAATGTTTGCAACATCTTGTAACTACTGGTCCGATTTCGAAATTTGAATGTAAACATGGAAGTTAATGTGTTGTAGCAACAAAGCTAGTTTTCATAGCTAGCTAGCTTTAGTTAGCTTTGTTCTATGATAGTAATAATACCTATGAAAGACTACCCACCAATGTCAAACTTTAAAAAAAAGGTGTGTGGCCTTGTTGCAGAAAACAGTCCACCTTACAAGTACACTGGTATTATCATTTTCGTTTCCAGGGTACTCAGTCTTCCAACCCACACAATGACTACTGCCAGCACTTTGTGGACACAGGTCAGCGACCTCAGAACTTCATCCGGGATGTTGGCCTGGCCGACAGGTTTGAGGAGTACCCGAAACTGAGGGAACTGATTAAATTGAAAGATGATTTGATAGCGGAGACGGCTACACCGCCTATGTATCTCAAGTGTGATTTGAAGGTAGGAATGGTTGAGAAATGGTAGAAAATAAAAGAATACATGTATGTGTCTGTAGTGAATGCTTTTTCACAAGTTTACACTTAGTACAAATCATCATCTCCTGGTGTTATACAATTTTTATGTGGCTTTGCATATATGCAAGTAAACTCAATTCGCAATAATAAATACCTAAGATCCTATAATACTCTCATCATCAAATTGTCCTGAAAAAGGCAATTCCTTTTGCCATGAACCGATAGGCGAAGTGTATAGTAGTCACAACGGATCTTGTCTCAGAAGTATCTGAGCAGAACCCATTTTTGATCAAATTAGAGATAAGCTAATTTTTCTGCACAACAGTACATGTGCAATCGTTTGTTGCATCTAACTTCTGAGGCATTAAGAAAAGACCCATTTTGCGTGCTATACATATACCGTTGATGAACCATTGATAAAAGACTATCTTCCCTTGCAGACGTTTGACTTAAAGCAGATGAACAATAAATTCGATGTGGTGCTAGTGGAGCCGCCGCTGGGCGCCGGCTGGCGCTGGCAGGATGTGCTCGCACTGGACCTGCAGCATGTCGCTCAACCGAGGAGCTTCCTCTTCCTCTGGTGCGGCAGCTCTGATGGTATGTCTAAAACGTCAGTTCCACGGCCCGTTACTTACAGGCAGCACCGGACGTTGCCACATGGTTGAGGCTAGTCGCGGCCTGTACCGAGCATTCCCACAACACGTGGAACATGCAGCCGCCTTTGAACTTTTTTTGCAACCCAATAAATAATTTATTTGTCCATTACAGGACTCGACATGGGCCGCGAATGCCTGAAGAAGTGGGGCTTCCGACGCTGCGAAGATATCTGCTGGATAAAAACTAACATCAAAAATCCGGGACACTCCAAGAACTTGGAAACTAATGCAGTCTTCCAGAGAACCAAGGAACATTGTCTGATGGGCATCAAAGGTATCTACCATTAGATCTCAATATAGATGGACAATATTGTGAACAGGCGGGCGATTCTAGACCGATAGACTTTTTTTATCACGATAGATTATCTCCCTAAAACTGTCAAAAACTATAGAGTTTTGACAGTTCTTGGGATATATATCTATCGTGATAAAATGTCTATCGGTCTAGAATCGCCCCCCAGATTTAAGATTGACAGGCGTTCAGTCGGTAATAGCTCTGCCTTCCGTGCTGTGGGTCGTGGGTTCGATCCCCACCAAGAACAAACATTTGTGTGTGGCAAACATTGATGAATCTATGGGTGTTACTATGAATTTATAAAAAAAAAAGTACTTTATAAGTGTTCTATCAACAATCATTTCCCATATCACAAGCATTGCTTAGTTTGGAACTAGAGGGTGTTATGTGGATTTTCCATGAATATTTAGTCCGTCAGTCTTGCGCAAGTCTTCTCCACTGCTGCCCAACTACGCCCACAATATCATCTGACCATCGGGCGGGTGGTCTACCTTGTGGTCTTTGCGCCTCTTGCCTCTCGCCCACCATTCCGTAAGAAAGCGTACTAAAGAGGTCTATACCCAGCAGTGGGGTGCATACGGGCTGAATAGATAGACATTTATTTATTTCAGGAACTGTGAGGAGATCAGTGGATGGAGACTTTATCCATGCAAATGTGGACATTGATCTGATCATATCCGAAGACCAGGAGTTTGGCAGTACGGAGAAGCCCATCGAGATATTCCATATCATGGAGCATTTCTGTCTCGGAAGGAGAAGGTGGGTTACTGTTCAATACTCAATGTGTACGCACGAAGACACGTCCACCTATACTGAACTATTGAACTTTGAACTATTGAAACAGAAATTGAGGAATAACTAATTTTCCAGAATCCACTTATTCGGGCGCGACTCCACAATCCGTCCCGGCTGGGTGACCATCGGCCACGAGCTCACCAACTCTAATTTCAACGCAGAGCTGTACGCATCCTACTTCACCGAAGGTCGGGAAAGCACTGGCTGCACCGAACGGATAGAAGCTCTTCGGCCGAAAAGTCCTCCCAACACTAGCAAAGGGACTCGGGCCAGGGGGAGGGGAGGGTTTAGGGGCAGGGGGAGGGGTAGAGGAGGATAACAATAAGCAAGCATTTGAGTTGGCGGTTCATTTCAGAACTCTACTACCTTATTGAGGGTAGCATGATGTACTGAACGAGTAGATAGATAGATAGATAGATAGAAAACTCTTTATTGTACTGCACCGGAAATTAGATATTAGACATAGTTCTATATCGAGTAGAGGTAGTATAAGAGTCCCAATACTAGTAAGGGGGCCAGGGGGAGGGGTGAACGTGAGTAGCTAAAATTAAAATCAAAAGCTTATAAGGTGGAGCAAAATACGGGTCATTCTCCATCTCCAGTGGTGATAACTGGAAATAATTGGTTTTAGAAAACGTCCCAGTGGCAGTTAAATTAAAAAATAATTAAGATATTAAAAATACTAGGAGAGTAGAAGTAACCAAGAGGTATTTAGAAAAAAACTTATATTTTTTTGCTCTCAAATGCAATTCAGTCGTTACCTCTGGGGACAGAGAAGATGGTGACAACTAGTAGATCTTATTTCCTCACCTTAAATTAGAAACTGGTGCATTTTAGAATTGTACTACGAGTAGGAAGTAGTGTTCTATAATGCACCATCTTCCGATATAATGAGGTCCAATAGATTGGTTGTACTGACTGAATGGATAGAATGCAATGCCATAAAACACTATAATACTATAAGAGGACTAGGGCGAGGGGAAGGGGTAAGGTGTGTGGGGGGGGGGGGGGTAATTTTGTAAAAGCAGTGTATCTTGAAAGTTTTAATTGACTAAAAGAACTGAGGATTTTGAACTTTCCGCAGAAAATCGGAAACAAAGGGATAACTAAAGGGATAATTTTGAAAAGTCCAATAAAGAACTTTTGTACTTGCAGACCTTCCTTGCCATTCTCCTGTGTTATGTACTCGTACTAGCAACGCGAATGATTTTGAAATTCAAAAACTGCGATTGTTTACATTAGGATAGCAGCTCAAAGCTGTGTATTTTGAATGTTAATTCTGATAAGATTTAAGAATTAGCGTGTGATTGTTTATCAGCGTAGAAGTAAAGGACTTCATAGAGCCTAGTACGAGCTTTGGTGTATAAAGCTGGTGTAAAACGTGTGACCCTCAGCACACCAGTGTGTGTCGATTGGTATGAAAACACTGAACGGATTTTTTGAGAAGCTTGAAATGCGAATAGGTACGAGCTCGGTACAAGATAAAAGATACATTTATTTGCCAAACCAAGTTTCGGTGTAAACCAAGTGTCTCAAAAAATCCATACCAATCAGCGCACACTAGTGTTCTGGGCGTCAATGTTTTACACCGACTTTATACACCAAAACTCGTACTAGGCCCTCAGTCATCACGTTATCCACCACGAATGACAAGTTTAACCTCTGTCTAGATTTCAGACACAATTTGATGCGAGAGGTCATATTCATACTGGTATTCTAAAGCTGCGCTAGGTAAAATGGCTGCTAAATCTGTTGTCATCTCTTTTCGTTGTCATACGAGTGAAGGATAGATTCGTTCCAATGTGGATTTGCTTGCTACGTTGGTAGTGGATAACGCGCCTTATCATCACTATCTGATGTGGTGGATCTAATTGTTATTATAAGACAAGTATTTTGTTTGTTTCATGTATTTTGTACCTATACTGGAATCTTAAACAGGTCTAAAAATAAAACAATCTGATTATATACATCAATATATTTTATTTTACATTAGTTGTCTTTAAATCAACTCGACTATTCCGAAGTTCCTCAAAATATAAAAAAGACAAAACAAAAAATAAGACATATGAGATCTTTTACTTCCTAAGATAAGAAAAAATTACATATTTTTATTGTGGAACTAAAGATTTCTTAAGATTTATTAAATGAAAACTATTATTTTTATGCGGAGGGCTTTATGGTAAAATGAGGCGCTTAATACACAGAACTTTCGCATTTACTTTGTAACATTCTAGTATATTAAACGTTCTCTTTATAGGCAGACAATAGAAACTTTCAGTGTATCAAGCCCTAACAAGTAAGTATACAGTAGTGTAATGCACCATCCAACGTCCAAAATAAATGGTCCTTCGAGAGGTAGAAGAATGTAAATCCATTGGCACCATTCAAAATAAAAGATATCTAGAACCTATAAAGCCCCGCGCTGATTTCTGATAAACAATAACTATATTACATTTCACTTTGTTATCATTACACAAGGCATTTATGCGTACCCGTTGCTATCGTGGAACGTTTGGGGAACAACCTGAGGTTTGTGATGCGTATCTTCTCTTGAAACTTTACAATGAAGTCAATTATGTTTTATTCGGTAAAATCACAAGAATCATTTAGAATCGGGTTATATACTAGGTCATTCTAAGTGCCAGGTGCACGCGATTAGGGGCCTTATTCTCACTTCGGCAGAGATTTTACTCTTAATAGGGATGACGTCAAAAAGACATCGAAAACTCGTTTAACCAGTGGGTGAAACGAGTTTTTGGCCGAGATATGACGTCATTCCTACTGGATTAAAATCTCTGCTGAAGTGAGAATAAGGCTCCAGAGCCAACGGCTACAACAACGGCTTGGTTCCTACCTTTTTTAACCCCGACGCAAAAACGACAGGGTGTTATAATTTTGACGTGTCTGTGTGTCTGAGACTTCGTAGCTCCCGAACGAATGAACTGATTTTGATTTTTTTTTTGTATGATCCTTCTCACGAAATACAGTCAAAAGGATATTTTAGTGTGGTATTAATCAAGGAGATATCATATTTCTACGATTATGTAGGTTATAAGAGCCAGAGGGGCGAGTACAAGTTGACAATGTAAAAACCGGTGTGAAACGTCTGACACCGAGCACACCGGTGTGCGCTGCTTGGTATGGAAACACTGAGCGGAAGATTGACGAAACCAAGCTTCTCAAAAAATCCGCTCAGTGTTTCCATACCAAGCAGCGCACACCGGTGTGCTCGGCGTCAGACGTTTGACACCGGTTTTTACATTGTCAACTTGTACTCGCCCCTCTGTGATAGACAAATTACGCGTGTATTCAAAGTGTTGAGTGGATCAGGGTTCGTGAAGGACAAACGGTCTGCGATAGCAACATACAGCGACACCCTTTAGTACAATCATCATAAGATCACATTCTTTATAAGGCAAACAACCATCTTTTAAAGCTAAACCTTTGATGAAGGGGAGGGGAGGTCGAGCGACTAACCGATAACGAATTTCCAAAACAACTACTTGGAATGGGGTTAATTTAATACTATAGGTGGCTGATACATTTTTGGGAGATAAAAAGACAATGACTTAGTCCACTTCGCTCTTCGCCATCACACGGCAAAAACTAACAACACTTAAATATTTTGTACTTTATGTGATATATACGCGTAATTTTAACTTCGGACGCCAAAAAACTGTGGTTCGCTTATTGCGTAATTTTGAAACGTCGAGCCGAAACGTAATTAACACATTAATTTAGAATTTCAATCGTATTTACATAATGGAAGTTAAAGTGGCGCATGGGAGCTATCGAAACAAAATCAAATAAATGAGCCAAAATACTTAACCGATGCGATCTGAAGCGATACAATTAAAAATTAAATTACAAACTAATTAAAAACAATGCATGACACTTAAAGACACATTCTCAGACTGGAAGCATTCGTGACTCCGCGTCGGAGCGGCGCCACCAGTCCAGGGACCTTATTCTCACTTCCACAGAGATTTTACTCTAATAGGGATGACGTCACATCTCGGCCGAAAACTCGTTTCACCCACTGGTGACAGAAGTTTTCAACATCATTTTGACGTCATCCCTAAGAAAAATCTCTGTATAACTGAGCATAAGGCCCCAGTTAGACTAGTGGGAAACTACCCACCTTAGCCGATAAACAAACATTCAAATAAATTCTAAACAAACCAAATTTTTTTGTAATTTTCTCATAGTTTATTCTTACTTTCCCTTCGTTTCTATGACGTTATAAACCTATCTAAACACAGTCTAACCTAGCTACAATAACCATTCCTTAGTCATACTACTCTAATTAGAGTTTATCCAAATTGTTTTTTTTTCGAACACTTTATTTACCCTCTATCATTCTCATTCGATCCGCCCCCGCGCCACACCCCCGGCTGCTTCCTACATTATCCTTTCACTATGTTTACAAACATTAACAGATTAGATAAACTCCAAGCTTTCGAACATGGCTCAAATGTTTTGTAATTTCAAATTAATTGACTGATACAGGCCAGGATTAATTTTGGATATTTTGTTAAACTACGTCACTATTGGGAACATCCTAATAAAATCGTAGTGTGTCAAAATGTTAAAAGATCATAGCCAAAAATATATTTTATCAAATCACAATTTAGTTTTATTCATTTCCAAATAAAAAGGCATCCGACATCGCTGAGTACAACCAATAAATAAATATATGGTAGCAATACATTGAAAGTCTTGTGCCTTCGAGGTAAATCGATTTGAGCCACCAACGCGTAAACGAAGCCGATTTATCACATTCACCAACACCCCTTAAACGTCATAGAAACATAAAATAAGAGATTACTCTGATTCTGATACCGACAGCCATACAACGTGTAACATATTGTCCCTATAAGCCGAAAAGGGGCTTATTCAGACCAAACACCTGAATAGATTGGCATGTGCAAAAGTTGAATACAACATGTTGGAAATTTCCATTTTTTTTATTTTTTTTTGTCTTAGATATTTGCGACCACTTTTAGTGTTTATTTACTTTGCGTATGTATCCAGCCTGTTAGTACACATGCTCACGCACCCTCCTATCACATCGCACTCACACATAGACACTTTAACACGTGTGCAATGTTTTTTTAAGGAAACTTTATGACGCTAGTGACTTTTAAATTCACGCAGGCCAACATACCAAAATCAGAGTAACACCTTAGATATAAAATTCCTTTTACTGCGAATGGACCCGCCATAAGCGTAGCTATTGTCAAAATTATAAAATATCCCATTAGGCAGCGGTTGTAACACAACCTACTTATCTAACAACACAGATCTTGTTTAACCACTAAGAAATAACAATAGTATGTACAATTCAATGATGTTTTAAGTATATTTTCACGATGTTTTGTTGGTGGAAAGATTCACTGTCTCACGCCCTTGTTTTCAAGCGATATGAGAGTAGCTCTAAGTTTCCTCAAAACTAAATCCAAGCATAGATTATCTTACAAATTATTAGAGTGTCTAAAAAGGATGTAACCAATATGAATTTATTTGTGATAGATAGACTGTGATAGATGCTGCGTGGAGCTTTCATTCCGAAACGTTGCTTGAGTGTCGAATATTTATGTAGAGTTCAGCCAAGTTTTTCTTTATTTTGAAACGATACTTAAGCTCCGAAATATGTACAGTCGGCTACACATCAACCTATCAACGGTTCGAACTTTGAAGTATTATAATTTGAATGTTGCGAATCATGCGAGAGGGACGATATGTTTTTATGTGAGACTCGCTGCTTGCGCGCCACGCGCCTACACCTATTGCGATCCCTCGCAACATTCAAATTATAATAGTTCAAAGTTCAAACAGTGGATAGGTTGATGTGTAGCCGACTGTACATAGATTTATTTCATCTGTCATTTTTAAAACCCTTGAGTAGTGATTTTGTTGTGTGTTTCGGAATAAGAGTCAGGACAGTGCTTGACCAATTTATATGCATATTATGGGACTTTTATTCAATACTCTCAACACGCTTTGCCGGATCCAGTGAAACTTTCCACAATCATTGAATTTAAACAGATAGATCACATTTTATAAATGTGTATAAAACAAAACATGATATAGAATCTACAACAACTTGAATCATTGTGTTCAGTCGATTTTAACAAAACCGCACATGCAATTTACAAAAGAATCCTGCTATGATTTGAAATTTAAAATTTTTAAATGAAATTTTAAAAGCCATATTCTGAAAGATCCCTTTAAAAATAAAATCTCAATGTGATTTAGGAGTACAGGAGTACTATAAACGCCCCAAATAGGGGTGGTACATACACAAGTGGCGATCACAATAGGCCAGAAGGCCGCAGTGATATCATACCCGCAAAAAGCTAATAAAAAGATAAAAAATAAAAATAGGAGTACAGTACGCACAACGGATCTTTATCCCTCTGAAGTATAGGTGCAACAAACGGTAGGTACCCACTGTTGTGGGGAAAAATTAGCTCACCTTCAATTCGACCCAAATTGGGTTCTGCGCAGATACTTCAGAGGTTAAAAAAATTGTTAAAAATTTTAGCACGTTATGTGAGATTTGCTTCACTTCAGAATATGACTCCTAGGTTTATGTATAGAAAGTATGTATAGCAAGAATATCGACTTTTTAGAAGTCTGAAACGAATATAGAAAATCATATTGATAGAGTCAATTTGCCACACACCGGTATATATTTAAAACCTAGTGCTACTACTATTTAAAACCGATATAGAGTTTAACGAGCCTAGTTCGAAACCTAGACCTGCAGATGCATTCAAAATCTATTTTTATTTAAAGTAAAAAATCTATATTTTTTGGAAGTTTTTTACTATCTGATTACTGTGAGATCGCAGTTATAAATAAAACAAAAAAAACGCATTACGAATTTGAATGTTGCAATTGTTTATTTGTAACTTAATACATATTTTATATTGGTTTAAGTAAATTTTGCGAACGTTTTAAATCTCACAGCAACCAGACCAAGTCAATCCTAAAATTATCTAAATTGACGGCAGCTGTTGATATCTTAAGAAATTATACAAAAAAACTGTCCGTCAGTGCACTTAGTCAAATAATATGGTGGGTTTTTCATCGCGCACCGGCAATGTATTAGATACTTTAAATTATAATCACTTATAAAGTTGGTGGAAAATGGATAGGCATGGTAGACATCCCTACAGACATTTCGTACTTAATATTCTTGAGGATGTCTGGCGTAATCAAAGGTACCCCGATTACATTAGGTGCTAAAATAGTAAAAAAAAGTTAAGTAATGCAACAAAAAAAAAACATTTTACAAAAAAACAATGTGACGATAGTTTTTGTTTGAAATTAGATTCTAATGACATTGAAGTAAGAAACATTTTCATATAAACGTTAACGTAAAAGCACCACCCAGAAATTGGTTCCATATTTAGTTAGTTATCATCAAAATCATATTCAGACACAGATGTTTATTTACATTTGTAGAAAACACGATTATTTTTTTATTGCACCCATAGTATATGAAAACTTTTCAATTATTGTATTAAGAGGTAAGTTTTCTAAAAGTTAACTCATACAAATTAGCTGTGGTTGAATTTTTTTTTATTAAAATCTGTTCCAAATTAAACAACTCGAAAACCTGACCCACACAGCTACATAAAAAAAATTAGTAAGTAATTTCAGCGCTATCAAAATGTCTAGATAATTCGATAGTCAATTCGAATCGATTAAATCGATTCACAATCGACACTGGCCGGCACGTAACTATGCATTTTATAAGAACTAAGCTTGGATACTCGATCCAAAGAAACTGTTATTTGTACAGTGTTGAAGTACGGGTCGTATATTAGTGAGTTATTGTGATGCTCATTTTTTTTTGGTCATCCTTCGAATTAATGACCTTTGATACTGATCATAACAGAACTAGTGTGATGATGGTGAAGAGTCATCTTCATAAAAAAATGAGGATTCGAATTCATGGAAGATGCAAATTTATGGTAATACAACTGATCTAAAAATTTACTTGATAAATCCTAGTGGGATTCAATAAAAAAACCTGCCCCAGGCTCAACGCCGTAGCAGATACAAAGTACCCGCCAATAAGATGATAGAAAGTTTACAATAAAAATACACAATGTACTTATCAGTCATAAGAATTACGTAATTTATAGGATTTTAGATGAATCCCGGACCACAATTATGATACACGTACAGGGAATTAAGAAAACAGAATCGCATCGAGCGAATACGATACCAAATGCAAATCTGAGCCAATCGGGTATTACTGCGAAAATTGTCTTAGACCATAGAGCAAGACTTCGTTTGCAATTCTTAGTCCTGTCTCGTTTTAATTTCACTGAATGCCCGATTGGCATAGATGTGCAAACGGCAATAGTACCAAGATTAAATTATCGTCCTAGTCCAATCAGCACTCATTTTTATCACAAACAGCTTATGAAACCGTAAGTTGTCCGTCCGTACGCGGCAATGACACAACCCGCATTTTATAAATATATACACAAAGACACAACACTACTTGTTCAACGTCACTAGGGTTAACGCTTCAGGGGATAATAGTCTTTAGGGCACCGCGATAGAGTTTAGCCTTTGGGGGAAAGCGGGGTATTTATAGAGAAGTGTAGAAAGGTTTGAGCTGAGCCCACGTGCCACCTCACAAGTATGTGGATTCACCTGAAATGTAAGAAACCCATATAAGCCATGTAACCACAACATATGCCACTATTTTATATACTGTTTGAATTTCTGGAATTGTTGCTTTATAAAATAAACTCGATACTTATTAGTATCAGCAAATCCAAATATAAAATGTTCTTGAATTCAATATCTACAAGATGAAGCAACATTTATGGCAGTTTGAAGCCCCCAAAAATTCAAACTAGATTTTTAGGTTATTTTTTCTCAACGTCAAAATACAGCGTGTAGCTACAATGGCGACATTAAATTAACCAGCGTATCCGGTTTCGCGTTTTCAGAATATAGACATATTTTTTATTTCATTAAACATAAGATTTATCGAAATAAATCAATTTTCTTAAATAACACCTCGGAGCAACCTGTATGTAAGAGCAGAGGTCATCTGTCGGGTTCACGGGTCATAACCGCGTATGAAGAGCAAGAAAGTATTGTTAGAAGTAGACACCCGAAATTGCGACGCGTTGTGCATGAAAGGGATAGCTAACTATTGAAGAGCGCCGCCCGCGCCGCCCGCTCGACCGACTCGTCCTGCCTAGCCAGTAGCCAGTGATACGCGGGCCGGTGTCCTTGACACACTTTATTTTAATAATTTTGCTAATTATCTACCTATTCTAAATGTTTCGCGAAAAAGACGCTTGGTTTTGTTAGTTTAGCTTTTCTATTCTAAGTACCCAATCAGGTCTACGTAGGTGCAGCGATAAAGACGCTTTGATTTATTATTTGTTTATCTGTCTACCTTTGCGACTAGGGAGCGGGTAAATTAAATGTTTGGTGCTCAGTGGATACTGGATAGGACGACACGACACGGAGCTCTTAGGTGGCCCAATGTCACCTGACCTCAAGCCCCTCGATTTTTTTATGGGGCTTTGTGAAAGACGACGTTCATGCTAAAATAAAATAAAATGTATTATCAAAAGTGAGGGCAAATATTCAGCGCCGCCGGTTACATCTTTGTGTCCGACGTGGTGGCGGCGGCGCGGCGCGGCGGCTACATTGAGAACTTGAAGATTTAATAAGTGTAAGGCGCTAGGTGCATAGGTCACAATAAAATTAATAGTAAAGTGAACAAGGTGAAGTGAAATTATTTGATTTCTTTGAATTCCTTGTGTCGCTTGATTTCCCCGCCCCGCGCTCCGCCCCGCGCCCCGCCGCCGCCACCGAGCCGCCCGGGCAGGCAGGCGCGGGCGCGGGCGCGGTAACACGTAGGTAAAGACACTCATAGGGTGATTAATTTTTGTTGCGTATTTTATTATTAAGTTTGTTTGAAAAATTCGAAATTTCTATTTTGGACTATAAATATTTTTTTATTTTTTTTATGAATACTTATAAGTAGCTCTACCCGTGTGTTCATTTAATGTCGCCATTGTAGCTACACGCTGTATATATTTACAGGACGTTTAGATGAATAACACTTGGTGGCGTGTGTTGTGTGCTCAATGCAAAGCAGGCATGTAGGAATGATTGTTAGAACGATGTGGTGGTTTAAGGAATTTAGTGAATATACACATAACACAACACACACAGACTTTTACCAAAAATTAAAACTCGATATTGCTCTATAAAGCTCTAGAATTAAACTAAATGGAGAATAAGGCACAAATTATTTTAAAAACTCGCTAATTCAGTAGTTGAACCATTACGCGACTTTGCTAAAAGAGCAACAGAGATTCTAGTCTATTTAGCTAATTAATCGAGGTTTAACTTCTTGGTGCAAACGATAAATGAAAACAAGAAAAACTCGTAAACAATAAATTGTAGCGAATATTTCTTAGGGATTCAAACCCTCAAATTTATAAACAGAGGTAACAGAACAGTCCGCGAAACAGTTTATTAACCAGCATTTGTCTAGAGGAGCCGTTGATCGTTTATAAATTCGATGGTAGGACTTCGAGCGACCGTAATTTAGCAAACGAAATATTAGTTTAGTAAAGCTGAATTGTTAAATTACGATCGCTGCACAAACCAATAATATTACAATAGAGTAGCCGGCAAGTAAGTATGTGCTATTAGTCGCAAAAAGGAATTTCGGAAAAACAAAATGGCGTTGATTCTGTTGCAATTTTCTAAACTAACCTAATTTAACAGCACTAAAAATTATCCCTTTTCTGTAACTGGAACGACAAAGATAGCTCAAATTTTAGCGCTGTAATTAGGTTATTAGTTAAAAATGTAACAACATAGTCGACACCATTATGTTCAAAGTTATCTGAAATCTGATTCTGATAGTACCAGGATTGGACAGTTTGGGGTTAAATGGCGCTGTGTGTCACCAATTATTCTTATTTGGCAGCTGCTATAATTTCGTGAACATGGTTATCAAGTCAAGACAAAAACAAAAGCTAGCGAAGACGATAACTCCCTCTCACTCGCACCAATTTGTATGTCCTGTCTCTTTCCTTGTGTTTTAATTCAGAAGTTAAACTCAGCATGAACTAAGTTATAAAATAAGTTTAGCTACAAAAGAGATAGACGATACACCTAGTTGTAAGTGCGAGGGAGTCCTGCAACTTAGCTAGTTTTGGTGGCAAGTTATGTTACAAAATAATTAAAAGCATGCACATGGATGTTAAAGTTAGAAAAACACAAATCACAATAAATACTAGGTAAATTGATAAAAACAAAACATTTCACATGACGAAAAATGTGTCTGTAGTTCTATCGTATTTTACTGAAAAAAAACCGTTGCAAAAACTCTTGAGCTGACATATAAATACAGACTTTTTTCTGTCACATGAAATTAGACAAGTGCAATGTGCGAAAATAATGAAACGAGACGAGAAGCGATGAAACGAAAACGAAATCGAGTTTTGATAACGAAAGCCGAGCAGTTACGAACGTACTCAATCGATGATGCAGTTTACAACAAGTCAAAAGTACATAAAGGATAAGTAGTATATAGGTAAACATGATTCAAAATAATCCTTGTGATTTTATAGAATAAATTGAATCTGGAATATTTTCGGCGGTCGCCCGCTAAACTAGAAATATGTTGCACGGCTTAAGAAAATCTAAAAATGTTTATTGATTGTAAGTAAATACAATACAATACAATGAAAATAAGTCCCTATTTTCAGAAATAGTGTATCGTAAAACGATCGAGTAAAACTGTGTTTTTTTTTTGTCGTTGAAACTGCACCATCTATGGTATGCGAGAGTATGTCAGAGTATAGTTACGTGTGCGGCTCTCGCTCTCGCTCTGGCGACAGTGGGCGATACCGGCCGACTCGTTCGCACACCGGCCCTGCACATTACACTAGTTACCCAATATTTCTTAATAAAAACTACTTTTAAATATCATCGGTTGTTTATATAAATCTGTAAGAATTTCAGTATATTTTTTTTTTAATTTGCATAACTAATTCACATTTTATCATAATATTTCTTTGGAAAATTAACTAGTTACCCCAGAATTTCATAATGTTTATAAAAAAATCTATTATAGTTCAATTTTGACAGTGGATTTTTTGTATAAAACTAGGTACATAATTGAAGTTGAAAATCCAATAGAATGGTTTAAGTACCCCACATTTCACTACATTATGTTTACAAAACCTTATTCAATTTGATTGTTTTGTTTTTATAAAACCACAATGTAGATGAATATAATGTATCAAACTTTCTTTATTTTTTCTTGTCATGTTAATCAAAATATGCCCCGTACTTTAGGGCAAAACCAACCCTTGTCTTGGCTTGAATCTAAACGGTTACCAAAAAAAATCAATGTAATCAATGTTACAACAAAAAATCTGGTTTCAGAAAATAAGTGTTTGGCTTTCTGTCGATATTTTGATGGCTTCTAGGAATATGAAACGTGCGTGCACCCTTATCCACAAACGAACATACACAAATGCTTTGTTATGGTGATATCTTATGAATGATTCAACGGTTGTGCTTTTGCCATCACCAATATATTTTTAATTTTATGTAAATCTGGCTTAGAAAAACTGGTCATTATATGTATAGCGTTAAGGTTTACTTTTTACTTGACATCGCAAGTGCCAGGGATATTATATTAGTTAAAGTTGCCAAGCACCTTACATTCCTAGTCGGTCATCTCGCATACATAGTGGCAAATGAACTGAACCCAGTTTTGTTGAGTTTGTCTGTCTGTACGTACTATACAAATCAACTCGTTATTTCTGACGTATGGGACTTTTCGGTGAGTAACTAAGTATGTTATTTGCCTACAAGTTATTGCATTGCTTTCATCCTAGCCATATTAAAATTCAGCACTAAATAATAAGAAAAACGCTTTAAATAAGCGCGGTAAGTAAAATTCGTATAACAATTTGTAATATAACCAACGAAATGCATTTCAAATACGGACCAACGCGACGCCATTTTGATTTCCGTAGAAAACAAGATGGCGGCAAGTTTTAACCGTATTATCTACGACATTGTACCCCTTCGAAAGATCTACCGTATTTTTTTATAATAAACTGGCCTCTAGCAGTGAGCTATAGGTTAAGAGATCATCGTTAGGGACTCCCGCCTCCCCGTAATAAGAATTTAAGTTTAAATTTTTAAATAAAATTAAAAATATTAAATAAACTACAAATCCTATTATTCCGTATGTTACTGTAACAATTCATGCAATATATTTACATAAGTTTAAAAAGTGAGTCTCCATTTGGGTACCTAGAGGAATCAATGCGTAGAATATTTTGTTACTTTTATACATCTAATATTCGAACGGCAACAAAAAACTAACGTTGCATGAAATAGTTACACGTAACAAACGCAACTCGACAGTCCGTTTCTACTATACAAATACACAATTTAATAACGAAATACGAATTACGAACCTACATAAAAGTCGGGTGTAGCTAACGATTCACAAAGAAACATTGCTTTTAAAAAACACATCTCCTTCTCCAATTTTACAATGACAGTTATGTTCCAAATTCAAAAATTATACTCATCAATGTTCCCTATGAATCTTGAGCTACCCCCAAACATAAATTAATTGTAAATCTTACCTAACCTACCCTAACATCGAAAAACAATCGCGCAAAATGAGACTGCGCTGCCGAAATCGACCTAATCGTCTACAATCGTATACGCTCCACATTGAGCTATTTTTATTGAAGTCAGAGATATCCAATAGAGCTGAAAATTACATGTGCGCGCTCAGAATTTATGTTTTACACAGCACGCGTAAGAATAAACTTAGCCCTGTTATTTCTTGATTGTGATCTGATACCAGATTCTTTAACGATTGTCCGTTAGTAGCGTTTTTCGTATATCTTTGGATAACGTGACAGAGAACAATCGACGAATGGTACTACTAACGGATGTTCATATACCGAGCATCAATCGCTACTTCACTAAGACATCTCAATTTACCCCAATTCTATCGTCCGCGATCCAAATTTCCCCAAACGGAACCAACCATGGATATTACTACCATTCTTAGGCCCTCATTGCTTAGCCATCAATTTTGCAGCGTTGATTTTGTTAAAACCCCCATCCTGTTCCCAACAAACCACGTAAGCTCAGAATACCATGTTTTGTCTTTTGAAACTTGATGCAACACACAATATACGGTATAAATTGCATGGTAACCGCTTAACCTCCAGTCCAAACTAAGCAGGATTCTAAAATCGATAAAGAATAGAAAATTAAAAAATGTATGGAATCAAGGACGTTATGTTTAGTTGGGCAGAGATTTTATGGCAGACGTCAAAATTACGTCCAAAAATTTGCCCACTGGTGAAACAAGCTTTCGACCGAGAAATGACGTCAGCGCTGTAAGCGTAAAAACTCTGCGAAACTGAGCATAAGGCCCCAGTTTAGAAAATCGTTTAGATAATGTAATTTCCATAGAATTAGATGTTTTTTATTCTCTAGCCATTGTGGAAAATCAAATTAGCTACAGAGGCAGGTGGATCAGAATTTCACACATAAAAGTATTCAGAGCTTACAGCTTATTGGTAGGTACCGAACAAAATCTAAGCTACAATATACCCAAGCATTGTTCTCAAGACCTAAGATTCATCTTTCCTCCTTCTGCTATCCGAAGCAAATTTCCCGCTGAACTCTCTCCAAGAAGCTCTCATATCCCCTCGACTCGGGAGAGACAACCGCGGTTTGGTTTTATCATCGCTACGTTTTTTGTTTTCTTCTACGGGACTTTCCCGGGCCGATGCGGGCGCGGAAGAAACATCATTCGTTTCCATGGGTTCGTTTTGGTCGAAAAACGGGGGGTTAAAATTTGATTTGAATTCTGGTACTTTCTTAGTATGTGCGGAATTGATAGAATCCGTTTTGCTGCAATATAGAGGGTTGATTGTGGGTGTACCCCGATCGCGTGATTTCCTAGCATTGATAGAATCACTGACGTAATCACTACCAGTGTTTATTTTTTTAGGACTGACATCAAAGTCTTCAAGCGGTTTTCTAGACCCGTCGGTAATATATTGTATGACTTTGCCGTCGCCATTTTTTGCGTTAGAGCCTTTCAGTCCTTTTGATTTATTCGCGCCATACTCACTACTAGGTTTGGTGACATTATAGTCACCGATTGCATAATCCCCTGCAGCCGCCTTATAATTACCGACTGCACTCTCATAATCGCCTACTATACTAGCTTTATATTGAGTAGGCGTTGCACTATTGCCGACTGCACTTCCTTCACAGCGGCAAACTGCAGGATCCTTATTATCACAAACTACAGCCGCTTTATGATCGCCGACTGCACTCGCATATTTACCGATTGCATTACCACCTATAGGCACGGTAGCCTTACATTCATCGACCGGCTTAACCGTGGCATTGCCAACTGCAGTCGCCTTATTACCGTCCGATCCATCTGCACTACCAAAGTCACCGACTGCACTCTTACAATTACCGACTCCAGTCCCAAAGTCACCGACTGCACTCTTACGATCACGCACTCTATCAGCACAATCACCGAGCGCACTAGCTGTATAATCACCGACTGCACTCTTACAATTACCATCATTAGTTACACAATCACCGACTGCACTCTTACAATGACAAACTTTAGCACAGTCTCTTGCTACATAACCGAGTGCAGTGTTACAATCGGTAACCGGTGTTGAGGCAACATTTCCAAAATGAGCCGCGAACTCGTCGCTATCGTCGTCGAGCGGTTGATAAGAGAAGCGCTCACCGCTGTCCCAGTGTCCGTCGGGCTCCGTGTCGGGCTCCGAGCAAGAGGACGCGGTCGACGAGGGCGGCGAGGGCGCGCGGGACGTGCTCCCGTGGCTTGTGAACGTAGAGCTGTCGGGGAGCTTCTGGACTATCAGTTCCACCTGGAGATGATGCATGTTTTATATTCTTTGAACGAAAAAGGTACCGCGCCAAAATAAGCAAAGTATTCAATGCAAAAGATTAAAGCAAATTATTATGCTGTTCTTGACTTCGAATATTCTAATAGAATAACTTTACAGATTTTATACGAATGACTGAATGAATGAATGACAATTCAAATTTCAACAAATAAAATGACGTTCTTCTTCTTCTTCTCTTATAATGGCATCAGTCCGTCATTTCGACAGACAATTTTGCCAGTGTCAAGTGGATTATTGAAATAAGTAGTCGAGTCATACGTCAAGTCATTTGTTTTGAAGACCAAATGGTGGATTTTCCCTTCAAAACTTCGAAACGAATTCCATCAAATAATAAAAAACACATAACACACATTTATTCCAATGGCTCACACTTTTTGCTATGACTGCTAGTATTATTGTTTAAAATTCCACCAAAATTAAAAAACAATACACACTTTATCACCAATAACAACAATTATAAATGTGCTATATAGCTTTTACAAATGACAGAACTCGAATCTGAAATGACGTTAATTTTTTCCTGATTCCAAATGAGGTAAGTGCCATCGTCATATTACCTTTCAAATTGCAACACAGCAATGCGAGCATCACTGCTTGACTACATTTTAGCAAAAAGCTACACTGCTCTAATTACCTTGAAGTCTTGGCTGAAATACTTGTGTTTGTCATCCTTATGTGCATCGTCCAACTGCCATTTATTCAGTGTTAGCTTGAACGTCTCCAGATTCGGACCTTAAAAAGATAATCAAATATTTAAACTCTCGCTATTTTACAATGAAATAGAGTCAAAGATCTTTTATTCAATAAAATCACAAGGATCATTTAGAATCGTCTTATATAACTAGGTGATTCTAGATGACAGTTCCACGCGACCAGTGGCCTAATTCTCACTTCGGCAGAGATTTTACGCTATTAGGGATGACGTCAAAATGGCGTCGAAAACTCGAGATCCCTATTAGAGTAAAATCTCTGCCGAAGTGAGAATAAGGCCTCTGAGGCTAGACGAACCTGCAAGACACTACAGCCAGGTTCCTAGCGTTTTTGTGTTTTGATATGAGTCACGGTAGACATCCTCTCGGATCTCTTTGCTACCTAATACCTACACAAGAAACCTCTACACACTTAAATTATTTCACAGTTCCTTTGTAAAACGAGAGGGGTGGTGAATTCAGGGTGTAACATAATGTCCCTACAGTCCCTATAAGTCCGAAAGGGGGTTATTCTACACGTCATGGCGAACAACATTTGTTCTACGACTTTTAATATTTCGAAGTGTTTCATTCATGAAAAGCGTCTTAAAGTTTCCTTAAAAACATTGCACACGTGTTAAAGTGTCTATGTGTGGGTGCGATGTGATAGGAGGGTGCGTGAGCATGTGTACTAACAGTCTGGATACATACGCAAAGTAAATAAACACTAAAAGTGGTCGCAAATATCTAAGACAAAAAAATTAAAAAAAAATGGAAATTTCCAACATGTATTCAACTTTTGCACATGACAATCTATTCAGGTGTTTGGTCTAAATAAGCCTTTTTTCGGCTTATAGGGACAATATGTTACACGTTGTATAGGACGTTGTATACCTCCAGGTAGGATCAACACAAAACTCACACTCTTTTTCGAGGTATATGGTAGACATTTAGGACTATTTTCTTACTCCTTCATATTGGCGATATTTGGCGAACTTAAAGGAGATGAAGTGGGGTCAATTAACATTTCAACCCCTTACACATGTGCCAAATTGTACACCTAAAAATGCCCCTGCATCTACTACCCCCTTTACTTACTGTCAGGTAAAGGCGGATGGCTGACGGCGCCGACTCCGAAGGCAACGAAGAACGTGTTAAACCAGAAGTGAAACAGCTTCCGCTTCATCTTCTGCTTGTTGTTGAGGTTAACCCGTACGTCGCCGCAGAGAGGCGTGCAATGGGTTAAATGGACGTGGAGGGATGTTTCTGTTCGGCGGATCTCATGACAGCCCATAGGAGCCTGGGAATATCGGTTTAAATAAATAAATATAAATATTCATGGACATTTCACACGACGCCCTCTAGTCCCAAACTAAGCAAAGCTTGTAATATGCACACACAAATGTTTGTTCTCGGTGGGGATCGAACCCACGACCCACAGCACGGAAGGCAGATCCATTACCGACTGAGCTGTGACGCCTGTCTTAAAAAACTCTTTGTCTGGTTTAAAGAACTTTATTACTCATCAAAGAACTTTACAGTCCACTTATAATGATGATGATGAATGATTATATACAAAAAAAATTTAGTGCTATTTTTAAATTCAAAAAGTAAGTAGTAAAAGTAAAATTAAGATACGACTATTTCGGTGTAATTTTACCCAAAGGCTTACCCCACTTAAAAGTCACAGGAAAGCAAAATACGCAATTTCGTGCACGTGGTTAGCATATTTTTTATTTCAGTTATTTCTATTTATAACCCAAACTACTGAACAGATTTTGATGAAAATGAAATGGGACCAACCTAGAAGTTTATGCTTTCAGATAAAAAAAGAATTTTTGAAATCGGTTCATAAATGACGGAGTTCTGAGGTAACAAACATTACGAAAAAAAATACAACCGAATTGAGAACCTCCTCCTTTTTTGATGTCGGTTAAAAATTAACTACATACCTGAAAGGCGGGGTTCAGCTGTGTAATCTGCAGCTCTGGCATAGTGTTGCCCGCGTACTGGAAGGGCGGCGGTGTTATCACCAGCTCGCGAATGTGCACTTTAGTGGGCGCGTACTGTAGGCCAGAGTTTAGCAACCACGCATAGTACTCTACGTAGCGACGCTGTGAGGGAATCGTTACACCTGGAACCATACGTCGAGACATTAGATTCTAAGAATTAGCATCTCAGCGCGTGCGATTTCAAACTACAGTCATAAGCTAGTCGGAATAAGGTGCGAAACCGCACGCGCATCGTCGTGGCGCTTGCGACCAATGCGACATTCAAAATGTGTGTATTAGCAGTTTTTTAATGATATTTTCTGAACTATAGATAATTTTAAAAAACAAACACTTAATACCTTACACAATTGTTTCTGTATTTATTTAATTTTCAACCGAATAATTGGCGCAGTCTTCAACATCCAGATCAAAACTCAGAAAGTTAGAGATAATTTGGAGAATTTTATCGATAAAATATTTCTCTATTATGTTAGATAAGACCTCGGGACCATATTTCTGTGCCTGTTTTTAATTTTGGCGCATCACATGTATTTACGATTATAAAACCACAAAGTCAATTCGATTTCCACAGTATATGAACTTTTAAGAGATGTGGCATGATAGTGAAGCGGCCACCACCACTCAAAGCCATACACTATGCAATCTCTAGTCAGGCTTACTGATAGTGATGTAACACGATGAGTTGATTTATTTCGAACTCAAGTTATTTGAGTTGACTCGCATCAAGGACTTGCATGCATATAAAGTCATACAAGTGAAAATCTAGCACCAATTTCTCTAACCACTTACGTTGCATACGGACCTAGTTGAGTCAATCCAATTGGCGGCTCGAGTCAAGGTTCAGTTTAACTAAAATAATTCGAGTTCGAAATAATTCAACTCGTCACGTTATATCACTATCAGTAAGCCTGGCTTGAGATTGCATAGTGTAATAAGGGCTTCAATTATGAGTGTCTGACTTAGAAGAAGAAGTTAGTTGTAATGGAACTGTAGAATTGCTACCAGTGCTCACCTTTATCATCGTATGTTCTCTCAGTCCCGTAGAACTTGAGTGCCTCGTCGGCCGTCGTCATCTGTCGGCTGTAGAGTAGGTAGCAACAAATCATAGTGCCTGGAACATTATAATTTATCTATCTATGACAGGCATCACAGCTCAGTCGGTAATAGTTCTGCCTTCCGTGCTGTGGGTCGTGGGTTCGATCCCCACCAAGAACAAATATTTGTGTGTGGCAAACATATTATAGATGTTTGTTCTATGTCTGGGGTTACTATGTATTATAAGTATGTATTTACAAAAAAAGTATGTAATCTATCAGCATCTAGTATTAGTGAAAAGTGCTATGAGAATAATTTACATTTCTCGAGGAATGGTCGTGTTTTTAAAAATTGAACAATAAGAGCAGTTAGAATTCTAGATCTTGATCGTAATTCCGTTACTAAAATTACCCTTATTGCTAATTCATCAACATTTTGCTGAAATAAATAGTTGTATTATCTGTGCTTTTATCATTTTAAAGAAAACTTAGCCGCTCCAACTCAAGTTGAAATCAGAAGAGCCTTTTTTGAAATTCTAAATTGCGACGAAAATGTCGTTCTTATTTATGGCTTCCCCAACAAAGGCATCGCAGTATTAAGTTTAAAAAGAGAACAAAGAACTTACACCGATATTAGCGAATAAATTATATAACAATAGAATACAAAATGGCTACTGTTTGATAACATCAAAGTGTGGCCATAACCTAAAAATACCTACTTATTTTTATGTAAGAGTTTGTAATCAATTATTATAAGACGATTCTAAATGATCCTTTTGATTTTACGGAATAAGAGAGCTTTGTAATGCAATTCTTATTTACATCAAAATCGAGCCCGTGACTCCAACAAAATTTTTCTATAATTATAACCATTTCGCCTTCTTGGATGGTGTACATGTTGAATAGCCGTGTATTAGTAAGTAAACTCAATAGGATGTCACTGTCAAAAGTGACAGTAAAGCTCTAGTATTGTAAAATAAAAAAAATGAGCTTCTTCTTCCCTTTTCGCTGTATGGCTGCCACCGATTTTTACCCGTGTGCTCACTACAATAAATAAAGTCCTAGGAATAATACTGCGTTTTACATGAAACCCTTCAGTACAAGATGAAGAAAAATGAAAAAGAAAAAATCTTTATTTCCAGCAAAACATACATACAGTAGGTAGGCAAGGGTAGGAAAGGTACATAGGTACAAACCCAGCAGGTAGGTACAGTGAGTAACAACAGACAGATAAATTACCTAAACATCAGGGGTACCTACTAATGAGCGCTGAACAATTCGGACATACGATCAAAGAGCTGTCATTTGTTGTTATAAAAGGATGGCAACTACAAAAGGTGACCGCATGCAGGCACGTGGAGTCGAAGCTTTAACCTTTGTTACCACGGAGAGCGTTCGGGACCTATTATGCGATTATGCTAAATTGTACGATCTCCATCTGGTTTGGGCGGAAGATTTTGAGAAGCTAATTTATTCTTTTCACAAACTCGATGCAATCTGAATGCGTAAACTCAAAGATCATGACTTGACGTCGATTTTTTGCCAGCTCGTAAATACACAGCGTCACTTTTATCGTCAAGGATGAAAGTTCTTTTGTTGCTTTTGCACAAAGGAAGACATTTTTGACGTTTTCATAACCTTTCACGTTCCCAATTCAGCATCATGTAGCGCGGATCGAACCAGTAAATATAATAACTACAGTTACTGAGCTGGTAACTAATATTTTATGGTCGGACAACCGATAAAATATCCTTATATCCTCTTCATCATTGCTGTTCATCATCAGACCTTGGGAGTATGGACTCTAGTTCATCAAATCTCGACACTTTTGAGATTAACTAAGTGTTTCAAACTGCAACTATGCCAGAGATGGTTTTCAGAGCTGATCAACATCCTCATAACTTGGAAACGCCTTCACCAAACATGGCTAAAAGAACCATTTCAGATAAATCACCTTTCTTTCTTACAAAAAAAAACGCATTCAAATCGGAGCCCTAATTTTAGAGCTATGAGGGCACAGACAAACAGAAAGACACCGTCAAACTTATAACACGCTTTCCGTTTTCAGTCAGGCGTTAAAAAATATGTAGGCAAAGCCAGTGCTCTCAAATGGTTAAGGAAAACCTCAAGAATTAGTCAGCTCCGCACGCATTGACCATGTCTTTCCTGTGGATGAGGCCGACTAGGCTGTGTGGTTGATGGTATATGTATGTGTTTAGGCACTTAGGTACTGACTGGCTGAGACTACTCCAAAGCGCTTATTAGATTGCACAATCTCAAGCACGCTAACTAGCATCAAGCGTAGTGTAATAAGGGAAAGACAGGTAGACTGACTTACTAGTCAGTCAGCACGGACTAGTTAGCGTGCTTGAGATTGCATAGTCTAATAACCGCTCAAGTAGTGTTCCAGTCCATTCTAAATGATCCTTGTGATTTTATTGAAAAAAGAAATTTTGACTTTGACCAGACACCACAGCGCCAGCGGCTCGGTTATTAGGTACCTACTTATAAGATTGATATATTTCTCTTATGAAATATCGTTGTAGAACGGCCCTCAGGATGAAAGAACGTCATAAAGATCGCAGTAAGTTCGTGGATGGAGTAGACCCAAAATAGTTCTTCCAGTTGGCTGCCTTTTACGCACGGCCTCACAGCAAGTAAACTGTTAAAAAGTGTTACCTGTTCTCCCCTTCCCCGCTTTACAATGCACAGCGGCGACATTCTTTTGGTCAGCGCTGAGCCAGTTGTGTACATTCTCGCAGAACGGCTGGATCATGTCGATGCTGGGCGGCGTGTGGTCGTCGAACGCATATTTCTCCACCTGGAATAGAAGGCAGCATTCATAGTAATGTCGGTTTTAGCTATCCTCGTTGACGGTTTACGAAATACACAGCAAAATGTACCAGCACATTGATTTGTCTATCTTTTGATACCATCAGAATGTGACAAATTAGTCAAATTACAATCAAAATTGGTAGCATTTTAATTGTAACTTGTCAGATTCTGTTCGTATCAAAGGATAGACAATCGGACCCCTGAAGTTTAAGCACGTTTGAAGATAGATAACCTGATTTGCCCTGTCATGTACCTATCTACGCATTTTAAAATTTGCAAATCGTTTAGTCTCCGAACTCTAGTCTTTAGAAATAAACCCAACTGGCTGTGTGGCGAATGTTGCATGTTGCTACAGCAGATTACCTACTACATTTTCGTTCAATTAGTATCCTTAACCAATAAACAACCATTTATCTCGAGTTATATAATCGTGCCACTGGTATTTTGATGTAACAGATAAAGTTTTCGATGTTATTATTTGTAGAAATTGTATCACGGCAGAGTATGAAAGTGCCTATTCTGTATTTCGATCGTATTGACGATCGAAAGAAAGAAGAATAGGTACTTAGGTATATGAATGCTTATTTTATTCAGCCAAGTTGAACGACTCGATACAATGTTGAACATTTATGAATAGAAGGCCATGTCTAGGTAGAAATCACTGTACTTTATTGACCTGGTTGTAACATGAGGGCGCTAGAAATTTAAAGTGGTTAGAAAAAAAACAGACATTTCATAGACTATGCGGCAGCAAACGCATATTTATATTTCTTAGAATCGGTGTAATTTTAAGTGGAAACTGACAGAGGCATCCTCGATAAGCGTTATCGGTGAACCACTGATAGCCGGTTGGAAGGGCGGCTGTGGCGACATCTAGTCTGCCAGACTGTCAGTTGGCAGGTGATACCAACCAATCTGTAGCTTACGATAAGGCGCTGCGCAAACGTAAGCCTAAGCACGTAACACAAGCCAATAGGCTACATCCTCTAGACTTTGACAACTGCTAAGTTCTATGTTTGTTATTCTCCAGCAAATCTCAGCTAACTAGCAGGCATTTTCATCTAATCAAGATGGTTTATACAGTCAGGGGCCACTTTTTACCCATGCACTTATGAACGGGACGCTGCACTGCCTGGGACATGATTTAGATGGAGTAGACTTATTCAGCAGCACCTATATCATCCTCTCAGCCTAGGCGGCCTTATCCACAAGAAATACAAGATCAATACGTGCGGAGGTGAGACCACCAGTGCTCTTACTCAAATCTCAGCTGACTAAACAAGTAAAACAGTAAGTGAGCAATGAAAGGTTACCAGTAATCAGTGGTTGGTAGTAACACAATACAGCTGCCGATACTGGTATCCTATATAACAAACTTTGGTAATAAAAAGTGTCTACGTTTGCGCAAAGCCTAATGCCCTCTTTGCTCGCGTCAATTTTATCGAATACTGATTGACACTATCGATTTGTGATAATGGTAGACTAAAAATAAAGAAAACCGCAGTAGGTAATGCGGTATACTTTCATACTACTTTAATTAGCTAGGATATTTTATTTATATCGATCTGCTTAGCACAAAGCATAGAAGAGGCAGGATTATCTATTTATCCGTTTTGTGACTATGCAGCAAAATGTGTAGGTCAGTGCGTCCTACACAACCTTTTTTAACCTACTTCGTTCGTTTACCTGTCTGGGAAAAACGTTTCAGTTTCATTATTTCTATTAATATCATACATGAGAAAATTAGAACTTGTTGTGCGAATTTCGAAATGGATGTTTTTGACGTTTTTACTAATTAATTATATGTAATTTTGATTTATTTCGGTATTTATGTGTATGTACTTTTAAAGCGCAGAAACGAAAGTGCAGGTCGAAGCAAGTAGGCATTATATTATTATGTACATTGAAATAGGGAGGCTCACTAGGCAATAGGTATGCCTAATGCCTCGGATTCTGATACAGAAATCGTTACATAAGCATTTTCAATATATATATTTTTATACATAAATCTATGAGTACCTAAATGCGAATACGGACCTACATGACGACAATGGGTTACAGTCTTTACTGTACTGTAAATAACAATTAAATTCGTACATGGAAGGCGAAATGAACGCAAACTCGTGGGCGTGTAGATACATGGAGAAAACTCATTCAGTACCACATATACGGATATTTAGAAATCTAGAAATGAATCTAGACAGTTTATTGATTTCGTCTTAAAATAGAACCTATAACAGCAAAATTGAGAGTCGAATATTCTTCGCCTTTCATTTTATTATCGAGTAGGAGTAGCAATGAACAGTGGTCTTATCGCCAGGTGTGGTGATAGACTTCAAAAGCTTTGATCGTAATCTTCAAGTTAAAAACTTACTTTCACAATAGTTATTATGAGGTAACAAAGATAACAAAAATACAAGCGAATCGAAAACATCCCCTTTTTTCTGAAGTCGGATAAAAAGAAGCATAGTAGGTATGTATCCATCCAGATCACATGGAAAAGTACAATTGAAGGCAAGGAGACCATCGATATTACTAGAGACAACACCCATTTTTACAACACCCATTTTCAAATTCAATAATCTTAACACCCATTAGTAGAAGCTCACGATGAAGCAATAACGTAACAGGTGTGCAAGTACCGTTCTTGTCGATCGCTTAATTTGACATTTAGAATCGTCAAAATTCGATACTTCGTACTTGCAACTATTGATAAAACCATTTTTATCGAATTTTGACGATTCTAAATGTCAAATTAAGCGATCGACAAGAACGGTACTTGCACACCTGATGCACTCTTCAGATCAAAATTTCACTTAGAATACACATAACCCCTTTATTGCACTCGTAATAGGTGCTCGAGTGTTATTTATTCAAATTTTATGCGACACATGTCAGATGGCAACAGGCACCATGAGGAGTCCACTCCGAGACTGATCGAACCAGTGAGCCGTGCGAGCGATATTGACGTTTCAATCCGAGACATGACAGCTCATAATCCTTTGAACTAGATCAACGGTTGCGGAGCTCCGATGCAAAGCCATGAAGGTGGCGAGGAAAACTTTCAACCAGATTTGCACAACTACCTCAAGCGAAATAAGACTGTAAAGTTAGTATAGCAAAGCTCATTTTGCATTAAATGCCGTTTGGAAGTGTTACTGGCACAATAGCATAGAATAGGATTATTATGCAAATACTACCGCTAGATATGCATTCGAGTTTCCTCTTAAACAGCACGTGTCCCATTATTGCGTTGCCGCTAGGTACTGCAGTAGTATGCTACATTGTACTGCTTATTAGTGCTATTAAAATTCAGTTCTTTTGCACGTGACAGTCCCGTGCAGATTGCTTTAATGAGTGGCAGACATGCATTGCAGTCTGATGATGCACATCCTTCTTTATGGACATTCAATTTTATTCATGGATTCAGATTCTGTGTCGCGATACACGAATTTCTAGTAGAGCTCTTTGTGAAATACCATTTCTGTCGTCGAATAGTGAGTCTCGCTTTGCTGTTCTGATTTGAAGGGATACCATATCGCCGCCGGTGCAATTGCAGATGTCTCGGATGATGGACGCAATAGCAAGTGACCACATAGATCACGTCCACGGTGCACGTGCTCTGAGCGATAAAATTCTATGCTATTCTATATTATTTGTATTATACTAAGGGGTAACAGCTCAACAGGTTTTTATGCAAATGTATGCTAATACGTATAGAACCGAAATTCTATTTTACTTTAGAATTTCTCCTCATTTTATAGTTAGATATGACCACACTGAGTGAGACCACTCCATTTTCTGGCACAGACTAGTTACATAAAAACGTCTGCATCCCACTACTATTATAAATGCCAATGTTTAGATGTTTGTTTCAATCACGCTGTAACTACTAGTCCGATTTGGATGAAACTTGGAATATATTACAGTTCTTAATCTGGATTAACACATAGGCTACTTTTTCCGATTTTTTTGTTTTTTTTTCGTGGACGAAGTCGCGTGTAACTGCTAGTATAAAATACAATGTAGTCATGGTCAAATGTCATTTTTAGTCAGACTATTCAAACACCTGTAGGTATACTATACAGCACCAAGTAATGTCTACAATCGGCCCGCTTTCAAATATTTATAGCTATTTCTGTGGTGAACTATTTATGAGCGCTAATATTGGACGAGAAAGTTTATGTGGAAGTGCATAATACGCTACATTGTAGGAAGCCAGTGATGAGAGGAGTTTTCCACTATACTTTCGACAATGTGAAGATACGTAGACCCGAGGGCTGGTGATTATCTGGGCCAGCGAATGAGCATTGCTATTCAGCGCGTTAATGCAGCCAGTGTCTTGGGCACGCTTCCGATTGGTACTGATTTGGATCAGTTGAGCTATCTATAAATCGTTTGCAACGGTGTGTTGATAGCTCAACTGCTTCATGTGTATTTTGTACATATTATAAATATTGTCAATACTGTATTAGTCATAATTTTCTTTGTGAATAAACTAAAAGATACGTCTTCATGATCCCGTTTCTTGTATGAGGCAACTAAAAATGGCTCTTAGTATTTGCCTGTTTGTTAAACAAGCTTTGGTCGCGAGGAACTTCATAGTAAATTTGACATTTCTGATAGTTTTAAAAAATCTTTTTCACATTTCAGATTGGTTCAGTTGATTGCTAGTCTACATTCAGTGAACTCTATAGCGAGTAATTAGCGACTATTTAAGCCTCTTTTTTTAAATCATAAAAATTTAAGGCTTTGATAACACGAATTATGAATATCAGTAATCGTATATAATTACAAGGTACGATTGACTAATGTCCAACCCCTTTTTGCCTCTCAATCGGGCAGTGACCATGGTATCTTTGGGTTTATGGCATCTGATAATAAGATCAGATTGCAGTAGAAACCGATCACAGCATGTTTTATCATGGGATCTCGAGATCCGTTTCCAAACGCATATAAAATCACAAATCAGTCTGTGATCGGTTTCTACTTCAATCTGATCGTAGTATCAGATGCCAGAAACCAGTATCTCTGACGAGATATTTGCTTTAAACGATACAATGCTTATTCACAAGGCCGTTATCAAACATCAATAAACCATTAATCCGCCTTCCGCAAACGTTTCCGCACTCTAACTTAAGTTATTTATGGAAACACATGTATTAAAACAGCTGACAGTTTGTTATTACCAGATCGTAAATTACCGATAAGTTATAGGTTTCAGCACCTTAACTGATTATTAACGCATGGTGTCACACTTTGAACCCTCGCCACAGCCACAAGTGGCTAGCGATCACCATTTTTCATGCCGTGTGCCAAATTTTACGAAAGCATTAAAAAAAAGCTGTCACTGGCTAATATGGGCCGTGGCGAGTGACCCGTGTGCGAGAAGCCTTAGGCTCGTTGCTGAAACATGGTTCTAAGTCTGAGTCCAATCAAGACTAAATCATAGTTTTATGGACAGATTTTCTTGAAAAATTAAATTGCTCTTACTTGCGGTTAATTCTAGAGGTTTTCCTTGGGGTTCAAAAAATTCTGAATTCGGTAGGCTGGACTCGTATATCATTGCACACTAAAAAGTCTACAAACATACATAGGTAACCAAGATTGTGATCGCATGCGCACATATGGGGTTGAAGTCTTACTGCTATAAAAACTTCCGATTAACCTCTAAAACACCGGCATTCCAGATTCCAGACGCGATAGATTTTATTTTGGTCTTGACCTACGAGACTGGAACTTTAAAGGTTAAGCTTTTAATCCCAAATTTTTTTAGAACAAATTGTAACTTTTATTTACTTATGCCAAATACATTCTTGTAACTAGTGTCACAGAGTACATTATACCTTACAAGGAATTATACTATACTGGTGAACTGAGGCATCAATGTAAAAGGTTAATGAAATGAAGAAGATTCAACCATCATAAGCACAGATGACAAATTATCTTTAGACAGCCGTTACTCATTTTAGACTGAATTTCTATGTATATAATACTAAATTTGTATAAGGTACAATAAAAATAATAATAGCAAACCATAGATCAAGTACCAGGAGAGCAGAATTGATAGGGAGGGAAGGTATCCAACCGATCTTCGACTAGTGAAGTGACATAACAGAAATGCAAATACTGCAAAAAGACGAAATCCAAAGAGGCAGTTGAACGTCCTATCAATGTACCTATAGGTAAACAAACTGTGGCTTATTACAATTTGTCCTTTCTAAAGTTCGTTTGACTCACACGCTAATAATGATGAATTCGTCTATTCGAGTTTACGATTCTTTTATAGCTTCAGCAATGACATTGACTGAATTCCTAATCTATCAAAAAGGTATTGCATTGTCACGCGCTAGACGGTTATTCAGACTTCCAAGTTCAAATAACTTAGAATATAGTAGAAGCCGCATTTGACATAATTTGTATGAAGGATTTTGTCACCAAAATGCTATAAAAATGTTCCCGTGCGCATGATGTTCGCGCAGCCCAATGTTGCACCTACAAAACTATTTCCCAATTTATTGGGGTAATTTTTTTTATAAATGCTGCTTAGGTACCTAAGTAGGAGGTACTGAAATAGATATTCATAAATTTTAATAGAATTAAGGAAAGACTCAGGACGTGTTTTTTGAATGATTTTTGTCCATTGTTCTCGTCTGAGTATGTCATCAAGAATCCTAAAATTACACAAATATTTTTTCAAAATAACAAATTTAGCGCTCTATGATTAAAAATACCTATTGAAATACCTATGCCTAATGATGTGTAGTCATAAAGATTAATATAAATTTTGTTGGGAAAAAAATGTTGGTGTTGTTTGCAACATTATTGAATTGATGGTAATTTTTCTTTAAATTGATGATTCCAAGACGATTTCTTATCAAATAGAGACCCAAATGTGATGTATGTTATCCCATCTACTTTGTTTTTAGACCCAGGCCAATTTTTGCAAGTGGGAACCACACACGCCGGCATAATTGTATAAAAATATGTTTGGCATTGGAGGTGTCAATGGCCAGAGACTGAATGACACAAAGTACTCCATCATGGTGCACTTCTTACTGTGACACAAAAATGGCTATACAGTACATCTGTACTTTTCTATAATCTGTGTCAAATAAGTACATAGTTAGATCACAGTTAGTCAAAGAAACACGACATTAATGCAAATGCAATTACGACTTTTTTACAATTGATAAATTTCACACGACTTTTTATGACTCAAATGTTAATTCGTCCTTTAGAAGTTCATTTTATTTAGGACGAAACTAATAAATTGATGGATGCAGCCGTTTTATGACAATGTCTTATTTCGAACATGCTCCAAACGCGATATTAAATGGCCGCACGACTTACTTTTATACTGTGGTGCGGATGTAGTAGCTGAGCAACTCAGTTGTCCAAAAGTACCGACGGGATAGTGCTAGTACTTCTGTGACACAGATACAACCTATCTAAAACCCTGGTGAATTCTTATCGTTGTGTTCCACTTATGCAGGATGACCAAAAAAAGTCATACGATGATCCAATAAATTATGTGTGCCTCTTCGTGCACAATTTTTTGCTTTTAACTCATTACAATCACTGGATTTGGTTTTGCGGCCATGTTTTGCAAGTTAAAACTAGGTGCTAAGCGAAAAGAGTTATAATAATGCTGTTAGTCAACGTCAAACACATCAACATAAAATTTAACTTTTCTATAGATCTCTATGGATTCAGCAAAAAATCCATGTTTCATTTCAAGTACTTTAGTTTCGATTTATACATACATGAACCTGTGCTTGAATTGAACACAAACAGCCTTGTTGATATAGTTCCATTTATCGAACTATTTCAAACTATTTTTCTAAACAAAAAGACCTCATTACTACTCAAAGTAACTCCAATAAGTATTGAACGCCCAAGTTGCTCAGCTACTTCTGGCGAACGTACCAGAAACCTGTTCAGAAAATGTTACAAGAAATGAATACAGATATAGTAACTTGTCGACCTTTATGGTGTTACGGGACATCGCACAGTGAGACAAAAAACTACCTATCTGTATTGGAACTGCCTACCCTTACTAGGTTCAGAGAACCTGAGTTTAAATGCAAGACGTGGTGGCTGACAAAAAACATGGACGTGAGATTAAGATCAGAAATAAGTCAAGGATCTATTTTCTGGATTCGCGTGAGATTTCTCATAATCTATCTTTTTTAACCTGCTGCCTGCAATATTCTGAAATTGTTCGAGCTCTGCCTTCATCGTCATACCAGTCTGTAGCTTGGTAAAGTAAAGGTACTACGAGTAGGTACTAATGAAAACCCTGAGCAAGGTCAAGGTCTAGTTACCGATCATGAAGACCACGGTTCGGAGCCACTTGATTCGTAATTATATTTATTAAAAGTGTAAGACCCACGTTTTCAAGATGGCAATGAACCGAACTGTAGGAATCGTTGTAATAACCTTACACCTTAACGGGAATGAATTATTTTTAGCTAAGGTGATACCAAGTTTACCAAGATGGGGAGTTCTTGAGGCTCCAAATGAAAACCACAGCTCCCCATATCATTTGCTTACACAGTTGGGAAGAAGATACGCTATAATTACACATTACTGTTGCACAATTTTCTCTATTAGTCATATTGAGTAAAAGATCCTTGGAAAACACATGTTTTTGTTAAGTGGTTTCTTGTATATGCAACTGTGTAATTTGTAGATGCAGGTGGTTGATCCAGCCTTCAGTTTTCAGGATAATATAATTCAAAATAATGTCACTGCGTGGTCTAGACGAGGTACGACCTTTAGTGGTCATCGTAGGTAAGCCATCCTACTCGAAAACAAATAGATTATTCATGCGAATAAAATATACGCGAAATGGTCTTATTATGGATGTCTACTTTACAAAACAATACGGTGCAAATGAGACCATGTGAAACATTATGATCAGTCTTTGAATGGAAGCTGAGGAACTTCCATAGGTCAGTCAAAGACTTCATCTCGACTGTTTACCTAAACGCGGCTAGAAAAACACCGCAGCCTGGTGGATTTTTCCTCGCTCGTCATTTAGCTTGTATAGCTCTCTCCGATGGGATGAAATTCTTGCAAAATTCAATAGTGAATAGATTGAAAAGCAACTCACCCTCTCGTGAAACTTGCTTGAGTCGTACGATCTCTCAGTGCAGAGGTTGTAAATCTTGTAGTGATCCTTGTGCATCTTCTCCAGAAACCTGTAGACCTCGTCGATGTGGTTCCGGTACACTCCCTCCAGCTTTTCGGCAGGAAAACCCATTGCTATTAGCCTGTCCGTTATATCTGTATTGTTGGTTTAGGAAATATAATAGGAGGAAAAGATGGTTTAGAAACATTGAACCATCAGGGTACGAGTACGTACTACATGCACGATAACATGCAATCAGGAGATGGCGAAAATAACTGTGTAAATCTAAATCTTTATGCAGTTAGATCCTTAGAGCCATCCCTACACCAATCAACAAAGTTTTTTAAGCTTTTGGAGTAGCTATTACCTGTAGTAGTCGAACCTCGAGACACGGACACAAAACAGTACGCACAACGGTTCCTTTTCCCTCTGAAGTCTGTGCAACAAACGATTGCCCATGTACAGATGCAGAAAAATTCCCCTACTTCCAAATTCGATCTAAAAATTAGTTCTCCTTAGATATTTCAGAGGAACAAAGATCCGTTGTTACTATAACCTTCTTTGACACTGAAGAATTGACAATGTTCTTTCTGGTTCAATCGCTTTCTATGGATCACGTTTGTTACAGAGTAACCAAGTGCTACCACAGAATACAAGCTACTGAGATACACTCGTTATCTGGCTAGAATTATTTTAGAACCGATGATTTCAGAACCGTGGAGTACCGCGATTTTAATGACATGTGCGACCAAATCATTATCCTGTCATTTATTTAACTGGTTTTAGCATGTTCTTTTCTTACACGTAGTTGCAAATATCGCTGATTAGAATATGTATGGCACGAGTAGCGTATACACCAATTAATATTCGCTATTATAGAGGAAGACAGCCGATGATTTTAATGCCAACTTAAAAACAATTGGTGCAAATTCAAAATTTATTCGTATTCCAATAATTTACGGTTCATTTTGGTTTGGAGGGTTGCTACTATCTATGCTGCCCATATCTTGAAGGAAAGACTGAAGCAATTTAATGATTGCAATTGTATGGGTTCCTACGATAATTAAGTGTAACCAACAAATCAAATTGAAGTACAAAACATTATGGTTTTTAAGTGTTATTTTCGAAAGTGTGCTGTTGGCGATGCCTATTAAATAAATAAACATAGTGGAGTGGATCTTCACCAAATCTTATAATCTGTGTTGAAGTTTCAATCGTAATTTGACTAAAATTCGGTTAAAAATACCTACTTATTCTTAGGTATTTTACTCTACGAGGAAACATAACAGCTTCCATCACGTCACAAAAATCGTCACGGTTTTACTCATATATCTCCTAACCTACGTCAGTTTATTATTTATTGAGGAAACTATTTGATTCGCAGGATAATGTAAAAGTCTGCAATAATATACATTGCATAATTTACATACGTACTACTATCGACCCAGTTACGTACAACGGAAATAATGTCATCGATATTTAAGTAGGTACGTACTTTATTGGCTTGATATAAGAAAAGCGACGGGACGGTATTTAATTGCTTTTGCAAAATAAGCTAAGTATGGCGCGTATTCCAAAAAAAAACACAAACTCAAGGCATGCTTCAGCTTAAAATTTTTTGACTTGACATTTATTTTTCTCAATGAAAATGTGTATGTTTTTTTTTCGATACTACAATGGTGTACACTTACAGCTTATCTTTTTTTGCAAATTCTTAAACGATTGAAATACGTTTTGAGTAACAGCTTACGTTGGTGAATATCTATTTCATAACACGGTTTTACACCATTTGCTTTGGTAAAGGTCAGGAACTCTTTAGTCTGAATTTTTTATTTCTATAGCATACAATATCAATATAGCATTATTACAAAGACATGCTCCTATTAATTAATATCCCAAAAAGTTTTAGTTAGTACTATGGAGAGCGAATTTCAGCGAATGATGAGGCGAAACGTACCTACCACTTTGAGAGATAAAGTTCACTATCTCGAAACGCGCGCTGCCGCCGCCGGCCCATATGAACGAAAACCAGAACAACTAAGAAGTGCATGTTTTAAATAAAAAACATATTCATGCTTCTTTCACTTCATACAATACAATTATTGAAGGTTCATTAGTATTCTACCTCTCATACACAACGTAACACAAGAAGCCCATCGCAATCGGTACAGAACAGTCGTTGCACCCGCTCGGCAACGTGCACAAAATATTAACATCTGCGACCACTTGACTCGCGTACATTTTAACGATGACAGCAGGGCATAATGTGCAATTGTGCAAAAACCACTTGTAAATCACCAGTTTTATTACGCAAATAAAAATAAAACGCCAAAAATAACCACTGATGCATGACAATTTTCATTCTTTGTTCAGCGCGTGCGTTTAACAGAATTTACAAGTTACTAAGCTGGGCATTTCGAAACTCATGTAAGTAACGTTTGGCACAGAGCCCAGAGGTAGCCTCAGGCCGAACACAAAAATCAAGGACACCACATCTGCATTAGAAAAGATTTCTCAAAGGGCCACAGAAAAAATAATATGAAACCTCGTCTATTCTTAATTTATCTCGTAGATCTGAGATTTCTATCGATCGCACACGGAAACTGAGGCCTCAATAAGCTATGATTTCTAGATGTAGATAAATAAAACTATCGGAGTGGAGCGAAAACGCACACCATGAACACAAAATGAATTAAATATTGCTAATCTATAAAAAATATATCATGCGGTTGGTAAAAAGATTGATGAACTGTTAAAAACACCAAGTTCTTTCGCACTAGCGTACACTATTCGGCTCTACTATTGGGCTGGCGAAGCACGTGTTATGAAAACCAGTCAGCTTACTCAAATTACCAAAATGCTTTACAAGCTCTAAGTCTCTCGCGCATCTCTTCTTTTTATGCCAGTGATTACGTGGGGGAGAGATTAGGTTTTAGCGTATCTCATGGTTTTTTCAAGTTTTCTAGTCTGACTGTAATGTCAGGAGTTTTGAGTTATTATACGACATCAAATATAAATACACCAGAGCGTTTTAAAAGTTTTTTTTTCTCAGAATATCTGGATATCTAAGACCTACGTGACTCGCCGCCGTTCTGACGTCGTTGTAGCGATGAACGTCATCATTATTAAGTTAGGTATAAATCATTTTCGCATGCGACAGTTCTAATAATAGCGTACTTTATCCTAATACAAAGCATACATTTTCCCTTATTTGGTTCAAAGTTATTGTCTGATCGTAAAGAGACACAATTAGAGAATGAGGATGAGTTAAATGTGGTTTAGACGTCATGAATTTGCTACTATATTCGATCAAATAATGACGATTGTTATATTTAGGTGCGTAATCATTTTACCTATCAGACTCACCCATTTTGCCATCCACATGTAATACTATGATTTCGAGTCTCCCAAGAGAGCCGTATGATTTTCAAAGATTAACGTAGGTAAATTTCGTTGTGAACTACCCCCTAGTGTTAAAAATTTACCCAAAAACGAACCAACACCACAAAAGTCATATATTTTTATCTACCTACAGCATATATTTTTTGGTGTTCTAATAAAAGTTACTATATATTTAATGGGCATTCTGGATATAAGCCTCGTTAGTGGTCCAAATGTCCACCATTTAGACCGCATATCAAGTCCATTTTCCTTGAAACATTAGAATTACCAATATATAAATTTTACAGCAGAGAATGGTGCCTTACCGACTAGCGTAAGGTGTAATAGTGACCGACGGGAATTAGGCCCGTCACTCACGCCTAATTCATAACGCATGACGATTGCGAAATCTAACAGGCGTCTGGTACGTGGGTGAAATATTAAAGCAGCCTACCATTTTCACAGCTACACGTCGGATTAGACAAGTGTCCGCGATAAACGATACTTAAATAAATGTTTAGCAAATCTGAAATAGCGTTTTAGACAGTCGTGCTATTTCCACACACATGGCCCTAAAAAGACTGGCTAGATTTGTAGGATAGCATTTATCTGCAAATGAACGGCTCACTAGAGACAACCTAGTTTTATCCGCAAAACTGCATCTAAGCTATCGAAAGGAACCTTGAAGATTTGCCTTGAAAAACTGTTTCTGCAAAATTCGTGCCTGCTTTAGTAATGTTGGTCCAGTTTTATAACACGTTTTAGTGATATGCTATCAAATCAACTAAGATTCAGAGTTACACAAGTGATAAGAGTTTGAGAGAACTGAAAAGGTGACGCTTAATCGGTCCAGAAAAATAAAATTTTAATTCTCAGAGTGCAGACATACTTGTCACGTGTAGCAAAGTTCGTTGATCTTATAAATTCACTTCAACATCCAACTCAATGTGTTCAAATATGAATTGGGTTGCATGATGTGGATGTGACCCAAAATTATAAAATATACGTTTCTTCTGGCTATAGTGAATTGCAAACAATGTCACACTCACTGAAGACGTTGATTGGGTAGATCTAAAAACGTATAATCATAGCAATTTCACAAAGCGATATATGGTAGCCGAAAAAGCGGCAATCGTATTGGTAATTGCCTGTTGCCATGGCAGGTTAGCTTACAACGCAGTGATTGTACGCATCTGTTCTAACGTAGCGTAACGTTACAATCAAAAGAAACGCTTTGATTACCATCTAATATGGGAACTTCTAGGAACAACGAGCGTTTTTATTGCGCTTTAGAGTTCCGAAACAAATGGAACCATTGCGAACTTCTTTATATTCGACTGTTCTTTTTTTGCTACCAAATTACCATTGATTGGAACAATGGTTGTGATATAAGAGTCTTACACACGCATATTTTTGGACACTAACGTAGTGATCATTGCATTTAGGCAGTTTATATTGTTGCTATCGCCGCTATTAAACTGTATCTGAGTAAGATCGACAAACTAACTGCTCTCCGGAAAGCTGTAAACAAGTAAAAAACCGGAAGAGTACCAGACGCGCTGTCGATCGAACTCGTGAGGCTCGCAGACTTAAAACATCATCTAACTCTTGAGAGTCGAAATAAGCATCAAGAAACTGATAGGTATCAGAAAGATTACAAAATTATACAGAAGAATAACACGTCTTACTCAATACTCAAACAGCTAAAATATAAACGAAGCAATGATTTTTTCAACTCGCTCAGCGTAATGAAAATTGATACAGAGCGTTTGCCTTACGCGAATATCTTCGAATAAGTATGTTCGCCGCATATTACGAGAATTTTCCCCAAGCCCGTAATACAACCGTAAGCTCTGATCAGACAGAAAATATCGAATTGCAGCAAAAAGATACTCCAACTAGAGTGCAATAACCTAAACAAATCCAATTACAACAAAGAAGCGCGCCGCTGACGCATCACCTAGACTAGAGAGATTATCAACTTTGCAATTGCAGAAGTTGCAGAATTGCAGGCAGTTCCAGCGATAGGTGAACGTGAATCACTGGCCGCTCTAGATTACACTGCTCGATAAACGATTTAATAATGCAACCGAAGAACAACAGCCAGACGATGCGGAAACGACGATCGATCCGACATGCGACTACTTAAATAAAACATTTAAGTAAACTATCCGTTCACCAGTCAGCAGAATAAGAAACAGTACACTTGGAATAGTTTTTCGTGCGCTACAAAATGATAGTATGGAATCATTGGCAAATTTTCAGCCAACTACATCTACACCAGAATGTTGAATAAGATGTCATTGCTCACAGCCAAGACTGACGATATTAAGGTTACAAGTTCAGGATATGCCCCAATCAACATGGAGAATCTTGAAGACAGTTCAATCCGCATAGCATAGAGTAATGATTGCGTGAAACGTGATTTGTGATAGGATCGAATGTGGCTCGTTCGCCTGCGTTCGTTACCCAAGATCATTCCGTTGGGAGTATCGTGCGATCAAATCTAGGGTAAACCGCCTCATAAAATCACGAATATTTCGTCAGCATAAACGAAGGGAGCAAAACTCTAGATTAAATTTTAATTAACTCGTTAAACAGTATTTAAAGCGTGTCCCTATACGCGTGGAACTGTTAATTTTTAGTACGTTGTCGTTTTAAAATGACTTGGCTACGTTTCACAATCCTATTTCTGATACCGTTACTACCCAAACAGACGTAGCTTCAAAACTGGAATAACTTACTAAAACTTAGTCATTTTAAAGGAGAGTGGGCAAAAGTGCGCTAAATTGATCGGGAAAAGTTATTTGAGACTAATACAGATATCGTAGCACTTTTTCAAAAGAACACATCTAGAAAAGTATTTTTCGTGACGACGTCATCAAAATCTGAACCGGGAATTTTGAAAAATAACACTTTTATATTGAAATAGCAAAGAATATCATAGTACATCATAGTATTACAGGAAATATTGAATTTGGAAACATTAACTCTGACTTGACCAGTTTATTTTTTTTATTTTAGATAAAGTTATGTTTTGTAAACCTTTTGATTAAAACAGACATTCAGGAATAGCCGATTACAAACATAATCAAACAAAAAATGTATGGGCGGGCAAACATGAAATATAAATGTGCATTTACTCAAAACTCTCAGGTCAGATTTTGGGGGTGCAGCTGAGGTATCTCAACATAAATACAACATTGGTGTTGCTATTGGTTAATAGACCACTTCCCATAGAAATTTGTCCATTCTCCTTTATTCGTGCGTGCTTCTGATTAGAAAATAGACAGTAACAACACAATGTAATGTAAGTAGTGTGCGAGCTAGAATGAAGGGGAACGCGCGAGGAGCACGTGTGACCGATTTTCGCGAGGCTAATCACCAAGCAGAGTGGCGCACGCGCAGTGGTACCGTGCCGAGTCCATAAACCAGAGGTCCGTGGATTGAAACTACGATTTCCTAAAAGCTTCCGAATTAGGTACACAGAGGAACTATTACATGCCGAAAATAAAAGAAAGTTTTATCCCCCAAAAGAAAAGTAATTCGGTTAGTTACAGAAAGTAGGAAACATACGAATGCGGCCACTAACTATGCCATCAAAGAAACTAGTTAAATAAGGTACCCCGAAATAACCTTTCCCCTCGATTTGACTAACATCGTAAACCATTACAAGACCCCGCAACTGCCCGCAGGCGGACAAGGACAGTCCAATTTTTTCATCCACCTAACTGAATTAAACCACTAGATATCCCTTGGAACATATCCGCGTTTATTTTTATTTTTTGCTACCTACTGGCCAGACCCACATTACCTACGAGCTCGGGGAAGTTACATGAACTACTATAAGAAACTTTGGTGCGAGGAGGTTGTAATACTCATTTCTTTAAATGCTTATGCGTTTGTCATATTGCGTAGCGTAGGTATCTGCGTGTAGCGTCGTTTTATTTATGAGCTTCACCAGTACCGGCGGCGTGTTCAATTCCTCGGAAAGCCATACAAATTACCCGGAATTTGGATAAGGTTTGCGTCATCATCACTCATCCGCGCCTTTCGAGACGACGCGTTTGAAAATGTTCATTATCCAATACGCGATCTGTGCCAAAAGCTTCGGTTTATAGCCAGCAAGGAGTGTCACCAACGCATCAAAGAACGTTCTGTCTCATCCAAATAAATGTCAACTCATTTCGACGCCATACAGTCTTGACAATGTTCTATTTCCGATGAGCATGACGCTCCTATGTCGTACTTAACCGCAAGCCAAGCGAGTATGTGTATGTAATTACGTAAATTCGAGGCACGATTTACCCGCTAGGTATCAATTACAGGAAACTGAAACGCTGACCATCGCACGTCAGGTACTTCGGCTCACTGGACATCCTTATTAAATCACACAAGTTATTGCAAGCTTGTGACCATCTGCCATGAACGAGCAAGCTTGAGGCTGACCTCTGGTTGTGTAACTGATCCCTGAACTGCTGCTCAGCTTACCGTGGCAGCCCGCCTGACGAGAGATAACCGATTAAAAGTCCAAAGCCGGTCCATGGCTCCAGATACTTGATAGCTGACTGACAACAAAAGTCCCGAGGCTGCCTGCACGCGACGCGAACCCGTTATATCAATAGAGTGGTAGGCATGTTTCCAAAGGGAAAATGTCATAGGATTTTCTATATAGGGTATGATCCGTCATTGATTATCGTCGTGAAATGAACGTGGGTTCTTTGACATGTAAGCGGAAATACTGTGTTTCTACGTCCGAAACTTACTTAGACGACCGAAAAATGTAAGTTTACGTAAAATTGATCCACATTATCCATCAGACTGGTTATCATTTCATCAGCCAAACTAGTTTTCGAGACCGTTATGTGGTTATCGTGCGGAGCGTAAGATTAACTTTAATTTAAAGCAACACAAGTGCTTGATTCATTACAGCCATCGTGGATTCTAATTTGGCGACAAAATATTGAGGCAACTGTAGAATCAGGCTCCAAGGTCGCAACGACGACGACGACATTCGGTTTAATCATCTAATTCAGTTTAGAAATCACGTTTTATGTCGAAAATGGAACAAAAAGCTAACGTCCGTTTGTCCGCAGCCTAAAAGTTAATTAAAAACACGGTTCAGAGCCCAGTTATGTAAATGAACCATTGTTGCTATGCACGTTCGGGCCGTAAATACATTTCACTGCCACATCTTTGAGCAGCCTTGGACTAACATGTTAAATGATGCCTTTATGCAGAACCGGTCGGAACAATTGCAGTTTTGGTTTTTGTGCGAAGGGTCAGCATCGGAGGGGAATTGCCATGCAAATGCAAAGAGAAAGTTTGGGGCGTCTCTGCGCGTCAATTCGCTCGTTATATCAATTTGAAACCAAAGTAATGGAGAATGGTAATCTGTGAATGGTGTCTGCGGTAGACAGAAGAGCATAATTAATTGTGACACTTGAAGACCTGTTTGCCAAATGAAGATTTGCCGTCGAGATTATGGACGCGTCGCGCTGCCGCTCGTGTGCCTAGCAACACCATGCCACATCGGGTGTTGAACTAGTCGCTTCCCTTTTCGGACGAGCTATTGTTCACTGATTTTGTACCACGCGCCCGAGCCAACGGATTAATATCAAATAATTTATGGCTTGACCTGTGTGTGCCTGTGCCCAATTTGTGTGCATCAAATCGCATGCAACAATAGCCTTTACGACGTGTTATAATGTCAAGTACAAAATGACGAAACAATCGAGCGGTTAAAAACCTCCTTTTTGTTGCTAGCATCCATTGTTTCAGACCTTTGTGTGCTGGGATTAGGTATAATGATTTTACAATTGCATAGTTGTATGTTTCGAGTTCAGTGACCTGCGTCATGCATCTGGTCCGTGCAGACTTTTTATTACATACAATAATGCCAATATCTGTTTCTGTCCGTAAACGCTAATGTGTAATTTGCATTACGATTGCCAAGCCCACGCTATTATACGATATTTTAAGTACTTACAAAAACTTTATCATTCTAGCTAGAAGCTTGAATTCAACCGAATCAAGTAACTTTGGGCTAAATGAGCTCTAGTGCCTGTCCAGCAATAGTTTGAATTATTTGGACACACTAGGACTAACCTGATCGCAGATAAAGCGTTCTGTGGCTTTTTGTAGCGATTCAGTCTTGAATTGATGTAGTAGCGATTCTGTCGCTAAACGTCACGATACGGTGCAGTCGCTGACCACCATTACTTTGACCGCGAATTCAAACAAAGATACTTTGAGGTGCAGTCGCTGACCAAATTCATAGTACAACAACGATACATTAGCCGCTGTACAATTGATAAAAATGCCTAACAGCATAAGTATCAATAAAAAAGTGCTAGTTAATAAAAAAACCAGCAGTCTTTAGCCCATCAGGGCATCATTCCCTCCTGGTACCTTGATACAACCATAACCAAAATAAGTGTCCGCTTCCTTGCGTTCAACATGGCCGAGGCCTCTAGTTTCTATTGTCTAGTTGGACCTAAGGTTAGGACTGACATTTCCATCTGTTCTGTAGTCTGATAAGGCTCGGGCTTCAATATTTGCATAGCAACGGGCAACGTTTACTTAGGCAAGGCACACGCCGATTTCACTAGGCAGGCAAAGCCACTAGGGAATAGATGTGAAACTCCTAGAGCAGAAATCATGTGTTAACTCAAATTGAATCAAGACAAGCTAAATCTAATGAGGATCCGGCCAAAGTCTATGCTCGTGTCAAATCAAGGTTCACGGTAGAGGCAATCCTCATTCTAAAACAATTTTTAGACTGAAATGCGGTTCTTTTAAACGTAAAAAAAAAACGCTGATTCGTGTAATATAATGTAGGATTAGAGTACCTACTGGTCTGGTACTAGTTATACACAATTACAAATGACAAATCGATGGTGGCATGAAAATGAATGTCGACTTCTTTATCGACGCTAATAGGTACTTGTTTCGTCATCACGGAGAATAAACTAGAGGAATTGCGTTTCTAAGCACTAACATATTTATGCTATGCTATGGCACTAGATACGAAATCGTAGTGTAGGTAGAGTAGGTAAGTAAGCACACACTAGTTTTTTATTTTGTCAGATGTTAAAGAGTTCGCGTGGCAACAAGAAACTGACATGCAGTGGATCGCTAAGTTAGGTTAGATGTCTATAATTGATCGAGTGAGCGAAGCGAACGAAGTTAACTTGGTTAGGTAAATCGGCGTTATAATGTTTGTTAGAGCATAACTCTCAAACTGCTTATCCGATCTTTATACAATTTGGTAAGTCCACAGATAGAACTCTTATGTTTTGATGGTGAGATTATCAGGTAAATCGATCAAAGGGTTGTAAAGTTATCAGGGTCCAAAAAAGCTTACAAAAAATTAACTGGGTCATCATATAAAGGTATTTGCTTAAATTCCAAAACAGTTTTTATCTTTGTTCTAGTTTAAATAGCTTTTGAGCTATAGTGAAATTTGTAATGTTAGTTTAACGTGAGCACTCATTTCTTAGTTTCAATGATTTTATAGTTCAGTTAGACTGGTAACTAACTAGATCGCGGTATTGATGCGATTTGCAAAAGTTTTCTCAGCTATAGTTGAAAAACTGATTCTTTTGAGTTGTTTTTTGGCACGTACCTGTCACGTAAAATTATAACACCAATTATAATAATTAATTAGCGTTATCGTCTTATGTTTAGTTGCATAAACGTTAGTTAACATCAGCAGCTGTGTAGAATCACATCATACAATACCAATTCTTTATTTCTTCAATCATAAATGTAGAGTTTATCGCGGGGATATTCACTCCCCTTTTATAAGCAGCTACTACCTATCACATATTCTGTGGCACAGTAAAGCGAGAAATAATAACCCAGCAACAGCTTCTATAAAAAGGTACCTACGTCGATCATTAGTGCAATGTTTTTACGCTAGCACCTATAGACAAAATGTTCGTGCGAATATTTTGCTCAACGAGAACGAGTATTGACTAGAGTAATGCAAAGGCAGATGATATCCATTTTATATTTCTAGGAGCGTAATGCATTTGCGCTTAGATAACGCTTGTCTACGGGCTAGGCAAGTCATGCACACGAAAATTGCTACTCGTTTTAAGACCGAATTTAATATAAATTGCTAATTTGTATCATCTTCCAAATTATGATCTGTTTGTAACTGAGTAAAAATTATTTATTATTATGCTTCAACATTTTTTACCGGTGATTTATGTATCAGCGCAAAGTTCTGAGACTGTCAGGTACTTATGCAATTTTTGAGCCATACACCCTACCCTTGCGGAACACTGAGCCTGGAACATGGGGTTAGATGAAGAATTCTTGCCCAGTTCTTATAATACACAGAATAATCATCTTGGTTTGGCCGGTTTTATCAACAGGAAATCATTGGTCAATAATTTTTTCTCCTATTACATTACTAGGTTAAAAATTTTAATATTAAAAAAATATCTGTATGTCTGCTTTTGTCGTACGCACTACCTTATAATCCATGACGATCGCCAATGCCTCAGTGCGTGGTCTATGAAAAATCTGATAAATTCTAACGACGTTTTTTAAGTGAGAAAGAATTATTTCAGATTTACTGATAACTGAATAGACGAGCAGTTCATTTAAGTATCTCTAGGTATTTGATGTAATTTGCTTTTAATTGTACATTGCGCTCAGCCTTGGTTTCACTACGTTTTAGAGTTCAGTAAAATAACGCAGTCGTTTTATTAATGCAAACTACAAACTTTATAAAATATAAATTAGATTTCAAGAGATGATGTGGGTAACTTTATGCACGTTTTTTAGGTGTTCACAAGACCGAAAACCTCATAGAAAACAGACCAGTCATGGAGGAGTTATCCGTACGTATAAAAAACTCGAATCGAGTCGAAAATCTGTTATAAGTTTGAAAGAAAGATAGTACGTATCTTGAGCGTTTCCGTACTTCAGCCAGTCGTAATGCCTAGTTCACTTTTATTAACGTTTTGTGGATTCAAACTACATTAGAGTGAGTGATTTTTATATCAGTTTCTCAGATCACTTCGTAATTCAATCAAACATAATCTACAATTTCTCGGAAAAGATTGATAATACTTAGATGCCATAAATATGTTGCAGAGTCTTCTCTTCTCACAACCGATTATTTTTATAATCTCGTCAGTTTTTACCCGCGAGTATCTTAGTCATTTTTATGTGCGTGTGAGAGAGAGAAAATATTATTTTAGCTAAGGACAATAAGATATTGGTTGAAGAATAAATACAGTGCTGCAAAAGGTATATCAGAAAAACCTGTAAGACTTTTAAATCACCAATTGGATGGTAAAGATAAGATTATTGCAGATTTATAAGTACGGAACACGGAACCCATCGTATTTATCGGTCGTTAGCGCTTAGCGTTTTTTTATGAAGCTCTGGCAACAAGGTAACTTCTAAATTAAGATCTGTGTAATGATACCTTTTGGGATCAATTGAGAGAGCTTATTCCCAAGAGCGCCCGAGCTACAGTATAGTACTGTTGGCAGTAGTAGCAGTTTTGTTTTACAAGTTTACCAATTTTTCTTTGCTAAACTTAAGAACTTACGCAACCAACTCAATAAACGTTGGACTAAAAACGGAATATTTGTATATTATTTGCGAGTTTGAGTATCTCCCGATATTTTGGCTCAGTTAAAACTCAAAACTAAATCACGCAGACGAGATAAATCGCGTGGAAAACTAGCATGATTTATAAACCCGCATCATATTTATTAGTTATTTGTTTTTGTTATTACTCGTTTTTAACCCCCGACGCAAAAACGACGGGGTGTTATAAGTTTGACGTGTCTGTGTGTGTGTGTGTGTGTCTATCTGAGACAACGTAGCTCCCGAACGGATGAACCGATTTTGATTTTGTTTGAAAGGTGAATAAGTCGGGAGTGTTCTTAGCTATGTTTGATAAAAATCGGTCCAAGATTCGGAGGTGTTTTAAATTTTTAATTTAATTACTGGTATTAAGTACTGGTACTGTGTCGTTGCAAAAAATCGAATCATATTCAATTCAAAAGCTAGTTGTCGGTACTACCTTTGCTGACGCTACTCGAAATAGATTTTGGAGCGGTGGGTAGTAAGCCGCACTGTTGCCAAGCGCGCCAGTTCCGAAGGTCGTCGTTATGCCGTTCGTCTGCGTACGATTCTTGAACCTCTTACAACATTGTCTTTTCCTTATTAAAGTCTAATGTTGTGAGAAGTGATTTTTTTATTGTTGCTAGGCAGGTTAGGCTCTGGGATCAATAAACCGGTATTTGTATGGGACGTTGAAGTTTTTGTTCGGTAACTTCAGTTACGTTTCTATGTTGAGTTACTTTTACATCGGTGCCTCGAGGCGAGATGTAGCGGAGCGCTAGTGATAGGTAAATTACAGCACTTTTTTGGTCGGATAGAAGTATGCCTTTTGGCTTCGCAATACATTTGTGATTTTATGAACACATTTATCACGAGATATTTATTTAAAGTATCGCGTCATATAGTTAGACTCTATCATAGTAAAATATGCTTTAGCCTTTTCAGATACTTCATAAAATAGTTAAAAGCTTTTAAACGTTTCGAATAAAGAGTTTAAATCACAAGATTCTTTGCAGCAAAGAAAAATCTAAAATGTCCTACCTAAGCGTAACAATTGGTCAATACAAAAGACAGCACCAAGTGCGTATGAAATGTTGCTTTTAGCAGCGATTTAATCGTGATTCAGTATCGATACTGTCTTTATTAAGCCTTTACAGAAGCGTGACTTAAAACCGCGACACTTTTGCGGTGCAGTCGCTGACCATTTACTATGAAGTCATTAGATGGTCAGCGACTGCACCGCAAAACTATCGCTGTAAAGGTACCTCGATTAATAACGCGACTGCATCGCTACAGTTATTGAATATAAATGCTAGAGTTAGAGTCACTTATCTATGCAGTCGCACATTTCACAAAGGCGCGTTTGTATCACTGCAAAAAGTAGCTATGTCTGAACGCTACCGATAAACGGTCAAACTTTGACAAAATTTTACGTTATATCATCAAACAGCGTAGACATAAAACTCAAGTTCTTAGAAGACGACGCGTTTGTTTGACAGACACGTCCAAATTTTGACAAACACCAACAAATATGATGCAACGACCACGCAGTAGATCAAATTTTCTTTCAAACACGTAGTTTGTTTGCCAAAGATCTCAAACGCAACTGCAGACTGCCAAATAATTTGACAAACACGTACCTGTGTCAATTTTTTTGACCGTTTACCGACCACCTTAGAGTTAATCAAAGTCAGTTACTTTCACTGGTTTAATTTTGAGTAGATAATAACCTCTACCTACGTACCTAGTACCTACCAATTGGTACAGCAGGAACAAGGTAATAAAATTAGGTTCACAAATTCCGGACCAGCAGCGCAGCGGTCATTCAGAGCCTTAGCGCTGTTCCTAAAACTGGTTCAAAAATATTTGTAAAATAGTTTATGTAAGATTCAAAAATTATGAAGTTGGTAGGTAATGTAGGTATGATGTGGGAATAATCAAACCATTTTAGGTAATCCATGCGCACGTCCGTCTTCGCTGCTTTGGTAGAAAATTAGGTAAGCAATTAAGGTACCTTTTATCAGAATTCTACCTACATAGAATTTCAATTGTAGCATGTGAAATAGTGATAGGACACAAAAAATAAAGACAAATAGAAAACCGATGTTTTATCTAAATGGTAATTACAAACAAGCCCTTACTGTCAGCAGAATTGGTGATTAATTAACTACTATGTAGAGCTATTTACAAACTTTATCGATAAATAGGTATTAGCTAAAGTTAAGTGAGAGTACGACCCGAGTTTTACGGATACGGGCCGTTATTTTCGCTATTATCTGTTACTTGTTAACAGTAAATTTTTTGTTTTTTCTCTAAATAAGAGTAAGGACTAAGAATAAGTATAAGAAGAGATATACTTTTAAGGGTAGTGTTCATTTTTTACAGGACACTGGCTTATAAGGAAATGGCACACGAGCTACTTAGTTGCCCAGAAACTTTTTTGCCTCTGTCGATTTCTGTTGGCTGTTAGTACACGCGCGCACTTTCACACAAATCCGTAGAATTGATGTGAGACAAAAGTTGCTCATATGCAGGCTCTCTAGTAAAAAATTGAACAATTCTAAGTAAAAATAGTCAAATACTAGCAAAAGCTTAAAATAATGTATAAGATCCTCTTCTTTCCGCCAGACTAACACTCGTAAAATTACCCTAGTGTGGAGTTCCTTTTGTAATTTCAATGAAAGGAACCCTAAAAACATTAAGGATGTGCAATAAATCACTCTGAACAGTAGCAAAGTCAATTTCCTTAACACGCAATCTATCTGCAAAAGAAATACGCAACTATGTAACACAATCAAACTTACCGATATGTCTAGTTATTTAGCTATACTAATCAAGATGATGTGAATGACTTGGTAAGCCAAACTGATTTGAAAATTCATATTTTACCCAGCACTGACTTGTTTGTTGATCGAATGATTGTCAACAGTGAGTACTGAGTATATGCTTAAACTTGCTTAGAAACAGGCTATGTACAAAGCTAGGTTGATGTGAATTACTTAGAAGGGTAAAAATGCTGTCCTACTGACTCTTTAATTAAATTCTTAGGCCTAGTAAAGGAGTCAAAGACATTAAATCCTTAAGACTAACACAACATAGGTCTACTACAAGAATTCTAAGGTCTAATTCACAATGATGGGCAAATATCTCAACGCACATTTGATTCTAGTTCCGTTTAAACTTCTTTATAATAAACTTTCAAGCTGAATGAGTTTAAGAAAGAATTTATTCACTATTTATTAATAAATCTCTAATTAAATGCAAAGATATCTGAAGATAAGTTTTGTATAGTTTTTTTTAATAATTAGGTCAAATATGTGAAAGTGAAACAGATGCATCACATCAGTTAATAAGAAAAATGATGCAATATGAAAGTCATCATCATCATAGAAAATGGTTCAACCATTGTGCAATTAAAACACTTTGAACTTTTAAAATCTGCAGATAAGAGGTTCTTCCTAATTGCAAAATGTGTTTATAATTTAAAATTAATTAATGCAGTAGCTAAATTAATTTTGAATATTGTAATAAATATACTAACCCATTTGACATGTACTTGAATTTATGCTACCAAAATATGGATCAAGAGATCTAAGAAATAAATAAATTGAAAAGATATGTCCATCCAACAAAGTCATCTAGCGTCTGTGTGGTTATTAGTATGCCAAGGTCCACCTTACCTATACTAATATTTTGTTTATTCTAGGTGTTTCTACGAAATCTATGTAGCCATTACTGTAATCTACTATGAAAATGGTTTTCAGCTATCTACAGCACTCAGGAATGATAATCAGATAGTTTCTATGTACACACTATTAGCCATGTACAATACGTACCCACATAGGCCTATCTATACAAAGTTATAGGTTATAGCTTGTTACCATGCGAGATTTCAACACTGCTGGAGTAGATAAGCGGTGAAGTAGCATAGCTGAGCCTAAACAGAACTATTTGAAATAGGAATTTACTACATCTATAATGTTTTAATAGCTTTTGTGGCCAATTCTGACACAGTGCACGGTTTTAATGTTTTATAGACCTTGTAAGCCTAGTGGGACTAATCTGATGGCTCTCAGTAGTTGTTTCCATTGTGTTAGCACAACACAATATTCTTATAAACCTAACCTTGTGTAGGTATAACATGAATTTCATTTGCTTTTTTAAACAGCACAGTTTTATGATCCTATTTATAGGTTATAAGTTGAGTGCCCTTGACTGAGTTCTAAGGATGGTCAAGTCAGGTTTACAAGCAGATTTCGTAGAGATTTCATGATACGACTTATCGGCGATGATAGCCGGCTCCCGGCCCTCAGTGAGGAGCGCGGAGATGGCTCTAAGCAAAAGGAACTCACCAGTTTAGACATCAATCTCACTTCGCGCATAAAACTAACACAGAACTACACAAACCCTCATAAAAGGATACAGGCCAAGTCCAGGTTGAAGCCGTCCTTCATGTAGCGCTTCCGATGCTTGCTGACCATGCTCTTTATGGGGTTTTTAATCTTGATGTTTGTCATGGAGTTGGCCATCATTGGCAGACGGTCGGCGCGGCGCGGCAGTAGCACCGCCGCCGCTGCGCCCTTAGCGGGCCTGCCCACTCCCGGCACCGTCCTCTTCTCTGGTGCCTTCCGCTCGCGACGCCGGCAGCTCACGCAAATCCCCATAAAATAACCTCCGCCGCGTCGAGCGTGCCGCGCTCATCGAGCCGGCGGCGGAGGCGAGGGCCGCGGCCGAGCTCAGCTCGCGCCCGCCATGCCCGCCTCGAGCCTCCGCGCCGACCAGCTCCGCACCACCACCACCGCTCGAACCGAACCGCACACGCCGCACACTACCTATACCATAACTCCTCGCTCGGCACACAACTCTGATCACACGGTACGAGCGAACCGATTATATCGCGCTTATATTCTCTGCACTAGAACACGGACGGGACGGATGATGAAGAGGAACAGTTGCACACACAAGAAAGAAAGATGGTTTTGTTTGACGGCCGAAAGTGTGCTGTGCATCTCGTTTACGCCGCGTCGATATCGTTGCGACTGACAGAGATAAAACACAACCTTAATTTTCTAGACGAACGGATTGCTCTTTGTTCAGTTTAACTTCTGTTTCTCCCGCAAGGTTGCGCTAGTGGCGGTAAAAATTGTCGCGCCAATATTCAAATACTTGTGTTAATTAAAAGAAAGAACTACCTACGCGCATGGGTTCAAAAAAGTACGGTCTACACTGTGTTTTTTCCTATGGTACTTACAGTACTAGGTACCTACTACTTACTTTACTAGTATACCTATGTACCTACTACCTAACGCTAGTTTAATAAGCAGATAAATAAATATCTTGCAGGAATTTCAGACGCAAATACTTTGATAATTTCATATCTTAGGTATTTCGTTGAGTTTTGAAAACCTAAAAAAAAAACAACCCGTTTTAGGTATTATCTAGACCTCTACAACAAATAACCAAGCTTCTCAGTGTGGTAAGATACCCTTTTATCTATTCGTATCGTATAGGTAATAGGTACCAACAGGACCTTATCGTTATCAGTACCTATAGGCATGTTAGTGATAACCAGTCCTGGCAGACTGTTGATAAGATATCGGTTGCTAGGTACGAGAACATCGAGAGGTACATACTCTACATTTTTTTTTATGAGAATACATAATGGAGCACGCAAATGGTCCAATTACAAACACTGCCTATAACGATGCATTGCCTGACTGAGCACGTCCAGTGAGGACGTGTCCTGTGGTGCATTGCACTGCGCCCATCACTCTGAGACATAAAGGTGTTCGCATGTGCCTGTAATAGCACCGGCACCCATTTTGAAAAGTATGTAAGATATATTGTAAAATACCACAAAATATAAACGAACAATTTTATTCAAAATCTAAGTTTAGAATCATGTAAAGATAGAATCTTATTCACTTCACCAGCCCTGTCTTTCAGCACCGCCATTTCACTATCACTCAAAACGTTACTTTTCTTTCCTGCATTTTTGACTAAAAAGTGTTGAATGAACAGTTTAAGACTTTCTCTAAAAACGTGTAGTTTGGGTGAGTTGGCTATTCGATGGAAGACGTCCAGCGCTGTCGCGAGCTCCTCGCTCATTATGATGGTGAGTAGGATTTGACGCATGAACCGAACCGACTGTTTGTTGAGCTCAGAGAATTGAATCACCTGCAAACAAACAAATATTCATCATTACTTTTTTTTTATAAAACCAAATAATGATATTTTTTGAATAGTTATTCACTAGAATCTCTAGATGGTGAATTTTTGGGATTTTGCATACAAGTTTTCCGACCAAAAAATGTGTACCAAAATTGATCAAATTTGTGCAAATTCTATTTTTTTATTTGATTTAGCCCTCTGTGTCCCACTGCTGAGCAAAGGCCTCCCCCCATTCTCTCCATACACTCCGATCCTGGGCTATACTTTGCCAATCTGATAAATAACGGTGAAGCTCGTCGCGCCACCTTCTCTTTGGTCTGCCGCGTCGCCTTCTTGCTGGGTCAGGATGCCATTCAGTGGCAGTCCTTGCCCACAGCTCACCTGACATACGGCAGACATGACCACCCCAATCCCACTTCAGCTTAGCGGCTTTCAAAGCTACGTCTGCGATTTGAGTTTGCGAGCGCAGACACCTAGGATACTGCGCTCTATCGCACGTTCACACGCAAATTCTATGTTATACTCAATATTTTATTGCGTTCATGTTGTATAAAAAGGTCTTAAATGTAGTATTAATGCTACCAACATGAGCCCAGTTAGGGCACGACCATTTCAATTTAATTTAAATGTTATGAGGGTTATAGTTTAAAAAGCGTTATACATTTTTAAAATTACCTTCAAAACAGATAACGGCAGGCCTTTTTGCATGATCAAGTGAATCAGGAACTGCGCAAGATTCGCCAAACTGTGTTTCGATTGGTTCTCAATGTCCTTTATCTTGTCCCAGATCGAGTATTGGATTGAGAGCTGCAATAGAGAACGAACTTTGTTACTAAATCAGGAAAACTAGTTTAGTTAAATGAACAATTTGATAAAATTAACATACTTAGGGCTTGGCTTTTAATCCTACTCACGAAAGTTAATTTTAATGTTATGAAACTCAAATTAGACTTAATTAGTGACTTTGTATACTATTTGTATTGTAACTAGCAGTTACCAGCGACTTCGTCCACGAATAAAAATATATACTTAGCCTAAAAAAAAGGTTACGAAGTATAAATATATTCCATGTTTCATCCAAATCCAGTAGTTACAGCGTGATTGAAACACGAACATTCAAACATCTAAACTTTGACATTTTTAATAATAGTGGGATAATACAATGCAAATTTTTATTGAGGAAGAAACTATAAGTTATTTATTATTATTATAAGCCTTCAATGTCCCACTGCTGGGCAAAGGCCTCCCCCCCTTCCCTCCACGCTGTGCGATCCAGCGCTGTGATGCTCCATTCGGGCTGGTATTTATGGAGCTCATCCTGCCATCTTGTTCTTGGTCTGCCGCGCCGTCTCGGTTCTTGTGGACGCCATTCTGTAGTTATTTTGGCCCAGAGTTCATTGGGCATGCAGCAAGTTAATATTTAAAAAATTGTGCCACAGCTCTGCCTTCCGTTCCGTTGTGGTGGGTCGTGGGTTCGATCCCCACTGAGAACAAACATTTGTGTATGCCAAACATTTTTTGTAAATACGTATTTTAAATACATAGTCTGGGTGTTACTATATATTTAAAGTCAGTATTTACAAAAAAAATGTATATGAGTATTTTATCAGAAATGTAGGTCCCATAGTACAAGCTTTTAACAGATTATCTATCCAGTTAGCTTCGCGTACACCATTTCCAACCTTACGTACCTGATATTTACGATCAAAATCGCACAACTTCTGCCCCAGCACCGCGTAGTACGGGTTGAAGGTTTTCTCTTGTAAGCAGCACGCTAGAAGTACATGCACTATCTCCCTTTCCTGCTGCCCTTTCAGACCTAGGTGCTGGAGTTTCTCGAAGGCGTCCATGTAGTCCTGGAAACAAGCGAAAGTATGTAATAAAGCTATGGCGATAAGGCTTCAAATCCTATATCCCAAACTGCGCTGCCGGCCGGTGGTGGCTTTTTTGCTAAAAGTTCTCAAATTATGAATTATTTACAAACAAAAAAGTATATAAGTATTCTATCAGCATCTAGTTCCCATATCACAAGCTTCGCTTAGTTTGGGACTAGAGGGCGTCGTGTGAAATGTCCCTGAATATTTATTTATCAATGAATTTTACAGAATCCTACTAATATTATAAATGCGAAAGTTTAGATGTTTGGATGTTTGGATATTTGGATGTTTGTGTTTCAATCACGTCTAAACTACTGAACCAACTTGGATGAAACTTGGCATATATATAGTTTGTAACCTGGATTGACACATAGGCTACTTTTTATTTTGAATAATTAACAGGATCTACAGGATAAAATGAACGAAAAGGACTAGCAGCGCCAATTGGCAAGAGGACTTCATTGTCATGTCATGTCACGTCAGTTTGACAGGGCGTAGTACTACCTCTTTGGTCTAACGACTAGCAGTTCGGTGTAATGAGGTGCAATGTCAAGTTTCTCAAAGAAGTATCCGCTCGGTACACGCACAGATAATATAATGTACACGGAAACGGTACTCGCGTACGAAGTCGCGGGTATCTGCTAGTTTGGTATAAATATAAAGTGATTCTAAATGATCCTTGTGATTTTATTGAATAAAGAAATTTTGACTTTGACTTTGATCTCACCTCAGCCGCCATAATAATGCAGAAGATACTCCGCCTCACATCAGTATTCATCCTCTGTTTCTTAGCCAGCTCCAACAACCTCTGGTCCTGTGTGGGCGGCGGCTTGTCTGTCGGTTTGTCTTCTTGTCGGCTCGAACCTTCCCATGCCGAGCCCACCACCCACCACTTGCCTCTTTCCTCCGCTGGAATATGGTTAAAAATAATCAGGCCTTTGCATCTAATCTAGATGATATTATAAAAAAAAACTTTATTTCCAGCAAAACATACATACAGTAGGTAGGCAAGGGTAGGAAGGGTACATAGGTACAAACCCAGCAGGTAGGTACAGTGAGTAACAACAGACAGATAAATTACCTAAACATCAACACCAACTTTTTACCTATTTAGAGATAGATAGAGATAGAGATTTATTTATTCGACACACAATCACAACACATGTACAGCACAGAACAAGCATAAAAAAAAAAGAAAACAATGAGCATCTACACAATTACTACTAGCTAGGTAGGTATTTGCAATTAAAATTATTAATTAATTGTTATTTTGCTATTTGTGGCAAGCGTCACAACTCAATCAATACTCAATACATTTATTGCTTTCACATGGTATTATAGTTGTTACATTGTAGGTAGGTATCACACATGAACCCTGTTCAGGGGTATTGCAACAGGAAAGTAGGCAGACCGAGGTTTTATTCACGTCAATTTTTCAATTCAGTCAATTTCTTGTGTTAATTCAACAAACAAACATAATATAAGAGAAGTTAGCCACACACAAATGTTCGTTCTCTGTGGGGATCGAACCCACGACTCGCAGTATAGCATCATAATTTCTTTATTTACCCAACATTTAATATATCGTTTTTGCAATATAAGTAATGATTACCATTTGCATCCCAGCAACGGGGAATGTGTGCCACTCAATTTATGTAGTTTTTAAGATCTTTATATAAACAAATTGAAGCAAATAAAGTATTTATTTGACAAGACAGGCGTCACAGCTCGGTCGGTAATAGCTCTGCCTTCTGTGCTGTGGGTCGTGGGTTCGATCCCCACCAAGAACAAACATTTGTGTGTGGCAAACATAGATGTATGTTCTGTGTCTGGGTGTCACTATGCATTAAAAGTATGTATTTACAAAAAAAAAGTACCTAAATATTCTATCAGCATCTAGTTCCCATATCACAAGCTTTGCTCAGTTCGGAACTAGAGAGAGTCGTGTGAAATGTCCATCCTACTAATCCTATCCTACTAATATTATAAATGCGAAAGTTTAGATGTTTGGATGTTTGTGTTTCAATCACGTCTAAACTACTGAACCAACTTGGATGAAACTTGGCATATATATATATATATAGTTCGTAACCTGGATTGACACATAGGCTACTTTTCATCTCGAATAATTAACAGGATCTACAGGATAAAATGAACGTAAAAGGATTAGCAGCGCCAATTGGCAAGAGGATTTCATTGTCATGTCATGTCACGTCAGTTTGACAGGACGTAGTACTACCTCTTTGGTCTAACAACTAGCGTTTGACATTCCAGTACGAGTTCGGTGTAATGTCAAGTTTCTCAAAGTATCCGCTCGGTACACGCACAGATAATATAATGTACACGGAAACTGTAGACGCGTCCGAAGTCGCGGGTAACTGCCAGTAAATAAATATTTATTTGTTATAGTTAAACTCTACCTTTCAAAAGATCGTCCAATCTGATATTAAGCGTGGTTATGTAGTTTCCTTTCCTGATAATAGTGCGCGTCAATTTCTTCAGCTCTTCTTGATACGAGGGGTCGTAGTTCGGGATCTTAATCAAATTGTTGTTTTTCACAGCCATTAGTACTTCAAGAAGGAACTTGACACGGGATCTGTAAATTAAAAAATAGTAGTGTAGGGACAGTCAGCTCAGTACTAGGCAGGAGAGTAGGCTGTTGGAAAAAGCATCAGCCCCCGTATGCCAATCTTTTGCTGTCAAGTTATATTTTACTGCCCAGTGTAATTTTTTCAGGTCACGTGGTACAAAATTGTACCTCATTCTTTTTAGACACTTGACAGCAAAATATGCGCGAAAACACATCAAATGACGTCATAATGTCACTATTTAGTCACAGAATAACTATGAGTTAGTATGAACCGACCATGATTTAAAACTTTGCAGAGGGGCGATTACGAGTTGACAATGAAAAAACCGGTGTGAAACGTCTGACTTCAACCACACCGGTGTGCGCTGCTTGGTATGGAGATACTGAGCGGAAGCTTGACGAGACCAAGCTTCTCAAAAAATCCGCTCAGTGTTTCCATACCAAGCAGCGCACACCGGTGTGGTTGGCGTCAGACGTTTCACACCGGTTTTTTCATTGTCAACTCGTAATCGCCCCTCAGTTCAACTTTGATTCGCATACCCCTGCTGTACTACATTGTAATAGCAACATACCCGCTAGCTGCCTGTTCGCTGAGGCCCGCCAATTTAGTTTGCGTGTCGAGTATAAACTGTTTGAGTAGCAATGGCTCCGCCCTGCGCATCACTGCGCCCACGCAGCGCAGCGCGACGATCGCACATTCGATGCGCTTCTCGTCGACGGCGGACAGAACACGGTTTAGAATGTCGTACAGAAGGGTTGCGTGGTAGATCTGGAAAATATACAAAACTAGCAGTTACCCGCGACTTAGACATAGACATAGGTTTATTTGTTACATGACACATAGAAAACGAGAACATTAAAAGAAAGAAAACACAAAATAGTAATGTGTGCTACTGCAACAAATTGGCTCCTTGGCTTGGCTCCAACAACTGGCTGACTTCGTACGCGAGTACCATTTCCGTGTACATTATGTACACTATGTACTCAACAGTTATGCTGAGCTGCCACCTTTTTGACAACATATTATTATAGTTCTAGGTACTTTTGTTTTATGTTTGTATTACGATGTGTTGTCAAATAAAGCTTTTTCTTTCTTTCTTTCATTATATTATCTGTGCGTGTACCGAGCGGATACTTCTTTGAGAAACTTGACATTACACCGAACCCGTACTCGAATGTCAAACGCTAGTTGTTAGACCAAAGAGGTAGTACTACGTCCTGTCAAACTGACGTGACATGACATGATATCATCCTCTTGCTAAATTGGCGCTGCATAAATGCCAAAGTTTAGATGTTTGTGTTCCAATCACGCTGTAATTACTGGTCAGTTTTGGATGAAACTTGGAATAGATTATAGTTCATAACCTAGGTTAACATATAGGCTACTTTTCCCGTTTTTTTAAGGTTATTTTTTTTCGCTAGATTGAAATAATTACTTAAGTCGGCTGCCATTTGTTTTGAACGCAAAATGGTGTTGCTTCTACAAAGTCATTTGTAGAAGCAGTCATTATAATATTCTTTGGTATGCACAGAATATATATTACATAGGTACCATGATTCATGACATTTATTCATTTATTTCTCTCATACCTTGAAACTGTACAAATGCGCCAAGCAGGACACGAGGTTGTCTAATCGCTTGTCCGGCATTGTCTGCGGCCGCTTCTCCAGCGCATCGAACCGCGAGCAGAGCTCCTGCAAGAAGTGCGCACCTGCAAGTACATACATACCTTAGTACTGACAGGCGTCACAGCTCAGTCGGTAATGGATCTGCCTTCCGTGCTGTGGGTCGTGGGTTCGATCCCCACCAAGAACAAACATTTGTGTGTGGCAAAACATAGATGTTTGTTCTATGTCTGGGTGTTACTATGTATTATAAGTATGTATTTACAAAAAAAAAGTATATAAGTATTCTATCAGCATCTAGTTCCCATATTACAAGCTTTGCTTAGTTTGGGACTAGAGGGCGTCGTGTGAAATGTCCATGAATATTTATTTATTTACTAGTACAGCTTCTTGTGTGCGAGCTCGTCCGGGGAAGTACTACCACCTATTTCTGGCACCAAGCAGTGATGCTTGCATTGCTGTGTCCCGGTTTGAAGGGTATGGGTACCGGTGCTATTACAGGTAAATGAGACGCAGTGCATTGCATCACAGGGCACATCTTCAGTGGACGTGCTCAATGAAGCAATGAGATATAAGTAGCGGTTACCCAATGACATGAGGTGAGTCATTGACATAGATTCTGTTGTTGCATTTTTCTCATCATCATGAGGTGAGTCATTGACATCGATTCTGTTGTTGCATTTTTCTCATCATCATGAGGTGAGTCATTGACATCGATTCTGTTGTTGCATTTTTCTAAACTAACCTAATTTGACAGCGCTAAAAATGTTGCTGTCCCTTTCTCATAAACTGAAACTACAAAAACAGCTATAATTCTAGCGCTGTCAATTTAGGTTAGTTTACAAAAATGCAACAACAGAATCGATAGCATTGGCTTTTTCTATAAGTTCTAAAAATAACCTAGAACTTATATATTACAGTTATTACCACAGAATACCTAATGTAACTTTAAGTATTCGAAGCAGAATATTCGAAAGTTGTTAAAAAAATGTATTATTTTCGTTTTTAAAAACAACGAGTGATCTCAGTTCGGAACAAAATACTAGTTATTTAATTTTAGCTATAATAAAACTCCTGCATTGTAAATTATACTCTAAACTCACCAATCTCAGAGCCTACATTGGCATGTAACACGGATATCAACGCAGCATGCTCCGTGACCATTCTATCAGGGGTATTGGACGGTCCGACTGTCGCATCTAGCCACAGTTCAGTTAAAGCGGTGTTCACAGAGTTCCGACTGTTGTTGGAGTAAAGAGTCTCTATGGATGTGCAAGCCCAGTGGAGGTTTGTACCGGCTAGCTTGTTCAGCACACCTGTGGAAATGGATAATAAAGAATAAATAAATATTTATGGACATTTAACACAACACTCTTTAGTCCTAAACTAAGGATAGCTTGTAATATGAGAACTAGCTGCATTGCAGATAGGAGGACCGTCTAGACTTCCGGCTCATGGTCGCCAATCGCAAGCCTTTGTTCTCAGCTGTTGTCAGCTCTGTAAGCTATCAGCCCATTGCCACTTTAACTTCGTAGTTTTAATTTAGAACTTGAAATACCTAAGTTTATTTAAACTTAAATAAATAAATCATGGACACTTCACACAACGCCCTCTAGTCCCAAACTAAGCAAAGCTTGTGATATGGGAACTAGATGCTGATAGAATATTTATATACTTTTTTTTTGTAAATACATACACCTATCCTATCCTACTATCCTACTAATATTATAAATGCGAAAGTTTAGATGTTTGGATGATTTAGATGTTTGTGTTTCAATCACGTCTAAACTACTGAACCAACTTGGATGTAACTTGGCATATATATAGTTCGTAACCTGGATTGACATATAGGCTACTTTTTATCCCGAATCATTAACAGGATCTATAGGATAAAATGAACCAAAATGATTTGCAGCGCCAATTGGCAAGAGGATTTCATTGTCATGTCATGTCACGTCAGTTTGACAGGGCGTAGTACTACCTCTTTGGTCTAACAACTAGCGTTTGACATTCCAGTAGGTACGAGTTCGGTGTAATGAGGTGTAATGTCAAGTTTCTCAAAGTATCCGCTCGGTACACGCACAGATAATATAATGCACACGGAAACTGTAGACGCGTACGAAGTCGCGGGTAACTGCTAGTAATACATAGAACAGACATCTAGAACTTACTTTTGATTTGTCTTTTCAACAGCTGCATCTGTTTGTCATCAGTATTAATGTCTTTATTTCTGAGATGTGGAGGAACATAAACGCCTTTATCCTCCTAAAAAAATCAATTTAAAATAATCACTCTATTTTATTTTAAAGCAAGTTATGAACCAGTTAGTGTTAGTGTCAGTTTTTTTATGCCATAGTTGGACAATCAGGCTTACGGCCCACCTGATGGTAAGTGGTTACCGTCGCCTATTGACATCCGTAACACAATGGTTCTGCATTGTCGATGCAATGCCAACCCTGTAAAAATATTTCCTGGAGGCTTGCCTGCGTGAAGTTAGCCATTTGTGATTGTGGATCAAAACGGCTAACTTCACAATTATTTAGATCCATCAATGTGGTCACTTATGTGGTTTAAAAATGTTTACCTTGATAACATTTCCTTCCTTATCTCTCTTTCTCCCATAAATATCTTCCCAAACATCAGGTTTATCTTGTTTCTTTTCTTGTACATCATCACCAATTTCCTCATCAGTTCCATGTTCACTTTCATCATTGGAAAACCCTTCTATATCATCATCATCATCAGATAGATGACTGATTTCATCATCACTGAATACTTTACCCAATTCATCTGCTTTGATTATCTTTCCTTCACTTTTTTTTGATTCTTTACTTGATGGTGTCTCTTTACTTGATGGTGTTTTTTTGTCAGATTTGGATTTATTACCAAGTTTTAATTTGCTTTCCTTTTCCAATTTCTGTTCTTTTGATTTTGGTGATTTTTTGGAGAATGTAGGTTTTTCTGTAAAATGTAAAATATCAATGTGAAGTTCTTTGCAACAGGTAGGTAGATAGAATAAAAGCTTATATTTTTTAAATGAACTTATTACCTTCTGGCCCATCAGAATCATCATCACTTTGACTTAAATCATTATCTTCTTCACTTAATTCATCATCTTCACTATTTTCATCATCAACTTCATCATTTTCATCATCAACTTCACTTTCACTATCACCTTTGACAGTTTCAAGTTTTTCTCTTGTTTTTTTGTCAGTTTTGGATAAGTCCTTGCCGGTGACAACAGCCAAGTCTTGTTCGAAGTCAGAATCACCTTCCACTTCTGCAAGGTGTTTTTCTGCTGCAACTATTTGTTCTGTAGTTTTTTTGTCACATATTTCTAGTAAATCTGAATAGTGATTAAGGAATTAAATAAGATTGTATGATGGAACAAGTCAATGGTCCACCTGATGTTAAGTGGTAGCTGCTACCTATAACAGCCTAGTAATGTGTGTTCACCGGAGAATTCAGATGTGCCGAGATAGAAAGAAATTAGGTGTACTATTGATGTATGTCCAGTGCCTTTGTAAGATAGAACTGTAGTCAATTTAAAATTATTGGAAACTCTATTTCTGAGAAGACTAATGCCTGAAATAATCAAAGCACAACTCATCCCTTCACACCAGTTTGGTTTTCGCGCAGCCCATGGAACAATCGAGCAAGTCCACCGCCTAGTCTCTGCCATTTATGCCGCTTTTGAACACAAACAGTACTGCTCGGCTGCTTTCTTGGACATTTCACAGGCGTTCGATAGGGTGTGGCACGAGGGTTTATTGTTTAAAATACTCAAGACCTTACCCATAAACCACTACTTGTTTATAAAATCCTACCTTAGCCAAAGGCACTTCTATGTAAAGCACGGCGAGGATCGCACAGGCCTCTATCAAATAATAGCGGGTGTCCCTCAGGGTAGCGTCATGGGCCCTGTTTTATATCTTCTCTACACCTTCGACCTGCCACTAATGGAGGGTATCTTGGTTGGTACATTCGCTGATGACACCGCCCTAATCGCAACTGATGTCAACCCAGTTAGGGCCGATGCCCTAACTGGGTTGACATCAGTTGCGATCAAGCTTTTCTGCAGCAAGTACGATTACTTGCTGCAGAAAAGCTTGACGGACATCTCGACGTGGTTGAAAGACTGGCGCATCAAAGCAAATGAAAGCAAATCAGTACATGTTACTTTCACTCTTAGACATGGTTCGTGTCCCGCAGTTGAGTTAAACGGTATAAAAATACCCCAGTGTGAAGACGTACGCTACTTGGGCATATATCTTGACAGACGCCTCACATGGAAGAAGCACATATTTACCAAAAGAAAGGCTCTTGGCTTGCAAGTCAGCAAACTATACTGGCTCATAGCTAGAAAATCAAATCTATCCCTGGAAAACAAGCTCCTCCTCTACAAATGCTTACTCAAACCAGTATGGTCTTATGGAGCCGAACTTTGGGGTACAGCGGCTAACTCTAACCTGGAAATCATACAACGCTTCCAATCAAAAACACTATGCATGATCGCAAACGCACCGTGGTACATCACGAATCACCAACTTCATCGTGATCTTCAGATCCCATTCGTTACAGATGACATCAAAGCTAAGCTGAAATCGTACGCCAAGCGCATGGCCCGCCATCCAAATGATCTGGCCTGTAACCTAATGAACCCTAACGACATATCGTTCAAAAGAATTAAAAGAAGAGCTCCTCAAGACCTAATACGGGATTAGGAGAACAATAATGCGGGATGTGTCACTGGACACGGACCGCGCATGTCCGGAGTCGTGGTAGATCTTCAAAACTCTCGCTAAATGCCCAATAGGGCAGCTTGCAAGAAAAATTGGATTAAAAAAAAAAAAAATTTTAAAAGGATACAATCTAGTCCATCATCTGCGAAGTAGTTATTCTTATTTTTAGACTTATTCAAGCCCATCTGCTTCTCCAGTTTCTTGATGAGCCGGTCTTCATCCTCATTGGCTTTCAGCAGGATTTGCCGTCTCTGTTCCTCCATGTCAGACTTCAGCTTGTTGGTTTCTTTCATCTCTTTCAAACGTTGACGACTGAGGATTTCTTGGGCTGTTGGTTGCAGCTTTGGCTTTTTCTTCTGAAATATATAATATCATCATTTAAAATGTATGTTTCCTAATTAGGCAGGTATCTATTGAATTTGGGTAGCAATCTGGATAGCAGAAGTTTAAAAGCACAACATTTGTCATAAGATAGATATACTTGGATTAGAACAGGGTTTTTGTTCTAAGTCGAAATAGATTTTACTCATGATTTCTGAACGTCGAACCTACCTTGACTGCCACATCTGGTCCTTCAGCATTTGCTGGTCTTTTGACGAACCTTCCAGCGGTGTAAACAGGCTTCACTGCATCAAATTTCTTCTTTAGATAGTGCTCCTGTCGGTGAACCTTTTTCTGCTGTCTCTTTAGCTTTCTAATAGCTTTTCGCGAGTTTTCTGCTTTGGGCCGGGCAATTGATTTAGGCCTCTTCATTTTTGACATTTTAATTTGTTATCTAACCAAATTTTTGAGAAAAAAAAAAACAAACCAAATACCAAAACAAACTTTGATTTTTGAGGTTGGAAAAGTTGTTTTGTTTTTAGGTTAAATAAAAAAAACGTACTCTATGGTTAGCTACTTTTTTTTTTTAAATTTTGTTTGGTGCTGGATACTAGTTTTTTCACCAAGTCCTATTTGTTGTTCACCATAGAATATAAACTGATACTGCACGTCGCGCTTCAAACCTCAGTTGAAGATGGGGAAGTCTGAGGTTTGACGCCTTGTAGTTGTATATAATGAAATGAGTAGGTATTAACAAAAAATAAAATGCTTTATTCGCATTACTCAAGCAAGCCACTGTACATTAATCAAGCTGCACGAGTATTACATGAAACTACTTACACACCAACCACTTGCCCCAAGAACACACTTACATTAAAATTTATTAGTTTTATCCCGTTTCGAAACCTCTACCTACCCCAAGTGTCTTAGTACAATGGTCACCCATAATACGACAACGAGGACAAACGGATAACGACGATGAGGATGTTCAATAATTTATTGAACTGATTTGACTGACAAAAATTCTTAACATTTTCCATAATTGCAGCACTGAAGCCAAATTGCAAACCAAACAAACTGTCAACATCAACTGTCAACTTCTACATTTCTACTTTGGTTCCTACTTTGGTTATTGTCTACGGTTCAAACACAAGGTTCAAAATTCACAAAAGAGCATGACGAAAAATGATTTTCTGTTTGTAATAAAATATTGTAATAATTTTCAAATTGAATAAACTATTTGAGTCAATTCCTATAGCACGCATTTCTAAGTGACTGCCTCAAATTATATTCGTGACTTAATTTCCATCAATCATTCGGCATGATGGTGGAAGGTTCAGCATTCAGCAGGAACGATGTGTTCCAAATGGCTATTCGTGTTTGTTTCGTGTCTGCTGTGACTTACTTCTCGATAAAATGGCTTGTGAACCAGATAGACCCTACGTCGAAGAGTCGGAAGAAGGCTGAGGAACGAGCGCGGGAACAGTTACGCAAGTGAGTGCTATCGATCGATCTAGGTACCGCATCTAAATTTTGTAATTATTGCTTCTAAACCTACCCAATGTCTCAATAACTTTATCTCCAGTAGTTCATGTTTCGGAGCTTTAGATTTTATCTACAATTAGATTTTTTAACTACCCTCCTAAATCAGTGCTGGGAAGGTTATAAATGAAACCCCATCTTTCCTATAAAGTAGATCTCTAGGTACCCTATGTACTATGTACCCTGGTAGTAGTAGGGGCAGGGTTATAAAAACAAGTTTTTTTCTGTGGGATGGTGTTTCTCAAAGTCATGACACCTACAGCTCTCAATGTAAGTGCAGTACAACTTATAGCTCTGTAAGTCTAAGTCATTCTCTGCTATGACAGTAACATGGTATCTGTATGGTTAAAATTCCTTATCAAAGTTGACCATTACCTCGCACAAATTACTCAGGTTATCTTCCAGAGCGGGTCTCGGTGGGAAGCACTCTGTAGCTCTGGACACCCTCACCGACCATGAGATGATCATTGCTTCCCAACTGGTGGTGCCCGATGAAATGAGTGTATGTATTATTGTGTTGCATAATCATTACACCCATGTGTTCACCTACATCTTGGTGATGAAAAAAACATTGATGTGCTAATAGTCAATAATAATTGCAAAAATAATATTCTAAATGTTATCATTCTTATACCTAATTTCTATGAACAGCATATGTTTACACCTACTTGTAAAGCAATAAGTATACATCTACTTGTATTTCATTTGCAATTGTCACTTTATGAACTATATGTATTCCAAGTTTCTTCCAAATCAGACCAGTATATTTGCGTGAAAGAGTAACATCCATACAAACTTTCGCATTAATAATATTAGTATGATGTATAGTATACCTGTTAATTCCTCATGTATTTCTATCTATCTGGATTGACAGGTAAATTGGACCGACATCGCCGGTCTGGATAACCTGATCCAGGAGTTGCGGGAGACTGTCATCCTTCCCATCCAGAAGCGAGATCTGTTTGCTGATAGCAGATTGACGCAGCCTCCGAAGGGCGTGCTGTTACATGGACCGCCTGGTGAGTTAGCTATGTCACTATGTTCAGCAGGTTTAGAATGATCATTGAACGCCCTACACAATAGTTTGTCTACAAAAAGTATAATCATTGTCTGCTGATGAGTTGTTTTAGATTCATAAACCAAAAACAAATACATAATTATTCAGGAGTTAATGATACCGGTTTAGTTTTTATGACATTGAAGGTTCAGTTATTTTGACTGCTTTTTATTGTGAGAATTTTCTTTTAGGTTGCGGTAAGACGCTGATTGCCAAAGCGACCGCCAAGGAGGCTAATATGAGTTTCATAAACCTGGATGTATCGTTACTCACTGACAAGTGGTACGGAGAGACACAGAAGCTGGCCGCGGCTGTCTTCAGTCTCGCTGTGAAGTTGCAGCCTTGTATTGTTTTTATTGGTCAGTATCATAGTGAAAATTACATCAGATATATTTTGTTACTTACTGGTACCTACTAAACCGTCAAATATACTTTTGATTTGACTTATAGAGACACTGTGTTCTTAATATCTACAAGATGTTTCATAATTTTGGTAACCATAGATCAAAAAGGCACATGCGTACCAGCTTTACTTAGTTAAAGGCTAGTTGTACTAGTCAATCATGCTACATCGTTGTGAAATATTTTTTTTAATAAATTCTGGATATCCTTTAAAAAAATCAGCATGTAGAGTAGGACAATGTATTCTCGTCAGAATGTGTCAACTACATCTAGTTTATAATATTGGTGCTGTAGATGAGATAGAATCGTTCCTGCGCACGCGCACGGCGCACGACCACGAGGCGACCGCCATGATGAAGACGCAGTTCATGTCCTTGTGGGACGGACTCATCACTGACCCCGGGTGCACTGTCATCATTATGGGTACGTACGTTCATCCCGACAAAAATATGCTTTTCACGGTCACATTTTGGTGCAAAGTTCGGAAAAATAACAAATCTTTGGTACATTCAGTGATTTTATATCTTCGAATATGTTAAAATGTGTGAATATGATGATTGTTTGATACTTAAATACCTATTTCATTTATTAACCATTTCATAGCTTTGGCATGCCGGTATGAAAGAAGGATGGCAGGTAGTTCAGCCATATCAGTATTAGCGCTATTTTCTCATAAATAACAAATTCTTTTATTTTAACATAAGATTGCTGATAAAAATGGTGTGTTTTAGGAGCAACAAACCGTCCACAAGACCTGGACAAGGCGATCCAGCGCCGAATGCCCGCCACCTTCCACGTGCCCATGCCCAGCGAGCTGCAGCGCGAGCGCATCCTGCAGCTCATCCTCCGCGAGGAGCCAGTCGCTACTGACGTCAGTCACCACAACTATATCCTTCTAATCTCACCAAGAGATCCCTCTCAAAGAATCTGTACTATTATACCTACCTACTATATATTTGACAATACAACTAAAAAGATCGAAAAAACATCAACTTAGGTAAATACACAAACGTGATGAGAAAAACGTCATTATAAATGGGCTTTAATGTCACCTTTACAATAATCAAAGGATTCTGCACAAAAAATCCTTGAACTCCATCTAAAACATGTCCCAGGCACTGCAGCATCCCTTACAGGTTATGGGTAAAAGTGGCCCCTGACGCTGTATAAATCATCTACATTAAAATATGCAAATAAATACGTGATTATTATATTATGTTGCAGATTGATTACCGTCGGCTCGCGCTAGCCACTGAAGGCTTCTCAGGCTCCGACCTGCACGAGCTGTGTCGCCAGGCAGCAGTGTACCGCGTCCGGGAACTGGCCCGGCAGGAGCTCGTCAAAGAACCGGAGGTACCATCACCGAATAGCAATAACTATTACATTAAGTAGTATATAAGTATTGTATCAGCATCTAGTCCCCATATCACAAGCTTTGCTCAGTTTGGAACTAGAGGGCGTTGTGTGAAATAAATAAATATATTTATGGACAGTTACCTGGTTACCACTTAAAATCTTGTTCCATAATTTAGATGTAAAAAAAAATGTTAGCGCCAAAAAGATATCCTAATTCGACGCGAAAGTACTTGCATCTGAATAGAAAAATTCTAATTTTAGGTAATTTTAAAATCGACAGTCAAATTGTCATTGTCAAGTTCTCCACAAGTAATTAAATTAAAAATTTAAAAAACCCCGGAATCTTGGACTGGTTTTTATCAAACATAGCTAAGAACACTCCCGACTAATTCACCTTTCAAACAAAAAAAAAACAAAATCAAAATCGGTTCATCCGTTCGGGAGCTACGTTGCCTCAGACACACGTCAAACTTATAACACCCCGTCGTTTTTGCGTCAGGGGTTAAAAATAGAATCAGCCATTGAACACAAGCAGTATTCTTAAAAAATGTGAAATTTATCTTTTCCAGGTGAAATCCGCCGGCACAGACTCTGAAGATGAGTTCGTGGACGCAGTGCGCCCCATCACGATGGAGGACATGCGACTGTCGCTCAGCAAACTGAAGGAGTCCAAGATACAATGCGGCAGTCTCGCGCCCAGCACGCGGATAGAATTGGACTAGAGTGAGATATACCTATTACTACTAGCTGTTACCCGCGACTTCGTACGCGTCTACAGTTATCTGAGCGGAATCTTTGAAGACATCGACCGAGCCTGTACTCGCATATCATACGTATTACACCGGCACTCGTACTAGGCCCTCTGAACAAACTGACGTGACGTCGTTCTCGTGTCTAAGTATGTTTTATTGGCGCTGCGGTCAGCGCCAATTTCGCTCGTTCATATTATCCTGTAGATCAAGCAAGAAAAAAACAGCAAGTTCTCAGCAAATTGTAGCGAGAACTTACTAAACTATGCTTAGATTGTGGTACTCCTAGTGTTTTTGATTCGTTTTAAGTTGTAGGTCAACCCCTTTAAGCTGTAGGTCAACAACTTAAAGTTGTAGGTCAACCCCTTTAAGCTGTAGGTCAACAACCTAAAGTTGTAGGTCAACCCCTTTAAGCTGTAAGTCAACAACTTAAAATCACTCAGAAAATCTCTCAGCACCCAGTGTCGAAATAAACTACAGTTAAGGCATTCTAGTTCAATTATTATGACTAAGCTGCATACATTGATTCTGCACTACGCCTTCGATATTACCGTGCGTACCTCGACATTGACAGTGCAATATTTCTTCCCTTAGGGGTCAACTATGACTTTAATGTCAAGTCATAGATCTTAGTTTCAAACTATGGAGGGAAAACTTATCTATGGTAAGTTACGAACTGTTTTATGACCTAAGTTCGTACGGTCTTAGAATCATTCTAAGCTTGACTTTCTTTTCAAGTTTTAAGATGGACCGTTGACTATAAAAGCTATGGATAACACGATTATAGAAAAAACAATTCAAAACTCGATTTAATATAACTTTTGCCTAAAGTTGATTAGTCAACTTTTAGTTCGTAAATCGCGTATTCGCTTAAAACTTTTTCTGTGTAGAATGACTTAAAATAATTGATACTTATGCATAAAATAATTGTGATTGTTATTAGTCCAAAGTTATTATCATATTCGTAATTTAAAGTCATGAAATGTTCATTAGAATCTAAACTGAATCATATTCATCTAGTTTTAAAACTATATTTTCTGAACACATTACATACCTTATTTCACTTTGACAAATTAACATTTTCAAGGACCTCTTTTGAAGGCAAATGGTCTTGAGTATTTGAAGAGCGAGTATATTAAATCATATTTTTTGGATGAGATAAATTGTTTTTAAAATATTTGAGATATATTGCATGAAGAGAACTAAGTTCCTTTTGATTCATATCGATGTATAAATTATATAAAGTTAAAAAGTTTAAGGCCTGTTTTCACCATCTTTAGAAGTGGCCTATTTGACAAGTACCTACATCAACTGTCAAAATGACATTGCAATACCAATAATGTCCGCTAACTCATGCTAGTTTTGTCAAGATTTGAATCCGTATTCTATATAAATCAATGCATAATTTGATGCATAGATATCTAGTTCGTTGCTGTTAGCTTCAAGGAATATAAAAGATTTTAACAGTAAACTATATAGTTCACAATATAGCCAATAGATGGCGCTCTTGCAATTTGATCGTCCAGTCTTCGCAGACTACCCACATTTTCTGCGGATGGTGAAAGAGGTCCACAGATTTTATTTATAGTCATGATGATGTTGATATTATTAAAAATTATATCGTAGTGCAAATAAGATTCGAATATTCCCTTAAAAAAACAGTAGCATGTAGTTAAGATTTCCTCTTCGATATTTTTTGCGGAAATCGTATGATATCAAGAAATTGCTTAACATTTAATTGAAAATATGTTCACTGGATCCAGTTTTTCAATGGTTCGTATCGGACAAGTAGAATCCAGAAGTTGGTTCGTCCATGCTCTAACCACCTTTATTTTAAATACTGCGTGCATTTTATTTGCATATTTTGTATAGTATGGTTTTGTTACATTTAAGTTAGTTTCGGCTGTGTTAGTGAAATTGTTCAGAGTTGCTATAGTTTTATTTAGATCTCGCTGAGCGAATGAAGTTAGAAGAATATCTTTAACCGTCGAATTTATAAACAGGTTGAAGAGTCTTATAGAGTCATAACCAGCAATGGTCATAGTTTCTTTATTCAATAAAATCACAAGAATCATTTGGAATCGTCTTATATAACTAGGTGATTCTAGGTGCCGGTTCCACGCGACCAGAGCCTAGAAGAACGGGCAAGACACTACGGCCTGGTTCCTAGCGTTTTTTTGTATGATCCTTTTTACAAAGAATTATCTGCATCTAGAGAAACCTCTACATTGTTTATGAATTCGAATCTTAAAGTTATTCGAATGTTATGTTTAAATAATTTCTGACCTTTGAAGCCCATATTCTAAAATAGTACTCAAATCAAACTGGCACTATAATTATCGTAATATTGATTAAATTAACTCTTTGAAGTTAATTATTAATTAATTCAGGGTTCGTGTGTATTTTAATTAACATCTTAATACCTAAAAATACTTTGTGCACAGCTTACATGAAGCAGTTAATAAATGAATTATGAAATTAAGTTCATTGTATTTTTTGATGATATAAATACATATGTGTCAAATTTCATAAATGCGTGAACCATTTCTTTCAAACAAACAACCACTATTATTGTATCTATATGTAATAGCTCAAAGGTCAAATAGCGAAAGATCTAGTTTTATTCCTATGTATAAAAATGTGCATAAAATTCGTCTAAATGCTAGCTTGTTTTTAAAACGTTTTGTATATATTTTTTGAGCGCGGTGTAACTGCATTATTTAATCTGTAAAACCGTACGATTAAATTACTTATCTATTTTTTTACTAACAAGTAAAATTATTATTTTACTCAAAGTATTTACCTACAAGATAATATGACTTCATGTTATCACTTACCATAACAGACGTTTATAAAGTTATAACAAGCTTTAGGCATCTAATAAATTATACAGTAAGGGTGGACATGCTGCCTCAGTAATGTTTTTTTTTATTAATAAGCAAGCTTTTGACCGCGATCTCACCTGATGTTAAGTGACGATGCAGCATGCTTTAATTACCTAAATGATACCTATTCACTCGTTTCGTCTCAAATCTATAATAGACTTCAGCCGCTTGGACTTTATTTTCCCCTAGTACAATACAAATCGACCATCCTTAGAATGTTATCTCTATGCACAAATATACAGGGCTAACAAACTTTCATAAAATCATCATCATATCAGCGTTAAAGCTACGCGTCCACTACTTTGGAATCGGAGCGTACGGAACGAAAGGATTTGTCGCTTTGTATTGATTTCTATGGTGCGTGCACAAGATTGACATTTCTGCGCATACAACATTGTAAATACCGACGCCGCGTACGCTATGACGCAGTGGACGCGTAGCATTAGAAGATGTTGCTTTACATAGACCAGAATAAAATTAAATAGAATAATATTATTTTAATCGTACGCTTTTGTAGATGAACAAGTTTTATATATATTTTTTAGTTGACTTCGTGTGTTGTTAATTGAAAAAAGCTGTTACTACGAGTAGCTCGTTATTCGATTTGAAGATATTTATTGTGTAAATAAAAACAATGATGAAACTAAAAAAAAACTTTTATTTATACTTGTCTAAGGGCGGCTTGCACCAGAATCACTAAACGTGTTTAACAGCTAAATAGATTTAAACCTGACGTATTTATATGACTTGACAACTCGCTATATACTATTTAATAGATAAACGCGTTTAGCAATTCTGGTGCAAGCCGCCCTAAGTGTTTGTACATTGTAGGTAATACTAAAATCGGATTATATAATCTTAAATGTCGCTGTATCACCTTGATTTATTTTAGTAATTTTAAGTAGGTAACTACTAAAAAATAGAATGAGCAATATCTATAGAATAGTACTAATAGTAATATTATAAATAATACATATTTAATTTAAAGTACTTAATGTAAAGTCTCTTCAAGAGCTTAGTCTTTATCTCCAAGATGCGATCTGTAAAGAAAAATATATTAAAACTTAGGTGTACATCTTAGGTACGGTACAAATAAGATCTAAAATTTATAGGTATGAGAGTAAAGTAGACGACAATCATCATGTCCTGCCAAAAATAACTTTGAAAACAATTCCTTACCCAATTTACTTTACGAGGTACGAGTTTCTTCTTCCTCTTGTTTTTCCGTCTCTGTTTGTTTCTAGTCCTATGATTTTCCAGTTTGGATTTTGTATGTGATTTCATCGGCTTTTTGTGAAGTGGTTTAGTATTTGTGTGAGGGGGCTTGGATTTTTTGTGTAGTGCTTGTGAGTTTGTGTCAGATTGGTGAGAGTTTGTGTAAGTTAGTGTGAAATCAGTGTCAGGTTGTTGTGAGTTTGTATGAGGTTGATGAGCATTTATGTGTGGTGGTTTAGAATATGTGTGAGGTTGTGAATTTGTATCAGGTTGTTTCAAGTTTATATAAGTTTGATGGGAGTTTGTGTGAGGTGGTTTGGTGTGTGTGTCTTCTATAAAGTTAATGCCTTTTGTATGTGGTTTCTTTGAGTTCAGTCGTTGTCTTTGAGGTTTTATGGAGTTCTGCTGCACCAGGCGTTGCGGCAACATTGCAGCGGCATTGAGAAGTAGACGCACGAGATCTGGGAAGTAAATAAATACATAAATATCTTACGACCGGTAACTTCACATAGGTAGCGACAGAATTACAGGTTAGAACCTCTAAATATTACTTTACTTAATGTATAAATTAGGATAGACCGCTAGAAAATACTTTTCCCAAACCGTAATGCTGGATAAAGTTTGTGCGAATTATGATTGATATACAATACACTACGAAATGTGACTGATCAGAGTCACTTGCTTAGCCAACCATCTAAAAAATCTAAATTAAAAAGTAATCCATGTAGCAAATCTACACTAGGCGGACGCCTGGTACGATCTTGACACACACACACACATATATTTTTACACACACACACACACACACACACATTTACACAAACCCCCTCACACACACACACACGTCCTTACACCTAAACACACTTAAACCTACCTGTATTAAATAACTTTACAAATAACTGTCTTTGTAAGCTTTGAGATATGAGTAAATTTTGTGTAGTGTTTACTAAAAATACTAACTTTTCACCAAACCTTATTTCCAATTCTTAATTAGGTATTCAGGACTAGAGTCTTCGTAGACGGTTTACGGTGCAGAGTTCTACAATAACATGACTCGTAGAGCTCCTACGAGTTCGTAGAGGGTGTCTTGTTTGTTTATAGGTCTTACTAGCAGTTGCCCGCGACTTCGTACGCGTCTACAGTTTCCGTGTACATTATATTATCTGTGCGTGTCCCGAGCGGATACTTCTTTGAGAAACTTGACATTACACCTCATTACACCGAACTCGTACCTACTGGAATGTCAAACGCTAGTTGTTAGACCAAAGAGGTAGTACTACGCCCTGTCAAACTGACGTGACATGACATGACAATTAAATACTCTTGCCAATTGGCGCTGCTAATCCTTTTCGTTCAATTTATCTTGTAGATCCTGTTAATTATTCGGGATAATAAGTAGCCTATATGTCAATCCAGGTTACGAACTATATATATGCCAAGTTTCATCCAAGTTGGTTCAGTAGTTTTGACGTGATTGAAACACAAACATCTAAACTTTCGCATTTATAATATTAGTAGTAGGATAGGATTAGTAGGATTGTAACGTATATTTTTATATAAGTCTAAACATTTAAATTAAATGATCGTGTGGCTAGGTGATAGTGGCTCTCATCTTCAGCCTACCACTTAAATGTCAGAGACAAATCACAGTATAAATAAAGGAAAAATAACACACTACGTTTTATAAATCATATTTTTATTTAATTTATTTATTGGCACGTAAGACTAGCTTAAAATAAAAATCACAAGTTATATGTTACCTAATTATATTTTATTGCTAAAATACTGCAAACTAATACTAGCCTCTATATTTATACCTCTTCAGCACTTTGTACTTTACCTTGATTTGGTTATGTTTTTTTAGTAACTTATATAACTTAGTTCCCTTCCTAATAAATTGGGTCTACATTTCCCAACAAACTTTATCCAGCAGTACACTCTCAATCCAATACTACTAACGGCCAGTTTCTGAAAGCTCAATCAAAACTAATCGGCTGTCAAGTCACTTGCTACCTCTATCTAATTTGAAGTAAAAGCTGAAATAGCAAGTGACTTGACAGCCGATTAATGTTGATCGAGCTCTCAGAAACCCGCCATATGCCGTCTAATGATTACCTTGCTCATCCACCTTCTCCAGCAGTAAAGAATCCACTTCAATATACTGCGGAACCTCAGGACTACCCACGATAGATATATCAGAACAAGCCCCGAAGTTTTCCTGACTTCCGCATCCCAAACCTTCCGTACCATTGCTGCAAGTGCCCCAGTTGTTCCCACAAATGTATCTCCATTGCAGCACGCATATTTCGCACGTGATTCCTTTCGGTAGAAGGTAGTTAACGTGGTACTTTGTGCTGCCTCGGGTTGGGTAGTATTTCGTGCTGCCGTCTTCTAGTTGTAGGATGTTGGCGTCGAAGCAGGCTTGATCTGGTTCGTCTGCGTCGGGGCAGAGTTTGAACTCCCAATAGCCGAGGTGGTGGGCGGTGATTTCTACAGTGATTGTGATGAGGGAGCCTTCGTCATAGGTCCCGACGATTATGTTGGAGTCGTAGATTCCGCCTCGCTCGTGTGCGCGGGGCTTAGCGGCATCATAGGGGTCACCACATAGACCGCATCTAGAAACATTTGAAGGTTTAATTACCTCTAGCTCACAGACCAAACGCACCGCAAGAAGTAGAAAAGGGAGGGATTCGATTTCCAGTTGGATTAAACGTTATTAAACGTGACATGATCTGCAAATATTCGCTTCTTATTGTAGGTGTTAAAGCACTGAGGTAAGGTTTCCACAAAAACTTAAAATTCTCATAGTTCTACGTTCTCGACATGGACAATTTCCCAGGAGCTTATGTACTCTTCATCTACCTACTTCTCGTAATCTAAGAATAAAAATTAAATACCATTTTTGATGACGAAGATAGAATATTACATTAAAAAAACAACAAGATATAGCATATGAGATAGCATACTTACAAGAGAGAAAACAGAAAAAAATGCTAAAATAACAAAGAAAATAGTTATAATACTAAGAGCGGCTTGCACCAGAATTGCTAAACGCGTTTAACTCTTAAATAGTATTTAGCGAGTTGTCAAGTCATATAAATACGTCAGATTTAAATCTATTTAGCTGTTAAACACGTTTAGTGATTCTGGTGCAAGACGCCTTAAGTGAATGGATGTATTTCCTTCAAAGTCTACGCTACGTCACAAAATGGCGTCCAACTCAGCATTTGCTGTGCCACCTCGTGGTGACAACGCATCTTCCCTTGGAACTATCCAGTGAAGCACGGATGTCTCACCTGCCCCCATTAACAGTGTGCTGGTGGTAAAACCCGCCGCAGTTGAGTCCATCGTCGTCATAGTTAGCTCTGGCGTTGAAGCCTGATCTCCAAGCGGTACCGCGGCCCGGGGGGTCGAGCACCCTGCCGTGGCCGAAGACCAGAGCCGTGAGACCAGCGAGTGTACAGAGGAACACCCACATCTGGAAGGCAACTGCTGGTAAATTATGGTAAGTTTGTTTTACAATAGTCAAGGTGAGATCGCGATCAAATGCTTGCCAAAAACTTGTAAAAAAAAGTATTTTATGGTAAGTAGGTATGCCTATTGTATTCAGAATTTGTGCTCAAGTCAGAAATATAAATTATACCTACATAAAGGTTTTCTTCAATACCACATTTTGACACAAAGCTGTCCCAAGACTGGTTGAGCTTTTAATTTAAAAGTTTTTTTTATTAATTTAAAAATGTTGGTTTATGGAAAGCACCTACAGAAATTACTTTTTATTAAAATTACTACCTTCTTAAGAACCACTCTTAAATTCAATAACCATTTACAAAAATAATTTATTTTAATTCTCTCTCTTATTATTTTTTTATTTATTAGTTACTTGTCATATTAACACAAAGATATTGTTCATAACACAAAGAGAAATGCGAACCAACCTTATATTTTCTTGGTAAATTTTCTATTTCACAAATACAACTAAATATAAAACCTGTATTGTCTTACATTTTATATGAACAAGTAATATAAACCCATAGATTACGATCATAACCTACCTACAGATTGTAGATACTGTAGATAGCAGATAACGGAATAGATAAGTAAAAACAAGCATTAGAAACGTTATAAATCAAAACATGCAATAATGGTGTCGCAATATCTTTATTAGTAGGTATTAAGCTGTTTAAACTTGAGAGATAATGTTCTTACTTAAAGATTAATGTTTTTATTTTAATAAATTAAAACTTACAGGTAACATTGGTAGAAATGTAAACATGAAATTTATTAATCTGATGTTCCAACGCCAGAGCTCTTATGTTCAAAAAGACCTAGGTACAACTCGCGACTTATAGAAACATCACAATAAGAAATACTGCTTCAAAAGACAGTAGGTAAACTAAACCAGAGCAAAATAGCGGAGATGGGCTTGCAAACCGCCACGTTTATAGACTCAAGCATAGATTTTATGAGACTTCTTAAATTATAAACTGCGAGCAGTTAAACCCTTTTCAGACGTCCGGTTGCCGTTTAGTCGGTACCGGGTACCCAGGGACGAAGTGTATGGGCGTGCACTCGGTACGTCAGGTATAAATTACGTACAGTACGCACAACGGATCTTGATCCCTTTGAAGTTAGGTGCAACAAACGATTGCGCTTGTAGTAGGTACCTACTGTTGTGCGGAAAAAATCGCTTACCTCTAATTACCCAATAAGGGGTTCTGCGCAGATACTTCAGAGGGACAAAGATCCGTTGTGACACTTGTGACTACATAATTTGTCCGACAAATGTTAAATATTCATGAACATTTCGCACAACGCCCTCTAGTCCCAAACTATAAATAAATAAATAAATAAATATTCATGGACTTTACACACAACGCCCTCTAGTCCCAAACTAAGCAAAGCTTGTAATATGGGAACTAGATGGCTGATAGAATACTTAAATACTTTTTTTTTGTAAATACATACTTATATAACATAGTAACACCCAGACATAGAACAAACATCTATGTTTTCCACGCACAAATGTTTGTTCTCAGTGGGGATCGAACCCACGACCCACAGCACGGAAGGCAGAGCCATTACCGACTGAGCTGTGACGCCTGTCAAACTAAGCAAAGCTTGTAATATTGGAACTAGATTGCTGATAAAATGCTTATATAGGTACTTTTTTTGTAAATACATACTCTCACTATACACAGTAACCCCCAGACATAGAACAAACATCTATGTTTGCTACACTTAATTCCACGACTATTCTCTTTTTGCACAGACTCTACAATACTTGAGCCTATACTATACATACTTATTTTAATTTGAATAATTCTTAAATGTACCTTCATTAGTTTTCCCCAACGGAAGTGTTTATCGACAAATAGTGTTAATTGTATGCGTAAATATCTCTTTGCAATTTCATTCTTATCATTTCTACCAATATGATACATTCACCACAACAAAAGCTGCAAGAGTTAGTCATAGGTAGGTAAGTACTCGTGATTTTTTAAGTGTAATGTGTGTTATCTGGTTTGTTTTCGCAAGTTTCGTGTATGGTACATACGATAGTGTAGTGTGATAGTAGGCGTAATTACAGGCACATGAGACTTGACATCTTTATGTCTCAGAGTGCTGGGCGCAGTGCAATGCATCACACATCACGTCCTCAGTGGACATGCTCAGTGAGGTAATGCACTGTTACAGGCAGAGGTAACCGCTTAACATCAGGTGGGCCATCGGCTTGTTCCATCATTTAGTTATATAAAAAAAGGCATAAATGATCTTTGTCATAACTTTTGGCGATGGTATACCTAAAAATCTCTGTAGGTACCTACTTAAAACCATTGTACTTTTTTATCTATGTAAGTAGGTACATCCGTAAATTGTTATCACTAAAATACTTACGTGGAATTTTTTTCAATTTAACCGTGTCAGCCGTTTTTGATCACAAAGTGACCGATAATCCAAATAGCACATCCACACTTAAAAATACCGGCTTCCGTCAAAATAAAAAACTTTACAAACTCAATAAACACGACTGTTTATTATTTTATTATGTAACACAACGTCGCAAATCATAACTTATCAGTTCTAATAAAGTAATTGAAGGAAGTGGGTCGTACTAAATAAATAAACGCAAATGAATGAACTTTCACGTTTTCGATAATGTGCGCATGTTGGCTTTTTCCGACAAACTCAACACTTGTATCAACGGATCACGTTTACGTACTGCAGACTTGTATCTACAGGATGTTTCACTTTTAATATCTTGCACTTGTGTAGTGGGTGGGCGGGAGTGTGTTTGCACTAAGTCCGGCACCCACCGCTTTTCGCGCCACTTTTGTATTTTCGAAATAAAATGGCCGACTGTGTTACCTGACGATGACCGCGGCTGACTGCCTGAGGTATTACGCTCAACAGATTTCATCAACTTTCTCCTAAAATCATTTCAATCACAATTTAGTTCCGATCCGGCCGGTCCACTTTGCACGCGTTAATTTATTTAGTCCAGGAAATAGAGGTTAGTTATCTAATAGCAAAGCTGCCAAGTGTGTATATAACTTAGCACTGGGTTTCGTAAGGATTTACAGTACGCAGAACAGATCTTTATCCCTTTGAAGTTAGGTGCAACAACGATTGCGCATGTACTGTTGTGCGGAAAAACTAGCTTACCTCCAATTTGCCCCAAAAATCGTAAAAACGGACAAAGATCCATTGTGACTACTCCAAATGGAAGACGTCTTGTAAAGTCACGTGACTCGACGACAATGCAATTAACGAAAAATAAACTGTCTGCCAAGTTTGTACCTACTTAGATGGTGTGCTTTTTATGAACAAGTAATTAAATTAAAAATTTAATAAACCCCTGAATCTTGGACCTATTTTCATCAAACATAGCTAAGAACACTCCCGACTAATCCACCTTTCAAACAAAAAAAAAATCAAAATCGGTTCATCCGTTCGGGAGCTACGTTGCCTCAGACACACACACACACACACAGACACGTCAAACTTATAACACCCCGTCGTTTTTACGTCAGTGTTTAAAAACAAAATCGTCAGTTTGTAACCCATCAATAATGGTTTATTCCTGACTGCTTCCTTTTCCAAACTTATCTAATTTTAATATGTATAATAATATTGAAAAGTAATGGCCCGACACCAATTAAACTATACGCTTGAGCAAGATACATTATATATTTATTACATTATGTTCATAAAAACACGTAATTATGAAGCGAAATATGGAATAAAAAAGTTACGCATACTCACCACTATTCCGTTTTATAATATTGTTAAAATATTGTTAAAAATTTTTACGATATACGTGGGTGGCCACAGGATGGCATATTTTTTATATATTTTTTTATTTAAAAGCTAAACTACTGTACTGATTTTGATGAAAATTATATGGGACCAATCTGGAAGTATGTCTAATCATAAAAAATAGAATTTTTCAAACTGGTTTATAAACGATGGAGTAATGAAGTGACAAACATAAAAAAAATGGTTAAGAACCTCCTCCTAATTTTGAAGTCGGTTTAAAATATGTGAGTACCAACAGTCAGACCTTTCATGTAAAATATTAATCCACACTTAACCTAATTGCTTAACTTTAGTAAGATCTAATTCCGATAAAACTAATTAGATATATTTTTATTGACTTTTAATCAATTCTTCACCCGTATTATAATCAAGTCCTTTTTAGGGACTAGTAGAAAAGACGTTTTACTACAACTTGTAAGGGTTCCATTTTTTACTTTTTGTTAAACGTACCCTAATGATAGTAATTCTTGCGTATAATTCGTAGCGATACCGCAGAGCAGACTCTATGGGGTCTTTAGAGACCCTTAACCCTTGATCTGGGGGTCGAAAGAAGCCCCAAATTACATTAATATTAGGGTATTCATATTAATTGACATCAACTGAGATTGCGGTCAAATGTTTGTCTATAAAGTATAAAAAACATCGACGCTCCGATTTTTTTGTACTGGACTGCAGAAACAAAAATTATCCTCTACCTTTTTATTAAATTTTTAGTAATGCAAATTTACTTGGTTTTGAGAACAAAAGCTTTTTAAAATCCTCCATAATTCATATTGGCCTGAATTTCTCAAACAATTGTATAATCGTTTTCAGAAGTAACTAAGCAACTCAGCATTATCAAATAGCTGCAATTTTCCAGCTGCTGATCACAGCGACGTCTGATGATATCATGGACTTAGAAAGGTGATGTTATCATAACTGCAAACTAGGACAATAAGTCTGTCACCACGACAGTATAATGTACATTACACCACATATTTTATCTAATTAGAGACTGTAATGTCTTTGCTGGTTGCAATACATATTCATCAGTTACTTTCCCAAACTACGGTTTTTACATGAAAATTTCACACAACGCCCTCTAGTCCCAAACTAAGCAAAGCTTGTGATATGGGAACTAGATTGCCTGATAGAATACTTAATACTTTTTTTTTGAAGTATCTATATGAACGCAGAGAGCTGATTGAAGAATTGGACTGCAGATTCTTAATTCTTTATTGCACACAACACAGGACATAAACAAAAGACAGAAATAGATGACATGTACAAAGGCGAGCTTAACCCTAACAAGAGTTTTCTTCCAGCAAACCTTTGAAGCTAGGGAGAGGTGACTATAGAGACAGGTCCGTGTACATAAAAGGTTCTTCAGATTCTTCAGTTCTTATGCCACAGCTGCCGCGTAATTGTGATTTTGATGTGATAGTTATATGTTGTTTTCTGTTAGTAGAGTAAGTAAGTATTTGTAAAAAGTGCGTGTCGCAGAGGCTGTGCGCCACTCCACTCTCGGCACCCCTGAAAACCAGCGCTAAAAGAGCCACCGTGCACCTTTAGCATTTGCTGAGTGGGTTCCTTTTTTACGCATGTTATCGTTTTATTATTAAGTAAATAAGTATGTACCTTATTGTGTGTTGCGTAAAATAAATAATTTCTATTTCTATTTCTATTTTGAACTTACAAGGAATGCCTACTACTAACTATCTGCCTTTGTTCGGTTTTGGCCAGATTCTGGTCATAGAGCTTAATAAAAACCATCATCTAACGTTTTGCGGAGTAGGTCTCCTGCATAATACGTATTACTTGTGCCACAGAACAGATTTACTTCCCTGCAGGGGTATGCCAATCAAAGTTGAACTGCAAAGTTTTAAATCATGGTCAGTTCATACTAACTCATAGTTGTTCTGTGAATAAATAGTGACATTATGACGTCATTTGATGTGTTTTCGCGCATATTTTGCTGTCAAGTGTCTAAAAAGAATGATCACGTGGTACAAAATTGTACCACGTGACCTGAAGAAATTACACTTGGCAGTGAAATATAACTTGACAGCAAAAGATTGGCATACGGGGGCTGTTCTGTGACTTATATGCAACATCATGTTCAGCTATTTTTTGTACAAAATCAGACAGCAGCACGCGACTAGTTCAACATGACATGCGGAATTGACAGATGTGTCCTAAATCGATAGGTCAGAACACTTGGTCAGATTCTGAATTTGGCAGATACACCTACGTGTCCTGGGACTCCTAAGCCAAGGTCCTGGTATATTTGGGTTCTTGTGTATCCTGTAGTACCATCGTACGTCTTGTCTTTCACCAGATTCGCTGAGGTCAAGTTGCTGAGCTATATTTGACCGTCGTGCATAAGGACTGTGATAAAAGACTCAAACCCTAATTAGTAGGCATGACACGCAGCCAGTATGAATCGGCGATGATTCAAGATGTGTTCACGGAGAAACCACGCACCAAACATTATGGAAAGTGATTGCTAATATCCTTTTAGCACGATTGCCTATAGATAGTTGAGTCACATCGTAACAAAGAAAGTCATTGTTCAGTTTCTCTGTAAAGTGATCTAGTTTAGTCTGAATTTTTAGAATAGTTAAATAACCTAAGTCTATGTATACCTGCTGATATAATGAAAGTAAAAACAGTGTACAAAACAACTCTTTTAATTATCATAGGAGTTCCTTGCCATAATTTTAGGGTAAATAAGTTAAATAATAAATTCACAACTTAATGAATACTTAAAATTAACTCGAACGTCATCAAATTCAAGTTTATAATTTTGAATTTGAAAACAAGCATCATTCAAGATTGAATGGTAACCGAAAGGCAATCGAATCGAGACGTTAAATTCGCTTATTTCTATGGCAGGTAAAATGGGATCAAAAATTAATTAAAAAATATTCAAATACCAATGTGAATATTAAATGAACAAATTGGTTTAAAAAATGTAGGTTACGGTTTGATGTTGGTCTGCTGATGAGGCCCACCCTTTCCAACCATAAGAAATAATATGAAATGATCTGTTGAACGCCAAGACTAATGTACCTATGTGCTGCGGCCATTTTCATTATTTCTTGTGGTCAGAAACAGTTCAGTAGGTTCTGCAACGATTCAATTATAATTAAGTACTGAAAAACTTAAGTTTTTACATTGAGATGTAAGTATCGTAACTATTTACAGTATTTAACAGAATCACACACGAGTAATTGAACGTGAAAAACGATTCAAATTATCAACTTTTACCTAAACATACATCACAGATAGAGATAAAAAAGAACTAATATCTATTTTTGAGTTTATCCGTTTATATTGACTGATAGGTTAACATGGACAGACTCGGAAAGTAATCGACTTTATTTTTTGAACGTCGCTTCAAAACATAAATTTGTTTTTCTGCACACAAAATCAACAGCGTAGTTAATGTAATATTAAGGAGAAACGAAGAAAAATGTTAGGAAAGTAAATTAAAAAGTAATCATGAAAAGAAAGAAGTTAGAAGGAAAATGCCTCTCTTCAGCGAAGCTGTTGAAGTCCAACATTGGCAAGCACTTATACAAAGCATTACAAATTGATACATCTTACAAATTACTAGATCCGATGACTTCACTGACATTTGTGTGAAAAATAACTGACTAGAATATAGATGTTACCTATTTTAGATCCTAAGATGGTGAGATCAGTATTATTATCGATTTTAAGTCTTATTCGATGTTTTTAGTAAAAGCAAAATACAAAAAGAAAATAAATAAAAATACTAGGTACTAGAAAAATTTCAATAGCGAAACAGGAGATGTTTCAGTAATAGGTTATTCTTTTAAGATAAAAATGTTCCGAATCGCCTATAATGAAGTATTTCATTGACTATTTACAAACCACAAATTGTTTACTTTTTGTCGTCTTCAGTTTTCTCTTTCTTGGTTGGTTCGACACTTTTAGGATCAGCACCTTTAACGTCATCTTTACCATCCTTGTTGTCGTTAGAGTCACTGTTGTCTTGTTTACCTTTACCGTCATTTTTATGTTGAAACTCTTCATTCAACAGTTTTTCAAATTCGCTAGCGGCTTTGTTGACATTCCTCTTCATGGCTTGATCTGGATATGTCTGTAAAATAAATTAATGTTTTTATTAATGCGCAAAGTTTATTTACCTATAAGATTGTGCGAGTTAATCAGAATAGATCGGGGTACCGGCTTGTAAGACAGGAGAACTCTTTAATAGCTAGTGAATTTAAATAACAGTATTTAAATTTACTAGCTATTAAAGAGTTCTCCTGACCTGGAGGTCAGGGTCACTGGTCACAGGTCCCTGTGGACAGGGAGGTCCTATGTTACATACAAATGTAAGTGGCAGCTGCTAGTCTTACCCAAAAAAGACATCTCATCTTTGGGCACCACTTTAGGTGTCCAAAGGTCTTGACGACACGTACCTTCAGATAAAGTCTGACATTATTGAAAATACGCCTAAAGTCTTGGACAACTTGTTCATATTCGTTGTAAGACGAACTCTTCAATTTAGTGGAGATATCATGTAAGCACATTGGATATTTCACGACTTCATAGAATCTCGGAGCCTGAAAAAAAAGAACAGTTCTATAAACAAGAAAAAGAAATATCAACCTAATTTACCTAAGATCTATCGAAGAGTTTCATTATCAGATTTTGATTCGGATCATCAGATTAGTTTTGCTGTTATGGCAACCAGTTTTTCTGTGAGTAACGGAAACCATGTCGAAATTGGCTTCAAGACTTGGATAAAATTAAAGATCTAAACACTCACCACTCTGATATCCATATCGTGCTGGATAAAAGCAACTTCATTAATTTGTGACAAGTTATTGATGATATTTTCAAACTTCTTCACAGTATTCACTTGCAGAGGCTTCTTTTTCTTAGGATGGTACCACATTCCCGATGCAGCTACTTTGGATTTGATAGTTTTTTTCTGATTTTCATCTTTCACGTAATTTCCTGAATGGTCGAAATTTGTGCATCGAGGTTCTTTCACTTCGTCAGATTTAGTATCCTGCGTTTCTATCGGATCATCGTCAATAGATTTGTTTTCGGAATCATGTCTTATCTTATTCTCTTCTGAGAACACGCTTTGATCTTTAACCACGTAGTCGTCTCTGTTCATAGACTGATTCCAAAAACTAGTCAAATCTTTAGATATTAAATTGTCAGCAGTTAACCCACTGGGCCATTCACTGTTTTCTATTGCAAGCTTCATATTTTTGAATTCATCTGCGAGTTCATCAGACGTATTCAACCCTAGAGCGTCGTATAAGCGTGCTGTGTCAGATTTGGATCCATCGTGTAGAAAATCTAACAATTTAGGAGCCGACTGCTTTGCAGCTTCCCAAGCACGGTCTGATGTCAACGCACTAAATAGATCGAAGGTATCAATGGGCCTCATATCTAAACATGGGAAAGCTTGTCTAGGTACCTTGGGTTCGTCACCAAACATTTCTTCATTGCGTCTAGGCACCAAGCAAGGCCACGATTCTAGGGTATATTTTGGCTGCGGTGCCAAGGTCACTGGTGGGAACGGAGGCTTTATCTTCAAGTCATCCGCTACAACTCCATCATAGGGCACATCTGGAGCAGAACCCGGTATGAAGGGTGGAATCGGATCTGAAGGTTTTATCGGAACTTTGTAACTTCCAGGTTTCATGTATACTTTAGACATTTCATGGTACTCATCATTTTCAGTGTCGATAAATTGAACGGGGCCAGAGATATTATTCGCAATCACTACGTTCGATGGAATCGGAACGCCGTGACTGTGATGAGCTATAAATTCAGGTTCTTTTTGTACCATCTGACCCCACGCCGCAAAAAAATCAGCCTCTTCTTTTGTGTCACCGCAGCTGTTGTTTTTTTGCACATACCCACGCATTTCTGCCGCACTCGCCATACTAGGAATCAGGCTCTTTTCCACATGACTTAAAGGTATCATTTTAGCTTTCAGTTCCATGTCTCTGCGTTGCAACAAATCGCATGGTACGTTCCCCATAATCGGTTGGCCAGGTGCCTTACCGAGCTCCGCGTCCATCTTGTGCTTCAGCTGGGCGTACAGCTCACGTTGATCTGCATGGCACATGTTCTCGAGAGCTCGGAAGTCGGGAACGTTAGTGATGGTCCAAGACTGACGAGGCTTTGCTTCGCGAACGGAGCAGGGGTCGCATTTGTAATGAGACTTTTGATAAGCGTCTAGGTCGTTTTGTTCACTCAATGGGTAGAAATTATGCGAGTTCGACGGGGGCACTACGGGAAACTTCTTGTAGGTTACTCCCGATCTCACTGGCCAAGGCACTTCATTGAAACTGTGCGAGGTGGACGGAGTTTGATTCTGAACCCAAGGTGGCTGCACGGCATTAAAGGGCTGCGGGGAAGTATTAACGGGCCGAGGAGTACACGCGTGAGCTTTCGTAGCCTGAAACTTCTGACCTTGGTGGCGAGGAGCCGCTGAGTTAGTTGCGTAATAATTGTGCGTAAAACTCTTCTGCTCCATAGTGAATCCGTGATCTAGACATTTAAACGTTTTGTAAATGTGCGTCAGCATCTCCTTGGTCACAGCTTGCCACTGAACGAAACACTCCCTGATGTTGGGGCTGTAATATTTGTTCTCGATTCTGGAAAACGTGTCGTGCTTTTCACTAAGTAACTCCTTCACACCCTTCCATCCATCTAAGATCCTTACAAAAGAAAATATGAAGTTCTTGATCACCCACGGTATACCTTGGGAATGTAGGTTGGCTACGGCGCTGTCTGGTTTCTGGACGTTGGACCGGGTCTTCGCGCAGATCGAATGTATGTTTTTAAAGCATGGTCTGTTGTGGTGGGCTATGGCTATATTCTCCGCATCGGTGCACGCTTCTATAGCCAACTGTACAATTTGATTTGGAATCTGATCATGAATGACAATTTTGTCTAAAACATTCAGTAAAATCTCTGCAGAGTTCGAAGTAGAAGGTTTGTTTTTGTCTTCTTCTTGATTCATCGACTTTTGATTCTGCTTGCTCGATTCTGTTCTAGGGTCTGGAATATTGCAGAGTTCAGAGACCATTCTCTCTCCCTCTGCAAAGAAGTCTAAGCTGGAGGTAGACTCCGATGTCAAGTTTCTTTCTTTCTTTCGGTCTGTGTCTTCTTTATATTTGTCGTGATATCGGGGGTCCGCGTATGTGCTGCGTTTTTCTTGGCTTTTGACTATTTTCTTCTTGGCTCCGGTACCAATAGGCTCCTGACTCGACCAGCTTTGAGGGCGTCTCTCGCTGCCGCGCTCGCCTATCATACCGGGGCCGCTGTAGTTGGGCGAGGATGGATCGAAGACCAGCCCGACCAGCGGAGAGTTCGGTGGCGAGCTGAACGTCGGTGCCGAGGGGTTGTTATATCTGTAATTTACGAGTGGATTTTAATCTCTATGGGGCTGGGAAAAAGATGCAGTTGATTAATAGGTTTACCTCGGGTTTTGAAACTGTTGGTTAGAGGACGTTGCCTCATAGATACCAGTGGCGACACGGCAGTAGGTCGCCATGTTTTGGTCGGATGTGTCTTTGCTGGAGCATCCTGTAGAAAAAAGTTCAACTGTCAGCTATTTACAGGTAAAACTAGCGTCCGTTGATTGACACGAGTCGCACCACACGTTAGTGGCATAAATAGATAAAATAATAGCTTAGTTTTATGACCAGATTCTTCCTCATTTAAACTAGGTAAGTCATAAACGAGTACCTAATCATAAAATCTTTTAAAGTCGCCGCCAATGACGCCATAGGTACTGATAAAATTGGCCGGTTCTAGGAAAATACTACGTACGTAGCGTAGAAAATGGAAATTCCCAAATACTGAGCCTTTAAAATTAACGCTAACTTAAGGATATTCCATTCAATCAATGACAGTACTAGCAAAGTCCAACGCAAGCTTCGCCAAAGTTTCATCATCAGTTTGAATTATTAGGTAGAGTACGCACAATGGATATTTACCCCTCTAAAGTTAGGTGCAACAACGATTGCGCATACATACTACTCAAAAGTTGGTTCTGCGCAGATACTTCAGAAGAACAAAGATCCGTTGCCACAGCTATACACTGCCATGCCTCCCCAAAACATTTCTAAAAGACTGGCCACTCCATCTACAAATTTTCATAGTACCGTTCCACCAGCTGTGCTGTGAGGCCTACGCTTTTTCCGATGCGTGACCTTGCGAGAACCTTTCATTTGTTTGAAGAATCAACTCACCATAGCTCTTCTGCATCACATACTGCGCCTGGTACTCATGCCTTTCCCCCTCCCGGTAATCCCCCTGTTTGCTCGCCCCGCCTCCATACTCTTGCATTGGGCTTGCTGATACCTGGAGTAATTATCATAATAATAAGATGCTTGTACCAATAGAGAAGAGAGTAGGTAATAGCTAGTTTCCGTCCATGCGTGAAAAGATGCTTGATGAAATGGAGAAGAGAGAGTGAAGAGATTGCTTGTGTGCAATCATGCGATAAAAAGACTTGCAATGGACCATGACTAAATTCCTTGCATAGTAGGTAAACATCCTATAGATCTCTTTTAAACATCACAGCTAGGTATGGCACCACACAAGACAACTGTAGAAAGTTGGAGTGCTTGTAAATTACTACAAGCGATCACCCAATCGTGATTGGTGGTGTATGAAGTTTTAATCGGATTAAACCAAGTAAAAAATAATTTCTTTTCAACCAAATAAAAATCACAAAATAAGCGCATTAGCTATGTTCAGTTGTTAAAAAAGTAATTTTAATGTGACGATATCATTATTTGATTTGACTTATTACTTTCCCAGGCGTTATTCCAGGAGAATATGGAAGAAATACTTTAAAATGGCGGATTTTTTCCAGAAAATACTCACCTTTTTACTTTGAAGTTGAATAAAAGTTGGTTTTTAGGCCAAAAGATTTAAACGCGCTTAGGTACAGTCCGTTACATCTAGTCGTCTACGGCTATTGCAGTTTTATTTTAATTTTAATGGAAAAATAACTTATTTCCCTACTTTTTGACTTGCACGATCAAAATGCATACTATTGACGTGATGTATGAAAAATTTCAGCTGAATCTAGTTGGTGCCGGAACCTAGGATTAATCCCAAAAAATGCGATTTTTTTCGCACTTTTTTCGGTTCAACCCTATTTGGTAGAGCTAGGACGATTACTACTGTGCGCTGTGAGTTGTGGTAGCTTAGTAGAAAGATAGATGGCTCTGATGAAAAATAGTGTAAAGTAAATGATATTTTAGTGTACTCACAGAGTTTTCCCAGCCCGTATTCAGCACCAGGGGAGATATTCTTCTAAAACATGGTCAAAATTCTATCGCCTAAAGGTGATTGTCAAAAATATTTTACTGTCTTATTCTTACGTATAAATTGAACTATCCACTCGATTTAGACGATAACGAAGCTTTCTTAATTCCTAAATATACAGTCTTTTAGTTCTTTTTTATCATTATAGTATTTTTTTACTAGTTATAATGAGAACTGGTTGATGTGTGACTTGCCAATAATTGAAATGAACCATATGATTTGCTTCATTTGTTATTTTATGACATTTTTCAAAATAGCAGATCTATGGAAAAGCCAAAGCGGTTTAATTCAAAGGTTTTATATGATTTTAAAATGTTTTTGATAAGTTTCAGTGGAAGTGAGACGGATAGCGTTATTCAGAGTTGGTCGAACCAACTTTGGAAGTTAAAAAAACTAAATCCGTGCTAAACTAGATAATTTTATGTAGCTAAATTATTCAAAGACAAATAAAAAACGTAGTTAGCAACACCGAACTTAAAAACAGTGTTTATTAACAAAACTTCTTAGTGATATACATGAGGGTAGTTGACAGCACAATGTTGCTGGTGGTGAGATGGGCTCCATTGCAGTAGTCGGAAGTACAAGAACAGACCTCTTGTCGTCCTCCGTACCCGGCTCTGGTGTAGCATTTACCCTGTAAAAGATACCAAGAGACTAGATACTACTAAGTAGTAGGTACAGTCAGCATCAGAAGTAGATCATATTTTCAGAATTTCATTTGTGTACAGTTCGCACCATCTATCGACTTCTGTGCGTATATCCAGGCATTACATGGGTGGAAAAAGCTAAACGAAAAGAAGATTGGAAACTGTTGGAGCAGGCCTATACCCGCAAAGGGGTCCCTAATTAATAAATATATATAAATATATACATGCCACCAGTCCGCACCAAGCGCTTTGCCTCAACGTTTATTCTGAGGACCGCCAAGGAGTGGAACTCTTTGCCGGCGTCTGTGTTTCGGAACACTTACAATTTGAATGTTTTCAAGAGGAGAGTGAATAGGTTTCTTCTAGGCAAATGTGCTACATCGTCGACCACATCGTCACTTACCATCAGGTGAGATTGCGGTCAAACGTTTGTCTATAATGTATAAAAAAAAAAAAAAAAAAATATTTTCACCTTTTTCTTATATTGTCTTTAAATTAAGTAGTAATAGGTACGTTAGAGATAATAAAGGCTTTTTTTTTTTATTTTTTTTATTTACAGTACGCACAACGGATCTTTATCCCTCTAAAGTAAGGTGCAACAAACGATTGCGCATGTACAGGTGCGGAAAAATTAGCTACCTCCAATTACCCAAGATGTGTTCAGCGCAGATACTTTAGAGGGACAAAGATCCATTGTGACTACTATATTGTTGTCTCTAATAGAAATTCACTGACTCTAATCATAATTTTTTATCTAAATACTACTTTTAGGATAGAGTTTTTACAAAAAAAACGCTAGGAACCAGGCCTTAGTTTCTTGCCCGTTCTTGTAGGCTCTGGTCGCGTGGAACTGGCACCTAAAATCACCTCTTTATATAAAGACGATTCTAAATGATCCTTGTGATTTTATTGTATAAAGAAATTATGAATATGACTTCAAAAATGGAAAGTTTCAAGTTCTAGTTTTCAAGCATAAAACTTTTTGTCTTATCATCATTTACCTACTAATGATGATAAGGCCTGTACCTACTTATAGCAATCAAAATATGCTGTGCCGTACCTCATAGGGCACATCCTCAGTAGACGTGTCATGTAAAGTAATGCATCGTCAAAAATTACTTCACCATCGCTTTGTCTCATAAAAAAATAATAAATAAGAAAAACAACACTTCGCGGGAAAGTACCTAACTTTCAACTAAGTATATTGTGAGGTCAAATTAGTATTTGCATGGGTCACGTGAGAATGTACCTACTATTCACCGTTGAAGTAGACAAACACTTGTCTTCATTGAAATAATGTTTTGGGTCAAAATTACAAGTAACAAAGAGCCCTACTTGCACAAGAAAAGGAAAATTATTTGTTGAGTAGTAGACATTACGAAATGAAAATGCTAAAGGCCCTGCAGAATAGGTCCTAAGGTGCAAGTGCTTGAAGTACACTTTCATCATCATCATCAACATATTGGTCCACTGGAGAACGTAGGTCTCTCCCAAGACACACCATTGAGCTCGATCTTTGCCTCTTCTCATCCAGTGTTAGCGCTACATTTCGCAGATCGTCGCCCCATCTCGCCGGAGCGCGTACCTTATATTTAGACTCATCCCAGCCACAGCTCCTGATGACCCGGCTCTCTGGCTGTCTCCCGTTCACTCCATAGTCCACATGCTGGATGATCTTGCGACATAGCGTGTGAGTGATGCCTCGGTCGTGGTCGGAGCAGTTCCTCTTAAGAACCTCTGGGAGCACCATCTCCGTGCACATGGAGTTGGTCGCACTGTTGCACTCGTAGCACATTATTGGGGACCCTGGTAATGTTGCCATCATTATTACTGTACAGGGCCATTTTCAAAAATATGCAATCTCAATGGTTTTTGTACGATTTCTTGGCAAAATAATAAAAAATCATTAACCTCTATTGTCGATAAGGACTGTTATATATGTCGTTAGGATAAGGTTTATTAGCTACTTATTTTAACATACACAACAAGAGCTAAATATGTAGTACCAACACGTGTAAATAATTAAGTGTCTTGTATTCTAGACATTGGGTATTCTGTGGTAGAATCTTTGTCCGTCTGAAGTATCTGCGCAGAACTCGTTGGAAAAAATTGGAGGTAAGCTAATTTTTAGTACATGCGTAATCGATTGTTGCACCTAACTTCAGAGGGATAAAGATCCTTTTGTAGAGTCGAGAACAGTAGATCGAATTAGAAGATACGTCAAAAAACAAAGAAGAATCAATAAATGTCACCAGCGAGCGATCACCCACACCTACTTACATTACGGTAGCTAACATAAACCAACATGCTTTAAAACCTTTCATTTATTTTGCATCAAATGTTTCCGACGAAACGTGTTATTAAAAAGCAAGAGATTGGATATTACGGATATTACAAAATTCAACAATTTCGAATAAGTAACCGTTAAGTTGTACAAGTTACTTTCTTTAATACCGGTGGGATATGTGCTTTACCGATAATGATGCTACTTTAAGCATAACCGGGCTTTTTGACCTCAAAAATGTCAAAATATAGCTGGGTAATTTTTTTTGTGACATTTTTTACTAGAATGCTACATTGTGAATGTTTGTTTGATAAAATATCGTCGCGGAGACTGTAACTTACTAATTCGTCTGATTTCACTATCAACTTATATTTTTAAAATTATTATTCATAAGTGTTTACGCAAAGAAACGGAACAACAGAATTGGCACTATGACTAACATGAAATCAAATAAACCAAATTACACTCACCATAGTCAAATAGCCCGCAAAGCAGAATCAGTCCAAACACGACCATTATCTGACGATCACTTCAAGACAAGTACTCAGTCTAACTGACTCAGATGGTCTAATGACCCAGGGTCCAGGAAAGCCTCGTTGTAGGAAGGATGCTACCGATGAACGTAATTGGTACCAGCATAGATTTGATTTAACTGGTTATAGCCTACTTAGCTAGTTAGAATTCGATGTTGACGAGGATTAAAAGCCAGGAGATTTTTAATTCATTTTTAATGTTTAACAGTGTAAAGATAACTATTTACAAGGCAAACAGTAGCGTGTTATCGCTATTTACATAGATATGACATAATTCACACTAAGGAACACTACAACGCTTATTCTGAAAGCCAGCTACAAATATCAGAGAATCTTTGTGTAGTGATGATGGGAATCTGGATGAATGGGATCAAAGTCTACCATATCTTTCTGTGTTACAAAATTATTAGCATTCATCATATCAGCCTACTGCTACCAAATAAATAATATATTTATAGTCAACTTACTAACAAATAATAAATAGGTACTCGATTTACAGATTTGTGCACACAAAAATTGCTCAAATTCATTGCAACTCTACCAACAGTATTTTTACTTTCCAATTTTTTTTAGAAAGAACGGATTAGTAGTAATAGTCCTATGATTTAATTCGATGATCGGACTAATCGTCCAATATTACAAATTACAACAAGCCGATAGCCCATCCGATGTTAAGTGGTAGCCCTAAGCCCGTCCACTGAGGACCAGGACGTGCCCTGTGAGGCATCCCGTAAAGATGTTAAGATGAGTATTGGTCTAGATCTTTTATTTTTAATACAGATTTGTGCATGACTTTGGTGTTCATTTTTGATCTAATCTCTGACTACTTTTCTCTAGTACACCCGTAGCAGTGCAACAGTAAGTAGCATGAGAGCGGTGGCTCCGATGGGAATGGAGGCAGAGTTGCAGCCATCTTCTATGCAAGAGCATACCTCTTGCCGACCGCCAAAACCGGAGCGCTGGTAGCAACGACCCTGAAACGGACAGAGTAGAGTCAAAGTTAATATGGCCTTTGCATCTAATCTAGATGATTTATACAGCGTCAGGAACCACTTTACTCATGCCTCTATGAACGGGATTCTGTAGTGCCTGTTACATTTAGATGTAGAAGACTTGTAGCACCTATACTATCCTCTCAGCCTAGTCGCCCAGGAAAGACCAGGTCAATACGTGCGGAGCTGACTAGCCGCGAGTTTTCTTATGATGTTTTCCTTCACCGTTATATATGCATTTATATACCAGAAAGATCACCAAAATGTTTAAAATGTCTTCAAAACAACGTAAATCAACAAAAGCATTAGTTTTATTCGTCTGACGATAGTAATTTTTAAAGTGTAGGTAAATGTAAATAAATCTATAAAAAACTGTACCTACTCTCGATTGCCAGGCGGAATGGCTGAACTATTTAGGAGGCTTAGGGGATACGATGCTCAACTATCGGGGACAGATTTGGAGAAAGGAAGTTACTAAATGTACTGTACCTTATAACTGCTCTCATCCCAGCCGCATCCTCTGATGACTCGGCTGTCAGGCGGCATGCCGTTCATTTCAAACTCCACCACCTGCTTTATCTTCCGGCACATGGTGTCTCTCTGGGTGCATGGTAGTCGCAACGAGTCGGGCAGCTTGTCAAGCAGACATCGCGAGTCGTTGTGGCTGTTGCATTGGTAACATGTGATTGCTAAGCCTGAAGGACAAACAACGTCAATCAGACAAGGTCATATAGTTGATCAAAGGTCAAGGTAGTCTTAGATAGATAGATAGATAAAAACTTTATTGCACACACAGAAGAAAGAAATTACAAGAAAGAGAGAAACATAAAAATAGAGAGTACTGCAAATAAAAACCTTTATCTTTACAATGGGCGGCCTTACCGCTAAAAGCGATCTCTTCCTCAACCTTTGCATGAACAGGAATGACGAAAAATATAGAACGGCGGTGTGCAAAATTTACTTAAATTGACTTAGAACTGAGTTGACCACGTCCTAGTGGGAGAGACGAGAGAGAGGCGTTTGTTACCAAGCTAATAGACAGTTCGCTAGTTATTATTGCAGCATAAAGAAAACATTGAAAATCCGTTCTTCTAATTGACTTGTAAAAGATGTAAGCAGGTCTAGTTTTCGAGAAATTTGTTATAGATGCCGGCGTAATTACAGGCACATGAGACATGTCTCAAAGTGATGGGCGCAGTGCAATGCATCACAGGACACGCCACTAGAAGTGTTCAGTGAGGCAATGCATTGCGGCAGTGGTTACCGCTTAACATCAGGTGGGCCATGGGCCTATTCCATGTTTTAGTGGTATAAAAAAAGGCTTAGGATTCTAATTCGATTTTGACTCTTACACAATGTGAAAACAAAAAAGACATTATATTCTCTGTTTGAGAGTTTATCAAACGGAGAATATAAAGTTTGGCGTCAGCACGGTTAGGGGTCGACCAGCTTGTTTGGTCTCAAGTATTACCTATCTTACATACATATTACATTTACAAATTCTAATTAGTGGCTAGAGAAGTAGAGATGTTTGCACTATGATAATAACACTATGTCACTGGTATGCGAACTCGCTTCGTAATGAGGTCGAAGCGTGCGTAGCTCTCGTAGCACTCGTACAGCTGCCATTTCGATTTTTATCTAGTCACTCTTATATTTTAACCCTCTGACGCAAAAACGACGGGTTATTATAAGTTTGACGTGTCTGTATGTGTGACTGTCTGATGCAACGTAGCTCCCGAACGGATGAACCGATTTTGATTTTGTTTTTTGTTTGAAAGGTGAATTAGACGGGAGTGTTCTTAGCTATGTTTAATGAAAATCGGTCCATGTTTCAGGGGTTTTTTAATTTTAAATTTAATTAATTGTTTGATTTGATAAGTACGTAGTAGTAAAATTACTCATAATCATACATATTTTTGGGTTATTCCCATCGATCCCACTAGTGGGCCGGGATCTTTTAATTTAGGTACCTACGTTCTAAAATAGCGACCTAGAACAGTAATTAGATCAAAGTCTTCATTTTCTTATCAATGACCGCTCTGTGTATTATTATTGTTAAAATTAAATCTAACCAAATCGTGTACAACTTTTGGGAACTTAAACTTTATTTTTAACCGACTTCAAAAAAGGAGGAGGTTCTCAATTCGGTTGTATGTTTTTTTTTTTTATTTTTATTTTTTTTTTTATTTTTTTTTTTAATGTTTGTTACCTCAGAACTCCGTCATTTATGAATCGATTTCAAAAATTCTTTTTTTATCTGAAAGGATATACTTCCAGATTGGTCCCATTTAATTTTCATCAAAATCGGTTCAGTAGTTTGGGTTATAAATAGAAATAACTGAAAAAAAATGCCAAGTTGTGGCGTAGCGCCTACCATTTTACTGCTAGCAACAATGCAATATGCCAAGTTGCGGCGTAGCGCCTACCATTTTACTGCTAGCAACGATGACTCTTTGTGCACACCTAAATTTTAACATTTTTCTAAATTTGCCAATGAACCCAGTTTGTACATTCAAACCGCATTTAATTGGAGAAAAGCAAAAACCCACCAGTTGTTCCTCTAAAGAATCAACACCAACCACGTGCACGAAATTGCGTATTTTGCTTTCCTGTGACTTTTAAGTGGTGTTTATAGTGACTAGAACATTCCCAATGACAGTTCATTATACTCACTATATGATGATGACAGTTCATCATCATCATCATCATCATCTGATGATGAAGCTGGTAGTCGAATTGAAGTCGGTTTTTCCAGTTTTTTAACTTATAAATTATCGTAATTATGTGTCACTAAGATATCTGGTCAATTTCAAAACCAAGATTTAGGTTTATTCATGTTTAAGATTTTTTTACTAACACACGTGGGATGTGCACTAGTAGGTAGGATCCTACGTAGATCTCGACAAGACAAACAATACAATACATGTTTACCTACATACCGCGGCACTGAGACAAATCTAATAAGGTATTACAGTGTTTTATAAGTAACCTACTGATTAAGAAATTAATAAGTCAAAATACTTGATAGACTTTTTATTGCGTTTGTAATCAAGCGGGTAATTCCACTGAAATTAAGCCCAATTCAGTCCAAAACTCCCATTATTATCACTACCGGTCTCTGCCCGGACACAATATACATTGACACACAAACAGGAAAGGATTCAGAACCCATACAATGGAATCAGCAATCTATGTCAGCCGCGCCCATAATCACAAAGAGCACAAACCTTGGTTTAGTAAACTGCACATCACCGCCAAAAAGCAAATTATCCAAAGAGCCATTTTGGTCTGGTTTCGTCCGGTTCGTCCCGCTGAGAGCCGTGCACACTGCTGCCGAGTCGACGACTGAACTAGCAAACTCGACAGAAGTACGCCTCCGCGTAACTAGGTACTGCCGTCCGTTTATTCAATTGCTATAATACCTGACAAATTGACTGTGATATAGGAAATATCCTATAGAGCGATGGTTTCGTAATGGCTGGATGGCGTTTACAGCTCTGCACTGGTTTGGATGGGATATCGTTCGGATCTGTTCACGCTGAGCTCACATTTCACCAGTCTCCGCAATTAGATGCTTCCTGAACAATTTACCTGGAGCGTTGAAGTCTGATATGAACGTCAAGGTTACAAAATTCAAGGTATTTCCCGTATGAGGCTATGACCGTTCGTTTAGCTGGTAAGTAGTCTTGCAGTGTCATACGTTCAGTATTCAGTATTTATTGTCATCGTTATTGATGACCTCGAGAGAAAAAAAAACAAAATGAACCATGCACTGAATGAAATCTATCGTCTCTTCCAGTACGGACACTTTCTTTTTCCACCTTATTATTGACTGGTGCTCTTGTTTTACTGTGTTATCAATTTGGCTCAATTTCAAATCTGGCGACCTTATGATAGCCTCGTGCTCGTTAAAAAGGAACCAGTGTGGGTTCCCCGTCGGTCTTTGAAACCCTGAAAAGTGTAAACGTAAGGAACTTAGCTGTATATTGGTTGTTAGTTCTTAGACTTCATGACAGGGAAGTAGTTTAGAAGACTATCATTATTTTACATGTTAGTATCTGCTACCTACTTATTTCTTGCTTCTCATCATTGTTTATTTATTTCGGCAAATAAATGCATCTTGTTGGAAAAGAAAATGCTAACATAACTAGTTGCAAATTTTCAGTCATAGAACATTTTTGAAACTTACGCTCGTCATTATATAAATGATAACTTGGCGATACCATCAACAAAGAAATGATCGCTTCCGGCACTGTCCCATCTCGTACAAATCACTGCCATCTTCTTTGGCAATACAATCGATTCTCCTCTAATCGATTTTTTACGTAACAAACATGTAAGAACCGTAAGTTCCATATTCGTGTTTTGATGATATTCAGCGAAATGAATGCCGTACGGTACCTATTACTACCTGGTTCCTTTCAAATAAACGGTAGCAGAGACAAATTGTTGAAGAAAAAATGGAAATGGGGACGCAAGATAAAATACCTACCTATTGCGTGGCGAACATACAGCGTTTGCATACTCTAAATTTATTAGACATGAAATTGTTGGGTGTACCTAGCTGTACCAAGCTGTGCGAGTTTACCCTCCACCTGAGGGGCGAGTACGAGTTTACAGTGTGCAATACGTCTGACGCCAACCACACCGGTGTGCGCTGCTTAGTATGGAAACACTGAGCGGAAGCTTGACGAGACCAAGCTTCTCAAAAAATCCGCTCAGTGTTTCCATACCAAGCAGCGCACACCGGTGTGGTTGGCGTCAGACGTATTGCACACTGTAAACTCGTACTCGCCCCTCTGTACAAAAGATTCCACCTAGCATTTCCTACCTACACCTCATGATTAGCGCACCAATTGGCGAACGCACAACTTCCCGCACGCAACACCACCGCCGCTATGTGGGACGCGAGACGTCTATCTTCATAACCGCCAGGATGCAGACCGGGACCGGGACCTTTGCACGGATGCAAGGAGCACACAATTTGAGGAATCGATATAGGTTACGCTTAGCAAGGATAAAGCAGTCATGATACAGAAACACAAGAAGATCCTTTGTGATAAAACGTTCAGTTCCTAACACATGTCATCATGTTTCTAATTAGTAGGCAGATTCGAAAATCAAAAATCTAAAAAGAGATTATTCAGCCTTGCACGCAAATAAAATAAAATTATTCAATAAAAACGCAAGGATCACTTTAGATTACGTAGAGCCATTTAATAAATAATTTTGGAATTCTGAAAGTCAAAAGACAAAGTCAAAATTTCTTTATTCAATAAAATCACAAGGATCATTTAGAATTTAGAACTGCCAAGGAATGGAACGCGTAGCCGTCTTCTGTCTTTCCTGAGAAATATAATCTGGGTCTTTTCAAGGCAAGAGTGAATAGGTGTCTTCTAGACTGTCCTGCTCCATCGTCGGCCTCATCTTCACTTACCATCAGGTGAGATTGTGGCCAAAGGACATACCTACTATATAATATATAAAAAAATATCATCTTATATAACTAGGTGATTCTAGGTGCCAGTGAAAATGTTATCTACTTACTTTAGATGATGACGGCGGACTGATGGCTACGAAGGAACGTCTATAAATCTTTTTGGAAATTTATATAGGAAGGCTATGTTTTCAGGGATATGATGATGGTGACAGACGTGTTAGTATATCCAGAGTGTATACCTACACAGGATACGAACAATGTTAATTCTCAGACACAGGCGCGATGCGAGGGTGGATGTACCTACCTATACATACCTACATTCAGTTGTGATGTATGCGGAGATGATACCACGTTTCAACAAGACACACAACTCTACCTTAGTAACTCGTATAACGCTTTTTTACATTACGAGCACTCACATAAAGTTCGCGAATAGTCAAACATAAAAAACTAAAAATACACCATTCCATCAACCTAACCATTAAAATGAACTGCGAATTCGTTCTAGCCTTGACTTCGAACACGTAAACAGAAAACGTAAATCTTCACTGACTTCAAATCTTTAGATACAGCGTTTAGTTATAGCTATAACGCCTGGAAGGTTGCCTGGAAGAGATCGCTCATAGCGATAAGGCCGCCCATTATTGTACTTCGCTTTAATATAGAACTATGTCTAGTATTTAATTTCCGGTGCAGTACAATAAAGAGTTTTCAATATATCTATCTATCTAACGCATGATCGTATACAAATGTAGGTAAGTATAGTAACTCACAATTAAGTATCCTAATACAAATTGAAATAAAAATAGATAACGCGAAAACTATAATACATGAGTACCTTTAACTTTTCCTTGTAGGAGGTTTATCATACCTCCATCCATGCATACATTGACCTACAAAAATTACTATATCTCTTGTAAATCAAAATAACTAATAGAATTTATTTAATTTTTGAATGCATAATCGATGCATTGAAATGTGTTTATTTTGCGTGAAGTATGGTAATAAAATGACTCACACGTAGGGTTACCATCCGTCCGGATAAGTCCGGACATGTCCGGACTTTTAGACTCTTGTCCGGCCTTTGTCCGGCCTTTTAATTTGTCCGGATTTTTTTATTTAAATTAGATGGAATATGATTAATATAACTACTTACATAATAAGTAATTTAATATCAAATCAGTCTTTAATTAATTCTTAATTCTTTATTGCACACAACACAGGACAAAAGACAGAAATAGATAATCAAAGTCTTCTTTAATAATAAACTTACAGTAATTCTTTTATTGCGTTTGCAAACAATCAATCCTCCCTCGCAATGTCGCAATGCGTTATGTAGCGTCTGCTACCATGCCTACCATACCACTGTAACTAAGATAATGTTTCCATTTTGTAAGTAAAAGTCCGGACTTTTATCGAAATGTCCGGCTTTTTGCCAGGACTTTTCAAATTCCTAAATGGTAACCCTACTCACACGCACCTATTTTTGTTTGCTACGAAGTCGTAGCACTTATCGTAGCAACTCGCAAAACCAATGTTGTAAAAGTAAACTTGAAAATCGATCAAAAACGCAAGGTTTTATAATCCCGCGATCTCCATCGGGTTGTGGGTTTTCCTACGCTGTGCTGTAACGACCATGGTGACGTTTGATTATGCCTCAGCGTATCAAATTAGATCTAGGTAGTGGAATAACATGTTTAGACTAAAATTAACTAGTAAATTCTGTCCTTCCTCAGCTTTGTTTGTCTGTATCCGTCGTAGTACGAGTACTCTAGGTCCGATTCCATTGTGATCCACGGATTTTATTAATATATCCTGCAGATCCCTACCTGCGAACCGAACTGCACCGGTTCAACCCTTTGTCACCTCACAATGGACGTCCGAGATACGGGTTATAAGCTTTGATGCACGAACATGCTTCCAGTCTCTCACTGCTCTGTCTAAGTGTCAACAGCTTCCTTTGAGAAAATACGAAAAAAACAAATTTGACTTACCATAAACGACAAACAACTTGTAGATAGTCCTGATCTTTGTCCCTCTAAAACATCTGCGCAGAACCCATTTTTGGGTCAAATTGGACGTTTTTTCGCATCTGTACATGCGCAATCGTTTGTTGCACCTAACTTCAGAGGGGTAAAGATCCCAGTAAAGGTTCTGGTGAAGCGAGTGAAAAAATCTATGAAAGAGCCTGAAAGTTCTGAATTTCGCTTGACGAGTTGCGTTCAAGAAATAATAGGCGCTTTGCAATGTCATTCAACATAAACCATGTGGTTTTAAGTGTGTTACTACCGATAATGTTCTCAAACACATGTAAGTAGCTTTATCAGCTTAATTAAGTAGCTTATTTAGTTCTAACAGATAGAAAGTTTTTTAACGGCTGACCGAAAAATGGAAAGGGTGTTACAAAATTGACGACGATCTGTTTGTCTGTGACCTCAAAGCACTGAAAGTAGGGCTCCGATTGGAATGCTCTATCTCTTGTAAGAAAGATTTATCTGAGATGGTTCTTAGCCGTGTTTGGTAAAAATTGGTAAAGCCGTTCGTTTCCAAGTTATGAGGATATTAATCAGGTCTAAAAACCAGTTTTTTTATCCTATTACTGTTTTGAGGAATCTCAGGCATAATTGCAGTTTGGAACATTTAGTTCCTCTTAAAGTGTTGAGATTTAATGAACTGGAGTCCATACTCCAAGGTCTGATGATGACTAGCAATGATGAAGAGGATCTAAAGAGGTTTTCATTGTCGGGGGATTTAATTTTTTTGTAAAATTAACTTTTTTGCCATTGCGTAATTTAGGTTCATGACAATTCACCAGATCTAAAAAAAAATCATCTGAAGCTATGCCACCGTTCATCAGAATAATATGGAATGGTTTTGTACCTACTAGCTATTGGTATTGGGAGGGTCGTAGCTGTGTAAACATAATACCAACGATGCTGTTCCCCGCAGGTGAATCAATAAAGTGCTTCGACTGCAGCAGCGTCAACAACTCCGCGTGTCTGGACGTGAACTTACAACAGATGCATGCCGTCATCCCGGTCGTCGAGTGTGCCAAGAACCTGCCGGAGATGATCAGCAAGCAGTTCTTCTGTCGGAAGATGATTCAGACCAGTGAGTTCCACATTACCCACACATGTTTCAGGAAATCTACAGGAGAGGTGGACTCCGTAATTTCTTGCCCGTGCTTGTAGGCTCTGGTCGCGTGGAACTGGCACCTAGAATCACCTAGTTATATAAGACGATTCTAATTGATCCTTGTGATTTTATTGAATAAAGAAATTAGTACTGATACCCATGTAGCAAAATTATAACTGGTTCATAAACTGAAGTTGCATCCATTGTCAATGACGTTGAATACAGATAATTATCACATCGCGTGGAGCTTGGAAAGGAAACCGGCCCATGGTCACTTTATCACAGTACCTAGTAAGCCTTTAGCCTTGTATTTTATCCTGACACATGGTTGTTAATTATTTTTTATAGTCTAGTAATATGACAGATGCAGATGCAGCAAGTTTGTGCACGTGCGTGTGAATTAATTCTCATCTTACTTATGTATGAAGAGATGAAACAATTCCACCGGATATTCAGCTGTTACCTCTACCTATATCAATGCCTCTCACAGAAACTGTGTGACAGGGAGGATCTGAATAGCACTTTTACAGACTTTCAGAAAAACCTATGACAGACTGAATTTTATTTTTACTCAATACTCAATACATTTATTGCTTTCACATGGTAATATAGTTGTTACATTGTAGGTAGGTATCACACATGAACCCTGTTCAGGGGTATTGCAACAGGAAAGTAGGCAGACCGAGGTTTTATTCACGTCCATTTTTCAATTCAGTCAATTTCTTGTGTTAATTCAGTACCTATTATTATATTCGCACATTTTGTCATTCATATAATTCATAATAACATTTTTTTAAGAGGAAAGATTTTAGTAATTTTATAAATAGGGTATCAGATTGGGCTTCTTTCATTTGTTCTGGTAGTTTATTATATACCTGTATGGTCATTTTGAAACAGGCAAACGATATTAGGTACCTAGAAAATGTTTGTAGAAGTTACACGTATGATGCTACACATTATAAACATGCCAGTCGCCATGGGTAAATATAACAAGAGCATATAACAGGCATTGTCGCTTAGAACCAATTGAAAAGCTAGCTATTCTATTGTGAGTTTAATGAATTAATGGCATGCGTTTGATTAACAGTGCGTGTACAGCCTTATTCTGAATAAATTGTTCTCTTTTAGATGGTTTAGGCCGGGTTCGACCAACTCTGAATAACGCTATTCGTAAGATACTATCCATCACTACGTTTAAATTCGTCAAAAACTTAGACGGAAATATTTGAATACCCTTTGTATCTTTTCCAGTTCTGAACCCAGATAAAGCTCCTGAAGTGCGAGTCCATCGCAGCTGCGGTTGGGTTAAGCACAAGAGGGAGTGCTACAAGGCAGACAATGCAGACCATCTAGAGACCGTCTGTCAATGTTTTGGCGACATGTGCAATGCGGCAACGTCGCTTGAATACGTCAAAATGACAGTGCTAGGAGTTGTTGCCTCTCTTCTCGCTGCTGTTAGACATTGGAGAATGTAGACTCTACAGTCTACACTCTACATAAAGACTATAATAATAATGGACTGATATAAATAATCAATTTTAAGTGCTGTTAACATATCTGTAAATTCAAAGATTGCCACAGATGAGAAATAAAATGGCGTCACTATTTCCTTTTTGGTTTAACTGATGAGACAAGTTGTGTAGTTTTAAAACAAGTGAATGAGGATTACAAGATAAAATTCTTTTTTTTTTTGCCTGTTTTACCTACGTGTAATTTCGATGGTGAACCTCAAACAAGTTACATTTACAGCTAACAACTAAAGTTTTAAATAAACCTATCTCTGTTTATTTTTCGTAACCATAGGATATTTTTATGACACGACACGATGAAACTAAAGTTAAAAGAGTCTTTAATTTGTAAAAAAATTCGAAACGCATTTAATGCCCGTTTGAAATGGCGACAAAATGTCACCAATTGTACTGAATACGGATACTGGTAGGTACTGTAAATCTCATTTATATTGTAAACTGTAAACAGTATGTCCACACCATCCTCTCATTTAGCTCGTGTTTTATACAATTTAGATAAATAAATAATGTTTACGGAAAATGCAGTGTACGTTGTGATGCTCTCACTGTGCTTTCAATCTGGTATGTTGCTAGAGATAAGAGAGGTCGATTTGATAACGCGATAATAGTCAAGTGGTCTTTAGATAAGTTGAATTTTGGTGTCTGATTCTACATTTTCTCAACAATTCTCCTGATTTTGGATATAATTATCCATAAAACATTTGATTAAGAGAAATAAGCATTTTTCTGTTGTCATATAGCAGCACGAACGTAATTAGAACCTTCCCAAGCTAAATATTATGACGACGGTAGTCAGTGACCACCGAAACCCATAATTGAACTGGTGATTAAGTGGCATAGTTAACCGGAAGTGACGGTATAACACCATCACATCAGTCTCCTCAAAGCGCAATTTATATTTTTCAGATATAAAATGTTCGCTTCCAGCTCGTTTTGATCTTTCATCCAGGTTCGGACTCCTGTCGATGTATTCAAGGAAATCTATCGGTATCACTATGTTCTTTGAGACCTTGCACTGCGATGCTGCAGCTGAAATCAGCGGTAGATGGTACAAAAAGCTGTTTATTCGTACGCTCAACCGAAGTCCGCGACCCACGTCAGCGTAGAAGGAGCTTAAGGGGCCGTATATCGATTTTGGCCTATTTAGGTCATTTTTCGAACTCGATTTTTATTATAGTTAACGATTTACGATTACAAATATAAATGGAAATTAAAGTTTGGTTCAATAAAACTCGAATGCTTTGAGAACATTTTAAATTAGGCAATACACAACTGAGAAATAAATTAATTTGTAACGCATGTTTTCGTAAAATTATCAAAAATGTGAACTTTTCGTCTTGATTTTATCATATAAAAAACTAGTTTATAGAAAATTTAAAAATGCAATTGAAATATTCAAATTTCAATACGGCCTCTTAAGCCTTATGCGTGCTTATTTTAGTCGCGCGCATCGTAACATTTGTATAGTAATTGGTAACTCACTTAGGTAGAGCACAACTTCGAATGTCTTTTTCATAACTCTAGCATGCTCGATCCGCTGCTACGATTGCAACAGCCGCAACAACTCCATGTGCCTGGACCCGTCGCTCTACGATCAGGATACCCTTACCAAATTCCTGCCAGCCACCAGCTGCGGGCAGGGCGTCGTGTCTGCCAATACTCAGAACTTTTTCTGCAGGAAGATTGTTCAGACCAGTAAGTTGGTAGTACGAGTAAGTAAAATTATAATATCCTAAGTTAGTAGGTATTATTTCGACAGCTCAGTCGGTAATGGATCTGCCTTCCGTGCTGTGGGTCGTGGGTTCGATCCCTACCAAGAACAAACATTTGTGTGTGGCAAAACATAGATGTTTGTTCTATGTCTGGGTGTTACTATGTATTATAAGTATATTTATAAGTATTGCTGTCAAGTTATATTTTACTGCCCAGCGTAATTTCTTCAGGTCACGTGGTAAAACGTGGTAAACTGCAAAGTTTTAAATCATGGTCAGTTCATACTAACTCATAGTTATTCTGTGACTAAATAGTGACATCATGACGTCATTTGATGTGTTTTCGCGCATATTTTGCTGTCAAGTGTTTAAACCTGAAGAAACCTGAAGAAATTACACTGGGCAGTGAAATATAACTTGACAGCAAAAGATTGGCATACGGAGGCAGGTGGTTATTAGTCTAGTCTATACATGACGTATTAATTGACATGTAGTGCAAATACGTTTTGCTGAATACCTCACGAAGTTAGGTTAGGTATTACAGTTACCTACGGATGGCTATATTCGGAAATATCCTTTCCGGTATCTACATATCTATCCTCGGACAAACACATTATCTTGTCTCACTCGAGCCGTGTCCTAAACGAGCTCACAATGACGTACCTCGGCTCCGGAGCAAGTGGCCACTTCCTCCCTCATTGAGGGCAATGCCCGTCGTCCTGTCTAAGAATGCAGACCGCAGATAGAGGCCCAACAGTTTTAGGCAGAAAATACCTAAAGAAAATAAGTAAGGTACCAAAGTAGTTTATAGGTCACACCAAGGTCACACAGTGAATAAAGTTTTTGTCCGCCCAAGGGATCTCGATTTATCATATTTTTCAGACTCTACAATGCCAAAGACGGAATAGTTTTTGCTAATAAAAATCTGCGCTTGATTCCTTCGAAGGGACGAGAGATGCAATTTAGTGTCGATGCGCCACATAATGTACCCATGACATAAAAGAATTAAAAAAAACCCCGAATCTTGGACCGATTTACATCAAACATAGCTAAGAACACTCACGACTAATTCAACTTTCAAAAAAAAAACTAAATCAAAATCGGTTCATCCGTTCGGGAGCTACGTTGCCTCTCACACACACACACGTCAAAGTTATAACACCCCGTCGTTTTTGCGTCAGTGGTTAAAACCACAATTTTCTCTATTCTACAGTTCTCCACAAAGGCTACGAACCGGATATCAGGGTGACGCGCGGCTGTGGCTGGATCCGCCACAAGAACAATAAGGAGTGCTACAAGGCCGACAACGAGGACCACCTCGAGACAGTCTGCCAATGCTTCACGGAAGGCTGCAATGGCGCCGTCGCGACCACACTCAGTCTGATGGCGATCGCGACAGCTCTGCTCGTGATGGTGTGATTTCAATGGATCAATAAAGCTATTCACTGTGTTTTGACGTAGTTTTTTGATTACTTTAGAAAGTAGTTAGTCATAGAACAGTAGATGAATCCCGGATTATAGCAGGATTCTGATTACAGTTTCAACCTTTAGTCTGATGCGCGGTGGCGATTACAACGTCTGTTGGTCTGACAAGCTGATTTTGATGAATCAATAAAAAGCTTAAGATTTGTGGTCTGAAAGATTTTTTATTTCTGTTAATGGACAGATGACCAAAATTTAGTAAATTCGGATAGGGTGGGCAATTACGATTTTTTCCACAAAATTTATACTAGCCCCTCAGAGGGGCGAGTACGAGTTTACAGTGTGCAATACGTCTGACGTCCAGCACACCGGTGTGCGCTGATTGGTATGGAAACACTGAGCGGATTTTTTGAGAAGCTTGGTCTCGTCATAGACAAATAAAAAAATAGACCAGCAGACGTTTAGAAAATATCGTAACCCGAAAATGGATTACCTTCAAAGGCGTGAGATGTCGCTGGGTGTATCGAATCGGTAATAAATCAAAACGGTGTTTATTTTCTTGAACCTCTGGCGCGCTGACACTATAAGCAGTACGGAAATAAACGTCAGATGGCGCTATTTCTAAATTTTGCAAAGCGTATACCAAAATTCGGTTACAACGCGCGCGACGTTGACAACTTGTGCTATGCAATGTCGAACGAGCGAGATAGAGCGAGTCGCTCGCGTTGCAGTCTAGATGCAGAGCGGCAACAGCGCTCTGGTCGTATCAAGCTAGTAAAATAATAGATGTTTCGATTTTAAACCTGACGCCTTACCGCCAAGTGCGTTTGTAACAAAAAAATACAATGATATTATATGAAATCTTAAATGTTTTTAGCTTGATAAAATAAAACATAAAAGGTAGGTAGACTTTTAATTATATATTATAAAATATCACACCCAAAAGGTACTTGTTTAGTTATGTACTGAAACATTACCATACATTACGAACCATTTAGGTACGAACAAATAAGTTTTCTGCGGGTGGTGCCTAGGTCTTTTGTTCCTAGGCTATCCTGTTCTAGTTTTACTACCTACCTACTTATAAATAATGGAATAGGTATGTCTGAAGAAGGTAGGTAGGTACCTATAGGTATATTTATCAATATAAATATTCTAAAGTAGGTATATGATTGATTCTAAAAATTTCAAGGACGTAGTTGCGTTGCGACTTATCATTAAACTTGGTGGTAAAACGGCTTGTCTACTCTCTAGCAGTGCCTTGATCACGAATAAATTTGACAATCGGGAACGTATCGTAACGCTAGCGTATCCGAGATACACTGCGCGGTGACGCTACAACGTTCGGCAGTCGGGCTGATGTTGACGCGCAATATCACTCGAATACGTTAGGTTTACGTAACGCGGCGACTGTCAGATTTGTTCGTGATTACCCCTCAGTACCTATTGCCGAGTAGGTATAGCACATTTCTGCTCGAAAGTAGTCATCGAAAGTCCAGGTCGTCATGCCAGCGCTTCCTCGGGCGGCCGCGACGTCTTCTACCTCCTGGGGGTATCCAGCCTGTGACTCCTTGAGCCCACCTTTCCGCTACTTTACGACCTACATCGGCGATTCCAGTTTTGGAGCGAAGTATTCTGTTCCGAATTCGATCTATTCTTTTCACACCTAAAATACTTCGCTCCATCACTCTTTGGCAAAGTAGTCAGCGACCACGTCTGAGCACCGTAGGAGTGATAAAAAATATATATAAGAAGGTTCAGACTATCGAAACAAACCACACAAATACTTTTGCATCAAATCTATAATCAGTTAAAATTCGATACCAACAAGTAAAAAAATTGAACAGAATTATAGTCCATAACGGGAAGCACTATTTTCATCACAACCACAACACAACCAATCAACTACAAAACAAGAAAATGAAATAATTGTACATGTAAATAAAATCGTCAAAGATAATACAACACAACACGCAGGCCAATGACACTTTGTATCAAAAAATGACAGTACAGGTACTGTCATTTTTTGATACAAAGTGTCCGTTCCGTTTCGTTCCGTTCCGTTTTTGCTTACTTGATGCGTGGAAAAGATGAATTTTCTTAGAAAAGAAATGCGTCAATCGTTTTGTACGTTTAACGAAACGTAAGGGAACTGTTTTCTGTGGTTATACCGACCATAGAGTACTGATATATACACACACTAATCGAGTTTAGTTAAATTATCGTCAAAACAGCTTGGTGCAAGATGCCACTAAACGTAATTTTGCTAAACACTTTTAACGATTTAAACGTGTTTAGTTAAACGTGTTTAGGCTGAACTTAAACGACATTTCGTGCAAGCCGCCCTAGGTGTTTTATTTAGAAGGTTCATTTGTTCGTAGTCCAAATATTATGCACAGACTAAAGTGCTGTGCTAAAGCCACCCTAGAATTTGGGGAACGAGTGAGCGGTATGGACTAACAATTCAAATTATAATTTTGACACTATAGTAAACAGACACTGACAGAATTGTGACCTGTCGCAAAAGCCGTAAATCAAGAAGGTGAAAACTTATTTTATATAGACGCCACCTATTAGTAAAGTTATGTCATTAATTTGTATACTATCTTTCAATTTGATGACCACCTAGGTGATCACGCCTAGGTGGCGTGGCGAAAAATATGTTAGATAATCAGTATGAAATAAAATCGTGATAACTAAATAAATGAACACCATTACAGATTCTAAAATAAGGACATAATTTTTGATGAATTTCGAAAATAAATTAATGGCGTTTCTTTGGTTCTAACGGCTACTTGAAGCTTAAGTCGTCGTCGACTGTAGCGTCATCCCCAAATACGCATGGGAACTAGCCGGTTTTGCGAGTCACGCTCTAATATATAGGGTGTAGCAATCTTCGTGTATTCATTAATCGATGGTCTCGTCAAGCTTCCGCTCAGTGTTTTCATACCTATCAGCGCACACCGGTGTGCTGGACGTCAGACGTATTGCACACTGTAAACTCGTACTCGCCCCTCAGGTGACGAGAAAAGCCAGTTACCCGAGAACGGGCTAAGCATCATGAGGATTCCCGCGCATAGTCAGCTCCGCACGACACGACTTTGATAAACATCCAATACAAGCAGAAGGGTTAAATGTCTTTCCTGTGGATTAGGCCGATTAGAATGAGAGAATGGTTAGAATGATGAGACATCATTTAGCAAAACTTTTTCATTTACGAGAGAATAATATAAAGTTTTTTTTAAGCGCCATCTAGCGGCACATTCATGAGTTAGGTACTCGTCGAATCTCAAGCACTGACGCGATGACGAGGACTGGACGTAAATTTGTTACTTAGTTTACAATGTTGCCGCTTGATGGCGCTAGCGTCGCTATTTAAGTGACAGTTGGATAATAATAGTGGATTTTATTGTTATTTATTTATTAAAAAGTGCTTATTTACCTTACATACAATCTTTACAATGATTCCGAGCAACATTCGTGAGCTTAAACCTTTGAGACGCCAGAATAGGGAAATAAAAGTAAGTTTATGCTGTTTAATAAGTTCGGAAATAAAATAATTACCCGATCATGAATCATATTTGGGTGTAATTGATGATCAATGATCCATGGAGGCCAGTTGCCAATAGACTAATAGATGATTCAAAAATTTGAGCTATAGCGTATAGTCAGGTTGGCCGAGTGGTCTAAGGCGCCAGATTTAAGCTCTGGTTCCCGAGAGGGAGCGTGGGTTCGAACCCCACACCTGACAAAGTCAAGTGACGTTTTTGTTTTTTTTATTAAACATGTAAAGCAAAGAGCTATTATCTCAGGGTACATATATTATTATATTTTTATCTGTATCTGGCTCAACGTATCAGCATTGCTATTCAGCGCGGCAATGCAGCCAGTGACTCGGGCACGATTTCGATTGGTACTGATTTGGAATTAGGATCTGCTGAGCTATCTATAAATCGTTTGCAATTTGTAGATAGCTCAACTGTTTTATATTTTGTAAATACTGTATTTATCATTTTTGATTTCCATGCTAAGTGTTTGGTTTGGACGTGTCTCTAACAACCCCCTATAATTATCCGACCTTAAATTATCTGTACTAGGTACTTATCAAGATATCAAGTCGTCTATAGATAATATGAATATTGTCTACGGTATGGGACCTATCCAGCAGGGTGTCAGCTAAAATTTGCGATCAGCAATTATTGCACAATTATCGCGCAACTATCGTGTGATCGATTGTTAGACGTAAAAGGGCCATGGATCTCTTGCAATTTTTTTCTCGAACTTTCGATTCTAATCAGACAGACAAAATAAACAACATTGCTTGTACAAACTGCGCAATTACTGCAGAACTAACTACGTGTTATTCTGTGTCGGTACATGTCAACAAACAACTCTGGAAAAGTACTAACACAGCTGGCCTTATCACTAAATACCACTTTGTTTCTAGAAGATCGATAACCTTTATTTCTATAGCTTTAGTATTTAAAATCGCGTGGCAGCAGACCTTGTTTGTAGCACGTGAGTACGCAATGGCACGCACACATGTATGTTTTTGTCACGTGATGTGTAATTGGTACTTCAGTTTCAGTTCATAAACTCGGTAATTAACTTACACAAAAACACAGATTAAAAAATTAAAAATAAATCCATTATGTTATTTTATGAAAGCTACAAACACTCACGCGCACATTATTATTTACAAACACATTGAAGACTTTTCCGGAGATATTTTTTGCAAGAACTCAATACTTGCTTAGGGCTCGATTTTCATAATATTATATGTAATTATGTATGTAACTTGTTAAAACGCAGGCTTTCTCATAACAAGATACTTAACTGTTATTAAAAACTTCGGAATAGTTTTGGCAAAAATATCAACATACCTCCGGCCACATAATAATATACTACCTACTTACATATACATACTATACTAGCAGTTACCCGCGACTTCGTACGCGTCTACAGTTTCCGTGTACATTATATTACCTGTGCGTGTACCGAGCGGATACTTCTTTGAGAAACCTGACATTACACCTCATTACACCGAACTCGTACCTACTGGAATGTCAAACGCTAGTCGTTAGACCAAAGAGGTAGTACTACGTCCTGTCAAACTGACGTGAGATGACATGACAATGAAATCCTCTTGCCAATTGGCGCTGCTAATCCTTTTCGTTCATTTTATCCTGTAGATCCTGTTAATTATTCGGGATAAAAAGTAGCCTACATGTCAATCCAGGTTACGAACTATATATATGCCAAGTTTCATCCAAGTTGGTTCAGTGATTTTGACGTGATTGAAACACAAACATCCAAACATCTAAACATTCGCATTTATAATATTAGTAGGATACATACTAATTCAATGCATACCTCCGATCAAATTTCTTCTAAAGGCAAACAGATAAACAGACCTTTTCTCATGGTGGAATTTTATAAGGTAAGCAATCAATAAATAACTGCATTAATAGACATAGACAATCGTTTATTTGTTGTTGTAGAAAACACAAAATTGTAATGTGTGCTACTGCAATTTGTTGACCAATTTGTTGCAGTATCACGCAGTTGTTGCAGTATTTGTTGCAGTATGCTAAAATTATAGCTGTCTTTGTCGTTTCAGTTTATGAGAAAGGGCACATTTTTAGTGCTGTCAAATTAGGTTAGTTTAGAAAAATGCAACAACAGAATCGACAGCACTGTCTTTTACATTATTATTAAGTCTATTGTTTGCAAGTTCAAAACTGTATCAAATCTGAAGAATTTTAAAATAAAGAGTTCAGAAAATCTTTGGAGCCAATGCAGAGATTTTACGACTGAAGCCTTCTAGTTCAAACCTCGGTTCAAACGAAGTACCTTGTCATATAAACACGCGTGATGACACACACCCATAGGCAGGTATGAATATAAAATATATTATATTTATAAAATTTATATAATATATTTATAATATAATTTAAATATATTTATAAAATTATTATAAAATATATAGCTATAAAATACCTAGTGACCATTTTTAAATCGTCGTGCCCTAACTGGGCTCATGTTGGTAGCATAAATATATTTAAGACCCTTTTGTACAACATGAACGCAATAAAGTATTGAGTATTGGGTATAGTAATGTGACGAAGGCGGGTATGTATCACACATTACCACAGAATATTTATAGTACTTCATAACATTACTAAGAAATCAGCTGTGAAGTGCGTGAAATCTACTGTTGCTTACGAAATGTAACTTCGTGGCCAAAATGTATGGAACACCAAATTTTCTTTTCGGACTAACAAATTCGATAGGAAAAGTTGTTAGGGTTGTTATTGATGGGTACTTTAACCCCTAAGTTTTAGGGAGTGGTCTTTACCTTTACCCCCTTTAAAAGTTGTGGCGAGCCCCTTTCTAGTTCTCCTAATGTAATTAGAAGAATAAGAGTGGGGTTGGTAGGTGGTGCGATTAGCTGTGCTAACGTTACGTAGAATGATACTTTTTTAGCTAATTCAATTTACATTTGCTGTTGTACGAAGATCTAGAACAGACAAAAGAATAGGTGGAGATGCTGATAGATAGGAGTCAAAAAAACTTAGAATCGTAAAGACGAGGGTACTATCTGGATACTAATGTATGGGATTTCAAAATTGAGTCTTGTCATCATCATAACAATAGATACGAACTGGCCATAACCCCAGACAAAAACACAACAATAAATAAAGATCTGTGGACAAAAAGATGATAATAAGTTCAACTCAACGAAGATCTACCAAATAATATTATTACCATTACTGTAACGGGAAGGGTTACAAGTAACGAATAGGTTTGTCAACTAACACCCACATAGACCACAGAATATAGGAAATGTCCATCCAGCAGGGGACCTTATGAGATGGTCATGAAGAGAGGTCGCGACCTTCAGCAATGAGGAATCTACAAAGAGAGAGAGAGACGGAAATCTTTGATACGAGGAACTTGTATGATGATTAGGTCTACATGTCGAGTCAGAGTCGATTCTTTATCAATTTGTGAACCTGGTTAAAATTGAACCATACGGTCTGTTACCTCAAAATACATCAGGAAATACACTCAAATACTTACTTAATCTGGGTGAAATACCACATGGTAACTCCCATGAGACATAAAACGTGCGAGTGTGAGTTTGTTTTGACGCGCACACCCACACCAAACAATCTCACGTTGCAAATAACTGTATCACTGTTACACACACACGCGCATTTTCAACGATCGAATGACGCAGGGAGGCGAGGCGGCGGGGAGGGGAACAGACGCAATGGATGGTTTATATAGGGCGCGCGGACGCAAACCAAACCAGTTTCGTTCCAGAAGTAAACAAAAAGGGACCTCCCTAAAGGAAACGCAAGCAACGCTCGGCTTATAGCCATTATGGGTACGTGTACCCTTCATTTATTTTGTTTTTTAGTAATCAAGGAGTCTGCTCTCTAAGGCGCTCTTGCATCTGCGTAGTTTCATCGTTTACTCATCACCGCTATATATTATCTTTTTACAAAGATTCAAATAATCGATATTCTCGTTTCCGCCATTCATTTGTATAAAGCCCATCACTCAAAATTCGAACGCCTTTTATTTTGAATGCACATGGTGTTTTTTAACCCCGAGATATATCTTGCTTGAGATATAATCAGAAAATGTATTATCCTTGAATACCGTGCGATAAATGTACCGACATGTAATATTTTGTACGTGTTTGACCTGCGTCATGAGTTAGACATCGCGTGACCTAGCTAGGCACTGTTAGTAATTTCTTAGTAATCGCTCAATGTGAAAAAATATGGACAAAGTGAAAAAATAATGGGTCGATTTCCTGTTAATCAAAAAACATGGGTTATGATCAGAGATGGGCAAAATACCGGGTTTTTTCAAAATACCCGGTGTTTTGGGTTAATACCCGGTAAAAACCTTGAAACGGGTATTTTCAAGGGTTTTTTCAATTTTCAAGAGATATTTGTCATTGTTGACCTTCAATTGTTTAAAATGTAAATAGTATTGGCTATTTACACATATTTCAATTATATTAATTTGAAAATACAGTTATTTTCTAGTAAAAAAGTGAAAAATAAAAATCTAATACGTTTTTTCTATAGGAGTCTGACTTTTGGAGTTTGAGGAGTCAGGCAGGTTCACATGAATGTTTTTTAACCGACTTCAAAAACGGAGGAGGTTCTCAATTCTGTTGAATTTTTTTTTAAATGTTTGTTACCTCAGAACTCCGTCATTTAGGAACCGATTTCATAAATTATTTTTTTATCTAAAAGGATATAGGTACTTCCAGATTGGTCCCATTTAATTTTCATTAAACTCGGTTTAGTACCTAGTTAATTTTTTTTTTTTTTGCCGTGCTGCTCGTGCCGTCGTAATTATTTGAATTTTGGTGGGAGGACATTTGTTTTTTCTTTCTTTTGTTTTATTTGTTGCACCGGTCGCACCTTGGTGGAATTGAATATTTGAGATGTTGTTGATGTAAAGTTATTTTTAACCGACTTCAAAAAAGGAGGAGGTTCTCAATTCGGTTGTATGTTTTTTTTTTTTAATGTTTGTTCCCTCAGAACTCCGTCATTTATGAACCGATTTCAAAAACTCTTTTTTTATCTGAAAGGATATACTTCCAGATTGGTCCCATTTAATTTTCATCAAAATCGGTTCAGTAGTTTGGGTTATAAATAGAAATAACTTAAAAATATGCCAAGATGCGACGTAGCGCCTACCATTTTACTGCTAGCAACGATGCAATATGCCAAGTTGCGGCGTAGCGCCTACCATTTTACTGCTAGCAACGATGCAATATGCCAAGTTGCGGCGTAGCGCCTACCATTTTACTGCTAGCAACGATGACCCTTTGACACCTAAATTATAACATTTTTCTAAATTTATCAAAAAACCCAGTTTGTACATTCAAACCGCATTTAATTGGAGAAAAGCAAAAACCAACCAGTTTTTTTTTTTTTTCTCCTCTAATAAAGAATCAACACCAACCACGTGCACGAAATTGCTTATTTTGATTTCCTGTGACTTTTATGTGGTGTTTATAGTGACTAGAACATTCCCAATGAACTGTCATCATCATCATCATCATCATCTAATGATGAAGCTGGTAGTCAAGTATTTGTTCTCCCACTTGCGCTGGTATATTGCAAAAATTTTTTCGGTGGATCTATTTCTGGGGTGGGGTAAACATGGGAAAAATACGAAACCCCCCCTAACCCCTCCCTTCTTTGACTTTTAGCTCGTAACTTTGAAACGGTAAGACTTAGGAGGGTTGGTTTTCGAAACAATTTTTTTCGGTGGATCTATCTCGGGGGTGGGGGTGACCATGGGAAAAATACGAACCCCCCCCTATCCCCCCCTTTCTTTGAGTTTTAGCTTGTAACTTCTAAACGGTAAGACTTAGAGGGTTGGTTCTTGACACGATTTTTTTTCTGTGGATCAACTTCGAGAGGGACGGTGACCATGGGAAAAATACAAAACCCCCCTTATCCCCCCTCTTTCTTTGAGTATTAGCTTGTAACTTCTAAACGGTAAGACTTAGAGGGTTAGTTCTTGACACGATTTTTTTCTGTGGATCAACTTCGAGAGGGACGGTGACCATGGGAAAAATACAAAACCCCCTTATCCTCCCCCTTTCTTTGAGTTTTAGCTTGTAAAATCTAAACGGTAAGACTTAGAGGGTTAGTCCTTGACACGATTTTTTTTCGGTGGATCAACTTCGAGAGGGAGGGTGACCATGGGAAAAATACAAAACACCCCTATCCCCCCCCTTTCTTTAAGTTTTAGCTTGTAACTTCTAAACGGTAAGACTTAGAGGGTTGGTTCTTGACACGATTTTTTTTCGGTGGATCAACTTCGAGAGGGACGGTGACCATGGGAAAAATACAAAACACCCCTATCCCCCCCTTTCTTTAAGTTTTAGCTTGTAGCTTCTAAACGGTAAGACTTAGAGGGTTGGTTCTTGACACGATTTTTTTTCTGTGGATCAACTTCGAGAGAGACGGTGACCATGGGAAAAATACAAAGCCCCCCCTATCCCCCCCCTTTCTTTGAGTATTAGCTTGTAACTTCTAAACGGTAAGACTTAGCGGGTTAGTTCTTGACACGATTTTTTTTCTGTGGATCAACTTCGAGAGGGACGGTGACCATGGGAAAAATTCGAACCCCCCCCTCCCCCCCTCCTAATCACCCCCTTCAATGAGTGTTAGCTCGTAACTTTTAAACGGTAAGACTTAGAGGGTTGGCTCTTGAAACAAAAACAGGTAAGTACAAGGCGCTTCAGTAAATATTGCTAAAATCTAATAGATCTTTCTATAGGTAGGGTTGACATGTACAAGGTGCATCAGTACTAATGCCAAAATCCTAAAATGCTCGTATCTCATCTCCCAATGTAGGTAGGTACAAGGTGCTTTAGTAAATATTGCTTAAATCGAATAGATCTTTCTATAGGTAGGGTTAACATGTACAAGGTGCATCAGTACTATTAACAAAATTCAACTAGTGGTTTGATCTCCTATCTCACTCACTCATGGTAGGTATAGGTACAAGGTGATTCAGCAAAAATGACCCAAAACATTTTTGGACCCCAAATTTTTTTTTGACTTCTATTTTTTTTTACCCCTAGTTTTTTTTGACCCCAAATTTTTTTTGACCCTAAATTTTTTTTTGACCCCAAATTTTTTTTACTCCAAATTTATTTTTAACCCAATTTTTTTTAGCCCAATTTTTTTGACACCAAATTTTTTTGACCCCAATTGTTTTTACCCTAATTTTTTTTTACATAGTACAACGTAGGCTTTGGTAAAAGTTGGTAGGGGTTTACAGGATTTGTAGGGGTTATAGGGGTATGTAGGGGTTGGTAGGGGTTTGTAGGGATTGGTAGGGGTTTTTAGAAAAAAGTATAAGGTAAAAAAAACCACTCGCGAGCTGCATGCAGCTCGCGCACTACGCAACCTAGTTAGCTTTATAACGCTTCTAATGAATAAATTCAGCTAGGCGCGTGGTGAACCGTGCAAACGACAGGCTTTCAATCAGGATTTTACTTAGCAGGTTCTGAAATGTACCACTCAAAAGCGCGTCCCAGGCTCTGTTTACTACTCGTAGCGACATCTACTTGTCAGATTTGTACTAAGATCTAAGAAGCACGGGTATAGTATCGCATTTTTCCAGAGAATTATTAGAACGACTAAGTTCTCAAACTGAAAGTCAAACGACCTTATCTTGGAAACTACTCATCTTGGACTTCTCGTTCCATAACAAAATGAAAGAGACAATCTACAATGACCATTATATTTTTCCTGCATGTTCTTGAGTATTTTCTACCAAAATCTACCAAAATATGGTTGGATCCAATACGGTGACAATAAAACCTTCGTAGGAATCACCGGTTCACAGCGTACTGTGAACTTTTAGGTATGTATGGATTTCAGAGCGGGTCGATGTAGTGAGGATGTATTGGTGTTTAATGTGCAGATCTAACAAAATATACGCCTAATACCACCAAGAGATACCTTACTGAATACGGTAGACAGACACTAGTAGGTAGGGTATCACTTGGTGGTAAAAAAATGTTTTTATTTTGCGTAAATTTTGTTAGACGCTGCACGGATACGGAGTTTCATTGTTTTTCTTATGTTTAATACATAAAACATTAGTAAATTTATTTTTTTCTGGTTGCTTTTATTTATTTAACCCAATAAAATTAGGTAAGCACTCTAGAACAGTAATACTTTCTTTGAAAATCGTTTTTACCCGCGAAAATACCCGATTTTGGGTATTTACCCGGTAAAAACCCGAATCGGGTATTTACCCGGTAAATACCTTTTGGGTAAATACCCAGCGCCCATCTCTAGTTATGATAAGGAAGTAGACATTTTAGCCACATCTTTCCCAACGCTGATAGTAGATTGAAACAGTAAAGCAAATTTGAGAAAGATCGCTTCTGGAATTCTGGAATTACAGTTTTCCCAGACATTGGCCTTCTGCCATATTCAGCAAATTTTAGGTATAGCGATGACGCACGCACGCTTTTCGAGTTCATTAGGGTAAAAGTATGAGTCATTCCACATCGCCCGATCGATTTTTACTGTCGATAGGGGCACAGTTAAGCTAAGTGCTGTCTCATATCCACATCAATTTGACGTCGACACTTAATTTTAACTTGTGTTTTCTCTCTTTTCAGATATGTTTAATATAAAACCGTTAAGTAAGGCGTTAGAGTGGTCTCCCGATGCGCCGGTGGGCGTGGGGGCCACTGGGGTCGCTGGATCGTATGGCCAGGACCCCGCCTCGCCTCTCGCTTCCACCTCGAGCGAGGAGCGCGCCATTCGCCGCGTTATGGGCCGCTGGGGAGCCGAGTGGTTGAGCTGACTCGGAAGCGGATCCAAGAACGCCGCTGGCCTTCAATGGCCAGCAGACCACCCCCTGCCGCCACCACGGTGGGGGGCACCTCGCCCGGCCTTGCACCTCTCCCTCGTACAGTACGAGGAGCTGGTCTCCAAAGCCGAGGCACTGTTGAACCGACTCGTCGTCTCCGAAAACTATGATTCGGTCAACAACTTCCTGTCTCTGTACGACGCGTACATGGCATCACCCGACCAAACTTTGGTGGAATATTTCCCCAAGTACAATCCGCCCATCCGAGCCCACAAAAACACCTGTGTTGGCTTGGGCATGGAGGTGATGAAGCGTTTGAAGAGCTTAGAAGCCGACTTCCCAGGAATAACTAAGTCGATGATGCTGGTATCATGCGACGAGAACATTCAGGATCTAGAAGACTATGCGACATCATTTCCCGGACCTCAAGGATTTCTTATCGAGACAGAAAAAGATCACGTGATGGTGGCTATCCACGTCAAAGTCGCGGGCAGACCTGGATTGTTTTTGTCAGATTTGGGTTATCACATCTCACGCGTTGTCACTGTGATGGCTGATCGCTGCTACCCACACACTGGTAAATATATTATCATCTTCCCGAGATATACATGAACTTATCATAAAACATTATGAATTTCATAAGAATCTTTTTCTTCCAGGCTGGTTTACACAATCAGATGAGCCTCACTGCCGCAAGGAATACAACTACCAACTAAACCTCCACAACAGCAACTACGTGGAGTGGCATGAGCGGGAGACCAGAGGATCGGTCACCAAGGAGCGCCTGTCCCTCATCTACGTCGCCAAGGCTTATCTGTCCGCAGTCAGCGTGACAGAGAAAAGAAACTTGGTTTGGGACATGAGGTAAATATAAAATTAGAAACGCTGAAAGAAACACAAGTCTCAATTCTACTAAGTAACTTTTATAGCAATAAATTACTAATTGTACAGTGCTGTGATTGACTGATAAAATCCATAAATATCTTTGTTTTATGGCGGCAAAGACAATAACGCCATATTATAATCTTGTATGACAATAAGATAATACCAATGCGATGAAAGGCTCACATCACCTGTTTCAAAACGTGCGTTATTCGCGGCCGCTAAATATTATCATTCCACTTACCGTATCAATCAGACATGTACTTGTTATGTCGTGTCGTTATTATGCTACCCTAGATAAAAATCTCACCGCATCTTATAGTTTTAAAACGCAGGCAAGGTGGTTTTATGGCAAAATTTCAACCGATGTTTCTGTTTTATCAGGAGTCTGCTCGCCAGAAACCCTAAGGGCCACCTGACAGCCGGTATCTACTTCCCGGTGAAGCCAAAGGACCAGCAGTTCACAATGTTCTTTGACGGAAACAACGGGAAGCTGAGGAAAAAGCTTAAGTTCGAAACTTTCGTGGAGTTGCAAAAGGTAAGCATCGTGAAGCAACAAGAGATTTTACTTCTAGGTAACTTTCGAATAAACCCAAAATCTATCTAGAATTACCACTTCAGATCTCAACCAAGATCCCAACATTACATTACTTTTTCATGGAGCAATATGTAAACAAAGCAATATTTAGAAGACTGGAATTATAAACTTGATGAAACAGACGTAAATTCGTGAAAATTCTTACCTTGATCATAATTTCTTGTTTCTCTCATTCCAGATACCAGATGATGTTGTGGACGATGTTGAGCAATGTAACGACCAGCTGCATCTGAAGGATGGCGAACTTCTCTCCATCCTGAAACGCCTCGCCACCATCATGGCTGACGAAGAGTATATGGCAGAACTCCTGGAGATCAATAACAAAATCGTCCAGCTCTCTGCCGGCAACTAAGCAGAATTTGAACTTTGGGATGCTTTTGTAGATCACGTGGACAGGAATTTGTTGATCTGATAATGCACGTAGGGTTTCGTAGTTCTTGTTCTTAGATCTCTCAGTACTCGTACTTTAAATTTCTCACATTATGTCGTATCCCTTTAGTTTTGCACTTGTTCGTACTGAGAAAAGGTATCATTAATGTCCTTATGACTTTGTATTATTATAATGCATGATAGTTTCTGCAATACTTAGATGTTTTTAGCTGTTATCTGAAACACCGTTGTCGTCTTTTACATCTTGTAGCTTGTAGTTTTTGTCAATGAATTGTATCGAGACATTAGGACGATTCGGCTCTCACGGGGAATAAAATATAAAACATACTTTATTGTTTGATTTACCTTACTTTTACGTGTAGTTTTGGAAACAGGGACTGTTTCAATATTCATTATTGTGTAGACGATCGGTTTGAAGTAGCCAGACTTCTCTCAAAAGCACAGGTATTTTTTGGAGTCTTCAGATTTCAAGAATTTCTGTTTGAAATTGCTAAGGGTTTATTGGCAGGCTCTACTGAATGGTGCGCCTGTAGATTCATAATATTAGTGAAGAAAAATGAATGACAAAGGTCTTTCTACGAGGCGAAATGAATCTAATTAATAATTTCATAAACTAGTCACCTCGGTAGAATAAACACGAAAAAACCAGTTACTGGTATAGACAAAATATGCAACAGTTGTTCGCAAATTCAAAATTTAAACTTTTTTTACTCACTATATTTTCCTACTTCAAAAAACCACCGTATCTATCTCAAAAGTGACTCGATGTGGATTGGATCCTTTTTGAGTACCTAACTACGTCGATTAATCACAGATCTATAACAGTAAAATGAAGCTCGCGCTACAAAATACCATGTATCAACGATTGCGCAATTGTACTACGTCATATGGCTTCAACTTCAACATGGGTTTTTCACATAATAATAATATGGTATCGTATGTGAATCATTTAACCTACTTATGACTAACCCACTTTCAAGAAACAAGCTACTTTTTCTAGCAGCTCTACATGCCTGACACAGAAGTGCCTAAGAAAACCAGTTTAGCTATTATAAGTACCTAGGTACTAATCTTCTTATAGGAGAAACTTCATTGTCTTCGTCCAGCCAGACAGACTAACAGACAGAGATCCAATTTTAAAAAATCCACGAAAGCATAATAATACTATGATATCGAATTTTGAAACTAGGTACTTATATTCAAAAATCCTGCTGCCTTACCGCGAAGCCAAAAGTTCAAGCAAAAGAAAGAAGTCTAGGTAATTGACTGTAATAACTTCGGTCGTTATTCTTATAACATGAGCAAATTCGAGAATGTTTGGAACTTGATTTATGTACCTACCTATATTAAAACATCTATTGCTGTTTGAAGCGATTTTGGGTGATGCTTCTTCGTCGTATTCTTCATTACTGTAAGTCGTGCCTGTCTTGAAAAGTTGAAATACTTTAGTGGAGTTGTTCATGAGTTGTCTCCATGCATGACAGAACAGGATAGAATAGAACTGCATGGAGACAACACTCGTCACAAAAAAGGGACATGAGAAAGATTGCAAAAATAATAGCTAAAGATAACTCATTCGCCTGTTAGGCTTCGCGGTAGAGCGAAAGTTCAGCTATAGCAATAAGAATTATCAGCTGGTGCCGAAAAAAAAACAATTCAAAGCTGATAATGTCAGCTGTCTTATCTCTATCATAACCTACTGATTTCCAAAACATGTGTCACGTTGTAGGTTGTACACAAACGTGACGATAGCACGCGCTGCCCATCAACTCGATATTTTTTACGAGTATATATCGACAGTCGCCGATAAGTCATCGAGTCTTTCAATGAACGATTCTAATGATTCAGTTAGAATTCTAACTGGAATTCCTAGAGAACAATAAACAATTAGTAGGAAGCTACGTAACTATGGACGCGTGGACAGCTGTGCTGTCAGAGATAGCAAAAATACGAGCAAAAATGGAAGGGGCGATGCGGATGGAGCTGGCTGGCACTGGCATGCGCAGAAAACATGACGCTAGCAATAAGATAGGGATGTGAACCGATTAATAGCGATCACAATCGATAAAACTCTTGAAGATAATATTAGAGACATCGAGCTATAATTTCATGTTGATGTTTTGCACAAACTTCCCATAAATATTTGAACTAGGTAGGTAGGTACGTATGGATTAGGAGGTGACAGCAATCAACATTGATCTATATTCTCTCTATATCTGACAGGCGTCGCAGCTCAGTCGGTAACGGCTCTGCCTTCCGTGCTGTGGGTCGTGGGTTCGATCCCCACTGAGAACAAACATTTGTGCATGGATAACATAGATGTTTGTTCTATGTCTGGGTGTTACTATGTATTATAAATATGTATTTACAAAAAAAAGTATATAAGTATTCTATCAGCCATCTAGTTCCCATATCACAAGCTTTGCTTATTTTGGGACTAGAGGGCGTTGTGTGTAAAGTCCACGAATATTTATTTATTTATATTGTTTCATTCTTTTCTGTTGTAAGCCAGAAACATTTTTTATTTTCGTTTGGAAACGGGTCCCGGGATCCGATGATAAAACTTCTAATTCGATCCTGATATCAGATGCCATAGGCATAGGCAAGCGTAGTGTAGGACGCCCTCCGGCGAGACGGGGCGACGATCTGCGAAATGTAGCTGGCAGACACTGGATGAGAAGAGCCGAAGACAGAGCTCAATGGCGCGTCTTGGGAGAGACCTACGTCCAGCAGTGGACGAGTATAAGTTGATGATGATGATGATGATGATCAGATGCCAGAAACCCGTTGTCATAGAACAGATCGCTGTACCAAATATTCGTAGTAGACTGATACAACTGCGGTATGAATAAAACTTTTTTTTTAATGACATTCGTCACAAGTTTATAATTGTATTATGAATGCAAGAGCCATTCTATCGATATAGAATGTTAGTATTCTGTGGACAGCACTACCGCGCTGTTGCAAATATTTAGCAGGGGCACAGCCCTATTCAACGATTCAGTTTGCGAGTAGCGTTCGCAGGGGCCGTACGTTCGGATAGAGCGCCCTACGCCAGCGAAAACAGTTTTCTTTTTTTGTTTGGCTTCTAGCCGTTGTATGGGTAAGTCTTTATCATATTAATTGTTTCTTTATATCATATTTTTGTACTGTTATACCAACTATGTTAATTTGAGTGAGAATATGCAGTCAATGGAGGATGTCGAGGTGGTCTGGTTCCATGCAAACATAAACAAAACACACTGTGGAAAGTTGATTCGATTCGAGAAATCGCAAGGCTTTGCTTACGAAGTAATGAGATTTCAGATTTATTTATTCCAAGGATCTGATCTCAAGCTCAAAAGCTTGAGCTACGTATATTTCGACAATCCCAGGCATTCCCAGGTGTTCAATTTAGATTTTGTTAATGTTAGCAAAAATATTTTATTTGCTGACGTGTTAATAATAATCATTAATAAAAACTGATACGTAGGTAATTCATTACAATGGAACATAAACGCATTACTAAAATAATTAATTTAGTATTTTTAGCGACCTCGAAGGTAGGAACGAGCATTAATCTTTTGTTCGAGAGATATGTGCAATAAGTAGTCACACCTAAGTAATATTGGATTTTAATAATATGAAATGGTTTATTTTATTTGCTAGAAATATGGTTACAAGTTCTTATAGTATGTTTGGTTTCACATATTTCACCAAACACATCGGCATGCAAATTTATTTTATTTTAAGTTAAATTAATCAGTATCATAATATAATTATAAACATTACAAATTATAATTTTTATTAGGTATAACTATTAGAAACCTACTCTACATGAAATTAATTTTTATCTAAATAAATTAACAGCAGGTATACGTGCAATCTCTCTCATCAAAAAATACTAAGTACTTAGGTACCTATCAGAAATGCTTATCAAATTATCCATCTAAAAGAATATTTAGGTAAGTACCTACTTAGTTATGAGAAATAGGTAGGTTTAAGTACCTATTTTCATAACTAGGTATAAGTATCATAACCTAGGTTTATTTTTTAAGGAAACCATGAATGTTTTCATTTAAATTTCATAATGTACTAAATACATCATATTTCATAACATTTCATTAGGAAAATACGTCGAAATAGCAGCCGTATCTCAGGATATTTACCACGTGTGCTCCTTCTAATCTGCGTAGGTATTTCTTTCAGAGGTTGCATTCATTCAATGCAATTAGGTATTCTATACGATGCAAGTAGTAGGGTATCGATTAATATCGATTAAGCTGTAGTTTTTAAATACATATAAGAAATATTACTAAATGTAATCACGATTATGAACATAATTTACACTAAATACAATATTTTACCTACCATGGTTTGTGAAAACGCACAAATCATTGTAAACGACCCGGTTATTTCCATTTATTACAATATTTTAAGCGAATTTGCGATGCAATTACCGATTTTAATCAGCAGTCATATTAAATTATCTAAATAATATGCCAATCTAAACAAAAACGAGACTAGGCAAAAGTGGGTTTAATTGCTTTAGCAAAAGTGATTCTAGACCGATGCCTAGATATACCTACCTACAGATATCTCTTTGGTGTAACTTTTTCAAAAGATCACATTTTGTCGAGTATTTTTCGTTTCATCAAAATCGGCCCCAGCATTTTTGAGATAATAACAAAGACAAAGTCAAATAAGCGTTTATTCAATAAAATCACAAAGGATCATTTAGAATCGTCGTAACACTATTACCTACATTGGAATCGAAAAGTCAATTAATGTTACGCGTCTAATGTCTATACCAAAATGTCATGGTCAATACATTAATTAAACAATTGGTATATCGGGTATACCTATGTATAATCTATTATAATATACCTATGTATATTGAAAGGCGTCACAGCTCAGTCGGTAACGGCTCTGCCTTTCGTGCTGTGGGTCGTGGGTTCGATCCCCACTGAGAACAAACATTTGTGCGTGGAAAACATAGATGTTTGTTCTATGTCTGGGTGTTACTATGTATTATAAGTATGTATTTACAAAAAAAAAAGTATTTAAGTATTCTATCAGCCATCTAGTTCCCATATTACAAGCTTTGCTTAGTTTGGGACTAGAGGGCGTTGTGTGTAAAGTCCATGAATATTTATTTTATTTATTTATTTATAGTCATGTATTTCCCCCGAGCCAATAAAAAGTCGTAATCTATCAGTTCTGACGACATTTTATTTGAATAGATACCTAATCGTGAACGAGCTGACCTTTCGACGCCTACGCTATGACATCCCTGGGGTTGTGGGTGTTAAGGGTAAGTGGTAATATCATCCCCTTATTGAAAGGGGTAAGTTATTTATAAAGCGGCTGACATGATATCTTGATAGAAAATACATCGAATATTTATAGGTATTTGACACATATCCAAACTTCCCCCATCCCCTAAATCTGGCTTATCGCCATAAAACCGTAAGGATCCGAGCTAGAGAAAAAACTTGGCATCGCATAAGTAGGTCAAGAGTGTGTTGGCTAAATATCAAAGACAATACGCAAACCATTCATTTACTTTCATTGTTTCATTACAAGTTGACGATTGAAATATTATTTCCTCTAAAGTCTTGTATTTTATATCACTGGCTCACTACAGTCACACTACCAGTCTAAACCAAGCTTGTTTAACCATCGGTAGCTTTGTCGTTCACTCTTCCTCCACCCCGTCGTCATCCCGCCCAAACGTACGGATGACATTGACAGGTCGGGGGCTTGACACTGACAGTTACCTGACAGCTTTAAAAATAAAACTGAATCAATCCGGTTTGCAAATGACCTTTTGATTTGCAATTCACTACCTGCATTCTAATTAGGTTTCACAAAGGTCGTAAGCAAATAAAAGCAAATTGGTCGAACCATGGTCATTTTGAGGTCGATCGAATTTAGTCCAAATTCACTTCACACATAAAGATCAAGTTTAAACATTGTTTTTATAATAAGTTTTTTATAAGTAGGTAACCTTTTGATTAATAAATAAATACAAATCACATAACGATAAACAATAGTCAGTCATATGTTTTGCGTCATTAACCTTATGTTTATTGTTTTATAATTTCCGCGCAAAACGAATTCTTTGTTCGTTTCTGTCGAATTCTTTGTGAGCGGTCGGTACCCTCACAGAGCTTTTGAACTCTGAGTATCGCAATCACAGGATAACTCATAGTTCGTATGCTGATGAATCACGATTTTTACTGGATGATATTCGTAGCATATGGTTTTCCTTCCTGGATGTCTATGTGCGGTTGGAAGACGAACTACCGAAATACCTACATGTTTATTTTGACGCACACATGAAGTAGATAAGAATACCTACTGTGTAAACCTACTGTGCTTTGAATGATAGACAGGTAATTATTTAATTAGTACCCAACTTTTGCATAAACATACCAAAAGGCCTTTAAAGGTACCTAGGAGCTTACAATACCCCATTGTTCGCTTCATAAGCATCACATTCTGCATAGTGTTGCCGCATTCCTGAACCATTGAAGTAAAACGACCTTGTAGCGATAACACTATTGCCCATTGGCCTTTGTTTATTCGAGCTGTCAGTTGAGATCCGGCTACTCAATCAGTGCCTTGATCACGAATAAATGTGACAATCGTAAACGTATCGTAACACTAGCATATCCGTGATACACTGCGTGATGACGCTACAACGTTCCGCAGTCGAGCTGGCGTTGACGCGCAATATGATTCCAATACGATATTACATTATACGGTGATTACCCCTCTGTTGTTTAAATTGCTTTACGACTGGCTTCAATACCATAGACTGCAAAAAGTTTACCATTGCTGAAAGAGTAGAGAAAAAACGGTTCGTTATTATAACAGAACGCTAGTGAAAGGCCCCAAGGCGTTCTCATTCGTTGTCCTTTTAAACCGGTCTACACCATACAGAACGGCCCCCTTTTGCCAAAAGCCAGACACGTCGTGTGTCTGTAACCCTAACCAAAGAACATTGAAATGAAATTAATCCCAACTTATTTTTTATGAGTTCCGGTTTTATATTATCTTAAAGCTGTCCGTTTCGATGACACATGAATACACACCCTTTTTTATCAAGGTGGCTCATGAAAATATCTACGAATTTTCTGTCTTTTGCGATCATACATACCAAATAGGATAGTAAACAAATAAACAGGTCACCTCTAATTTTCTAGTTAAAAAAAAAAAGACCACTCAATTAGGTATGTATATGTACGGCTGAATTAGTCGCGTGATGAGCGAACTTCACGGCACGACACATTATCAGCAAATTCCCTGGAAAGATAGTGAATTAGATAGAAAAGTATCTAATCGGTGGGCGTCAACTATCAGACTATTCTTGCGTATTGTTTAGGTAATTCAATTGAATTCTTTTTTAAATGGCCTTTGCAGTATTGCCCGCAATTTTGCCAATGTCACGTTTGGTTAAACCTTAGCACGAAGGATAATTAACGGTAGTGAAAATATTGTTTATGTGAGGACACGCATATTTTTGGTAGTGTTTGTATGAAAACATCACTCAAAAACACTCAGTCGTCGAACATACCTACTCTTTTCTTCATTATCTTACGTGACGTGGGAGATTTCGATACGCACTTAGTTGAATTCTATGCGCGGAAGTTACGAATCAAGGTTAGATAATTGAAGGTGTTAAATACTAACCCTCTGATGTTAAATTCTACCAGTGCCAGTTGATTAGCAAACTACATGAAGCGTAGTTCCTTGCTAATCAATCACAATGAAATGGGTATCGAATAGTCACTGGCTTGAGTTTTCGAGAAGCACAGCATGACTACGATACTAAAATTAGACATTACAATGCAAACATCGACGTTTTGCTTTTTTATCGCACACTCAACTGTCTGAAATAGAACTTGAAACCTTGTTTTTATTAGTAGCTGGGGGCATTGACTATGCATTCCACAGCATTATCTATGCTCTAGTTAGCTAGCATCAGGAGGGTAGTTATGGTAATATGTTAGAATGTTAAGGTTACGTATTTATGAAAGTAATAGTCATGCATTTTAATCGGCGCAGTCGGTAGGATTAAAGTCCTTTTAACCCTAATAAAGTTTAAGAACCATCTAGCTAATTCTGAATATAATTGTCCACAGAGCGTGAAAAACCTTCATCATTAACGTTAGAGAGGCAACGTGAGGCGCTCGCAAAAGGCGCCGATGTTGCGTGGGAGCGAGGTCGCGATGAGACGCGAGCACGCGAGCAGGGCGCCATCGCGGCGGAGCGGGCGGCGCCCTCCGTGGGCCGCTGGGGCGCCGAATGGCCGAGTTGACTCACTCCGGAGGCCGATGGGCACTTGACAAGGCACCCGCTGCCGCGCGCGCGCTGGGCCCCCCCGGTGCGCGCGCTGCCGCTCTCCGCCGCCGAGCACGAGGCGCTCGTCACGCGCGCCGAGGCCGTGCTCCGGAAACTGCTCGTCTCCGACAACTACGACTCCGTCACCAACTTCGTATCCCTCTACGACACCTTCACGAAGTCCGATCAGCCGCTGTACGACGTGTACCAGACCTACACGCCTCCTATTCGGAGTAAGAAGCACACGTGCGTCGGATTGGGGTTGGAGTTGATAAAGCGGTGGCGGGGATTGGAGCGGCAATTCCCGGGGTTCGGGGAGGCGACGTGCCTCGCGTCGTGCGAGGAGGCGGTGCAGGACGTGAGGGAGTACGTGTGCGCGGGGGAGGGCCCGGCGGCCGTGGAGATGGCGGAGAAGGAGCACGTGATGGTGGCCGTGCAGGTCCGCGTCGACGGACGGCCGGCCGTGCTGCTCGCGGACCCGGGATACCACGTGCCGAGGATCATCACCGTCATGGCTGATGGGAACTACCCTCACACTGGTAGGTTTCACGCGAAATTCTTCTAAAACCCTTATCGTAATATGACCCACAGTGTAGATAAGTCACTTATTTTGCTTAGAAGGTAATTAACGATTCTAAATCACAAAATTCAGTTCTTTCACCACATCTAAGACCCTTCTAAAGTAACACTTTCTTTCCAGGCTGGTTCACCCAATCAGACGAGCCGCAGTGCCGCAAGGAGTACAGCTACACCTTCAACCCTCACAACAGCAACTACGTGGAATGGCACGAGAGGGAAACCAGGGCTGGCGCAGTCAAATGTCAAACTTCGCTGGTTTATGTGGCGCAACCCTACTTGGACGCTATCAATGTTACCGAGAGACGCAACCTCGTTTATAACTTTAGGTAAGGGATCGGCCATAGAACATTGAGGAGGGAATGCAGTGTAGACTGTTAAAACCTTTGAAGTCAAAGTTGCTAATTCGATTCCCAGTGACTCGGGATCGGAAGGAGTATTCGTCTTGATATTTAGGGAATCGATATCAAGACGTGATCTGAATGATCAGCTAAATTAGACCAGCTTGGCCAGACTGGCTTACCTCGGCGGACTGACCCCCAGTGACTCGGGATTATTAATATACGGGTTTCGTATCATTCGTAACTCGATCACTCTCGAAACTAGACTTGGATACCTACATTGAATACGTCAATCCCAATGATGTGAAAAGAGAACGTGTCAATCTATCGGACTAGCAACTTTTATGAACTATACATTGTGTTGGTGACTAAGTTACCATGTTTCTTCCCCAGGAGTCTTCTGTCCCGTGACCAGAAGGGCCACCTGATCGCCGGTCTGTACTTCCCCGTGGGCGCGCGGGGGAAGGACGCGCAGTTCACGCTTTTCTTTGACAACGGCGCTGAGAAACGCAAAACCAAGTACAAATTCAGCACCTTCGCTGACCCTAGTAATGTGCGTACCGCTTTATATCATCTAACCCTTCATTCACTACTAGATACTTTTATTTTATTTTTATTTTATTGAGTTACAAAATCCACAGCTCTTAAAAATAATGGCGAAAAAACTTATATTTAAAACAGATAGCCAAAAACGGATTTACATTCTAAGTACAATAACAATAACAAAAGTCGACGATAGTCACGGGATTCCAAAGATGATTAGAATAAAAATGTAATTTTCTTAACTAATACTGAGTGTATGTAGTGGTGTGTTGTTCTATTGCGTGTGTGTATGTGGTGTGTGTATGTGTATGGGTACTCCTGATAGTGCCAGTCTCATGAGAGTCTGGAGATCTCAGGAGTACCCAGTGTGTGAGTGTGTATGTATGCGCGGGTGTGTCTGTTTGTGTGAAAAATGTGCTTCTACAGAAAAAAATAAAATACTATACCTACTTACTTATATAAATTAGGCTAACTCAGGCTCCATGAATTACTTTTTGACATTCACGTCTGAAAACTCCTTTGCTGCTGTGGAAAATATCAACAGAGCTAAATGTACCTTATACTCGTAGTGTAATTAGCTGGCGGAACCGTTTATTGAATTAGAAACATGAGATTTAGGACACAAAATAAACCATGTTCATGTTCGTAATATAGTGGAAAAGATTTCCAGATATGAACAATTTTTTCAAGGAATTTCTCAACTTCATATTGAACCATCAGATATCGCGCAAATCAAGTTCTACCACAAATTCTACTAATGGCATTCTTTATTTAACTGATTTAACTGAACTCATTATTTAACTGATTCGGACGGCAATTTACTTTCGTTGCGTGACTGTCCAAATCAGCCATATTTTTCGTCACACGATAAGGGCACATGGAAAGTGCCTACAAGATCTATGATCTTATGACTGTGACTTTAGAACGGGTGTCAAGTAGCATGTGCTTATGATAACTCTTAGATAATTCACTGTTTTAACCCAAGTGGCATTTACACGCATGTGCTGCAATTGCACTTGTTTCAAAACAAAACGTGATACTCTATCACTCACGTGTTTGTAAATAACGCACGCAGCGCGGACTTTAACCAAATTGTTGCAGAATATTCAACCTACCTAAATGATCAATTTGGATCGATTACATAGAACGTCATGCCATTTTTTACTTGCTCTTTGTTTGCAACTTCGTTTTCTTACTAGGAAAAGCTGATTCTGAGATTCTGTTGGAATTTATCTAGTTTTCTAACCCGATTTGGTTGGAGAAACCACTGGCTCTAGCATAGCAGACAGATACCTAGTAGGTAGGTAGTAGTAGGTTAGAAAGAAAATTACAGTAATTTTCTTTCCATTATCTTAGCATGTCATATGTAGAACGGCAAACGGCCACAAGCACCCTATAATCAACTAGGTAGGTACCGTTACTGTAGGTATGACGCTAATGCTAGACCAGAATATTCCGTTTTGTTTGAGGGCGAATTTAATAATTCAAATGTGGTTTAATCCGCAGCGTTTACCGAACAACCCGTAGTTCTTTAGATTTAAATAGGTAGGCACTAGATAGACTTCTTTTTCTTCAAATAAACCAACGAGTTAAGAGAAGTAAGATCGTAGATATGCAAGTCGAAATGATTGCATAGTTACGTAAACTAATCTGTGACCTAGGTAGGTATAAATGTGAAGATCCAACGAAACAGTCTGAGACAATATTCTGAAGAATCTCTTTGTCTAAGCTTAAAAGACATCGAGCTATAGAATTTGTGTTTTAACAATACGAGCAATGTTAATCAAACCATTTCTTCCACAGATACCAGAATCTATATTAGAAGAGATACAACTATGCAACGTTCTGATGAACTACAAAGAGGGTGAGCTCCTCAAGATCCTTTGCAAAGTGGCAAAGATGATGGCGAACCAGCACTTTATCGATCAAATGCTGGAAATCAACGATGACATCTGCCGTTTGTGTCTGTAACAAGATGGCGGCCAAAACAACATGGCCGATAGCGCAAAATGTCAACGATAATACCTCTTAACTCTTCAAATTAATATTTTTTCAATTAATTTATTAGCTTAGTTTTCACTTCACATTATGTGATTGTTTATAATAGTATTGTTAGTAATCTGACGGTGGGGTAAACAAAATGGCGACCAAAACAAAATGGCAGAAAAAATGGCGTCAAAAGCTACCATCGTTTATACCCACTTATTTATAAGCTTAGTTATTACTTATTCTTGTGTGAATACTATTTTAATCTCATTTGTAATAAATACCTTAGTCATATTGGTGTATTGGTTTGTGTAGTAATTGTATTTACAAGATTCAACATTTAATTTGACATAACTAAACAATTCTATCATGGTGAACCGACGTTTTATTATTCCTTCTACGAGCTAAATCCCTAAAATAAAAATCGGTAATTTATTTTACTATTTTATTCTATTTTCCACACAACATTGAGAATTCTTGGTTCTTACAAATAAATTATGTCTAAAAATAGGCTTATTCCTGACAGATAACCAAGACGAGATAACTGGTTATCTCAGAGGAATTTTTTAACTTTCAGATAACTAGTTAACTATGCCCAGACAAATATGGGTTTTTTCGAAGTGCTACTATAACAATCTGACTGAGCAATCATTCTTACTCGTCAGGATAAAAATATTCAATGGTTTAGGTAATATTAGTAATACAATACAAGTAATCTATAGTAGTCACAATGGATCTTTGTAACTCTGAAGTATCTGCGCATAACCGATTTTTGGTTCGCATTGGAGGTATGCTAATTTTTCCGCACAACAGTACATGCGCAATCGTTGTTGCACCTAACTTCAGAGGGATAAAGATCCGTTTTGCTTACTCTACCTGTACCTCTCTGAAGCTGATTCCTAAAAAGTTCATTAAGTACCTATAGGGTTCGTTTCAACAGCTCAAAACTGAACTATCACGGGTTAAAAATTATTGCAATTGCAATTTTGTATGGTTATCAGATTTATCAGTCAAATTGCTATTACAGCATCACTAAGTAAAGAGACCCACAGAGAATTAACAGAGAAAGAATCAAAACAATACATTATTTTAGGAATGAGCGCAGGTAATACCGACCAGCACCATGCTTTGTGCGGAAGTTAGTACATACAACTGATATAATGCAAACGAGGATTCAAAATGTACAGTAAATATCTTATTTTCAAAGAATCCGAGTACAGTAAAACCTTGAAACGCTGCGATGGTGGTATTAATTAGCCAAAACGCGATAGGAACGGGTTCAGTTCCCGCTAAGCTAATATTTTTGGATCTTGACAAATTATATTTTTTCGAGGTTCCATGAATGGTTTTCTTTTGATAAGATAGGAGGGTAGTTTTTAGTAGGAAACAATGTTTTACTGTACCTAAATACACTACGTAAAACTAACTAAAATTATCACAACTACACTAACTAAGACTATATTTGTGAATTAAGTTACATTTAGATTAATTCCGTCTCGTTTTATAACTCGCTCCCTTCAATTGTTTATTGTGAGCAAAAGATGGCGCCACGTGTCATTTTATCTTTTTAACCGATTTCGAAAAGGCAACGGTTTGTAATTCATTCTCAATCACAATAGTTTTGTGATTTTACTAATTATACAAATAGATAAATAAGGTGGGGCACAGACCGGAGTCGATAAAAATAAATAGAAAGACAGATGAGGCGTTCGGAGGAATTCAGTTAATTAACTAAATAGGTCCGTTATAATCTATGTTATCCGCCGAGAATCGGTATGTTAGGTCGACCTAATAATGAACCAATTAAAGTTTAGAATGGCAATAATTTGCCATACAACACAGTGTTGCCATAAACTAAACTATGTAGAATAGACGAAAGGGGAACGCCTTTCAGTTTTTAAAATAAAGAAAGAGACAAGCATACTTCTTTCAGCCAATAAGAAAGAGACAACATGTCAACAATTCCTCAGGTTTATTACTTTATAGCATTTACATACAGTTATAGCTAGAATGAACAATTTTGATACATCTTATCTCTAAGTGACCACACACTAAGAGAATATTACAAAGATTTTATTAATATCCCAAAAGTTAGAATTTAAAGTTAATACAAATTGATTCACATAAGTAAATAGTGTTTTTAAATATTTCATTTTAATTTTTGATCTATTTAAAAGATTTAGCATCAATTTAGATATTTTAGCATATTATTTCATTCTTTCAGTACACAGTGAATATGGTCAACAAACTTGATATATTTTGTCAGTTTTAAGCGAAAATTCATAAAACTTTTGAGATATTACAAAATTGGTATATTTTAAGGCTTGCAACTATAACTGAACATAAAGTCATTAATTATCTTAATATATTATTAATCTAATATTATTATTTATTTGCCAAAGTTGCGATAAAAGTAGCAACAGTCACATAATACTCAAAACTACTTTTTTTTTAAGTTTGGTTATTCAACCTTTTGAACATAGCATTTCAATATTCATGAGTCTTGGAAAAAGAACAAAATTGACCTTTGAGATTTCGAAATATTTCGACAAGTCATGTGTGACGCTAAGATGTAATTTAATTATATCATTTAATTTAAAATACATTAAAAGCAGTTCAAACCCTACACTATCTTATGCTAAAATCTAGCATTCAAATCAAACAACATTACAGAAAAAATATTTAATTAAATAGTAGTCTTTACGGCTATATTGCGTACATACGGCCACAGGTCAAGTTATACACCCAATACAACCATAACTACACTATATACAATGCAGAGAATCGTTGGAAAGGGAGAGCAATAGGCTAGGGCGCGCGCCGCGCTCGCAGCCCGTCCTACATACTTCTATTAGTTCAAAGCCCACACAGTATAGCTCGTCGTGTCTTCGTGCGTACCAGTTAATAATCAAATTGTGAAATGGTTACTAACCATGTCTATGCGGAATTCGAATAACATTGGTGTTTCATAGGAGCACAAAACGTGTCAAACTATTTTCGTAGACACAAGATCCTAGTATCTTTGTATTTTTTTCATTTTACGTTTTTTCGTTACTGGTCTCAATGTTACTCGAAGGCAAATCAATAACCCTGTTATAAAGTAAGATTAGAATAGTTACACCTTGTTGTCTCTTTCGATCGAATTTGAATCCGATTTTCCATGCAAAAGACAAAACACGGTGTAACTATTTAAAGATTACATCACGTTTATTAATAACATGGTACCACAATGGTTAGTAACCGTTTGGCAATTATTATTATGTCACAGTATTAATTAATTCTATTTCCTATCCACAGATTATGATAAGCGCTTAATTATCTTTAGACTTTTAGTGCGCATTAATCGCGTAGTCCTTATCTAAGATAATATTACAGAGGATAATATTTTCAAACTGGATGAAGAGGGTAACCCCATTACATTATATTCTCAAATATTTTGTATGACGTGTTACCCTATCTTTTCTTTTGATAAATTCGCATTAATTATCTATCTAGAGCGTAAACCGGCAATGCATACTAAACTAAAAAGTTTAGTAACTATTTTAGAGAGTCGATTTTTGTATTTTATTAATAGTGAAACGCGTAATGGCAATCGATATTAAAATGTTTTATTTAACTAATTACTTGTGCAAAAAAATATTTTCTAGATAAAAGTTACTAAACCGTCTGATTACTAATACGCCTTTATCAAGCCATCACAAAAAAGGTTGAAATATCGATAATTCGATAACGAAACGAATGAAGGTTGTCGCTATCATCTTTTTTTAAGATATCGCGAAGAGATTATGTGAATTACTATTATTTTACTGATATTTATCGCGTATTTTATTTTCAGCACGCATAGCGTGAGCGCCAAAAACCGCGTTTCTTTCTATCGAAGAGAAGAAAAATCACACGTCGTCCCTTTCTTTTGTTTGACGAAAACAGAGACAGGACTAGCTTTAGTCCATTTTCCGTAGACAAATCACTGTTTAGGGCGCATCATGCTAACATCGGCCGGTTTCTGCTCGATCAAAACTAATCGTCTGTCAAGTCACTTGCTATTTCAGCTTTTACTTCAAATTAGATAGAGATAATAAGTGACTTGACAGCCGATAAGTTTGATCGAGCTTTCAGAAACCGTAAGTCTCGATATTACCGAAGGATTATGTTTAGTGTAAGGATCATACAATAAATTATATGTATAATAGGGTAATAATTTCCCTACTGCAAAACCAAAACGAATTGAAAAAATGCTGCACATAGTCAGATTATCTACAAAATGAACACCTCGTCAACAAATCAATACTATTAGGTACACATTTAGTCGAAAAATCTAAAATTATCGAAAAACGAAGTCATTTCACACGCTGATAAGGTAACTTGAATACTGTGTCAAAAAGGGAATGAAAAATAAATAGTAACACGCGATAAATATCGTAAAATAAAACCACAGTAAATCGCAATCGTGCGTAATTTAGTTGTCGTTCTGTCGCGCCTTGTGATGCTTGTGCCTGCGTGGATGCGGTGCACTGTAAACTTCGCGAACTGTGGCGCTGGAAACATAATATTATACTAATATATATCCAGAATTAAACAAAATATAACTTGAAAAATAAAAATCGATAATGAAACGGGATATTTACATTATGTACAATAAAACAGATTATATAAATGCTAATTTAGAGACATAGGTACTTAGAGTATTTCAGAGAGGAGCAATGCTCATCAAAACGTTATGATCATATGTTTCAGTTTAATGGGATATTTACAAGGAAATATGGATGAGAACCATTTAATTTAGCAAGTTTAAGACATATTTAGAGGGATTTTTTAGAAGGAGCGATACGCAAACGACTGAAATCAATAAATCAGGATAGATAAAGTACTATTTAGATTTGTAGTTTAGAATCATATTTAGAGTTTTTAGAGAATACGAACAATGCTCACAAAACATGTAAACACTGAAGAGGGGTGTAAAGTCGTAAAAAACTATCAGCACTTTTAGATGATTCAAATACTTAAAATAGGTATTCAGAAATCTATCAATTACCCAGCCAAGCCATGATTTGATTGAGCATAAACTCAAAATGATAAAATAAGCCCACCCACCTCGTGTTAAAATGAATAAAGGTACACACAAAATTGATTCAGCATTTTATAAACTTGCAATATTGGTAGGCAACTTACCATTTAGATACCAAAAATATACACAATGAGGAAGATGAGCGTATTTTTTTTTTAATGTAGATCGATAGATTTTTACGTCCAAAACACAACAGTGAAAGAATTTTGGCGATAGCTCAAAAACTGAATTTTCTACGATTTTTTAAAGTTTGGATTTTCAAAATGTGTTTTGAGCCCGGCGATTTCGCGTGTGACGTCAGCCGGTCCGACCGCTCACCCGCGCTTTCTAAGCGTTTTCTGCCTTTACGTTTCTATTTATATTTCTGAAAAATTGGGAGAAAAGTACCAATATTTTTATGTAATATTGTGCCTTTAAGTCCTAAGGACACGTTTAACGCTTCAGATAAACTTTTTAACCACCGACTGAAGAAGAAAGGTGTTCTAAGTTTGAGGCTTTTTTGTGTCTATGTGTCTGTACCTTTCAAGGCTCGTAGCTCCAAAAAATCACTCGTAATTTTTTTATAACTATTCTTGAAATGGAAAGCAGATAAATCTGGCATAGTTCTAAGCCAAGTTTGGTAGAAATCGGTGCAGCGGTTTCCAAGTTATGAGAATGTTTATCAGCCCTCGACACGCATTTTGAAGGGTTCTCAGGCATATATTGATTGTAGTTTGAAACATTTGGTTCTTATACCAGTATAACGTGAGCTACTATTTCTTAGTGTTTCATTGATTTTGTATATCAGGTAAGACTGGTAATGAGCAAGATTGTGTTATCGACGTGATTAGCAATGTTTTTAACCCCCGACGCAAAAACGATGGGGTGGTAAAGTTTGACGTGTGTGTGTGTCAGTGCGTGTGTGCGTGTCTGTGCGTGTATGTGTGTGTGTGTGTGTGTGTCTGTCGAATGCGCGCGTTGGTGCGCGTGCGGATGCGGATGGTAGTAGTCTAAAGTCACATTGTCTACTAAGGACGTGCCTAGTGAGACATTGTACTGTCAAGTACAATGTCTCACTAGGCACGTCCTTAGTAGACAATGTGACTCGCTAAGAAGAAGAAGAATGTGACTTACACTAGGACGTGCCTAGTGAGACATTGTACTGTCAAGTACAATGTCTCACTAGGCACGTCCTCATCACGCACGTCAGTGCGTGTGCGTGTGTCTGTGCGTGTATGTGTGTGTGTGTGTGTGTGTCTGTCGAATGCGCGCGTGGACCTGGACGGCATTGTACTACATCCATCACTATGTTAGGTAAATCTCATGTAAGTACCTAAGTAGGTAAGTAGGTACTTACTGAGTTGAAATAAAAAATCCGGAACTACGAGTAGGTACCAGTAGGTACTTTACTTACCATGATGAAGAGAGTCTGTGGGGTTTTTCTTTGGCTGGTTGTCATAGGATCCCGAGCGACCCGACAATCTACCAAACAATCCCAACAACCAACCCGATGACGCTATGTCACATTTTCTTTCTCATGCCGCCGCCATCACAAAAATGTGAGGGAAATAACTTTTAGGTCTGTGGACTGTGTCAGCATGATCGGTGACTCAGAGATGGGCAAAACACCGGGTTTTTTCAAAACACCCGCTATTGTGGGTAAATACCCGGTAAAAAGGTTCAAACGGGTATTTTCAAGGGTTTTTTTAAATTAGGTAGGTAAGCATTAGGGCATGCAGTACCGGTACCATTCTCAGTACCGGTAATTTTCAGCCGGTACTGGAGCCGGTACCGGTAATTACCGGTACTTTCGATACTTTTGACCCTTTTTCTGACCCGATTTTCACTAAAAAAGGACTAGAACGAAGTAAAAACCTGTAAGTAAAAATGGAAAACTTTGGTTATTTCTAATTTTATTATCACACTGGAAAGACAAAGTCAATATGTTTAGTTAGGTGAGGTTTGTTGACCTCTTTATACGAAGTTGAACCTAACTACTAGAATATTTTGACTCAAATCAACAATAGCGGTCAACAACTCCAATAATTTCACTCGATATAACATTTTCTATGTTCTTATTAGTATCGAAAGTATCGAAAGAACCGAGACTGGCTTCGTCAATACCGGTACTGAAATTTTTCAAAGGTACCGCTAATTCCCGGTACTTTCGATACCGAGAATTACCGGTTGCATGCCCTAGTAAGCACTCTAAAACAGTAATACTTTCTTTGAAAATCGTTTTTACCCGCGAAAATACCCGATTTTGGCTAAATTCCCAGCGCCCATCTCTGCGATACACTTGTTAGTACTATAATAATAATAATATCTACTCTGTCGTTCACTTTTTGCGCTTTCGTCCAGCGGGGCGCGCTCAAAGGTCAACTAACCTTTGATCTTTAGTTTTATTGTTTCTTTTCTTTCTATAACAAAATGGAACCGGGATTTTCTCGTGGCCAAGCAAATAATCTACCAATAGTCGATCTTCTCATGGTAGCGGATTATTTCACAAATCACGCAAAGTACATCAGTGCAGAAATACAAGGCCAAAAACTTGCAAAGTAAGTACCTACCTAACTTCAGTTACTTTTACTTACCCCAATAGTAGTAGGTAGCTAGGTAGTAGTAGTACTAGGTAGGTATTATAAATAACATGTATATGTATGTATGTATGATACCTATTTGTAAGCTGGTTACCTAGTAGGTACGTAAACTACCTAAGTACCTAGTAAGTTTGTACCTAGTGGATAGATAGGAACCAAGCCGTATGTTACTTGACTGTTCAAAGTCAAAGTCAAAATTTCTTTATTCAATAAAATCACAAGGATCATTTAGAATCATCTAGGCTCATATATTAATATATAATAAAGGAACTAGCACTTAAAATCACCGAGTAGGTAGGTAGGTATAAATACTTAAGTAGGTAGAAGGAACGTTTAAAGATTATTCTGAGACTAGTTGCCTACAGAATGGAGAAATGCTATAGGTATGCCTCTATACCTACCTACAATACCTACATGATGTTTATGGTAGGAAAGTATAAATAAATAAGTAGGTACCTAATTTGTATTTCTATTTATGTAATAAATAACTATTCGGTCAAGTCAACTAAAACACAATCGAATTTATTTTGTTTCATTTTATTTTTATTTTGCCATAGAAAATATTATAAGTAGTAATGTTCTGATTGCTACGAACGAACATACCTATTCTAGTTTCTCAAACAAACATGCGCGTGAAATCGGTACCCTTAGTGATGTGCTAGTGCTGTCTGATTTATGTCTGTATGATATCGATAAAATATATATATATCGAGACTTCATATTCTTACGCAAAGTTTGGTGGTACTTGTAGAAACCTTTCGTGAAATTGGTCAAAGTAAATAATTCTGTACCTACGCAGTGATTTTTTACGTTGACCAGCTGATTCATCTGCTGAAGAAAATGTGCGTGAAGCTGAATGTGGTATTTTATGATGATTTTTTCTTTAATTAGGTCGGGACGCGTTAGTTATGGAGATAATGCAGTAGGCTATGTACAGGTTAAAAGAGAGCATGCGCAGTGTACAGTTAAAGCCCGAATAACACCAGAGCACAAGGTTCGAGCAACGGCATATCACAATACGTTTGTTTGCGATGAAATTGAAAATAAAATTCTAAGCCTGGAATGTGATGGCTGTGCAGCTAGAAACGGAGGATGTAAGCATACCATGGCGTTGGTAATGTGGTTACATAGACGTACTGAAGAGCCCGCTTGTACAGAAGTAGCCTGTTATTGGATTAAACCAAAATTATCGCAAGTTGGGTCACAGTTAAAATTCATAAAAGCCAAAGATATGGGCTCTAAAAAACAACTGTCCTCGTCAGCTGAACTTTCCGGAAGTACATCAAACAACGCAAGTAGCGAACAATTTCTAAAATCTGTAATCGAGGCATCGAATAAACTAGAAATACATTCACAAATCATGGCTTATTTTCAGCCAACTACAGTTATAGAAAAAGGGGCAATACACTATCTAGTCATTGAGTTTAAAAAGACAAACAGGGTCAAGGACGCAGATAATTTTATAAAATTTTGTCAAGAAAATTTGCAATCTCAGCAATGCGATGCCATTGAAAAAGCCACAAGATCACAAGCAGACTGCAGATTGTGGCATGAAATGAGATATGCTCGTATTACAGCATCAAAGGCCTACGAATCTGCTCATTGTAGAACACCTGATGGAGTTTTGGTTGAATATCTTTTAGGCGGCTATAAATTTAAAGAAACATTTGCAATCAAAAGAGGTATGTACCTACTATATTTCACATGACTAAAAAATATCTAGACGGTCTGCAGAGGGTTCTACTTTTTCTTATGTAGATTTTTTGCATATTTTGTAAATTTTGAATAATGCATAGTAGGGCCTATACTGGGAATTTTCGGATAATAAATTTGATATGATCTAACAATCTTGAATAAAGGTATATTTTTTTTATTTGCAGGTAAACTATTAGAAGAATCCGTCCTAAAAGAAGTTTCTGCAATAAAAAGTATAAAGATCAAAAAGGTTGGCCTTATTCTATCTAAGGATTTTCCAGTTTTAGGCGCATCACCTGATGGTATTGCTGAAGATTGCATAATAGAAATAAAATGCCCAGTGTCTAACAAAAACTTTAAAAACTATGTAAAAGATGGTGTTGTGACACAAAAGTATAATGCACAGATGCAAATGCAAATGTTTTTTGCAATGAAGCCAAAATGCTTGTTTTGTATTGCACACGAAAACTTTGAGTCCACTAAAAAAATAGATATACACGAAGTAACGTATGATAAAAATTATTGTGAGGAATTAATAAAAAAATGTGAAAAGTTCTGGAAGGAAAATATATATAAACAAATTTTGTAGAAGATAAAGAATTAGCTGGGTATCGTGTGTTAAGCTATCTGTGCTTATATTATAAACAGAATAAATACAATGTCATGTTCACTTTTTTATTTGAACTTATACATTTTAAACTAATTTACTTTGTAAATTTACTAACCCACAAGTTATTTTTACTACGTCATCCATCATATCAATAAATTTCATGTCAACACATGCATGTGGTGAAGTCAATTTGAATTCTCTAATACGACCTATCGATCGTTCAACGTGTATACGTAGAGCAGCAATGCGTTTTGTTTCGATCACTTCTTCTTTTGTACTTGCTTTACCCGTGCTAACACTTGGAGGTCTCACAAGGTGACAACCATACATCTCTACATCTGCTGCAATATTTTTGAATCCTCTGTCGGCCATGATAGCAGTTCCTTTTGGCATCAACTCTAAAATTTTGCAATCCTCAAAAATATCCGTGTCAGTAGCCCTACCACTATAACCATCAGATACAAAGTTGATTGTTCCGTCCGGGGTTATAGATATCAAATACTTTATAGTATTGCAACCTTTATACTGTGACCACGATAAAACTTGGTGTACTGCATCAGAGGGTTTCTCTATTCTTATCTCGAAGCAGTCTATAATACTTACTGTATTATTGTATCTTCTTCGAAAAGGAATGGGCAACTTTTCTTTCACTGCGTCTTTACTTGGGAAAAAAATTAATTGTTTTAGACAGTTAGCTATTAAAACTACTGTTTTTCGAACAATACGACTGACATTCTTCGTATCAAAATCGATTGCTAAGCGTTTGTATGAGTCATTTAATTTGATTTTTTTTAAGGCTATCATTATATGGAGCAACGGGCACCTAATATTTTTTTCTAGTATGCTAATTATAAAATATGATTGTTTTGGAATGCCCAAATAAAGTTTAGAATAACCTTCAATTTTTAATAGTTCGAGTACAGGTGACACACCGGTGTTTGTAAAATTGTCCACTTTGCAGGTTTCTAAGGTATCACTGTACGATGATGATGCTTCTGAATTATAATCCATTATATCATTGTCGGTTGTGTCATCAAGTTCGGTCACCAAATTTTGTAACTGCGCATTAACGATTTTCCTGTTATTTCTGGTTTGAGTGTGGACGTCTTTTTTTTGCTGCTTAACTTGAATCCTTTTATTCTTTGTTTTCTTTATCTCTTTTTCAGGGAGTTCTGTTCCAATAGTATTGTCTATTGGAAGTGGATTATTAGCTTCGTTAACAGACGCATCATCAATAGAAACAAATTCAGTATCTTGTTGAGTCACTGACGGCTGCACTTCTTCTGTAGTAAGCAGCGATTCGAAAGAATCTATTCGTATTGTCTTGGCAAGCCGAGTAGATGTTCTTGTTTTTTTTTGACATTCAAAGGGTCTGGGGCAAAAATCTATGGAGCCCAGGTCCCGATTTTTTTAAACTCGCATTAATGAAACTTTGTTTGTTACAATGTACTTGTAACGTAGTTTTAATATACGTAATAATTTCATTAAAAAGCAACGGGAATACTTAGTTATTCGACATCCAAACTTCGTCAAAAAACACAAAAAACAAAGATTGTCTGCCAGAAAATGGTATTTTTCGATGACTTAATTGACAGTTTGCATTTGTTTAACTTACTAGCTTTCACCTGCGGCTTTTCTCGAAGTTTGTGATAAGTAATATCATAGATACCATCGTTTGTTACGTTTGTTTGGTATAACTACCTACCTAGGTACATACCATGACCTACCTACCTACTTAAACATAATAGCAAACGATAGTTAAATGAATTGCATTTTATTTAGGTATGAGTACAAGTCAGGGTATAATAAAAAAATAAACACAAACAAAACTCTAAAATAACTAATATGTCGATATTAGTTCTTCTACACGGAGTTCCTCGATTCGGGTTTTATCACATATTGAAACATCCATCATAGCTCTGTATAGTTCGCTGAGCGTCTGACATGGACGCGCTACAATGCCACAAAGAGTACGTCCTCCGTGGAGTGGACTTGTTTCGTCACTCGTCTCATGAAAATAATATAAAATAGCACAAACATACCTGAATTGGGGCTATCCACAATGACACAGCTTCAACAATATTAACTGGTTGAGCCTGCACCAACAATCTTCTCCTTCTAGGGCCTAAGCATATTGTTGATGCACCGTTCTCATACTTCTTATCGGTATTTTCCATATTTTTATTGGCTAAAAATCTGGAAAATCAATGAAAGAAAAGCCAGATAAAAAGTATAAATGCGTGCGTTTTTCAAGTTCTATCAGAACTCCCACAAAAATATAGAGGGACGTTCTTTTTTTAAAAAAAGTTTTACATGGCCTGTTGTGATTGGGAAGAGGTGATTGAAAAAGAAGGTTTTACCTAATCTAAATAATACTTCATGTTTATTTTATTAGCTATATTGTCACTTGTTTTGTTAGATACCTACCTAGGTAAGTACCTATATAGGTGTTTACAAAAAAAAATATTTTATTTTATTTAAGTAGGTACCTACCTCAAGCAAAAAAAAATTTTTTTAGTTCGGAGTTCATCTGCCTTGTGAGTCAGCAAACTGTCCAAGGAGTCTTTAGACTTTTCTAACCTTATATTATGAAGGAAAAAAAGATGTCACAGTCCCGTTTTCTTGTCGTGTCATCAAAATAATGACTTTATATCGCATTTTTATAATTCCCGCTGCAATAGAGATTTCGATAGAACAAATAACTACTTAAAAATAACAAAACTAATTTATAGCCATATTATATTGATGCGAGTGGAGACCTGCATTGCCCCATGGCCTTTGGTTGGTACTATGTTTTTTTTCAGTCTTAAAACTCCGCCACAAAGTTTCCATCTAATAAGATTTTCCACGTCTGATTCAACCTGCATTAAAAAGTCCATTATTAGATCACGCATTTCACAACAGGTGTGCAAGTACCGTTCTTGTCGATCGCTTAATTTGACATTTAGAATCGTCAAAATTCGATAAAAATGGTTTTATCAATAGTTGCAAGTACGAAGTGTCGAATTTTGACGATTCTAAATGTCAAATTAAGCGATCGACAAGAACGGTACTTGCACACCAGGTGGTTGTGTATTTTATTTAGGTAGGTAGCACACACAAAAAAACCTATATTATCATTTCTATGCTTAGTAACTGAAAACTTGGAAGTTGCACCTTATCCTATTTCCTTCCTACTATAATAATGCCCCTATTAGTCCGAAAGGGGAGTATTCTACACGTCAGAGCGAATAACATTTTGTTCTACGACTTTTAATATTTCGAAGTTTTTCATTCATAAAAAGCGTCCTAAAGTTTCCTTGAAAATAGCATTGCACACGTGTTAAAGTGTCTATGAATGGGTGTGACGTAATAGGAGGGTGCGTGAGCATGTATACTAACAGGCTGGATACAAACCCATAATAAAACATACGATATAATAAATAAACTATGAATTACCGGTCTGTCAATCAAGTAAGTGATAAAATAAATTGTGCTTTAAGTAGATCTAAAATTTTCAATCGATAAAATCTAAACATTAGATATTGTGTGTCACAACACTATTTTTGATAGAGTCTCTGCACGCCTGCGCGCCGCGCCCCTCTATACTGCGATTGCGCTTGGCGTTGACTTGAGTCAAGTCAACGCGACGACACCAAGACGCCAACGCGAGTTTGACACACACATCGCACTCGCGTTTCAAAATGACCCTTCTGTCTTTGTAAATTAAGTAATAAATAAGATTGACTACTATTGAGGGATGCTTTCGTTTTAGAATGAACGGTATCTACATAGAGGACCGACTAAGGGGATTTCTGGAATAAGCCGATTTAAATATAAACGAACAACGAGTTTTATTTTATGATAATAAAATAAGAAACCTACCTAACTGTCTACCACAGATTATGTGTTTTCTATATTCTAAGCTGCCTACTACCTACCTCTTGAAATGTGAAGAGATAAAGGACTCACATTAAAATGATCTTCACAGCAATGTCGTTTAGTTTTCGTTGATAGTTGCTTCTCTCTTCTCATGAGTTTACACCACTTATTCCTCATACGTTTATCGGCTGGCACATTAAAGAAATGTTTTTCTGGGGTGCTAATCGTTGTACTAATACAGCGAGGTACAATACAATATTTGTACATTACTTTTTTTACATAAATCAGTAGAACTAGAAATACAAAAATACACTGCTCGAGTCATTCAAGAGAGCGCGCGGATGAGCAGAGTAGAGGTGTAACTAATATAACCATAACAGGTTTACGGAACAGCGTTATTTGGCCTAAAGCGTTATAACAGTTATAGGTACGCGTCTCCGCTATTATGTTATTTTATAACAGCCAAATAACAGTCTCGCGTGTACGTGTACAGTATACGTGCGCTGAGCCGATCTATGACCAATGCTGTGAAAAATAATAGTGGCGTGTCTGTAACGCGTAGCAAGACTATAACTTTGGCTGTTATCATGTTATTGAATAACTGTTATTGTTATTGTCAAAGACCGATGAACCCAGAGTTGCGTTCATGACTTCACAGATGGCGTCGATCTGGCTGCAGTCGTCAACAGTATGAAGGAAAATTAATCACTACCTACCTACCTATAGAAATCCGTAGCCTTGCCTGTTATTTGACTGTTATTTTATAACAGTTATGATAACATAGTATCACCAAACTGTAATATTCAATAACACGAATATGAAAATTTGACTGTTATATTACATCTCTAAGCATGAGCGACTGACATGCGCGCATGCGCGTGACGACGCACGTCACGCGCAAAACGGCTGCATTCACGAACCCCACTACTATTTTAAATGTCAAAGTTTAGATATTTAGAGGGTTTTAGATGTTTGTATTTCAATCACGCTGTAACTACTGGTCCGATTTGGATGTCACATTGTCTACACATTGTACAGTAGGTACAATGCCTCACTAGGCACGTCCTTAAGCAATGCATTGCTAATGCCTCACTAAGCACGTCCTTCTATATGTATGTGTAGGCATTGTCTACTAAGGACGTGCCTAGTGAGGCATTGTACTTGTACAGTACAATGTCTCACTAGGCACGTCCTAGTGTAAGTCACATTCTTCTTCTTCTTAGCGAGTCACATTGTCATTGTCATGTGACTTAGACTACTACCATCCGCATCCGCACGTGCACGTCCTTAGTAGACAATGCCTCACTAGGCACGTCCTTAGTAGACAATGCCTCACTAGGCACGTCCTAGTGTAAGTCACATTCTTCTTCTTCTTAGCGAGTCACATTGTCTACTAAGGACGTGCCTAGTGAGACATTGTACTTGACAGTACAATGTCTCACTAGGCACGTCCTTAGTAGACAATGCTTCACTAGGCACGTCCTTAGTTTCTGAGGACGTGCCTAGTGAGACATTGTACTTGACAGTACAATGTCTCACTAGGCACGTCCTAGTGTAAGTCACATTCTTCTTCTTCTTAGCGAGTCACATTGTCTACTAAGGACGTGCCTAGTGAGACATTGTACTTGACAGTACAATGTCTCACTAGGCACGTCCTTAGTAGACAATGTGACTTTAGACTACTACCATCCGCATCCGCACGCGCACCAACGCGCGCATTCGACAGACACACACGACACACACACACATACACGCACAGACACGCACAGACACGCACACACGCACTGACACACACACACGTCAAACTTTACCACCCCATCGTTCTTGCGTCGGGGGTTAAAAACATTGCTAATCACGTCGATAACACAATCTTGCTCATTACCAGTCTTACCTGATATACAAAATCAATGAAACACTAAGAAATAGTAGCTCACGTTATACTGGTATAAGAACCAAATGTTTCAAACTACAATCAATATATGCCTGAGAACCCTTCAAAATGCGTGTCGAGGGCTGATAAACATTCTCATAACTTGGAAACCGCTGCACCGATTTCTACCAAACTTGGCTTAGAACTATGCCAGATTTATCTGCTTTCCATTTCAAGAATAGTTATAAAAAAATTACGAGTGATTTTTTGGAGCTACGAGCCTTGAAAGGTACAGACACATAGACACAAAAAAGCCTCAAACTTAGAACACCTTTCTTCTTCAGTCGGTGGTTAAAAAGTTTATCTGAAGCGTTAAACGTGTCCTTAGGACTTAAAGGCACAATATTACATAAAAATATTGGTACTTTTCTCCCAATTTTTCAGAAATATAAATAGAAACGTAAAGGCAGAAAACGCTTAGAAAGCGCGGGTGAGCGGTCGGACCGGCTGACGTCACACGCGAAATCGCCGGGCTCAAAACACATTTTGAAAATCCAAACTTTAAAAAATCGTAGAAAATTCAGTTTTTGAGCTATCGCCAAAATTCTTTCACAGTTGTCCTTACAATCTTCTAGACTTTTGATTTAAGCTATAAAAACAGGAAAAAATGCCTAACTCATCTTCCTCAATTTTATCGAAAAATACACTACACTGCACTTTAAGGCCAATAGATACTACATTGGACTTCCTACTGCGTTATCCATTGGAATTTGAAATCAATAGTTATAATTCGTATCACAAATCGTTGTTTTAAATAAGTAAACGAAATAGTTTAAGCTTCGAACATCCCATGCCACTTTAACCAAGTAAATAAACCATGCTGAGAACGATATATAAAATCATAGCAAACATATTTACAGCTAAATATAGCGGTTTAAAACATTGCAAATAATTGAACAAAATTACGATATTTAATAGCAGTAACGCCTTCTCCAACATCTGGAACTGTTTGGGATAGAAAAAGTCTATTAATTTCGGTGAAATTATGATGAATTTGTTTAAAAACGTTATGAGATTTGGTTAAATACTAATATTAGAGTTTAGTGATCGAATCAGAGAGTTAAATCATGACTTGACACACCAATATTAGGAATGAATTTGTGACTAATGTTATTATATTAGTGACTAATGTAATTCTATCAGTGACTAAAATGATTAAATCAGGAGTAATATTACTAAGTCGGTGAGTAAAGTTACTGTCGGTGAGTTTAGTATCCGAATCAGTGAGTTGAGGGAATTAGTGACATGAAATAATCCACTATCAATACCGCGCGACTAAACAAATCGTGATTTTACGTATGAATTTGTGACTAAAGTTACTAAACCAGCGAGTGGAATTAATAAATATGTTAATTAAGTTACTAAATCAATGAGTTAAGTAAACGAGTTATTAGCGACATGATACTACACCATTATTATCGCGTGACTAAACAAGTGATTGGTGACTAAAGTTACTAAATAAATCAGTTAATTTAGTAACTAAGTCAGTGGGTTTAGTTATAAACTTATACTACGAATAAACATAATTAACGTTATTTTTTTTCGGTGTTTTACTGTCGGTGTGTTTAGGAATTCAAAGAATATTAGTGCCCATTATTATGAATGAATGTGACTAAAGTTACTAAATCAGTGAGTTAAGTTATTGTCGGTGAGTTTAGAGATTAAAAACTTGATACTACACCATCAATATGAATTAATTTTATGACTAAAGTTATTAAATCAGTGACTAAGCCTCTTATTATTAACGTATTTGTAACTTACGAAATCACTGAGTTAAGTTAATAGATCGGTGAGTTCAATTACTAAATCGGTGAGTTCAGTTACTAAATCGGTGAGTTCAGTTAGTGACATGACTACACCGTCCATACCTGTTCGTGGTGAGGGGACTGGCCGTGGCCCGGATAGACCGACGCGATGACGGTCGCGGATACCTTCTTTCTGTATCACTTGTACTGGAACGGATATCAAACGCTATACGGGCTACTCGATAGCGCCTTGAGGTGGGTAGACTCAACTTTTAAGATCACTTTATGTTTTTTTTTATACAACTTAATGATGGAACAAGCCGATGGCCCACCTGATGTTAAGTGGTTACCTCGGCCTATAACATTTATAGCTTGAAGCTACTTGAGGTTTTTTTAGAACTATGCGCTTTTGGAACAATAGTTCACTATGCGCGGAGGTACAAGTTGTTTTTAATATTTTTTTATAATTTAATAATTATGTTAGTGATATGGTTAAAATACCTAGTGACCATTTTTAAATTGTCGTGCCCTAACTGGGCTCATGTTGGTAGCATAAATATATTTAAGACCCTTTTGTACAACATGAACGCAATAAAGTATTGAGTATTGATTCTTTAGAGGGACAACTGGTGGGTTTTTGCTTTTCTCCAATTAAATGCAGTTTTAATATACAAATACTGGGTTTATTGACAAATTTAGAAAAAATATAAAAATTTAGGTGTGCACAGCACAAAGGGTCCGAAAGTAATATTTTCGCTTGTTAAATAATATAAGTACGCGAGCATCGTTGCTAGCAGTAAACTGTAGGCGCAGCGCCGCAACACTGTTTATGATAGGTTTTTTTTGAGTAGACTGGAATTTAGATTTCTGGACTTTTTAATTTATTCTTTTTGATTGAACATGAAGGCACTTGTGAGGTTTTTGGGAAACTGTGATTTCACTGTCATCTCTATGCTAACATTTTTTCTTATTTAATCTAATAAATTAAATAAATCTCTGGATAGGATCCATAAATTATCATTTTCTATGACTTGGAATAACTTTCTTTTTTAGTGTCTCAATTTTGAATCAATTCAACCTGTTTATGTATATATTGAGTTTTTGCAAATAGCTATTGCAGCTAGCATTTTACTAAAAGCAAGCACCTTTTTTCATAGTATCGGTGTCGATAGAGTGGTTTAGTAGCTTGTCACATCATTCTATCCAGTAGGAGAGAGAGAGTAGGTATGTTGGGCTGAAACGATGGTTTTAAGTTGTCTCTCTCCCTCTCAAACAGTGTATTAATTATTATTACATGCAGCATCGTTGGTGAAATACAAATCCTTATGTGAAACCCTGAACATTCTTTGATTCGTTTGATTCTTTCAGAAACTACTTCGCGGTAAAAGGCGATTTAAATAAACGCAAAAAAAGTACAAAGCACAAAGATAAAATAAAATCGTGCAATAAATATTTAACACTATTTATAATTTACCAAGTCTAGCCACCTCTGCGCAAATAATAATAATAAACTAAAATAATTACAAGAATGGCGTAGTGCTACAGTGCTAGCGTAGATTAAAACTACGAAATAAGCTGATTAAAGCAAGTGCTAAAATTGACAAAACAATTCTTTTTCTACAACAACTAAGTACTTACAGCAAGTATGTGCTCAAAGGTTTGTTATACCAATATTTATTTAAGTTTTCAGTAAAGATAGTTTTGTTTGAAAAACTAAATTACGATACCTTCACGATTGCCAAGATCCGCCGACCGTACTGTATTTTTATTTACTTATGGCCTACACCAGGCCTGTCCAACATACGGCCCACGGGCCACAATATGGCCCGCATAAGGCCTTCATCCGGCCCGCGACAGCGTCAGTAGATATATCACGAATTGTTAAATAAAAATATTTCATTATGAGTTAATTCGATCATCTATCTATCGGCTATGAATAACACACATGTTTGTAGGTACTTATTTAAAATATGTAGGCTTCGCTACTGAGCATTTCTTTTGGCCCGCTACGGTTACAAAACTACTAAATCTGTAGTCTGTAGTCCATTCCGTCCAAGGTTGTCTGGAAGAGATCGCTCATTAGCGATAAGACCGCCCATTGTACAATTAGTTAAGTTTTGTTTTGTATGTTATAGTAGTCCCTAGGTTAAGGTGTGCAATAAAGTATTTTCTATCTATCTATCTAAATCTGGCCCTCCAGAAAATAATGTTGGACACCCCTGGCCTAGAGAAAAAGGGCTATAGATCCGTTGTGAGTAGTATGCAGGGTGAGTGGTGTACATACTTGGGTCCGGGCGGGGCGGGCAGCGCGAGGCGCGGGGGGTCGCGGCGCGGCGCGAGCGCAGGCGCGGGCGCACCGCGCGCCGACATCCCCACGCCGGCCTTCATTTGGAACTCTCTGGAAAAGTGCAGCAAATACAGTTATTATTGACCTATTTGAAAATAGGATTATGCTCTCGAGTCTTGTCGCTGCAACTGTACATCTGTATTTTCTGTCTGCAACTGGTTATCCTACTAATATTATAAATGCGAAAGTTTAGATGTTTGGATGTTTGTGTTCAATCACGTCGAAACTACTGAACCAACTTAGATAAATAATAAATAAATAAATAAATATTCAGGGACATTTCACACAACACCCTCTAGTCCCAAACTAAGCAATGCTTGTAATATGGGAACCAGATGGCTGATAGAATACTTATATATACTTTTTTTTTTGTAAATACATACTTATAATACATAGTAACACCCAGACATAGAACAAACATCTATGTTTTCCATGCACAAATGTTTGTTCTTGGTGGGGATCGAACCCACGACCCACAGCACGGAAGGCAGAGCTATTACCGACTGAGCTGTGGACGCCTGTGTGAAGATGAAACTTGGCATTATAGTTCGTAACCTGGATTGACACATAGGCTACTTTTTATCCCGAATAATTATCAGGATCTACAGGATAAAATGAACGAACAAGATTAGCAGCGTCAATTGACAAGAGGATGGTGTCATGTCACGTCAGTTTGACAGGGCGTAGTACTACCTCTTTGGTCTAACGACTAGCGTTTGACATTCGAGTACGAGTTCAGTGTAATGTCAAGTTTTACAAAGTATCCGCTCGGTACACGCACAGATAATATAATACACAGACAGTACACGGAAACGGTAGTCGCGTACGAAGTCGCGGGTAACTACTAGTTATTACATAAAAGTGAGCCGTGTGCATAGAAATAGCATCACAGGTATTCGACCGAAACCTGCTGATACAGGGACCGTTTTGCGACACATACTAAGCTTCTGTTAGTCATATATTAGTGGTAATACTGTGTCGTAAATAAATACTTTTTTTTTCGAACATACTAGTTCCGGGACACTTTGTATGAAAGCCTTAAAACATCAATACCTCGTGGCGTTCGTGGCTAGGCTTGCATAATCAATCTTCACCGATTATCTAAGTTAAGCGACGTTCTGCGCGGTCACTATTTGGATGGGTGACCGCTAGTGGCATTTACAACTGAGCGCCTCCGTGCTCCGGGCACGTTAAAATGCCGGTCCAGGCTCTAGCAGTCGTTAAGCCACGAGACCTTCAATGGACGAAATATGATTTGAAGCACGATTCGCTGATGCTATCTCTACCGCCAAGCAGAGATGCTCGCACACACCAAGTGATGAAATAGGGTAGTCTCTTGGACCTTGAGACAATGAATGATTTTATGTTTACAAAATACTTAAAACGGCCTAAACCCTCCGTCACCAGAGTAGGCTAATGACTCATACGAATGAACGGACGATCAATTTACCTGTCAAAGTCCTCAGCCTCATCCTCCTCCAAGTTAATGAACTCCTGGTTCTCCTCCGCATCGCCGGTGTACACGTTCTGTTCGCGCTCGATCAGGTGCGCGCGCGACCCGATGTGATGTCCTGCAAGCAATGCACAACCTTATAAAATACATTACATTTAGTCGGTAAGGGCGAACGCAAACCGAAAACAAAACGTCTTGTCGAACAGTTAGTGATGTGAAACTGTCAGTAAAACTTTTTTATTTACAATATGCTTCTTTTTATTTGCTGTTTTCGTTACTTGCTTATTTAATGAGAATCATCCTAAGTACTTAATAATATTATTAAGTACACTACATAATTACTCTATATTCTTATTTATTAAAAAACACAGTTCATTCTCTAGGTATGTGCGTATAAAGCAATGTTTAATAGGTAGGTATTAAACAATGCTATAATAGATAGGTAAACATACTTAAGAAAAGTCTGTCGTGTCAATTGATGTGAGTTTCGTTATAACGAAAACAGCATATGACGAGGAAGCATTCGTCATATGCTGTTTTCGTTATAACAGAAAATTTATTTTCACGTCACTAAGTACGCGACAAAACAGTTTTGTCGATAGATGTGCGTTGGCCCTAATAGCTCTGCCTTCCGTGCTGTGGGTCGTGGGTTCGATCCCCACCAAGAACAAATATTTGTGTGTGGCAAACATAGATGTTTTTTCTATGTCTGGGTGTTGAAATGAAATGGTTTATTTGCTAGAAATATGGTTACAAGTTCTTACAGTATCTAATAGGTTTCATATATTTCACCAAACACATCGGCATGCAAATTTACTGTTACTACGTATAACTATGTATTTACAAAAAAAAAGTATAAAGTATTCTATCAGCATCTAGTTCCCATATCACAAGCTTTGCTTAGTTTGCGACTAGAGGGCGTCGTGTGAAATGTCTATGAATATTTATTTATTTATTATTACAAAGTACTTTTAGAAATATTTGGACATCCCTTTGGCCACGCCCGCGCCGTTTTAGACAGTATCCATTTGGCAGATGTAATTACATACATACTAGAATACCCACACAATGCATGGTTCATATATTTCAGTATCCTTAACTAAATCTCTTTACCTCTGAGCACGTGGTTATATTTTTAGATCTGATGAAGCATCCCGTCTAGTCTGGGTGTGCAAAAAATGATTGGTTGACGTCATTCTGTTTGGCTACGGTGATTTTAAATATTTATCTATCCAATGGATGAATAGTTTCGTTCCTATCGCATCATACATTAATTTGAAGTTATATTTTACAAAATATTTGAATCGCTGAATATGAATGTTTATGAATTGTAATAAAAGTACTTACAGAATCTGGTTTCATGGCGAAATCGGAAAGTCAACTTATAAACGATTGAGAAATTCTGTTACGTATTATAACGATTTGTTAATTGACCTTCAACTCATGTCTAGTACATATTAACACGCGTGATTCTACTTACACACCTAGCTCTCACAAGCTGCCGCACTAAGCGACCTCAGTTAAACATAAGAACGCACTTATCTTTATCCCTCTGAAGTTAGGTGCAACAAATTGTGCATGTACTGTTGTACGGAAAAATTCGATTCAAAATGGGTTCTGCGCAGATACTTCAAAGGGACAAAGATCCGTTGTGACTACTATACTAACTGTGGTACGTGCCTCTGTTCGTCATTCATTAGTCAATAACGTAAAGAGAAAAAGTATTTTTCATTAGTAACACAGCGTGATTGTGTGACGACTGACGACATAACCACAATTTCGCAAATACTGTGTAATTATTATCACTTTTATGTGACTTACGAGTAAATTTGCTGTAATTACAATAATAAAATTACTTTTATAAATGTTAAGAATTAAACATCCATAAAATTATCTCTAAAATTTGTATTAAAGTACGCTTAGCATGAGCAACAAAACGCCATTTAATTTTCTTTCTATCAAAAAGAAAAATCATACTTCGTCTCTTTCTTTTGTTTGACGAAAAACAGAGACAGCTAGCTTTAGTCTATTCTTCCATAGACAAATCGCTGTCTATGGTGCAGCTAGCCCTGCTGGAAGATCGCTAAGATTTTTATAACCTCCCAAAAGCTTATGCCCGCTTCACATTATTTCAGTCTTTAAAAAATTTTGAATTAGTCACATTAGAGACAATGATTTCAAGCGAGCTGAAATTAAAATGTAGATCGTCAATCCAGTAACTGGACTAGATTGCTCATAGAAACAGGTACATTTCAATGCCTTATTTTCAAAATATTCACATCTTACCGATAGACATTTTCTTAGTTCCGGTGCGGGTATCCTGAAGTGTCTTCCGGGTCTCCTTGATGCCATTGGCTCCAATTTTGGTGCTGCTTGTGGAACTGAAGACCTGAAGAACCGTAGATGAAATTCTAACCAAATCCAAGTCATCTACACCACTTCTGGGTGATTCTAACTTTTTTACCACACAGGAATAACTAGAGTTTTTTAATACTCCATTTTTGATAGAATTTTGTTGCAGATGCAATTTAGCAATGTCTTCAAATGTAAGCTGGACATTTGGACTGGCAAAATGTGGGATAAGGGCAAGAAGATGATGAGTTGTATCACTGGCTACGAATAAGTACAGCAGTACTTGAGAAGTTAAGATTATGAACAGTGAAGGTATGATGGCACTGAACGTAAATTCAGTGCAGAGGTGCGCAGCACAACGGGACCAAAATGATTATTTATATAATCGCCTCATGCTGCGCCACTCTGCCGCACCGAATTTCAATTCAGTGAGGAAAGACTTTGACTAAAAGGAGTTTTTACCGACCTGTGGTTTACCATTAGGTCCACTTGACATGACCACAGTGCTGCTGCTGAAGGAACTGGCCCCTCCCATCCCCATCTGACCGTGACCACCTTCCAGACCTACATAAATACATGATTAATAGAGTAGCTAACCAATTGCAGAGAAAGAATGATGCTCTACAGAGCTAATGATATAGTGATGCTGACATTGTATAATAAGATGAGATATTCTCCAAAATTTTATATGTATGTATTGCGCTTTGCGTCATACTTTTCATTTGGGACCACGAGCTTAGGTTCAGTCAGAGCCACAAATGCATATTCTTCTATAACAGGTACTAATCTAACTGCAAGATTGACTTCTGTTTATACAAATACTTAATAAATAGAGGTATGTACATAAAATTAAATAATTATATAAATATCCAAGTATATTTCGTTTTGAGAAAGAGGGCATGGCTCATATTTATTTCTGGATAACTTTTGACTTTCCTTTTTTGCTTTGATTGTGCAAAATGTCGAGAAGGTACTGACCTGTAAAAAGCCTGTTTAGTGAAGGCATCTGAGGCATGAACGGCATCATGGAGTTCATGGGCGATCCATGCCCTGCACCAGTAATAGCCAACGGGCCTCCGCCCCCGAGCATCCCGAAGGGATCAGAGAATAGCGAATTCATCATAAAGCTGTTCATTTGACGCATATGCCTCATGTGCGACCTGCGGAATTGTAAATGTGGGTAAGAAAACAATGAGATTTCACAACATTTTTTCTTCGTATTCTCGTAGAATAATAGGACAAAAAGTTCAATTAAATAATATACAGTTAAGGATATAAGATTTCATCAAGAAATGCCATAAAAATGGAGAGTACAAAGGAAAATTACCCAAAAAACGGATCGTCTTCCACGTCGGCCATCAAAGATCCGAAAAGAGACATTATTTTTCGATCGTCACCTATAACTTTTCTAACAATAGGTATTATTTACGCACAACAATGAAACGAATCGAATGTAGCCGCAGACAAAATTTTGCAAAGCAGGAATCGAAAATTCGAAACGAAAGAAACGTCTAGCAAAATGCAAACTTCTCACGCAACGCACGGCACGACTCTCCGTCCGTTCTTTTCTTCCTTGGTGTTGAAAAGAAAAAACTGGCATGGGCATGATTGATTGATTTTTATCATGTCATGTCAGTTTGACACTGACAAATTGATGTAACATGACACCATAGACTAGGAGTTGTACTAGGTAGCTCTAATATAAAACCAATGGATATGCCCGCCCTACCACCAAAAAAAGCGTACATAATACGGAACATAATATGGCTGCCTTCTTGACAGCCATATACCTATTGACAGCAGATCTACATTATGAATCAGAGCAGAGCAGATCTACTACAAACACAGAACAGTGCCTTGATCACGAATAAATGTGACAATAGTAAACGTATCGTAACGCTAGCGTATCCGAAATACACTGCGCGGTGACGCTACATCGTTCGGCAGTCGAGCTGGCGTTGACACGCAATATGATTCCAATACGATAGGTTTACGTTACGCGGCGACTGTCAGATTTGTTCGTGATTACCCCTCAGTTCTGTGACTACAAACTCGGAACCAAACATAGCGGCGCTGGTTACGCAAACATAAAATCATGACGTCACAAAAAAAATCATATGGACAAAATATTGTCTATCTCTTTCAAGTTTCAACACATTCAGTAATGGTTTGGTTAAAAAGAAACAAATTAATATTTGATGGCTTATTGTCGATTTATTTTGTATAGTAGAATGAAGCATCTCCATGTTTATGGTTTCCTACCTCTTTGCTAGGTAGGTAGGTAGGTAGGTAGGTACTCATATTTTTCTACGACACATGACACCTACTGACAGGTTTGTCTAGAACCGCGCGACAACACCATAGAATAACAATATCCCTTAGAATATAGAAAACACTTTTCTATAATCTGTGCAATATCCTACCTACCGGACAACACGCACGCAGTACAAGACCTTGCGCGCCGGGCGGCTCGCCACGCAGTCATAATGAATTTAGCATGGGTTGAAGAGTTGGAAGAGATTACTAGCAATAATTATTTTAGAATTTATTATGTTCTTTATATTTTTAACTTATCAAACAAAATCACAGCACCAAATTCACAACAATTTGTAAAAATCGACATCACAATCACGGGTAGGCATAATGACAAACCAAAAGGAAAATTATATACTTTAGGTTCTACGTAAGCGATATCCAGGCGCACAGGGTGACCTAATATTATTTCCATGAAATGACCAGGCAGCTGAAGTTGGATATGAAGTGTACACCATGTCTTGAAGGCCGTTTCTGGTCTTCTTGGTCGGCAGCTCCTGGAAAGTAAAGAAAAATATGAAGCCACTTCTAATTCAAATGGATTCTTCGGATACTTCAGAGGGACAGAGATCCGTTGTGACTACTATAATACCTACTGTGTTAATCCTTCTAATAGAGATAGAGAAGAGAAGTAGGTAGGTATATCTTAATTAGGTACCTTAGTTGGTATGATATCTCCGTGAGGCTTGTTGTCCACAGGCATCGGCACATCTCCAGTGTGTCCCATTGGTTGACCTTTGACTGGGATCTGATTGTTAACCATCTGGTTATTAGCCAAAGTATCGCCTGCCACTCGTTCAACGGGTACATGGCGATTTTGATTAGCGTTCTGTAAAGCGACATTGATCTTTCCTTCAGAAAAGGTAGCTCCTTGAACAGGAGGTCGGATATTCTGCTGAGTATACGAATGAGAGCCCTTGTATTGGTTGTATATTTGCTGCAGTTGACCTCTGCTAGGAGTTCTACCAACTGGTCTGCTTCCCATCAATGATGTCTTACTGACGGTGTTTTTCACAATGTATCTTGATTGATCAGTCCTCATTTTTGATATGGGTTGCGGGGATAATGTTTGCTGCATATTGGTGTCAGGTGCTTGATGGTACATTCTAGCTGGCAGCATCTCAACAGGCTGTCCTAGAGTGTTGTACTCGTAATATTTCTGATGTTTCATGTGAGCAGGAGGCTGGTTTTTGGAAGTATCCACAGGAAATATTGGTTCCTTAATCATTTGTTGTTCTGGCACCATAGTGGGAGGTGCACTGTAACTCGGCGGTGGCTGCTGGTTTATGGAAGGGTCAGCATAATTTGCCCCTTCGTAATCGGGAAGATAAGGTGCTTGTACATTTGGATCAATATTTTGTTGTTGTTGATATTGTTGCGTATTTGGGTCCACATTCTGTTGCTGATATTTTTGAGGAGGTGGTTGATGGTATTGCTGAGGAGGTGATTGTTGGTATTGCTGAGTAGGTGGTTGTTGGTATTGCTGAGTAGGTGGTTGTTGGTATTGTTGAGGTGGTTGTTGGTATTGCTGGGGTGGTTGATCCTGGTTGACGCTCGGTGCTCCAGGCTGAGCCGTGTATACTTGCTGCTGCTGCAGTTGAGGTACCTGTCCGTAAACCTGGCGCTGAGCTTGATTCGGCTGATTTACTGCAGTGTTCGTATAGCCTTGTAGGCTTTGTTGTGTTCCAGACTGAACTGGCATGGTTTGCTGATTTGACGGAGGAATATTCTGTTGGCTTGATGGTTGCTGATTTATTGCAGCTGCAGCCATGTTAGCACCGGTTACAGCAGGTTGCATTGTTCTGTCATTTAAAGAAGGATCTAAAATTCTTTCAATTGGACTTCCATTCATTAGCTTTTGCATCTGACCCATAGCTGCTTGTTGCTGGTTTGCTGGATTCATTTGTATCGCTATAGACATCGGATCGAAACCAAGGTCTCCGCCCATTCCACCCATTACACCGGGAAACATCTCGTTGAACTTTGCTACACCAGGTGCATGCTGGCCGTAGTTAGACTTGCCACGATTCGATGACATTTGTTGCGCAGCTGGATTTGAATAATTAACTTTATAAGATGCACCTTGGTTCCCTGGGTTTTGTTGCATATTTCCACCCATCGCATTTTGAGCGTTGGGGTTCATAGCATTGCTCATATTTTGCTGTTGCATATACTGGCCTTGAACCTGCTGCTGACCTCCATAGCTTGGATTATTATTAGTTTCTGCATTATATTGACCATGGCTCATGCCGGGATTATAAGATTGACCTTGAGATGCACCAGCAACCATCGGTGCTGTTAGCTGACCAGTTTCCCCAGACGACCGACCATCTCCGTTCATCATATTAACGATATTTGGACCCATGCCACCCATTTGGGACATAGGCTGATTTGACATTTGTTGATTATTATTCATTTGCTGGCCACCCATTTGCTGACCAGCATATTGTTGATTCATTGACATGTTCGGATTTTGCATCCCACCCATTTCACTTCCAGGTATTTGATTTTGAGTCATGCCTACGTTACCTGGCATACCAGGGGCGCTACCTTGCTGTTGCAGCCCCATTTGGTTAGCTATAGGATTGTTGACAACAGAGTTGGCTGGATTAATGGACTTTAAATCCTGGTAAACTTCTTTTACAATCGGCTGCATTAGGTTTGAACTCAAATAGTTATACGTGTCTGCATAAAGCTTAGGAGGGTTACATTGCATGCCCATGCACGGGGTGTTCATGCTATAGGGCTCACCAGCGCATGGAGCACTGTACCCATGGCTATTTCCTCCGTAACCGTGGCCGTGACAACATCCGCGTCTGCATCCACCACAAGTTGGCAGTGGAGACCCCATTGCTGCACCACCTTGCTTTGAGTATTGACCTTGGTTTGAGAATAGTTTTCCCATACAACCACTGAAACATAGTATTAAGAATTTATGAATTTCTCATGTTAGTTTTTGAGTTTTTTCATTTCAAGGTTTCATCCATGAATCCTGCCTGCCACACTTAATCCAACCAAATTATCATTGTATGTGTAGGTAGGTACTTTCCTTCGTATGTCATCGTATTCTATAGAGAACAGAAAATATGAAATGGTTACGAAAGTCCTTACCAATCAGCGCTCTGAAGTTTGTTCATCACGCTACCCAATTCACTCAATATCATTTGCTTGTCCAAAGCCATTCCAATTTAGAACCTACCCGAAAAAAATTTATTAGAAGCCAAAATTTTAGTTTTTATAATTTACACCTGTAATCAAAATTTCGACATCATGAAATGATTTAGATAATTATGACAGAATTATTTTGTTTTCGAAAAATATAATGTATTTTGAATTTCGATTACCAACCTCACCAAAGGCTATAAAGATTTTATTAGACTACAACACGATGCATGGAGTTTTCATTGATAAGAAGCGCCATCGAGAACGGTCAACGTTTTATTCATTATGTATTAGAATTACATTGGGTGGAAGGTGGGAGGAAGCGGAATTTGGAAGACTTTGGTAAATAATTCCTAGGTAGTTACCTACATACCTACCCTAAACCAACAAGCATAATTATATTAATTATGTATATGAGAGCGAATGAAGCTAGAGAGATGTGTCAGGCATGATCGTAGCAATAAGCAAACATGGTTACTGGCTGATCTGGCTGCATGGCCAGCCCATTACTTTCACATTTGCTTTATTATTACGCCTAGCTAGGCCTAGTGAAGTAGGCGGCGGTGGCGTACCCACTACTACGGACATGTAAGTGCCTTCCAGACAGAGAAGAAGGGCACCAAACAACTGAGTTCCAGAGCATTACTGAGGTCTCGGAAAGAGAAAAATGTAATTCATATTATAATGGAAAAAGTTGTGGAGGTTATGGCGATTTCATCGTTTCATCATCATCATCAATCACAAACAATAAACAATAAAAAAATTCTGATTTCTGATTTCTGAATCATCATGCATCCAAGACCCCTACCTGTAGCTCTCACAAAGAAATCGAGCTAAAGACCCAAAATTAATTGTTCTACCCTCGGAACGGAACAGTATGAAATGAACCCTATGAACCAGACCAAATCTGTTTCTGATACTTTGACAGTCTAAGTTGTCAGTTTTGTTTTGACATATAAATAAAAATAAAATGTCAGTCAGATTTGTTTGTAGCAATAATGCTTGCCGTTTTGTTTTTTACTATGCTTGGTTCGGTTCAGAGAATATTTATTTAATTTATTATCTGTGGTTCTGTTGAAGGCAATTATAAAATAAATAAATCATTGAACTAAATTATACTTTCCATTCCACTTTGTTTGAGAGAAATCTGCTCCTGCCTGCCCCGCGTCGCGTTTGTTGATTGAACAACGTTTCATTCCATTCACATCACACGCACTTTCAGTCCGAGCTTGAGTCGCGGTTCCAAAGATAACATTAATCTTCGTGGAAGATATTGCTTTGTTGTGTGGACCAAAGTTCAGATAGATAATTCACCACCAGTGAATTGCGTTTCATTTCAGTTCTAGCGTCAGTTCTCCTTGGCCATCGCTCCGCGCAGTAATCAAACGGAGGTAATTATTTATTTTACAAAATGCCTAGAAAAGTTTTCGTAGTCGGCGTAGGGATGACGAAGTTCATCAAGCCGTCGACTGGCGGCGACTACCCGGAGCTAGGTCAGGAGGCCGTGCTGGGCGCGCTGGCGGACGCGCGCGTCAACTACACCGACATCCAGCAAGCGGTGTGCGGCTACGTGTTCGGAGACTCCACTTGCGGCCAGCGAGTGCTGTACCAGGTCGGCATGACCGGCATCCCCATCTACAACGTGAACAACAACTGCTCTACCGGCTCCAGCGCCCTATTCCTCGCCAAGCAGCTCGTCGAAGGTGGGGTTTCAGACGTAGTACTCGCCGTCGGATTCGAGAAGATGGCCCCGGGAGCCCTCGGCGGCGGTAACTTTAACGACCGAACCAACCCCCTCGACAAGCACACCATCAAAATGGGTGATCTAGCCGAGCTTACCGGCGCTCCGATGACCGCACAGTACTTCGGAAATGCCGCTGTCGAGCACATGAAAAAGTACGGGACGACCGAGACGCATCTCGCTAAGATCGCGGCGAAAAACCACAGACACGGCGCCAAGAACCCTCGTGCACAAGGCAAACGGGAGTACACCGTTGAAGAAGTATTGAACTCTAGAAAGATCTATGGACCCCTTACTAAACTGGAATGCTGTCCGACCAGCGATGGAGCCGGAGCTGCGGTCCTCATGTCTGAGGAGGCTGTCATCAAGTACCGACTCCAAGACAAAGCTGTAGAAATCATTGGAATGGAGATGGCCACAGACACTGCAGCTGTCTTTACAGAGAACAGTTTGATGAAAGTGGCAGGTTATGACATGACAGCTTTGGCCGCTAAAAACTTGTATGCAAAGACTGGTATATCTCCTCAGCAAATTGATGTGGTTGAGCTTCACGACTGTTTCGCTGCCAATGAACTGATCACATACGAAGGGCTCCAGCTTTGTGGAGTAGGGCAAGCGGGGAAGTTTGTTGATGCAGGGGATAACACATATGGAGGCAAAGTAGTGGTCAACCCGAGTGGAGGACTGATAGCCAAGGGGCATCCTTTGGGAGCTACAGGGCTGGCACAGTGCGCTGAGCTAGTGTGGCAACTGCGAGGAGAATGCGGAGAAAGACAGGTTGGTTGAACTAAATAAACCTTTTTATGGTAAACCTAAATGTGGTGAATCCGGTTTTGTCCTTGGTGAGGGTACATGATCACCAACAGCTTCTATTTGGAGATGCGCCCAACATTGAATCATTTCTAGGCTACCTTCTTGCAAGTGAACAAACCCTGCTTTAAATCCCACTGCACCGCTACAAATCTAGGTACCTACCTACTTCAGATTGTGTATGTACTTGGGGTCACAGAGGTGGAATTCAATGTGAATGACTTGTGGTGCCAACTCATTCCAGTTTGATTTGGTTCTGTGTTTAGCATTAAATTAAAAGTACTTTTAAACTTTTACAAGCATGATTTTAAAGACCACACCTGAAAACTTCCAGGGTGTAAAGCACCTGTCAATGAAGGACTTAACTCTACTAGAATTTGGAGCAGATATAAAACTAAAATCTTTATATCTTCATATCGAAGATCATTTATTTAATTGCTAATATAAGTGAAAGTAAAATACAGTAAAACCATCACTTTCACTATTTTGGTCAAGTGGTTTACTGCAGTTCGGAACCAATTCAGTTACTGCCCTCAATTCTGTAAAGCAAGATGTGTATCTTTTTACTGAGATTTTAATTTGTTTCACTGTGATTTTTATTACAATATTCTTCTTGAGTGAACTGTGAGTTGAGATATATTTAATTTGGTATATGAAGTAGTGGTCTTGTCTAACTGGTCAAAGCCTTGATGGTATAAGTGCGACACTCTCAAAATATAGACATTCACCTCCAAAACTAGCTTAAAATCTGAAATTAGGTCATCTGTTAGGGTCCAGAATATACATTTTACATTAAATTAAAAATGTATTATCTCCAGCTGTACTTTGGCACCCAATAAATTATTTTAATACTTACGTAAGTAATAGTTTATTGAAATAATCTTTACAACACAAATTCTACAAAATATTTCATGATAATACTTCAAGCATCTCTTCCAAAGTCCGATTATTTTCGTATTCGAATAATCTTAATCTTTTAAGCTACCTAGATGTTGATCAGCGTCAGGGTCATATTTTCGCCATGCATTTTTTTAGGCATTTTTTGGGGTTGCACACTGTTGCGCACGATATAGCCCTGTTTCATGTTGATCACCATGATCGCATATTTTCAAAGGATGATTTACTATCCTATGATGGGCGAGTCTCTAGACTAGAATGTATGTAGATGCAAGGCAAATACATTTTACGTGTTATTTAATCTTTTATGCACCACCAATAAGGTTATCTATCGCAGAGTTAAACTCTTTTGTCAAGATCATAGTAACGATTACGTAATCTGACACCTTATCCATTTATCTTCAATTTTCTGTATACCTGCTCTACCCCACCTAGTCATTCTACCTAACTAAAATAGAAGTTTATGAAGACTGTCTGTAATGAAGGACTGCCTACAATTGTCTGCAATTATGTTTTGTATCTTCAAAACTTATGCGCGTACGTACACGGTAACGAGACACAGTAAGAGTTCGAGACAAAGTCAAATATTCATTTATTTTGTGAAATTACAGTTTTAGAAAAAGGAACGCCTCTAGATCCAAACTTAAAACACATCTCTTTTGAATCGAAGGTTACAACTCAATCTAAACAAACACAATCAAACATATTAGGTAACTTTTTTACTTTATTTTAATAAACTTTATTCACAAAGAAACTTATCAAAAGTTTTATCATAATACATCATGATTTTAAACTAATTACCCATGGAATCTGTTTTCATCCGCCAGCTCTAATAATAATCAATTTATTGAACATTTTCAGTGTTTTCAGTATATTTGCGCTTCGAATACGTACTAATTTTTTTGTACAATTACAAGCTCTACGCCCTACAAGTTTTCTGTTAACCGTTTTATCTGAAGTATTTGGTAGAAACTTTTCATCATCCAACATTGAATCCTACGGACTATAGATAAACCAGGTAACTCAGTCCACTCCCTGCTAATTGACATTAATCTTTATTGATATTACTGTCGGTTCTGTTGTTACATTTTTCTAAACTAACCTAATTTGACAGCACTAAAAATGTTGCCGTCCCTTTCTCATAAATTGAAACTACAAAGACACCTATAATTTTAGAGCGGTCAAATGAGGAAGATGAGTTAGGCATTTTTTCCTGTTTTTATAGCTTAAATCAAAAGTCTAGAAGATTGTAAGGACAACTGTGAAAGAATTTTGGCGATAGCTCAAAAACTGAATTTTCTACGATTTTTTAAAGTTTGGATTTTCAAAATCTGTTTTTAGCCCGGCGATTTCGCGTGTGACGTCAGCCAGGTCCGATCGCTCACCCGCGCGTTTTAAGCGTTTTCTGCCTTTACGTTTCTATTTATATTTCTGATAAATAGGGAGAAAAGTACCAATATTTTTATGTAATATTGTGCCTCTAAGTCCTAAGGACACGTTTAACGCTTCAGATAAACTTTTTAACCACCGACTGAAGACGAAAGGTGTTCTAAGTTTGAGGCTTTTTTGTGTCTATGTGTCTGTACCTTTCAAGGCTCGTAGCTCCAAAAAATCACTCGTAATTTTTTTATAACTATTCTTGAAATGGAAAGCAGATAAATCTGGCATAGTTCTAAGCCAAGTTTGATAGAAATCGGTGCAGCGGTTTCCAAGTTATGAGGATGTTTATCAGCCCTCGACACGCATTTTGAAGGGTTCTCAGGCATATATTGATTGTATGAAACATTTGGTTCTTATACCAGTATAACGTGAGCTACTATTTCTTAGTGTTTCATTGATTTTGTATATCAGGTAAGACTGGTAATGAGCAAGATTGTGTTATCGACGTGATTAGCAATGTTTTTAACCCCCGACGCAAAAACGATGGGGTGGTACAGTTTGACGTGTGTGTGTGTCAGTGCGTGTGCGTGTGTCTGTGCGTGTATGTGTGTGTGTGTCTGTCGAATGCGCGCGTTGGTGCGCGTGCGGATGCGGATGGTAGTAGTCTAAGATGGTAGTAGATGGTACTTGACAGTACAATGTCTCACTAGGCACGTCCTTAGTAGACAATGTGACTCGCTAAGAAGAAGAAGAAGAATGTGACTTACACTAGGACGTGCCTAGTGAGACATTGTACTGTCAAGTACAATGTCTCGCTAGGCACGTCCTTAGTAGACAATGCCTACACATACATATAGTGCAATGCCTCACTAGGCACGTCCTTAGTTACGAAGGACATTGTAAAGTAGGTACAATGCCTCACTAGGCACGTCCTTAAGCAATGCATTGCTAATGCCTCACTAAGCACGTCCTTCGTAACTAAGGACGTGCCTAGTGAGGCATTGCACTATATGTATGTGTAGGCATTGTCTACTAAGGACGTGCCTAGTGAGGCATTGCACTATATGTATGTGTAGGCGTTGTCTACTAAGGACGTGCCTAGTGAGGCATTGTACTTGTACAGTACAATGTCTCACTAGGCACGTCCTAGTGTAAGTCACATTCTTCTTCTTCTTAGCGAGTCACATTGTCATTGTCATGTGACTTAGACTACTACCATCCGCATCCGCACGTGCACGTCCTTAGTAGACAATGCCTACACATACATATAGTGCAATGCCTCACTAGGCACGTCCTTAGTTACGCAGGACGTGCTTAGTGAGGCATTGTACCTACTGTACAATGTCCTTCGTAACTAAGGACGTGCCTAGTGAGGCATTGTACCTACTGTACAATGTCCTGCCTGTTTAAATTAAAGTTATTGTATAGAATACGTTCATTTTTAAATCAAGATATAAGAGTTAAGGTGTGCGAAACGCTGATTTTATCTAAATTAAACTATGGAGACCTGGTGTATGGCCCGCGCTTGACTTCGAAGACTTCCCGCCTCGTACAAAGAATACAGAATGCGTGCTGTCGATTCTGTTACGATGTCCCACCGCGAACACACATAACGCCTTACTTAAATAGCTCATCAACTCTCAATATGGCTTCGCGGAGGGCATTCCATTTGGGAGTGATGGTACATGGTGTCATGACATCTGGGAAACCAGAGTATCTTTATTCTAAGCTCAGCCGCTATCAAAGTAAATACGACAGCAGGCCAACTCGTAATATGCTTCATTACAGTAAGCATAAAACTGTTGCATTTAGGGGTAGCTTTCGGTACCAGGCAACTAAATGCTGGAACAATATACCACCACCTCTTCGATTGCTAAAATCAAAGTTCACGTTCAAAAAGCACTATAAGAAATACATATTTGAAAGACAGCAGTCTGGGTTGTCTGGTACCAACAGCTCTAGTGGGCCGTTCACTTGCTAAGCGCAAGCACACACAACTATAATATACAACCACACTCAAGCACACAAACACACCCTATATACACCCTCGCATACACCGGAGGGTTCTCCTCTATAACCAGACTCTTAAGAGACTGGCGTACCAGGAGAGCCCTCCACACACTCAATCATTACACACACAAACACACCCCCACTCTTTCCTCTTGCACTAATACACCACACATAAATATTCTTAGGCACATCAATACATTTACATAAGAATCACAAACTATATACACTCACACTCAACGTTGCTCAAATTCACACACATATAATATATGACAAGAAACACTTTGGTTTTTCCTGTGATACCCTGACTCTTAAGAGACTTGCGTGAATCAGGAGAAACAAAAAAAAAATATAATATATATATTCTCATGCACTCTTATACACAATCACACACACATACACACAACACACACCACACATGCCAATACTTTTCGGGTCAAGCTTTTTACCTATATTTATTTATATTATTTGGTTCTAATATTCTCACGGGGCCAATGGCCTAATCCAATGGTTTCGGCAGAATAACAGCGCTGAGCTGCCATCAGGTGGTGAAGCATAATGCTGAGCTGGAGCCAATTTGTTGCAGTAGCACACATTACTATTTTGTGTTTTCTTTCTTTTAATGTTCTCGTTTCTATGTGTGATGTAACAAATAAACCTATGTCTATGTCTATGTCTATGTCTATGTCCTTCGTAACTAAGGACGTGCCTAGTGAGGCATTGCACTATATGTATGTGTAGGCATTGTCTACTAAGGACGTGCCTAGTGAGGCATTGTACTTGACAGTACAATGTCCTTCGTAACTAAGGACGTGCCTAGTGAGGCATTGCACTATATGTATGTGTAGGCGTTGTCTACTAAGGACGTGCCTAGTGAGGCATTGTACCTACTGTACAATGTCCTTCGTAACTAAGGACGTGCCTAGTGAGGCATTGTACCTACTGTACAATGTCCTTCGTAACTAAGGACGTGCCTAGTGAGGCATTGCACTATATGTATGTGTAGGCGTTGTCTACTAAGGACGTGCCTAGTGAGGCATTGTACTTGACAGTACAATGTCTCACTAGGCACGTCCTAGTGTAAGTCACATTCTTCTTCTTCTTAGCGAGTCACATTGTCTACTAAGGACGTGCCTAGTGAGGCATTGTACTTGACAGTACAATGTCTCACTTGGCACGTCCTTAGTAGACAATGTGACTTAGACTACTACTATCCGCATCCGCACGCGCACCAACGCGCGCATTCGACAGACACACACACACATACACGCACAGACACACGCACACGCACTGACACACACACACGTCAAACTGTACCACCCCATCGTTTTTGCGTCGGGGGTTAAAAACATTGCTAATCACGTCGATAACACAATCTTGCTCATTACCAGTCTTACCTGATATACAAAATCAATGAAACACTAAGAAATAGTAGCTCACGTTATACTGGTATAAGAACCAAATGTTTCAAACTACAATCAATATATGCCTGAGAACCCTTCAAAATGCGTGTCGAGGGCTGTTAAACATCCTCATAACTTGGAAACCGCTGCACCGATTTCTACCAAACTTGGCTTAGAACTATGCCAGATTTATCTGCTTTCCATTTCAAGAATAGTTATAAAAAAATTACGAGTGATTTTTTGGAGCTACGAGCCTTGAAAGGTACAGACACATAGACACAAAAAAGCCTCAAACTTAGAACACCTTTCTTCTTCAGTCGGTGGTTAAAAAGTTTATCTGAAGCGCTAAACGTGTCCTTAGGACTTAAAGGCACAATATTACATAAAAATATTGGTACTTTTCTCCCAATTTTTCAGAAATATAAATAGAAACGTAAAGGCAGAAAACGCTTAGAAAGCGCGGGTGAGCGGTCGGACCGGCTGACGTCACACGCGAAATCGCCGGGCTAAAAACAGATTTTGAAAATCCAAACTTTAAAAAATCGTAGAAAATTCAGTTTTTGAGCTATCGCCAAAATTCTTTCACTGTTGTGTTTTGGACGTAAAAATCTATCGATCTACATTAAAAAAAAAATACGCTCATCTTCCTCATTAGGTTAGTTTAGAAAAATGCAACAACAGAATCGATACCATTATTGCTCTATGACATAGAGCAAATCCAATATCTTGGAAATATGTGGTAATACATTATTAGAGGTAATTTAAGGGTCATATGTTTGTTTTTAACATTTTTTCATAATTATGTGTCTGAATGTTTTGTCCTTTGGTTTCGAGTTTTTTGTCGATTTAAATGTTTGATGTCTCACCTCGTTGGCTATTTCATTAGCATTCATTTTATTTGTATACTTGTATTCGTATGTTATTCAATGTTGTGTTGTACTTTGAACTGCGTATTTTAATATGGAATAATTAAACGATGTTTCTAAGTAGCCATTAAAATTATATAGGTATCCTAGTTCACAAAAGCGCTCATAAGACAGTAAATTATTAATAAATTTGTAAATTATTATGGGCAAACGTTTGACCGATATCACTTGATGTTAAATGACGATGCGGTCGACGATGTACTCTATAGTACCTAACACATTTGCCTAGAAGAAACCTATTCACTCGTTTGAAACATCAAAACTTTAAGTTTTCGGAAACACAGACGCTGCCAAAGAGTTCCACTCTTTGGCGGTCCTAACGATAAATGTTGAGGCAAAGCGCTTTATTGGCTCAAGCTGTAATAAAGAATTAGTGTCCGGTTGATGATGATGATAACGATGACCATCAAATTGGTATAATCAGAAATGCGAGTTCATGTGATAACTGAAACTAACCTACGTAAAAAAATCATTTTATGAGTCAATCAGTTCGCCCAGTGGTTTTTTACCTCTGCCTAGGTACACTAGGTACAATCATAATTGGATCACCTCTCATAATACGTATACCAAGGACGTCCCCCTTAGCACTGCAATATCAATGAGTTATCTCATTTTACGTCTATCATGATGATAGCTAGATGTAAAAATTGAAACTGATTTAAAATCTCTACATGTCTGAGAGTCAGTTCTATAAACTACCTTGACTTGTATTGTCTGTATGTACTTTGTTCAACTTTAATTGCCAAGCACCTTACCTACACAGCTTACGCCACACAAGCAAGGCCCTCTGATGTTAGACAAGTTACAATCGAAGTGAAAAATAAACGCTAAGTAAATATAGGTATTCTTAGATGCATTGCATGAAACGCGAGTTCCAAACATCTAATTGAACGATGTTTCAGATAGCTTCATAACCAGTAATGTAACATAAAATCCCACTAGATATTTTAACCAGCCATCAACTATAAAAGTTCTCTTGGCTGCGATATTTTTGCATCAGATAAATTAGCGTATTAATTTTATTCTCATTCTAAGTAGGTATTTCGGGTCCCACGCTTTGCGAAAGGCCTCTCAAAGTCTCAATCCTTTACACATGGCGAACTCTTAGAGCTAACTAATAGTAGACACAAGTCACAACGGATCTTTGTCTCTGAAGTTTCAGCGCACAACCCATTTCGGGTCAAATTGGAGGTAAGCTAATTTTATCACCACAGTACATGTGCAATCGATTGTTGCACTCTCCAGAGGGATAGAGTCCCTTGTGCGTATTGTACTTTAGATTACGCATCAGATTTTTGCTCTTCGCTAGCGTGGCTATTTCGTTGCGTCTTGTCTAATACTGATGACTGATGAACTAAAAGTTACTGGTGCGGTTTGAAAACCAGTCGCACCACGAAATCATTGAGTTTAAGACGTAAGTGCCTTCTTTTTGTCCACAATCTATAGTCCCATTCGATACGTAATCTAATCTTGTTCTCTACTTATTTATTTTTATATTGCTTATCTTGTCGTAATTAAATTGCTAGCAAATAATATCGGTCCTATGTCCTATACTTTAGCGTTGAGTACCTAAGATTGTAGGTACAGTCAGCTGCAACAAGTGACTTGTTGCAGTTAGCAATTGGTTGTTGCCAACAACCAATTGCTAACTGGTTTGAAAAGTTTTACAGTTTTCTTATTTTTTTATCGTATTATGTGGGTTCAATCCATCGTTCGAAATGATACAATTATTTTTAAGAAGATATTGATAATTTAGTATCTTTTACGCGTTTTTGCTTTGTTATAGACAGACGTCATATGTAGTCATCCACGATTAAACCTATTTTAGACTCTATTTCGATGTAACAAATAAGATGTTTTCAAGAGGAGAGTGAAAGGGTTTATTCTAGGTCAGGGGTCGGCAACACGCGGCACGCGAGCCACATGCGGCTCTTATGTGAAGCTGCGGCTCGTTAGTTCCATACGCTTATATATGAATAAATATTTTAGTTTTTTTATCAAAAAACTTTATTGCCTACTATTTATTGTTCGCAAGAAAAAAATTAGAAATTTTGAAATTTTTAATTTTTGACTCTTCCTACTTAAAAGGTTGCTGACCCCTGTTCTAGGCAAATGTGCTACACCGTCGTCGACCGCATCGTCACTGAAATTGCGGTCAAAAGTTGGTCTATAGAATAAAAATGCTAGGACACAGTCTACAGCCGACATGACACTGACCTTTGACTCTATTCGATGACGTTGCATTTGACTAGAATTACCTACCTATTACTTATTAACCTTGGCACAACACAAAAAAGTCCAAGTTTAAATCGTACACAAGTAGCACGCCACTTCAACCTAACAAAATACTTAAAAACTCGTGCACAATTTAATTTTACCACGAATAAAATTGCTACGAAAACATTGAGTTCCTACATAATTAACCAAAAATATACCATTCTATATTTAAGTCTCGGTGTTTCGTGACGTGTATAAATAAACATATTTTGTGCATCTCTCTTTTTTTTTAATAAACTTTGATATTTTTTTTTTTCATTTTGTTCAGTTAAGATTTTCTGCACCAACTTATTTAAGTGTTTTTTAATTGAATCGTTAAAAATGCAATGCCGGTGGTATGTTTCCGTTGTTAAAATAGATCAAACTGTTTCAAAAGTATTGAGCACTAGTTTAAATATTTCGAGGAACAACGGTGTAAACTGTAGTAGACACAGCATTATTATAAATGAAAAATATCGTACTTATAGTATCGTAACTTTACGAGTTGATTGCATAGTTCAATGGAACTTTATCTTAACCTACAATAATAAAATTAATAAACGACTCATACAAACATAGTTGAGTACATAAGTAGTTCTGTATTTAGTATTATATAAACTTGCCCAGAAATATTAGTTTGTGTCCACATCATTTCTGTCAATACATATTGTTGGTTCATTCATTCAACCACTCTCATCTCCGCAGACGTTTCAATGAATGTGATGATTGGTTGTTCCAGGTGCCCCGCGCAAGAATCGCCCTACAGCACAACCTGGGTTTAGGCGGAGCCGTCGTCATCACAATGTACCGCAAAGGATTCTCCAACGCACTCCCCAACAGCGTTGCCGCGAGCAACCCCGAGGACTTCAAAGTCTTCAAATACATGAAGATCCTTGAAGAAGCTATGGGAAACGACCCCGATAATCTGATCGAAAAAGTCAGAGGCATCTACGGCTTTAAAGTGAAGAATGGTCCTTCGGGCGCGGAAGGTTACTGGGTCATCAACGCTAAGGAAGGAAAGGGGAAAGTGACCTACGACGGAAAAGACAAACCAGACGTAACCTTCACCATCAGCGATGATGACGTAGTCGACCTAATTTCAGGAAAACTGAACCCTCAGAAGGCTTTCTTCCAGGGAAAGATCAAAATCCAAGGGAACATGGGTCTGGCGATGAAGTTGACAGATTTGCAGAGGCAAGCGGCCGGGAGAATCGATGCTATCCGCTCCAAACTGTAATCTAAACCGGTTTGGCGAGTCTCGCGTAGTTTGTATAGGCCTGTACCAGGAGATGCTGACCTAGTTGCGCCACCAACATCTGATTAGTAGAGGGGGACGCAATTATCGAAAGTTGTATAACAAAAAATCACAGTAAAATGAAATGACACCAACTCCTCCATAAACCGCGACTCACCAGCTTCGGTACACTCCCCTAGTTTTCAACGTGATTCAAAGTGATTCTTGTGATTTTATGAAATAAAACTCCATAGATGGTCGCGGTTTTATTAAACTGATTTTTGTGGTACGAGGAACGTATTTTACAGTCTATTCGGGTTGGGGCATGTCGTAAGATGTAATCTATTAGCCAATCGTCTTAGATTTAAGCAATAAGTTTGTTTATATATTTTTGTAAGTATTTTATATATTATGGTTTATAATCATTCCAGAAAGATATATATTGAAATGGTACTCTTTGTTAATAAATGGTTTTTTTATATTCTTTATTTTTATTTCAAGAAGGAAAAATAATGAACGAATGAATAAACCTATACAAATGTTCCACCCAAGAAAGTAGGTTTTAAAACTAGGTAATCTAAACTTTAAACCAAGGGTATAGAGTCGTATTTGTAAATTTTGCGTTCTGAGCTTGTAGAATATTATGCAAACTACCATTTCCATAGACACGAGAAATCTTTGCACGAGGTACCTAAGTAAGTTTTTCCTCCGTCACGGATTCACTAGGCTAGTTATGCAAGACTTGTTACATCCTACTAATATTATAACTGCGAAAGTTTAGATGTTTGGATGTTTGTGTTTCAATCACGTCTAAACTACTGAACCAACTTGGATGAAACTAGGCATATATATATAGTTCGTAACCTGGATTGACACATAGGCTACTTTTTATCTCGAATAATTAACAGGATCTACAGGATAAAATGAACGAAAAGGATTAGCAGCGCCAATTGGCAAGAGGATTTCATTGTCATGTCATGTCACGTCAGTTTGACAGGGCGTAGTACTACCTCTTTGGTCTAACGACTAGCGTTTGACATTCCAGTAGGTACGAGTTCGGTGTAATGATGAGGTGTAATCTCAAGTTTCTCAAAGTATCCGCTCGGTACATGCACAGATAATATAATGTACACAGAAACTGAAGACGCGTACGAAAACGCGGGTAACTGCTAGTATTTGAATATAGTAATCACCAACGCCACCTAGCGCAAATAACTAAATGCTACTCCCAGAGTGTTTTATTTTCTGTGGCTACACCGTAGCGACTGAAGTCGTAGAGAGCTACCTATTTTGATAGACGCGTGCTAGATGGCGTTGTCTGTTTGTTGACAAGTGTAGAATAATTTTTGTTATAGAAGTGTGTTGTAATGTCCTAAGCAATGAGCTTGAGGGACTGGTAGGATAAAGAAACATCGAATTGAGAGCTAGTTCCATTTCTATTAAAACTCAGTTTTTTGCGACTTTAACATGAATGTATTTAAAACGTCGAAGTGGTAATAACAATCTTACATGAGATCACAGAGTACGTAGGGACTACCCTGGCAAATCACCAAAAACTCATGTCTCATAAAAATGTTCTCAGATTTTGAGAGTCAGCACAGACTAAAATACGTAGAAGAAAATAGTAGAAATATTTTTTTATTATTCATTTATTGACTGAGCGAGCGAAGCGTCTCAGTTTCGAGATTTGCTAAAAATGCTTTTGTCCGGCTGTCTGTCTGTCTGTCTGTCAGTAATCGCCTACAGGTCGCATTTATCTGTCTGTCTGTCAGTAATCGCCTACAGGTCGCATTTATCAACCGATTTGGACGAAAATCGGCACACAAGTTCCTTGATTTATTAAAATGTTTTTGTCGACCGCAATTTTTGATTGGGGGGAAAATATGGGAGAAAAGAGGGAAGTTTGCTGTAGCGTTGTTTATCGACGGATTTTAATCAAATTTGAGAAGCACACTAAAGACTTCAAACAAGATGGTGTAAAAATAATTCCAAAAAGTGGGAGTGGAAGGGGAAAAAGAGGGGAAATTAATTTTTAATTGTTTTCCCGAAAATTTACTCCTACCAATATCAATGAGACTACTTACACAGTCTTCTCCACCTTTACACGAGACAAATCCGTAGACACCAGATTTGACCTTCTAGGACCAAGGGAATGCGAGTAATCGCTAAAACTTATACCCCTATTTTGCTCAAAAGTCTACATACCTAGATAGGGCCTATTGGAAAATTCAAGCACCCTGAAACTCGATTGAGCCAGGGGAAAGTGTCGGTTATTGCATGGTTATAAAGGCTCGCGAGGTCTAGGTATGTCCTCACAGGACAACTAGTTTTATTATTACCTACTTTAGTAGCTGTATAATGAAATTCAGTTCTAGCGTCAGTTCTCCTTGGCCATCGCTCCGCGCAGTAATCAAACGGAGGTAATTATTTATTTTACAAAATGCCTAGAAAAGTTTTCGTAGTCGGCGTAGGGATGACGAAGTTCATCAAGCCGTCGACTGGCGGCGACTACCCGGAGCTAGGTCAGGAGGCCGTGCTGGGCGCGCTGGCGGACGCGCGCGTCAACTACACCGACATCCAGCAAGCGGTGTGCGGCTACGTGTTCGGAGACTCCACTTGCGGCCAGCGAGTGCTGTACCAGGTCGGCATGACCGGCATCCCCATCTACAACGTGAACAACAACTGCTCTACCGGCTCCAGCGCCCTATTCCTCGCCAAGCAGCTCGTCGAAGGTGGGGTTTCAGACGTAGTACTCGCCGTCGGATTCGAGAAGATGGCCCCGGGAGCCCTCGGCGGCGGTAACTTTAACGACCGAACCAACCCCCTCGACAAGCACACCATCAAAATGGGTGATCTAGCTGAGCTCACCGGCGCTCCGATGACCGCACAGTACTTCGGAAATGCCGCTGTCGAGCACATGAAAAAGTACGGGACTACCGAAACGCATCTCGCTAAGATCGCGGCGAAAAACCACAGACACGGCGCCAAGAACCCTCGTGCACAAGGCAAACGGGAGTACACCGTTGAAGAAGTATTGAACTCTAGAAAGATCTATGGACCCCTTACTAAACTGGAATGCTGTCCGACCAGCGATGGAGCCGGAGCTGCGGTCCTCATGTCTGAGGAGGCTGTCATCAAGTACCGACTCCAAGACAAAGCTGTAGAAATCATCGGAATGGAGATGGCCACAGACACTGCAGCTGTCTTTACAGAGAACAGTTTGATGAAAGTGGCAGGTTATGACATGACAGCTTTGGCCGCTAAAAACTTGTATGCAAAGACTGGTATATCTCCTCAGCAAATTGATGTTGTTGAGCTTCACGACTGTTTCGCTGCCAATGAACTGATCACATACGAAGGGCTCCAGCTTTGTGGAGTAGGGCAAGCGGGGAAGTTTGTTGATGCAGGGGATAACACATATGGAGGCAAAGTAGTGGTCAACCCGAGTGGAGGACTGATAGCCAAGGGGCATCCTTTGGGAGCTACAGGGCTGGCACAGTGCGCTGAGCTAGTGTGGCAACTGCGAGGAGAATGCGGAGAAAGACAGGTTGGTTGAACTAAATAAACCTTTTTATATTGGACTTTTTATCTCTTTTTATTTGACTTGCTCAATGACATAGAGCAAGTCCAATAATATCTTGGTAATATGTGGTAATACATTGTTAGAGGTAACTTTGCTTGTTCTATAACATTTTTTCATAACTATCAGAGGACAAAACATTCAGACACATATGTGTCTGAATGTTTTGTCAGTTATGTCAGTACCTAAGTAAGTTATGAATAAATTTTAAATTATTATAGGCAAACGTTGGACCGCAATATCACCTGATGTTAAGTGACGATGCGGTCGACGATGTACTCTATTGTACCTAACACATTTGCCTAGAAGAAACCTATTCACTCGCTTGAAACATCAAATCTTTAAGTTTTCGGAAACACAGAAGCTGGCAAAGAGTCTCTTTGGCGGTCCTAACGATAAATGTTGAGGCAAAGCGCTTTATTGGCTCAAGCTGTAATAAAGAATTAGTGTTCCGGTTGATGATAATCATAACGATGACCATCAAATTGGTATAATCAGAAATGCGAGTTGATGTGATAACTGAAACTAACCTATGTACAAGTAATTAAATTAATAATTTAAAAAATCCCCGAATCTTGGACCGATTTTTATCAAACATAGCTAAGAACATTCCCGACCAATTCACCTTTCAAACAAAAAAAACAAAATCAAAATCGGTTCATCCGTTCAGGAGCTACGTTGCCTCAGACACACACACACACACACGTACACACAGACACGTCAAACTTATAACACCCCGTCGTTTTTGCGTCGGGGGTTAAAAACAATCATTTTTATGAGAATTAACATGCAGGCCCAAATTACCTCTGCCTACACTAGGTACAATCATAATTTGATTATCTCACATAATACCAATACCCAGGACGTACCCACTGCAATATCAATGAGTTATCTCACTTGACGTCACTTGACGGCTAGATGTACCTAAAAATTGAAACTGATTTAAATTCTCTACATGTCTGAGAGTCGGTTCTGTAAACTACCTTGACTTGTATTGTCTGTGTATGTACTTTGTTCAACTTAATTGCCAAGCATCTTACCTACACAGATCTTTTTCGCGTTTTTGCTCTGTTATAGACAGACGTTATTATGTAGTCATCCTCGATTAAACCTAGGCTCTATTTCGATGTAACAATTAAGATGTTTTCAAGAGGAGAGTGAAAGGTTTTATTCTAGGCCAGGGGTCGGCAACCTGCGGCTCGCGAGCCACATGCGGCTCTTTGGATGTGAAGCTGCGGCTCGTTAGTTCCATACGCAAATATTATTTATTTTATTAAAAAAAACATTTAAAAATCGTTCTGAATCGATTAACGATAACACAACTTATACAGCGTGTAGCTACAATGGCGACATTAAATGAACACACGGGTAGAGCTACTTATAAGTATTCATAAAAAAAAAAAAAAAATAATTATAGTCCAAAATAGAAATTTCGAATTTTTCAAACAAACTTAATAATAAAATACGCAACAAAAATTAATCACCCTATGAGTGTCTTTACCTACGTGTTACCGCGCCCGCGCCCGCGCCTGCCTGCCCGGGCGGCTCGGTGGCGGCGGCGGGGCGCGGGGCGGAGCGCGGGGCGGGGAAATCAAGCGACACCAAGGAATTCAAAGAAATCAAATAATTTCACTTCACCTTGTTCACTTTACTATTAATTTTATTGTGACCCATGCACCTAGCGCCTTACACTTATTAAATCTTCAAGTTCTCAATGTAGCCGCCGCGCCGCCGCGCCGCCGCCACCACGTCGGACACAAAGATGTAACCGGCGGCGCTGAATATTTGCCCTCGCTTTTGATAATACATTTTATTTTATTTTAGCATGAACGTCGTCTTTCACAAAGCCCCATAAAAAATCGAGGGGCTTGAGGTCAGGTGACATTGGGCCACCTAAGAGCTCCGTGTCGTGTCGTCCTATCCAGTATCCACTGAGCACCAAACATTTAATTTACCCGCTCCCTAGTCGCAAAGGTAGACAGATAAACAAATAATAAATCAAAGCGTCTTTATCGCTGTACCTACGTAGACCTGATTGGGTACTTAGAATAGAAAAGCTAAACTAACAAAACCAAGCGTCTTTTTCGCGAAACATTGAGAATAGGTAGATAATTAGCAAAATTATTAAAATAAAGTGTGTCAAGGACACCGGCCCGCGTATCACTGGCTAGGCGGCAGGACGAGTCGGTCGAGCGAACGGCGCGGGCGGCGCTCTTCAATAGTTAGCTATCCCTTTCATGCACAAGGTCGCAATTTCGGGTGTCCTATTCTAACAATACTTTCTTGCTCTTCATACGCGGTTACACGCGGTTATGACCCGTGAACCCGACAGATGACCTCTGCTCTTACGTACAGGTTGCTCCGAGGCGTTATTTAAGAAAATTCATTTATTTCGATAAATCTTATGTTTAATGAAATAAAAAATATGTCTATATTCTGAAAACGCGAAACCGGATACGCTGGTTAATTTAATGTCGCCATTGTAGCTACACGCTGTATATGAATAAATAGTTTAGTTTTTTTTTCAAAAAACTTTATTGCCTAATAATTATTGTTCGCAAGAAAAAATATTGAAATTTTGAAAATTGTAATTTTTGACTCTTCCGACTTAAAAGGTTTCTGACCCCTGTTCTAGGCAAGTTTGCTACACCGTCGTCGACCACATCGTCACTGAAATTGCGGTCAAAAGTTGGTCTATAATGTATAAAAAAACTTTATGTTAAAGCTAGGATACTGTCTACAGCCGACATGACTCTCACCTTTGGCTCTATTCGATGATGTTGCATTTGACTAGAATTACCTACCTATTACTTATTAACCTTGGCACAACACAAAAAAATCCAAGTTTAAATCGTAGACAAGACAAGTAGCACGCCACTTCAATTTAACAAAACACTAAAAACTCTTACAATATTTAATTTTACCACGAATAAAATTGCCATGAAAACATTGAGTTCCTACATAATTAACCAAAACTACACCGTTCTGTATTTAAGTCTGGGTGTTTCGTGACGTGGATAAATAAACATTATCATTCAGAATTTTCGTAATTGTCTTTCTAGCGCCTACCAAAGGAGGAAGGTATACCAATAAATACCTAATAGCACAAGTCTGTGGTTTAGGTGCCTTATGTTAGCCTTTCGAACATAAAAATTAAGGTGTCTTAATTTTCAAGTAAACAAAGACGTATGAGTAGACTGTTTTTACAGGGTTATTTAATTCTTACTCTGTGCATCTCTTCTTTCTTTAATAAACTTTGTTTTATTTTTTAAATTTCGTTGTCATTTTGTTCAGTTAAGATTTTCTGCACCAACTTATTTAAGTGTTTTTTAATTGAATCGTTAAAAATGCAATGTCGGCGGTATGTTTTCGTTGTTAACAAACTGTTTCAAAAGTATTGAGCACTAGTTTAAGGGGCCTTCTTTCGATTTTGGCCTATTTACATCATTTTTCGAACTCGATTTTTATTACAGTTAACGTTTTACGATTACAAATATAAATGGAAATTAAAGTTTGGTTCAATAAAAATAGAATGCTGGGAGAACATTTTAAATTAGGCAATACACAACTGAGAAATAAATTAATTTGTAACGCATGTCTTCGTAAAATTATCAAAAATGTGATCTTTTCGTCTTGATTTTATCATATAAAAAACTAGTTTAAAGATAATTTAAAAATGCAGTTAAAATATTTATTTTGTTAAAAATAGAATGCTGGGAAAAAATTGCTGCCCGTTCATACAAAATGTTAGAGAAATTAATTTTTGAAAACACCGCCTTTTACGCAATTTTACTCTTCAAACAAACTGTGATTTCTACGAAAGTAAGAAGTTTAAAGTTAAAATACGCATACTATATAAAAGAACAGGTTTTTTTCTTACAAATAAAAATAAAATTATAGTCTTCTTCCATGTACTTATTTTTATAGGATTTTTCTAAAATCACCTATAAATCATGCAGCGCAACGCTGCGAGTGGCATTACCCTATTCGACAAGCCAATCCCCTGGGCTAGATCAGCACGTTACTTAGGAGTAATTCTTGACCGTCGCCTGAACTTCAAGGAACATGCTAGGAAAGTTAGCAACCGCGCCAAGTTCATACTCGGCCGCCTCCATAGCCTTCTATGCAAGAAGAGTAAAATGTCTCTTAGAAATAAGGTGACGCTTTACAAAACTTGCATACGCCCTATCCTGACATACTCATCTGTAGTATTTGCCCACTCCCCCGCAATCCCTGCCCTTCAGGTAGTCCAAAACCGATTTTGTCGCAAAGCCACTGGAGCTCCCTGGTACATGCGCAACATTGACCTCCACCGCGACTTGGGTCTCGAGTCAATCACAGACTACATAAAGCTCGCCTCCAGGCGATACTATGATTCAGCCCCCCACCACCCGAACCCACTTATTTCGAAACTCCCCGACTATCCCATCGAACCTCCCGTCGATACATCCCTCCGTAGACCGAGACATATTCTCGGTGATCCCGATGACAAGATCACCTCTGCCAACGCAGAGACGATCGAGCCATCCAGTTCGGTTAGACAAAACACTGCACAGATACACCGACCCCGCCGGCGTGGTCGAAGACGTCCCTTAGTGCCCGCCCATTCGGGGCCTAATCTAGATCTAAACTCCCCCCCTGGCAACAGCCCAAGCCGAGGTCGTACCATAGCGGTGCCCTTGTGCTAGTTGCCCCAACCTAACTTTACCGGTTGAGCGCCGTCTGTGCTCACCATTGTTCGGTAGCGCTGTAAGAGTCGTCATACGACCACCAGCATTTAGTCCATTCGAAAAAAAAAAAAAAAAAAAATGCGAGTGGCATTCCGCGCTGAGCGGCCGTGGAGGGAGGACGTATCGCTTTTCGTCGTGCGCACTATACATATACATATATCGACAAATAGCAGTATCGGCACCAAATTCTAGTGTGACCGCGTGATTTGATCCTTCGTGCGGCCGTAGGTACTTGGTAGATGTTTTCTAACTACATTATTTAGATTTCATAAAATGTCGGTATCTTCACGATATTTGAACTTTTGTAAATAATAAAAAACACTTTTACAATCAAGTACCTACCTACTTAGTATATAGGCCGATTTATAAATTACTCAAATGTACTTACTACTAACTGCTACTTGCCTACTGCCTATTTGCATCTACTTACTGCTGACTGACTTGACTACTTGTGAAATCCCCCCCCCCCTCCTCTCTACCCCTCTCCAATCCTATCCTATCCTATCCTACTAATATTATAAATGCGAAAGTTTAGATGTTTGGATGTTTAGATGTTTGGATGTTTGGATATTTGGATGTTTGTGTTTCAATCACGTCTAAACTACTGAACCAACTTGGATGAAACTTGGCATATATATAGTTCGTAACCTGGATTGACACATAGGCTACTTTTTATTTCGAATAATTAACAGGATCTACAGGATAAAATGAACGAAAAGGAATAGCAGTGCCAATGAGGAAGATGAGTTAGGCATTTTTTCCTGTTTTTATAGCTTAAATCAAAAGTCTAGAAGATTGTAAGGACAACTGTGAAAGAATTTTGGCGATAGCTCAAAAACTGAATTTTCTACGATTTTTTAAAGTTTGGATTTTCAAAATGTGTTTTGAGCCCGGCGATTTCGCGTGTGACGTCAGCCGGTCCGACCGCTCACCCGCGCGTTTTAAGCGTTTTCTGCCTTTACGTTTCTATTTATATTTCTGATAAATTGGGAGAAAAGTACCAATATTTTTATGTAATATTGTGCCTCTAAGTCCTAAGGACACGTTTAACGCTTCAGATAAACTTTTTAACCACCGACTGAAGAAGAAAGGTGTTCTAAGTTTGAGGCTTTTTTGTGTCTATGTGTCTGTACCTTTCAAGGCTCGTAGCTCCAAAAAATCACTCGTAATTTTTTTATAACTATTCTTGAAATGGAAAGCAGATAAATCTGGCATAGTTCTAAGCCAAGTTTGGTAGAAATCGGTGCAGCGGTTTCCAAGTTATGAGGATGTTTATCAGCCCTCGACACGCATTTTGAAGGGTTCTCAGGCATATATTGATTGTAGTTTGAAACATTTGGTTCTTATACTAGTATAACGTGAGCTACTATTTCTTAGTGTTTCATTGATTTTGTATATCAGGTAAGACTGGTAATGAGCAAGATTGTGTTATCGACGTGATTAGCAATGTTTTTAACCCCCGACGCAAAAACGATGGGGTGGTAAAGTTTGACGTGTGTGTGTGTCAGTGCGTGTGCGTGTGTCTGTGCGTGTATGTGTGTGTGTGTCTGTCGAATGCGCGCGTCGGTGCGCGTGCGGATGCGGATGGTAGTAGTCTAAGTCACATTGTCTACTAAGGACGTGCCTAGTGAGACATTGTACTGTCAAGTACAATGCCTCACTAGACACGTCCTTAGTAGACAATGTGACTCGCTAAGAAGAAGAAGAATGTGACTTGCACTAGGACGTGCCTAGTGAGACATTGTACTGTCAAGTACAATGTCTCACTAGGCACGTCCTCAGAAACTAAGGACGTGCCTAGTGAAGCATTGTCTACTGAGGACGTGCCTAGTGAGGCATTGTCTACTAAGGACGTGCCTAGTGAGGCATTGTCTACTAAGGACGTGCACGTGCGGATGCGGATGGTAGTAGTCTAAGTCACATGACAATGACAATGTGACTCGCTAAGAAGAAGAAGAATGTGACTTACACTAGGACGTGCCTAGTGAGACATTGTACTGTCAAGTACAATGTCTCACTAGGCACGTCCTCAGAAACTAAGGACGTGCCTAGTGAAGCATTGTCTACTGAGGACGTGCCTAGTGAGGCATTGTCTACTAAGGACGTGCCTAGTGAGGCATTGTCTACTAAGGACGTACACGTGCGGATGCGGATGGTAGTAGTCTAAGTCACATGACAATGACAATGTGACTCGCTAAGAAGAAGAAGAATGTGACTTACACTAGGACGTGCCTAGTGAGACATTGTACTGTACAAGTACAATGCCTCACTAGGCATGTCCTTAGTAGACAATGCCTACACATACATATAGTGCAATGCCTCACTAGGCACGTCCTTAGTTACGAAGGACGTGCTTAGTGAGGCATTAGCAATGCATTGCTTAAGGACGTGCCTAGTGAGGCATTGTACCTACTGTACAATGTCCTTCGTAACTAAGGACGTGCCTAGTGAGGCCTTGCACTATATGTATGTGTAGGCATTGTCTACTATGGACATGCCTAGTGAGGCATTGTACTTGTACAGTACAATGTCTCACTAGGCACGTCCTAGTGTAAGTCACATTCTTCTTCTTAGCGAGTCACATTGTCTACTAAGGACGTGCCTAGTGAGACATTGTACTGTCAAGTACAATGTCTCACTAGGCACGTCCTCAGAAACTAAGGACGTGCCTAGTGAAGCATTGTCTACTGAGGACGTGCCTAGTGAGGCATTGTCTACTAAGGACGTGCCTAGTGAGGCATTGTCTACTAAGGACGTACACGTGCGGATGCGGATGGTAGTAGTCTAAGTCACATGACAATGACAATGTGACTCGCTAAGAAGAAGAAGAATGTGACTTACACTAGGACGTGCCTAGTGAGACATTGTACTGTACAAGTACAATGCCTCACTAGGCACGTCCTTAGTTACGAAGGACGTGCTTAGTGAGGCATTAGCAATGCATTGCTTAAGGACGTGCCTAGTGAGGCATTGTACCTACTGTACAATGTCCTTCGTAACTAAGGACGTGCCTAGTGAGGCATTGCACTATATGTATGTGTAGGCATTGTCTACTATGGACATGCCTAGTGAGGCATTGTACTTGTACAGTACAATGTCTCACTAGGCACGTCCTAGTGTAAGTCACATTCTTCTTCTTAGCGAGTCACATTGTCTACTAAGGACGTGCCTAGTGAGGCATTGTACTTGACAGTACAATGCCTCACTAGGCACGTCCTCAGAAACTAAGGACGTGCCTAGTGAAGCATTGTCTACTGAGGACGTGCCTAGTGAGGCATTGTCTACTAAGGACGTGCCTAGTGAGGCATTGTCTACTAAGGACGTGCACGTGCGGATGCGGATGGTGGTAGTCTAAGTCACATGACAATGACAATGTGACTCGCTAAGAAGAAGAATGTGACTTACACTAGGACGTGCCTAGTGAGACATTGTACTGTACAAGTACAATGCCTCACTAGGCATGTCCATAGTAGACAATGCCTACACATACATATAGTGCAATGCCTCACTAGGCACGTCCTTAGTTACGAAGGACATTGTACAGTAGGTACAATGCCTCACTAGGCACGTCCTTAAGCAATGCATTGCTTATGCCTCACTAAGCACGTCCTTCGTAACTAAGGACGTGCCTAGTGAGGCATTGCACTATATGTATGTGTAGGCATTGTCTACTAAGGACATGCCTAGTGAGGCATTGTACTTGACAGTACAATGTCTCACTAGGCACGTCCTAGTGTAAGTCACATTCTTCTTCTTCTTAGCGAGTCACATTGTCATTGTCATGTGACTTAGACTACTACCATCCGCATCCGCACGTGTACGTCCTTAATAGACAATGCCTCACTAGGCACGTCCTTAGTAGACAATGCCTACACATACATATAGTGCAATGCCTCACGTCTAAGGACGTGCCTAGTGAGACATTGTACTGTCAAGTACAATGCCTCACTAGACACGTCCTTAGTAGTCCATGACATGAGTCACATCGACAATGTGACTTAGACTACTACCATCCGCATCCGCATGCGCACCGACGCGCGCATTCGACAGACACACACACATATACACGCACAGACACACGCACACGCACTGACACACACACACGTCAAACTTTACCACCCCATCGTTTTTGCGTCGGGGGTTAAAAACATTGCTAATCACGTCGATAACACAATCTTGCTCATTACCAGTCTTACCTGATATACAAAATCAATGAAACACTAAGAAATAGTAGCTCACGTTATACTGGTATAAGAACCAAATGTTTCAAACTACAATCAATATATGCCTGAGAACCCTTCAAAATGCGTGTCGAGGGCTGATAAACATCCTCATAACTTGGAAACCGCTGCACCGATTTCTACCAAACTTGGCTTAGAACTATGCCAGATTTATCTGCTTTCCATTTCAAGAATAGGTATAAAAAAATTACGAGTGATTTTTTGGAGCTACGAGCCTTGAAAGGTACAGACACATAGACACAAAAAAGCCTCAAACTTAGAACACCTTTCTTCTTCAGTCGGTGGTTAAAAAGTTTATCTGAAGCGTTAAACGTGTCCTTAGGACTTAAAGGCACAATATTACATAAAAATATTGGTACTTTTCTCCCAATTTTTCAGAAATATAAATAGAAACGTAAAGGCAGAAAACGCGTAGAAAGCGCGGGTGAGCGGTCGGACCGGCTGACGTCACACGCGAAATCGCCGGGCTCAAAACACATTTTGAAAATCCAAACTTTAAAAAATCGTAGAAAATTCAGTTTTTGAGCTATCGCCAAAATTCTTTCACTGTTGTGTTTTGGACGTAAAAATCTATCGATCTACATTAAAAAAAAAATACGCTCATCTTCCTCATTGGCAAGAGGACTTCATTGTCATGTCATGTCACGTCAGTTTGACAGGGCGTAGTACTACCTCTTTGGTCTAACGACTAGCGTTTGACATTCCAGTACGAGTTCGGTGTAATGAGGTGCAATGTCAAGTTTCTCAAAGAAGTATCCGCTCGGTACACGCACAGATAATATAATGTACACGGAAACGGTACTCGCGTACGAAGTCGCGGGTATCTGCTAGTTTCTCATAAAGGTACCACACACCCTATGACGTATATTTGGAAAAAGTAGAATTAGATCGATTTTATCGATCGATCGATTAGTGACAAAGAGAGGAAGGCTCTCACAAAATTTACCTCCCTCCTCCATTTTCATGTCTAAGATGGCGGACATTGATTTTTTTGAGGAAAGTGATATGGGTGTCGTTTTCGGGATATTTTGGGATGCTGATTACGGAAATGGTATCCATTTTGAAATCCAAGATAGCGGACATTGGTTTTTTTTTAGTAATGAGATATGGGTGTCGTTTTCGGGATATTTTAGGGTGCTGATTACGGAAATGGTATCCATTTTGAAATCCAAGATGGCGGACATTGGTTTTTTTGAGTAAAGTGATATGGGTGTCGTTTTTGGGATATTTTGGGGTGCTGATTGCGGAAATGGTATCCATTTTGAAATCCAAGATGGAAGATATTGGTTTTTTTGAGTAAAGTGATATGGGTGTCGTTTTCAGGATATTTTGGGGTGCTGATTACGGAAATGCTATCCATTTTAAAATCCAAGATGGCGGACATTGGTTTTTTTGAGAAAATAGATATGGGTGTCGTTTTCGGGGTATTTTGGGATGCTGATTACGGAAATGGTATCCATTTTGAAATCCAAGATGGCGGACATCAGTTTTTTTGAGAAAATAGATATGGGTGTCGTTTTCGGGATATTTTGGGATGCTGATTACGGAAATAGTATCCATTTTGAAATCCAAGATGGCGGATATTGGTTTTTTGAGTAAAGTGATATGGGTGTCGTTTTCGGGATATTTTAGGGTGCTGATTACGGAAATGGTATCCATTTTGGAATCCAAGATGGCGGACATTGGTTTTTTGAGTAAAGTGATATGGGTGTCGTTTTTGGGATATTTTGGGGTGCTGATTGCGGAAATGGTATCCATTTTGAAATCCAAGATAGCGGACATCGATTTTTTTAATAAAGTGATATGGGTGTCGTTTTCAGTATATTTTGGGGTGCTGATTACGGAAATGCTATCCATTTTAGAATCCAAGATGGCGGACATTGGTTTTTTTGAGAAAATAGATATGGGTGTCGTTTTCGGGATATTTTGGGATGCTGATTACGGAAATGGTATCCATTTTGAAATCCAAGATGGCGGACATCAGTTTTTTTGAGAAAATAGATATGGGTGTCGTTTTCGGGATTTTTTGGGATGCTGATTACGGAAATAGTATCCATTTTGAAATCCAAGATGGCGAACATTGTTTTTTTTTGAGAAAATAGATATGGGTGTCGTTTTCGGGATATTTTGGGATGCTGATTACGGGAATGGTATCCATTTTGAAATCCAAGATGGCGGACATCAGTTTTTTTGAGAAAATAGATATGGGTGTCGTTTTCGGGATATTTTGGGATGCTGATTACGGAAATAGTATCCATTGTGAAATCCAAGATGGCGAACATTGTTTTTTTTTGAGAAAATAGATATGGGTGTCGTTTTCGGGATATTTTGGGATGCTGATTACGGGAATGGTATCCATTTTGAAATCCAAGATGGCGGACATCAGTTTTTTTGAGAAAATAGATATGGGTGTCGTTTTCGGGATATTTTGGGATGCTGATTACGGAAATAGTATCCATTTTGAAATCCAAGATGGCGAACATTGTTTTTTTTTTCGAGAAAATAGATATGGGTGTCGTTTTCGGGATATTTTGGGATGCTGATTACGGAAATGGTATCCATTTTGAAATCCAAGATGGCGGACATCAGTTTTTTTGAGAAAATAGATATGGGTAACCTTTACGATGGCTGAGAAGGACTCTCAGATATTGATTTCGAAAGCAATCGATTCATAAACAAAAACTTCAAAAGAGATATTTCGAGGAACAACGTTGTAAACTGTAGTAGACACAGCATTATTATAAATGAAAAATATCGTACTTATAGTATCGTAACTTTACGAGTTGATTGCATAGTTCAATGGAACTTAATAAAATTAATAAACGACTCATACAAACATAGTCAAGTACATAAGTAGTTCTGTATTTAGTTTAGTATTATATAAACTTGCCCAGAAATATTTGTTTGTGTCCACTTCATTTCTGTCAATCCATATTGTTGGTTCATTCATTCAACCGCTCTCATCTCCGCAGACATTTCAATGAATGTGATGATTGGTTGTTCCAGGTGTCCCGCGCAAGAATCGCCCTACAGCACAACCTGGGTGGAGGCGGAGCCGTCGTCATCACAATGTACCGCAAAGGATTCTCCAACGCACTCCCCAACAGCGTTGCCGCGAGCAACCCCGAGGACTTCAAAGTCTTCAAATACATGCAGATCCTTGAAGAAGCTATGGGAAACGACCCCGATAATCTGATCGAAAAAGTCAGAGGCATCTACGGCTTTAAAGTGAAGAATGGTCCTTCGGGCGCGGAAGGTTACTGGGTCATCAACGCTAAGGAAGGAAAGGGGAAAGTGACCTACGACGGAAAAGACAAACCAGACGTAACCTTCACCATCAGCGATGATGACGTAGTCGACCTAATTTCAGGAAAACTGAACCCTCAGAAGGCTTTCTTCCAGGGAAAGATCAAAATCCAAGGGAACATGGGTCTGGCGATGAAGTTGACAGATTTGCAGAGGCAAGCGGCCGGCAGAATCGATGCTATCCGCTCCAAACTGTAATCTAAACCGGTTTGGCGAGTCTCGCGTAGTTTGTATAGGCCTGTACCAGGAGATGCTGACCTAGCTGCGCCACCAACATCTGATTAGTAGAGGGGGACGCAATTATCGAAAGTTGTATAACAAAAAATCACAGTAAAATGAAATGACACCAACTCCTCCATAAACCGCGACTCACCAGCTTCGGTACACTCCCCTAGTTTTCAACGTGATTCAAAGTGATTCTTGTGATTTTATGAAATAAAACTCCATAGATGGTCGCGGTTTTATTAAACTGATTTTTGTGGTACGAGGAACGTATTTTACAGTCTATTCGGGTTGGGGCATGTCGTAAGATGTAATCTATTAGCCAATCGTCTTAGATTTAAGCAATAAGTTTGTTTATATATTTTTGTAAGTATTTTATATATTATGGTTTATAATCATTCCAGAAAGATATATATTGAAATGGTACTCTTTGTTAATAAATGGTTTTTTTATATTCTTTATTTTTATTTCAAGTAGGAAATTAATGAACAAATGAATAAACCTATACAAATGTTCCACCCAAGAAAGTAGGTTTAAAACTAGGGAATCTAAACTTTAAGCCAAGTGTTTAGAGTCGTATTTGTAAATTATGAGGTCTGAGCTTGTAGAATATTATGCAAACTACTATTTCCTTATACACGAGAGAAATCTTTGCACGAGGCAAGTTTTTCTTCCGTCGCGGATTCACTAGGCTAGTTACGTAAGGTGATTAAGTTTACATATTTTAATACTAGCAGTTACCCGCGACTTCGTACGCGTCTACAGTTTCCGTGTTCATTATATTATCTGTGCGTGTACCGAGTGGATACTTTGAGAAACTTGACATTACACCTCATTACACCGAACTCGTTACCTACTGGAATGTCAAACGCTAGTTGTAAGACCAAAGAGGTAGTACTACGCCCTGTCAAACTGACGTGACATGACATGACAATGAAATCTTCTTGCCAATTGGCTATGCTAATCCTTTTCGTTCATTTTATCCTGTAGATCCTGTTAATTATTCGAGATAAAAAGTAGCCTATGTGTCAATCCAGGTTACGTACTATATATATGCCAAGTTTCATCCAAGTTGGTTCAGTAGTTTAGACGTGATTGAAACACAAACATCCAAACATCTAAACTTTCGCATTTATAATATTAGTAGGATAGTAGGATAATATAGTAACCACTAACGCCACCTAGCGCAAATAACTAAATGCTACCTCAAGAGTTTTATTTTCTGTGGCTACACCGTAGCGACTGAAGTCGTAGAGAGCTACCTATTTTGATAGACGCGTGCTAGATGGCGTTGTCTGTTTGTTGACAACTGTGAAATATTTTTTGTTATAGAAGTGTACTAGTAGTTACCCGCGACTTCGTACGCGTCTACAGTTTCCGTGTACATTATATTATCTGTGCGTGTACCGAACGGATACTTTGAGAAACTTGACATTACACCGAACTCGTACCTACTGGAATGTCAAACGCTAGTCGTTACACCAAAGAGGTAGTACTACGCCCTGTCAGACTGACGTGACATGACATGACAATGAAATCCTCTTGCCAATTGGCGCTGCTAATCCTTTTCGTTCATTTTATCTTGTAGATCCTATTAATTATTCGAGATAAAAAGTAGCCTATGTGTCAATCCAGGTTACGAACTATATATATATGCCAAGTTTCATCCAAGTTGGTTCAGTAGTTTAGACGTGATTGAAACACAAACATCCAAACATCTAAACTTTCACATTTATAATATTAGTAGGATTGTAATGTCATAAGTAATGAGCTTGAAGGATTGGTAGGATAAAGAAACATCGAATTGAGAGTTAATTCCATTTTTATTAAAACTCAGATTTTTGCGACTTTAACATGAATGTATTTAAAACGTCGAAGTTGTAATAACAATCTTACATGAGATCACAGAGTACGTACTACCCTGGCAAATCACCAAAAACTCCTAAAACTATGTCTCATAAAAATGTTCTCAGATTTTGAGAGTCAGCACAGACTAAAACACGCCGAATAAAATAGTAGAAATATTTTTTTTTATAACCAAACGTTATAAAACGTTTCTATCAACATATTAAAATTTTGTAATGCTTAGATAAAATATTTTATTTCTAGAATTGTAATCCCATGCTTAGCCCAAACACTACTACTGATAATAAATAACACATCGTAAAATGAAGCTAAAAATAGCCCTCAAGAGATAATTTTATACCACAGTTATCTACCTCTTTCAAATTGGTTGCAAACAGTATTTTTTATCAGTAGGCAAATGCTTTAGTGGTTTTTATTCTGGTCTGTGCTGTCTGATCTCTGGATACTTAGTGCTTGCGGTTATCTGTTTCTACGTATGAAGAAATAATTAAAATTAGTACCACACATATTCCAAACTCAAATGAACTACTATGAGCCCGATAATGGACAGTCTTGAATAAAACACAAATTTGCTGAAAATTGTGTCTCGATTCATGTTTGAGCTTAGATTTGTGATACGAATAATATGCCAATTTTATTCAGGTGTGTGCAGCACTTTATCTCTCATTTTACGAATTTATCAATCAATTCAATGATTTTACATTTTTGCCAATGATTCTACGAAACAAAAGCATAATTTCCAAGACAATGTTTTATGACGTTTAACGATTTTTAAGTTTAAAGTAGCCTGGCATCTCCGCACAGCTCCGTACTAAAGAAAAATATTTACACGACTCTCACTGCCAAAAAACAAATACCTAATTTGTTTAGGTAATAGTTTGCTGGTATAAATTCTAGTCTCCAGAATTCGAAAGAAAAATTATTCAGCTTGTATATTTTATCAACAAGATGTTCACATTGATGTGAGTATTCCCGATTATAAATTAGTGAACTAGCGCAGTTTTCACCCGCGCCGCCAGAGGGAGCCTGGCAGTGAGAGATTTGCGTCTTTCTGAAACTTTTCCATCGATACAAAAGATTACAACCCTACGCCAATTTTAAGTTTAAATGGCTTAGCCATTATTTTAAATATTCCAAACAAACCAAAATAAAAATATTGTTGTACAATTCAATTTGAAAACCAATTTAGTAAGTAAACCAAAGTAGTTGCCACTAAATAGGTCGTATCTATAAAAATATATACAATTAAAATACTAAGTTAGCCAAGCCAAAAATATAGCACCAAAATACATATCAACGGTACAGACAGAAAAGTTTCATTTACACATAACTTAAATAATAAGTATGACATGCAGTCCTTTCCTATTTTAAATTGTTTTTAAACACAATAATAAGTTATTCTTACACTCCTTAAAGTACATACATATTGAATAATATACATAGGTACTTATATTTATATTAATAAGTAAATGGTAATTTATTTCTTCAAAAATTCTCTGACTAGAGATATTATAACTAGGTCTAGAACTGATCTTACACTATGTAACGACTACCTACAAACATAGCACTCTTTGAAAGGAAAAAACTTCTACACAATTTGAGCTTTGCCAAAGTCAATTTCAAAAGCGAAATTTAATTTCGCATACCTTTTCATTTACCGGGCAGTCTGGAAAGTTAAGAATCATATTTTTAGGCCCAGTATTTTTTTACCCTCAATAACTACAGCAATCGGAGAAAATATACACACAAAAACTTTTGAATACAAGTTTGTATCAAACTATAATATATAAAAATAAGTTGTACCTGAATTAAAAATAAAATAATAGGTATACAACATGGTTTTATACCCAAACTTAGCTCAGTAAACTACAATCTTGAGACTATTTATAAAACCATTAAAATCACAAACCATATCCTCTACAATAGGACGAATATAAAATACAAAGGTACAGAAAACATAAATTATACTTTATAATTATATATTGCTCAGTCACAAAATCGTATGCACTAAAATAAAATGCACGGTTACTGGCAAAAGTTAAAAATACAGTACGTACGCAAATTACAAAATACCGTCTTGAAAGAGAGGGAATACTTATATCTTCAATTGTCGCCGCCAGCTGGCGCTAGTAAGAGTCCCTCTAGCGACTTGAAACGTAAAGCTCCCTTTGAAAAAAGTGACGGTATAAAAAGGCAAAAAAACATAGCCAGATTTAAACAAACCTTCTTGGTAAGATTTTGTGATGAAACGAAATTATGACATCAATTAGTGACGTTGAACTTTACAAAATGTTGCTTATAATTACATCGAACAACCACATAAGGCATTTTTAGAAATTACGAAACAAATGTAGGCAGTGATAATCACTTCAAACAATTTAAAATTATTGCTCCAAGTCCGAAAAACGAGTCTAGCAGAAAGTTAGCAAGATAGCTTTATTTCACATATTTTTTTTTTCTTATTATAGCCCAATATATTTTATTTACAATGAGGTAGACAGTGGGAGACGTCCCTTAGAGATAATTTTGTTGGCCTGAATTCTACTGTATTTAAAACCTTATTATTACACAGCTAATACATATTATAAATTATTTCAGCACCTATCTTATCTAGGTGGCTCGAATGCGATGCACAATCATGAAAGAAGATACTTTGGCGACATTATTCATAGATGGCGTTTGTAATGGATACCTAATGGTAAAAATGTTGTTTACATCTGGATAAGATAGGTGACGTTGAAGGCATGACAACATCGAAAACTTTATGGAAAATGCCTTACGATTTATTTGGCTGCTTGGACAAAATGTAAATGAATAAAATTCACAATGTTTTTACAACCTTTACAGTAAGAGGTAAGTTTAGATAGATTGGTTATAGGTAAGTGAGACAGTATTTATGTATTATTATTTGGTATGGCTGAGGTTTATACAGAGTTATTTAAAACAATACTTTTAACGTGATTTTGGATAAAGTAACATTAATTTAATACTTTCAAATTGTAACTGAAAATACGACGAACTTATATTTAGGTGTACGATAAAATAGGCAAAGTTGATGTTGAAAAACAACTTACAAATAACCCTGTATAAATTATGCTTACTGTTGTAACTTTAAAACTATTTTATTTACTTTATTATAATGTGAGTATTTTGTTAAGTATTTATGTATCGAAAAGCACAGATCGAGGTTATGTGGAAGGTAACGTACCCATAGAATGGCACACCGAAGAGACTACTAGAAAAAACAACGTATATTGTACAAAACCTACTTCCATAACTGTACTTGATATGATTATGTAATGTACGTCTATTTACATCGCATCCGGTAAAACGGCGTAAAACTACAAAACTGGATAAGACTCGAGACTCGGGTCCGCGGCAAAGTGTCACAATCACCGAACGAGATCATCCTTGCACCGATCGTAGCGTTCATCACATCACTGGAGCCGGGTGATGACGCGCGTCGGTCAACAGGGCGGGTCGGGGGGCGCTGGGGCCGCGGGGGGCGCGGGGGCCAGCTGCGCCTCGCGCTCCGAGAGGCGCGCCTCGCGCAGCGCCAGCTCGGCCTCGCGCTCGTCGAGCCGGCGCGCGCGCTCCGCCAGCCGCGCCTCGGCCTCCAGCAGGCGCGCCGCCAGCTCCGAGTCGCAGTGCGGCGGCGGCGACGTCGACGACGTCACGTCGTCCACCGGCGGCGTCAGCGGCTTCAGCGCCACGTTCGGCTGGTAGTCGCGCTCGAACTCGCCGCAGTTGGCGACGCGCACCACCCGCTCCGGGTTCTGCAGCGCCGGCTCGCGCTTGCCCCACGGCCTGAACGCCGATATCGCTCGGTAGTGCAGCGCGTACTGGTCCAGGAACAGCGCGTAGCTGTACTCCTCGCCTCTCGCTTTCTTTGGGGGTGACTCTGGAGGCTCCGGCTTGCACACCACCGTCTCGACCACCTGGAATAAGGAAAAACATAATTTAGAACGCTTCGAGAACCACTAAAGTTTGACAAAGTAGACAAAGTATGTCTACTGGCGATGAGGTTAAAAGGCTATAAAGCCCCAGTAAGATAGTAATTGTTTATGTTTACGTAGGTAGCTACTTAGGATTCAGAATAATATAGTTCACAAAATGCGTCACTTAGATTACGAATGACCTTTGTTGACTCTAGCGCATCGATTGCGACAAGGATCGTTGTTTGCCGTCGCAAACAGCCTCCTAATCTGCGCAATTTTCAGAGCAATAAAACGAGGCCATAAAATATCCCAAGTTTCGCTGTGTAGTCGCAGCTAAATATTGATTAAGCCTTTTGTAAAAAGCTCCTGAAGTGGTTTCTCTAACGAAGCGAGATCCTTTGTTTGTGGATACTGAACAGGATCGATGGCACTCCAGCTATTTCCATCGAGCACCTCTCCCATTAACCGGCTTTCCTAATCTCCATAAGAAAGGAGCTTTAGAAGTAGCATGCATAGAATTTGTGAAAGCCTACAAAACGCGCTATTCGCTATCACCCCGGCACATTCGTCTTACGTAATGCAGGTGCGAGCTGACAAGGGTGTGAGGCAGACGCGCGTCATCACCCCCTCCGGCCGCCTGCCCCTCCTCGGCCCCGATGGGGGGGTGGCTGAGGGAGGGATGGGATATAGGTCGCGCCCGCAGACGAACCCTAGACGCCGCCGCCCGGCCGCGCCCCGAAACCACGAATTTGTTTACCGATTCCGCAGCCGTTTTTGGTTAAAACAGCTGTTTTTAGAAGATGCTCGCAGAAGATTGTGGCTTTTTTACTGACGCGGGTTAGCACGGCCCCATCGCGGTATAGGTGAGGGTGTATCAGATCCTCAGATTCATAAAGTCTATTGGTACTTAGACTAGTTTACCTCCTTTGTTCTTGTTAAGCAAGATAATGCTTAAATGCTGGAAAGCGATCAATTTTTTACATAACTGACGAATTTTATCATCAGAACCACTTTACAAAATGCCTCTACGTAACCATAGTGGGAGAGAACGCTCAGAATTTCAGTATCAGTTCTATGAATATACCGTTCCTCATCGCAATTTCAGCCTTATGCCTCTACAACAAAGCCTACCATATCTGTCTGATGAACTGGCGACGACGGCTCGTTCAAAACACTGGCTCGAAAACAATGTTCGTAATGAGAGAACGGCAGGGTTCCCGCCGAGACTCATCTACGGAACGTGTCTCGAGATAACCAGTAAACGGAGAGCTCTTACACCCCTTCCTACGCCTCGTTTCCTATGCGTTACAGGGCGTGGAAGAGGTGGGTCAATGGGCTTTCTAGGCTCAAGCTCCGGCGGCTGCGTGGGTGCGGCCCAACTAACATTTCGGCCTACTTGCAATTTAGTGTTTTTTTCTGGCTCATGCTTACATCCTACGTAGACTTTATATATCCGCAAAGTGATGTGGTTGATAACAAATCGTGTGGTAATGCTGATGTGGGCTTGCTTATCGCAGACAAAGATGTTTGAGCATGCGTCAGAGCTATTGCCTTTGCAATGTCGTTGTTTCATAGAGACAAAATGACGCAGTGTCCTAGACTAAAATTAGAGGACAATATAATACCTACTGTATAAGTAGGTACCTATCATAGTGAATTAGCCATAGTTTTCGGAATCGATTCGAGTGGAACAAAGAACTAAAACGTTAGAACATTTCTACTTGTTAGAAATGAATTCTATTCTGGTTATGGGATAGGATATAATATAGCGGCATGGAGCTCTTTGTCATCTTGTTTTGCAGGAAAACATTTCTATGTAAACACCGCCTTTTCAAAAAAACGGACGGAAAGTGCCTACGGCCATAACGCCCTGAACTATCCACCCACAGTGGGTACCTTACTCAGAAACCGAAGTACTACTTACCCTGATCCTAGACTGTTCTACAGTTGGATATTTTCATATAAATAAAACATAACAGACAGTGGTTAGTGGCCGAAACATAATGTTACCTATTACATGGGTGGACTTTTTGTACATTTTGGTGAGTTCATTTGATTTCTGAATTTCATAGAAGTGTTACAACAATTCGTTCCATTAACCGAATCGTGTGGTGCATAATCGGAATCAGAGGATGACTCAAACCAGACACAGTTTACAAACAGATGTAAATATAAAAACACGATGCGATAGTGACACTTAAATAGTAAACAGAATGAGGTTTTGCATACAATCTAGATATTTATAAGCAGTAAAGTAAGGTTTTGATAGCTCTGCAAGATTTCTCTACTTTGTCGGGGCATTTGCTTACCTAGTTTAGTAGGAAGGAGCCTTCTCAGGTACCTAGACCTATCTAAGTACGGTCTAAAACAATTCTGCAATAATATACAGAAAAACGCTTCTTGTTGTAAATAAATAATTAGACATTTTATGAGAATAAGGATAAATTCAAGCAATGAATGATGTACAAAATCGAATATTCTGCTTTGTCTGCAATTCTTGACTAACAAAAAATCAATTTATTCGTATATAAATTAATTAAGATTCTCTGTACTATTGTAGTTAGTTTAATTTGTAATTGCATAAGACGTGCTAATCTATCGTCATACAAAATCCCTTTATCTCAGTTTCTAGTCACTAGGTACCTTATCAGTAGGTATAGGTACCTTACCGAATATATTCTAAATTACAGCATCGACACAAAGAAGAAGTAAGTAGGTACTTACCTAACTTAGAATCATAAAAAAACAAACCTAAATGATGGTATATTAGAATTCTGGAACTTTCGTCTAGTTTGAAAAAGGAATATTTATCTTTGCTTCACCCGATGTAAACCAGAGGTCGCTCTTCGCATGCCCTCGTTGACCTAGTAATTGTATTCAGGGTGTCCCAGCAGAGGGTTGGTACTATATCTGTGGTGGGTACAGTAGGTACGAGCTCGGGATTTATTGATTTATTGTTGCCTCCCGGTGGAAACCTTTACACTCAACAGTTAATATTCTAAAACTTAAATCTACGCTCAAGCATCGAAACTCCGCTTTGATTTTGTTATAGTTTTCAAAGTAAATACGCATTGATTCACCAAAGTCACACGGGTCACTTTGAAATGTCGATAACTAGGTAACATCGATGAATCTAGTTCCATGCGATCAAAATCTAGAAAAGGCTAAATTAAATACATGCATAGTTCGTAAATCTATCAAAATTTTAGTTTTATTTCAACTTTGCTGCATTTAAACACAAGCTTTGTTAGTGATATACATCAACTGGGCCCGAATAAAACTTCCATAAAATTTGCGCAGTTTCCAAGATAATATTTTCCATCGCTAAACTAAAATCCGCAAAATCATTATCCGTCTCCATGACGACTCAGCGAAATTTCGCTTGGCTCGCCTCGCTAAACGTAAAAATATCTTATTACGCAAGTTGTCGACGCATGGGGATGGGGAGGCCAGACATCCCCCGGCACCCCTTAACCGACCAAGGTCAAACCCCAGTCTGATATAATAGAGTCGAGCAAATTCGGACTCTATTCTTCTAAGCGTACTGTGCTATTCCGATTGAACGTTTCTCTCTTTCGCTTTCCATTCAAAACTGGGTCTTGGCTGGTTATAGATAGGATCGAGGTTCCTTTGATATGGAGATATGCTGGCGTAGTACTTGAAGTAGGTTCGCAGTAAGTATAGGCGGCGTGGCAATCAATGAGTTTCAGCCTTGCTTGCCATGAATTATGTATGGTGCGGAGCGCGTTTAGGCGACACTTCACTTGAAAACATATTTTGGTTTGTTGGTTAAGCGAACACGCTTCCTTATTTAGAAGAATATATCTGGTAAAATTGGATGGGAAACTGAGAATGAGACGTAGCATAACATTACCCTTTGCAAAGAATATTGAAGAACTCTTTGTTTGTATAAAAATGGTATCACCCTTGCAACTTCAGTACGAGAACCGTGAGGAGTTTGTTTTTGCGGACAATCCCACTTCCCACAGCTCAAATCAATGGAAAAAAGCTTTTGATTAAAAAACTTCTACACACACGCCGAACTAATTAGCTATCCCCACATAACAAAGACATTGGTATTCCGCTATAAATCACCAGCGTCTTTACAGCTCTTAAAAACCAACGCAATACAGAAAAGGAGTAAAAAACAGTATGATAAAGCAACGATCCAAGAAATCATTTGACTTGCATCGGTGAGCTGATGGGACGAGCTTGGTGAAATGCCTGGGACCTTAATACCTAACATCATTCAATTTCCAGTTTATTTCGACATAAAAAGTTAGAAGTAAAATCATCTAAAAACGGCATAATCCAATTAATTTTCTTATGCCAAAAGCTAGATATACTACGAATAAGAATCTTATTTGTAGGCTATATAGGTTGGTATTGAAGATGAAGTTGTATGGTGTTTTTTAGATTAAAAATTGCTGGGGCGGATTAGTGTGTTCTAGTAATTTAATCTCACGAATCGCTTCACAAGAACAGACAAAACGCTAGAAAAAAATCCATCACATCGTTTCACAGAACTAACCCAGCTGCCATTACGTGCAGGCACACCAATGATTACCTTGCTGACGGCTGACGGTTCCAACAAGCGATTATTGCTCCCGAAGGTTCCGAGAACAGCTAAATGACCCTGTCACGAGGAAGTGTGGCAGTTCCACATGCTTTTTTGAGATGGGAAACCACAATAGGTAAACCTTCGCCAAGCTATTATCAAATTGATCAACGATAAGAAGTAGAGAAGCCAAAATAATGTTGACTATGATTTACTATTCCGTGATATGGTTATCATTATTTAGACAGGTTTTTTTCTAAACCTAACCAAGAAAATACCCGACTAAATTCAAGTTTATCTAGATAATACGTAACTTGACGCTGATACGTGTCAATAGGGCTGGCAGGGAGGGCGCGGGATAGGTTTTCTTTTCATGTAACGACAGTGTTTTGTATCCCAGTCATTTCTAAATTGTATGCCAGCAGGGGTGTATGCCAATCAAAGTTGAACTGCAAAGTTGAACTGCAAAGTTTTAAATCATGGTCAGTTCATTCATACTAACTCATAGTTATTCTGTGACTAAATAGTGACATTATGACGTCATTTGATGTGTTTTCGCGCATATTTTGCTGTCAAGTGTCTAAAAAGAATGATCACGTGGTACAAAATTGTACCACGTGACCTGAAGAAATTACACTGGGCAGTGAAATATAACTTGACAGCAAAAGATTGGCATACGGGGGCAGATAAAACAGATTCTTCAACATATTCTTTAATAGGGATTCTCTTTGATAATAGGCGTAATAGTTCAGTTTCTTCTATCTTTGCAGTTTTAAGCCATTTTAAAAAACATCGGCGATATCAAAGCAAAAATTCCGGGTTCACAGAAAACTTCGCACGCTGATTCTCACAATAACGTCGAATATTTCTTGGGACTGCCATTCAAGTAGATCGGATCTCTTTGAGACCGGAATAGCAATCCTGCTGTCGAGAAATCTTAGCCTCCGACACCACCTGCTTTCTGTCACATTCAAGTCGCTCACGACCGTTATGGTATTTCTGATTTCCACGTCCTTTCTAATGTTGGGCTTCAACAGCTTATATCTTTAGACCCAAGGTTCCTATATACCTCAAACATATTATGATAAGTTACGGCATTTAATTGGAATCCATTTTTTGCATATTTTTCGGCGGTTGAGAAAAATCATCATTCAGGAAATTGTATGTAAGTGACACCAGCTAGGGTGTATACGGCATTAGGATATAAATAATGTTTATAATCACAAAGTAGTAGGAACGTTTAGTTCAAGTAATTACATAGATAGGTCATGTACAACATTTTTCCTATCCGCAAGCTCGTGAGCGCTACAAAATGGTTCTTGTTTAAATTAGTCACATAGGTCTGTGCACGGAACATAACTTGGATAACGTTTATTTTTTCGTTATTAATATCGGTATTTTCTTGAGCAGAATGAATTGTATCATCTAAGTTTTATATAACTAGCGAATTTGTATTAAATTCGGTAATTATGTACAGTACTTATCCAGCCTACCTACCTACTAGGTACTGTACTTGTAATTATGTAGGTACTTATTGTTTTCTTTTTTTATGTTTGTTCTGTGCTGTACCTGTGTTGTGAATGTTGTGATTGTGTGTCAAATAAATGAATATCTATCTATCTATCTACTTAAAGATATTTGATAGTTTTATTTTATTAGGTTTAAAATTTTGCGCACCGCCGCCGTTTTATATTTTTCGTCATTCCTGTCCATCCACAGGTTGTCTGGAAGAGATCGCTTTAAGCGATAAGGCCGCCCATTGAACTCTCTATTTTTATGTTTCTCTCGTTCATGTGATTTCATTCTTCTGTGTGTGTGCAATAAAGTTTTTATCTATCTATCTAAGCGAGATACACCGTCGACCGCAAGTGAGATCGCGGTCAAATGTTTGTTATCTATCAAAGAAAACATAAAATTGATGGTAGATAAGTTTCAAGTGGTCTTCTATTACCGGTAGCCATCTTGCCATGATTAATAACGTGCCAATACAATTACTTATAGATCCATATCGGATTTTTACAAACCTTTACAAAAAGTACATTTTGTATATTTTATCACGACGACTGACAGGTCATCTTTTTAAAATTACAAAGTGTACAAAATGATTTTACCATCTTGTAACAAGCAGAGTGAAAAAACGCTTTTATATATTTATATCAATCATTATCGTATCAATTATTATTACACAGCAAATGTTTGCACTAGTCATAAATATTTGTTACGGGTAATGTATCGTCCTCGTTCATAAATCCACTCGATAGTTTTTGGGAGATACCTACTTATATCTACCGTGACTAAAAAAAAAGCCAATCGGTCTAGAATCACCCCCTTGACACGACACAATGTGGGAGTGATTAGTACAGCACTATTTTTAAAAAAGGTAATCTAACAGTCATCAAGATATAATGCACGGATTAAAGGCGTTATTTATGTGTGAAAGCAGTGGCATTATAAAAACGCTTATCTCGACTTGTTTGTGATTAATTTCGAAATTATGGTATCCAGCCCCCGTATGCCAATCTTTTGCTGTCAAGTTATATTTCACTGCCCAGTGTAATTTCTTCAGGTCACGTGGTACAATTTTGTACCACGTGATCATTCTTTTTAGACACTTGACAGCAAAATATGCGCGAAAACACATCAAATGATGTCACTATTTAGTCACAGAATAACTATGAGTTAGTATGAACTGACCATGATTTAAAACTTTGCAGTTCAACTTTGATTGGCATACCCCTGCTGGGCCTGTATGTACAAATAAAGGGTTTATCTATCTATTTTTCCAGAAATTTATAGTAAGTACGTATTCTGTAATTTTTGTAGGTACCTACGATCAAAACAAAATACCTGAGTACATATTTACAGGTCAAAGACCCCGATTCTCGCAAGCCATCCGGAAGCGGACCTCGTAGATCGTAAACAAAACACTTATTGAGGCACACTGTCTACTAAAGCGACATGACCTATTTATCTAACACTAACACCTATCTAGTTCCCATATTACAAGCTTTGCTTAGTTTGGGACAAGAGGGCGTTGTGTGTAATGTCCATGAACGTTTATTTATTGACCGAGCGAGCGAAGCGTCTCAGTTTCCACATTGGCCAAAAATGCGTTTGTCGGGATGTCGGTTCTCCTCTACAGGTCGCATTTTTCAACCGATCTGGACGAAACTTGGTACACAGGTTATATGAATTATTAGATTTTTTTGTCGTCGGGGATTTTTGATTGGGGAGAAAATATTATATATTATATTTATCGACGGATTTCAATCAAATTTAAGGAGCACACGAAAGATTTCATTCTAGAAAAGATGGTGTAAAAATATTTCCAAAAAGGGGGACTGGAAAGGGGAAAAAAGGGGAAATTATTTTTTTATTTTTTTCCCCGAAAATTGACTTCTACCAATATCAATGAGACTACACAGTCCTCTTCGCCTTTATGAGACAAATCCGTAGACACCAGATTCGACCTCTTAGGACCAAGGGAACGCGAGTAATCGCTAAAACTTATACCCTTATTTTGCTCAAAAGTCTACATAAGGGCCTATTGGAAAATTCAAGCACCTGAAATTAGATTTACTTAGCCAGGGTAAAAGGGAAAGTGTTGGTTATTGCACGGTTATAAAGGCTCGCGAGGTCTATGTTCTCACAGGACAACTAGTATAATTATTGTTTATAAGTTATTTTCGAAAGTGTATTAAGTGTGCTGTTGGCGATACCTTATAATAAATAAATAAAATATTCATAGCCAAAGTTATAGTCGACAATGGCCTTAACTACAGGTGCCCTACAGTTGAACAACAACAATCTCCGGTATCGAGTAATGTACTGAACACGATATGAACAAAACTGCACCATAAACCTTAAGGGCGAACTGAATGACACACGTGTCAAAGTACAACTCTTCATACCAACTGTTGAATAAGCTAGGACACTGTCATAGAATAGAAATACATAGGTAAGTCAGAATATCGTACACTCTACAAACTATTGACAGGCGTCACAGCTCAGTTGGTAATGGCTCTGCCTTCCGTGCTGTGGGTCGTGGGTTCGATCCCCACCAAGAACAAACATTTGTGTGTGGCAAAACATAGATGTTTGTTCTATGTCTGGGTGTTACAATGTAATTATAAGTATGTATTTACAAAAAAAAAGTATATAAGTATTCTATCAGCCATCTAGTTCCCATATCACAAGCTTTGCTTAGTTTGGGACTAGAGGGCGTTGTGTGTAAAGTCCATGAATATTTATTTATTTATTGATTCGTGAAATATCACGTAAGTAGGTATTGTTTGACAACGGATCTTTGTCCGTCTGAAGTATCTGCGCAGAACCCATTTTTGGTCGAATGGAGGTAAGCCAATTCCGCACAACAATACATGTATGCGCAATCGTTCGTTGCACCTAACTGCAGAGGGATAAAGATAAATAATAAATAAATAAATATTCATGGACATTTCACACGACGCCCTCTATTCCCAAACTAAGCAAAGCTTGTAATATGGGAACTAGATGCTGATAGAATACTTATATACTTTTTTTTTTGTAAATACATACTTATAATACATAGTAACACCCAGACATAGAACAAACATCTATGTTTGCTACACACAAATGTTTGTTCTCAGTGGGGATCGAACCCACTCCATCCATATCCGAATCCATAGTAACATTCTAGTTTTTGAAAAAAAACGGGCAACAGTGGCAACCCTTGTTAAAATGGCTTGAAATTTCATAACATTCCATTTCGGCGGTAATAGTGAAACATTCGGAAGGAAGGAATGACACACTAAGGTCACTAACTTATAACACTTCTTTGTTTATGAAGAGTTATAATAACATCGTGGTAGGAATTCTAAAAGCTACAGCCCCCGTATTCCAATCTTTTGCTGTCAAGTTATATTTCACTGCCCAGTGTAATTTCTTCAGGTCACGTGGTACAATTTTGTACCACGTGATCATTCTTTTTGAACACCTGACAGCAAAATATGCGCGAAAACAAATTAAATGACATCATAAATGTCACTATTTAGTCACAGAATAACTATGAGTTAGTATGAACTGACCATGATTTAAAACTTTGCAGTTCAACTGAGATTGGAATACCCCTGCAGGAATCCGCAAAGATGAGGCTATTGTATTTATTTTACAATCTTTTTAGAACAGAAATCAGTGTTACAAGTTTACAACATCCACGTAGATCATGTAAGTACAAAAACATTGATTTGTGCTTTGTAAAGAATACCTCAAAATTACAAGGACTTATAATAAGGGGGAAAAATGACATACTAATAGGGTATTATCTTGCATAGATACGTTATCTCCATAGCTACCCCCTAAGGCAAGGGTGCGCATTATTAGGTACCTACCAATAATGACTTCATGTAGAAGAATGTCGCTTCATACCAAGGTACTTACAGGGTACTTACTATACAGGGTGTAACATAATGTCCCTAAAAATAAATATTCATGGACTTTACACACAACGCCCTCTAGTCCCAAACTAAGCAAAGCTTGTAATATGGGAACTAGATGGCTGATAGAATACTTAAATACTTTTTTTTTTGTAAATACATACTTATAATACATAGTAACACCCAGACATAGAACAAACATTTATAAATTAATTTTGTATTTTTTTCCCTACGACTGACCAACCAATAGAGTTGTGTTGTTTATTTGGGGACATGGCGTGAATCATTGACTGAGATGAATTTAAAGCAATAATATTATTTATCGTCTAAAAGACCATGGACCAGAACGACCGCCAACATATTTGAGTGGTGATTCTCAATTCCTATGGGACGTTTTTCTTTGAAAAACCATGAATAAACAAGATGGAATGCCACATTTGTGTCCAATTTACCAAATATTTTGTCACAACTTCCGTTAAAAAGTTAACAAGCGTTATTTGGTCACCGGCCAATGTACTATCGGCAAAATTTCCGCCTTACCACTTTTGAAACAGTTTCGCTTGCAAGCAGTTAGCTACCTGACCTCGCCTTTTTCTTTTGTCTTTTTATTTTGACCAACCAAAGACCTAAACATCTATTTATTTTTATGACGGCCCATTATTTCATAACTTTTACACCCGAAATAATTGGCTTCTATTGGTATTCAAAAATGAACGGCTAGTCGGTTTACAGGAAATGCGCCCTTAAGGTGGTAAGGCAGAACTTTTGCTGATGGTACATCAAAATACGATAGTCGGATGTAGAATGCCCATTTGATAGTCATCTGTAATATTCCTGACATTCTGGATATTACATGACTTACTACAACGCAGCACAACGTGAAAAAGTAACCGTAAATTATGCACATCTAATAATTTATACATTTAAAAAACAAGAAAAACCGACTTCAATTTGACTTCCAGCTTCATCATCAGATGATGATGATGACAGTTCATTGGGCATGGGAAAGCAAAATACGCAATTTCATGCACGTGGTTGGCATATTTGGTTTCAGTTATTTCTATTTATAACCCAAACTACTGAACCGGTTTTGATGAAAATTAAATGGGACCAACCTGGAATATCCTTTCAGATAAAAAAAGAATTTTTGTAATCGGTTCATAAAATACGGATTTCTGAGGTAACAAAAAAATACAACCGAATTGAGAACCTCCTCCTTTTTTTAAAAAGTAAACATATTGTGTGAATAGAAACTATACTGTTTTGTACTTTGATTGATACAATAATATCAATAATATGGTGTCAGTGCTTAGCTTACCAACGTACGTAACTTACCTTGGAGATGTAAGTTCTAAGCACAATTTTACCGTTCCGTTTACACCAATTACAAGTTTGTAGGCTCTCAATCATGATGTTACCCTTTAATGGACAGAGTGGCGAAGTTCTATTTGTATTCTGTGGCCGATTTTCACCCTTTAGTGGACCGCCCGGTCCAGTAAAGGGTGGGAATTGGGGATGAGGGGTGCCCGATACGTTTTACATGATTTAAAACTCATTTGCCTACACTTTATCCGATTTGGTGATCAGATGAGATTTATTGTAGGATAAGACTACGTACGTAACGCATACGTGGATGATGCTTTATATACGTTGTTACTTACCCACTGGCAGAAGTAGTATTAGTACAAGTATCTATGTCGGGCTCTTAAATAAATATTTTGCCTAACTTAGATTAAATAATTGGTAAGAACTTAAATTAAATAATAGGTAAGTACTTTCCCTTTTATGGGGAGACCTTTGCCCAGCAGTGGGAAAGAACAGGTAAAAAAGTACTTTACAAATAAATAAACAATCATACATGACGGCATAGAAGTAATTGAACCTTAAATCATAAAAATACGCAGTTTTATTTAAATATAAATATTCATGGACATTTCACACGACGCCCTCTAGTCCCAAACTAAGCAAAGCTTGTAATATGGGAACTAGATGCTGATAGAATACTTATATACTTTTTTTTTTGCAAATACATACTTATAATACATAGTAACACCCAGACATAGAACAAACATCTATGTTTTCCACGCACAAATGTGTGTTCTCAATGGGGATCGAACCCACGAGCCACATCACGGAAGGCAGAGCTATTACCGACTGAGCTGTGACGCCTGTCCATTTCCACGGCTGCTGCCTTTTTATCTGACAGATCTGATCTTTGTCCCGAAGTATCTGCGCAGAACCTGTTTTTGGGTAAAAGTGGTAACCAAATTTTTCCGCACAACAGTACGTTTGTTGCATCAAAGATCTGGGGCCTTATTCTCACTTCGTCAGAGATTTTACTCTAATAGGGATGACGTCAAAATGACGTTGAGAACTCCTATCACTAGTGGGTGAAACCAGTTTTCGACCGAGATTTGACGTCATCCCTATTAGAGTAAAATCTCTGCTATACCCAGAATCACCCCCCTGTTGTGCGTACTGCAGAGGTATTCCAATCTCAGTTGAACTGCAAAGTTTTAAATCATGGTCAGTTCATACTAACTCATAGTTATTCTGTGACTAAATAGTGACATTATGATGTCATTTAATTTGTTTTCGCGCATATTTTGCTGTCAAGTGTCTATAAAGAATAATCACGTGGTACAAAATTGTACCTGAAGAAATTACACTGGGCAGTGAAATATAACTTGACAACAAAAGATCGGAATACGGGGGCTGTACTTGGTTATTATATCACTTGAGTTAATAGCTACATATTTATGATTCAATTTGTAAACAAACAAAACAAGAATTATTTAAATGCAATTTTAAAGTTACGGCGGCGCGGGCGGCTGCGTGTCGCATACAGAATGCCCACTGTAATGTTATTCTGTAGCTTATTATTATTTATTATTATTGTTTGTGAACTGTGACGTCAATGGAATTATATGCATAATTATTATAACTCGTTGGTCACCGTTTTTATTTCATTAATAAAACAGAGTCAGACTCAGGGAGAGTAGAGGGGCTCAAAATATTTGTTTTTTTTTTCGTAATAAATAAGTACTTTGTTTACATTATAAATATTGTACGTAGAGTATCTATGATTGGATAAGCATTCTGTCATTTAAAACTTTACATACATATACTTACTTTTATCACTTTCATTCATGAGACGTAATGAGATAACAACAAATAAAAATAATTTTATTATTTAGCAGATTATGACGTAATTATAAATAAATAAATAAATATTCTTGGACTTTACACACAACACCCTCTAGTCCCAAACTAAGCAAAGCTTGTAATTTGGGAACTAGATGCTGATAGAATACTTATATACTTTTTTTTTGTAAATACATACTTATAATACATAGTAACACCCAGACATAGAACAAACATCTATGTTTTCCACGCACAAATGTTTGTTCTTGGTGGGGATCGAACCCACGACCCACAGCACGGAAGGTAGAGCTATTACCGACTGAGCTGTGACGCCTGTCAATTGTTAGAAATAAAGATAAAACTTCATCAATTTCTTTTGCTAGTTTCAAAAAAGTATTTTATGAATTATAAACATTTATAAAAGTTTACCCTTGTCGAGATGAAGGCACACGAACAATCCGACCTCATTACCCCCTGGTACCCCATACCCGGGGGGTGATGAGGGTATACTATACAATACATGGCTCAAAGCCATTCCTGGCGGTAATGATTAATTAAAAATCACTTCTACCGCAAGGCCATGCGTTGAATTAGTTATCGTTTGTCGAGAACGTAATGTCAGGCACTTTATGTTGCGACAAGATACTGCCTGGATAATCTAGTTAGGCGGTTGAAAGGGAGGTAAGCGAAACAGCAAAAGCTTTTATATTAATAAACCAAGATGATGGACGAATTAACGAAAACGAAATAACTTTATCGGCATAAAATATACTCAAATGTGAAAAGAGATATTAGTTACACGATCACTGTAGTTTTTACAAAATAATACGGCGCATTTTGTAATTTTTTTTGCAATAATTTGTCTCGTCACACTGACAAGACAATTTCGCACTTAGGAACAAGTAATTAAATTAAAAATTAAAAAAACCCCGTATTTTGAGCCGATTTTCATCAAACATAGCTAAGAACATTCCTGACTAATTCACCTTTCAAACAAAAAAAAACAAAATTAAAATCGGTTTATCCGTTCGGGAGCAACCGTTGCCTGAGACACACACACACACAAGTCCAGAAATCCCCTTCGCAGGGGCAACACGCAGGGGATTTCTGCAATAAGCCCACACACACACACACGTCAAACGTATAACACCCCTTCGTTTTTGCGTCGGGGGTTAAAAAAGGCTTGGTTTCGTGGCGAGAGAGGGTAAAGGTAAGATCGGCTGAATTACGCGTCCCGTGTATTTCGTCCAAGACCAAGATTTATAGATTAGAATTTCGTCCAAGACCAAGATTTATAGACTAGAATTTCGTCCAAGACCAAGATTTATAGACTAGAATTTCGTCCAAGACCAAGATTTATAGACTAGAATTTTATACATACCTACTCTGGTACTACACGTAGCTTCACAGAATGTTTACTTTCCTGAATGAAGAGAATATTTCTAACAAGTTTATAACCGTATGAATGACGTAGTCTCGTAGTAATGACGTAGTCTCGTATGAATGACGTAGTCTCGTAGTAATGACGTAGTCTCGTATGAATGACGTAGTCTCGTAGTAATGACACAGAATAGAAATAAATTATGGAGCTAAACAAAGAACAATAAACATAAGCAATGTTTAATTGCTTAGTGTAGCTATATGTCTAGCCAGTAAGTAGACTTACTCCATTGAAGTTGAAGTATTGATTGCATTGCGAAGTGTCTCTCGTGTCATGTACCAACATAAAAGGATTGATACATTCCATTTTGTTCTCTTTATTAACCGACTTCAAAAAAGGAAGAGGTTCTCAAATCAGTATTAACAAGTTGTATTAAATTTTTTTTTAAAAATTTAATACAACTTGTATTAAATTTTTTTTTAATGTTTGTTACCTCAGAACTCCGTCATTTATGAATCGATTTCAAAAATTCTTTTTTTATCTGCAAGGATATACGTCCAGGTTGATCCCATTATATTTTCATCAAAATCAGTTCAGTAGTTTGGGTTGTAAATAGAAATAACTGAAAAAACATATGCCAAGCACGTGCACGAAATTGCGTATTTTGCTTTCCTGTGACTTTTAAGTGGTGTTTATAGTGACTAGAACATTCCCAATGAACTATCATCATGATCTGATGATGAAGCTGGTAGTCCAATTGAAGTCGGTTTTTCTACTTTTTTAAACTTATAAATTATCATTTTATCATCAGAAAATACTAGCCAGAAGATAATGAGGTCATTATTTTAATGATTATACAGGTGTCTAGTGGTTTCAACCATAGATCAACCATTTCTTATTGATTTATTGACTTGAGTTATGTTAAATTGCTATTAGGTGTTACTTATGAACAGAATGCCAAGCTAAGTAGTAAGCTCATCAGTATTTTTTGTTCAAAGTATTCGATTACGTGACATTTGGACTTTTTATCATACTCATACCTTATTCAATACTAGCAGCTACCCGCGACTTCGTACGCGAGTACCATTTCCGTGTACACTGAAAGACCGAAAAGGTTGATTCAACATTATTTCAACCGATATTTAGGGTTAATATAGCCCCTACACTAATGATTTGTTAAATCAACTAACCCAAAATTGTTATTGATAAAATATAAGTTCAACCAAATCCAGTTTTGTTGTTTCAACTAATTGACAAAGTGATAATTTTAACCTAAAAATAAGGGTTACTATAGCCCCTACCGATAATTTAAGGTTGTTTTTACAATTTTACATATAAGTTGAATCTACCTAATATTTGTCAGGCATGCATGTAGGTGAATAAATTAACATATGGCAATAAGTTGAAAATACCTAACCTTGTGGTTAAATCAACATTATGGTTTATAAATGAACGATGACAGTGAATTACGTTAACCTAAATTTAATTGTAAAATCAACAATTTTTTTAAAATATGTTGTTTTTACCTGTAAATTAAGGTATAAATAACCTATTTCCCCACGTTGATTAATAAAAATTTGTTGATTTTACAATAAAAATAAATATGAATTAACAAACGTAGTGAGTTAGATAAACCCAAATTTTGTAGTAAAATCAACGAATTATTTTAAATCAACGTTTGGATATAGGTTATTTATACCTTAATTTCCAGGTAAAATCAACATGCTTTTTATGAGTTAACAATAGTAATGAGTTAGATCAACCCAAATTTTGTAGTAAAATGAACTAATTTTTTGAAATCAACGTTTGGGAATAGGTTATTTATACCTTAATTTCCAGGTAAAATCAACATGTTTTTTATGAGTTAACAATAGTAATGAGTTAGATCAACCCAAATTTTGTAGTAAAATGAACTAATTTTTTGAAATCAACGTTTGGGAATAGGTTATTTATACCTTAATTTCCAGGTAAAATCAACATGTTTTTTATGAATTAACAATAGTAATGAGTTTGATAAACCAAAATTTTGTAGTAAAATCAACTAATTTTTTTAAATCAACAACTTGTGACTGTTGGTTAGAACAACTTAAATTGTAGGTAAAACTAACCTGCATGAATTGGTATTCCTAACAGAGGTGTAATGTAGAATCAATAAGTGATTGTTGGTTAGAACTACTTAAATTGTAGGTAAAACTAACCTGCATGAATTGGTATTCCTAACAGAGGTGTAATGTAGAATCAACAAGTGACTGTTGGTTAGAACAACTTAAATTGTAGGTAAAACTAACCTGCATTAATTGGTATTCCTAACAGAGGTGTAATGTAGAATCAACAAGTGACTGTTGGTTAGAACAACTTAAATTGTAGGTAAAACTAACCTGCATGAGTTGGTATTCCTAACAGAGGTGTAATGTAGAATCAACAAGTGATTGTTGGTTAGAACTACTTAAATTGTAGGTAAAACTAACCTGCATGAATTGGTATTCCTAACAGAGGTGTAATGTAGAATCAACAAGTGACTGTTGGTTAGAACAACTTAAATTGTAGGTAAAACTAACCTGCATGAATTGGTATTCCTAACAGAGGTGTAATGTAGAATCAACAAGTGACTGTTGGTTAGAACTACTTAAATTGTAGGTAAAACCAACCTGCATGAATTGGTATTCCTAACAGAGGTGTAATGTAGAATCAACAAGTGACTGTAAATTGTAGGTAAAATTAACCTCCATATATTGGTATACTTAACAGAAATGTACAGTAGAATCAACATGTACTACCTCTAGGCAACATGTTGATTCTACTTAACATATCTGTTAAGAATACCAATAAATGTAGGTAAATTGTACCTAGGTAAAATTAACCTGCATTTATTGGTATACTTAACACAGATGTACAGTAGAATCAACATGTACCACCTCTAGGCAACATGTTGATTCTACTTAACATCTCTGTTAAGAATACCAATAAATGTAGGTAAATTGTACCTAGGTAAAATTAACCTGCATTTATTGGTATACTTAACAGAGATGTTAAGTAGAATCAACATGTACTACCTCTAGGCAACATGTTGATTCTACTTAACATCTCTGTTAAGAATACCAATAAATATAGATTTACAGAAATTGAAAGTACACATTCATGAAAGTGTTCATGAATGTATACTTTAAATATCATGTACCTATATTTTTTAATACATAGCACATGTTGATCATACATCTCTGTTAAGAATACCAATAAATGTAGATTTACAGAAATTGAAAGTATATATTCATGAAAGTGTTCATAAATGTATACTTTAAATATCATGTACCTATATTTTTATACACATAGCACATGTTGATTATACATCTCTGTTAAGAATACCAATAAATGTAAGTTAAAATTATTGCACGTACCTAACTAATATTATGTATGTAAGCTCGTACGAGTTAGTGGATAACTCATACATAGCGAAAAATTACATATAATGACATTAGCACAGCACACAATGACAGGTAGGTACATATGACAGGTAGGTACATATTAATATCGTGTTGATTCTACATTGCATCTTTTAGAGAAAATGTTTACACCTATGAGGAAACGGATTGTTAAGCAGTAAGAATAGAAAAAATAATAATTTGAAAAATCTTATCTTTTATTGGACATTATTGTGTATTATAATTAATTATAAAATTAATACTTTAGCATATTGTTTTAGATTCAATCCTGCTATTAAATCAGTTATGCAATATTAAGTCACAAATATTTCTTATAGGTAATTGCATAATTATATTAGAGCAGGTAATTAGAAGTACCTAATCAGTTTATTAGCATAAAGAGCTGAATTAGTAATTCAATCTGGTGATTCAATTCAATTCAATTTCAGTAATTTCAAATTCAGTATTTCAATTCAACGTGACTTTCCAACTTGAAAAGCTTTTACAGGCAGTGGATATAGACTGTAAGTCAGTACAACAAACATAACAGCGATAAGTGAATACCATTATTAATACACGAGCAAAGAGTTAATACGTAATTTTATCGTGAAGACTATCAGTCTAATGACGAAATTATATTAGGTCGGCAATCAAAGACGACACGCTTGGGAACTTTACGTCTTGAGATGTTCTGATGTCGTAAAAATAATGTTGTATAAACATCCACTGTTGAAGACATTCAGTGGGGTATTGAACATCAAATATCTGAAAGATTTTGAAGCATATATCCACTGCCTGTAAAAGCTTTTCAAATTGGAAAGTCACGTTGAATTGAATTACTGAATTTGAAATTACTTTGAAAATTACTGAAATTGAATTGAATCACCAGATTGAATGACTAATTCAGCTCTTTATGCTAATAAACTGATTAGGTACTTCTAATTACCTGCTCTAATATCTATTAAAAGTTTGTTCCTCCACTTTAGATTTAAACATAATAGTCTAGCAGTGTATGAGTGTGCACAGTTTGAATGTCGTAGACGATTTCAGTATTTAAAAAGCTTTAAACGCCACCTTCTCACGCACTTGAATTGTCATTGGCACTTGAATTGAATTGTTCCGGGCTTCCAGGATAGTCGGTTTGGAATATTTTTTTGTTGTGGTGCCACGGCAGCGTGCCACGGTAGGCACTAGTTTACCGCATAGTAGCGAAAGTATTATAAATACTTTGGTATCTGTAAAAAAACAATCGATTAGTAAGTTTAAGGACCGCCATCAATATTATAATGATTTTTAAATAAAAAAAAATAAGGAAAATTTCTAGTTTTCATTTTAGTTTGTAAAATGTCAAATGACCTTACCCCCTATCTTGTAAAAAGTTAGAGTAGACATTATGTCCTGATTATGTATGGTAAACAAGACATAATGTCTACTCTAACTTTTTATAAGATAGACCGCTGGTGTCTCTTATTAGATTTTAAAAAAGTGCTCAATAAACTAACCTTCACTCGGACTTTTTTCAAATATTTCCCTATACTCTTTAAATGCCTTTACTTCGTTCTTGAAAATTGGAAATGCTTTCTTCATGAAGTCATCAAACTTCTCATACAGAACGACTTCTTTATCAGGGTATCTGTATTCAAAGTCAATGTCGATCTGAAAATTATAAAATATTTAAATTATAAAATATTTAAATTATAAAATAGTTAAAATATAGGTGAATACGTTCCGAACCACGAAATAATATAGTAATATCATTTTCGTAAGTAGGTACTAGCATTGTTTATCTTTAGACAGATTTTTATAAGTAAAGCGATTTTATAAAAAATATATGAAGTAGTTACTATGGTCACTCAATCAAACCGCAGCCACAAAGACATGTCATGATCTCGTGCCATCTTGCTTGAAGCCGATTTAAATTTCTATTTACCAGTTTATATCCAAAACTTTGCTTCAATACTGGATACTTTTTCAAAATATCTTGAAGATGTTTATCCTTATCATTGTAGTCTTTCTCGACTCTGCATGCCCTTGTTGCCAGCCATTTATCCTTAACTTCTTGGTATGGCTCTTTGTGATATTTGAGCCACACTACCATATCTTCGTTTTCTGAAATATAATAGTTTTATTATCTATATCTATACTAATAATATTATAAAGAGGAAAGATTTGTTTGTTTGTTTGCATTGAATAGGCTCCGAAACTACTGGACCGATTTGAAATATTCTTTCACCGTTGGGAAGCTACACTATCCCCGGGTGACATGACATAGGCTATATTATATTTTCAAAAAAATTAGGGATCCTTACTAAAACTACAATAATGTAACCCAAGGTGTAAAAAATTCCTTACCTAAGAAATTGTTAGATACCCGTGCGAAGCCGGGACGGACAGCTAGTAATTTATAAGTTTAAAAAACTTGGAAAAACCGACTTCTATTTGATACGCATACTAGTACATTGGTATTGAATTAACTTACATAACGCTGTTTCACACTATCATTTTCAGTAGTAAAACTGCTGGTGCTGCTGGCGCTAGTGGAGAAAGGGCTTGAAGGATCAGAATTTGTGATCTCTGATGCAGTTTCCTGTAAAATAATTATCAGCATTTTAATGTTCCTACTGGGAAACTGGTTTATTCTTAAGTAAGAGTCCTAAAATAAAAAAAATATTATAGGTACCCAAAATATAGAAAAGGCATGTCAATAGAATAACAGGCTCTTCCAAAAAATTACAAAGTCCAATCAACTCGTAGCATTCTGTTAGATTTTCCTAAAGGGATTTGCCGCTGGATTGTTTGATAAATTTTTTTCCACAAACACCAGTAGCACAATAAAACCTACAACTATCCAGAAAAAAACTTCAAAAATGTTATGACCCCATTGTAGGTAGTGAAATCAACAAACATCATAAGTATATTTGACCGAGAAGCAATGTTGAATAAACAACTTTTATAAAGTAATAAGTAAACTGTACTTACATGTGTTATTGTTGACAACTTTCCCAGGCCAACTTTAAATAGTATCCTTTCTTTTATCTTTGGGATTAGCTCTTTCAGTTCATTATCTTGAAATTTATTTATGTACTCAAATGTTATTTCATTCTCTGAAATATAAATTCGAAAAACGTTTGAGAAAGAAAGAGAAAGAGAAATATTTATTTGGCACACAACACAACATAGTAAAATAATTACAAAAAGTAAAATAAGTAAACAAGACATAAATAAAATAAAAATAGAACAGTTAGGGCGTCTTGCACCAGAATCACTAAACGTATTTAACAGCTACAACCATAGGTACCGCCTAGTCTAACGTTACCTATGTTTTTTCAAATCTTTTTTTCTATCTCAATTATTGGTCGGCCATTTTCTTTCTCCGGCCAACACCGCGTAGGTAGTTGGAAAATATCGAGGCTGGCTACCTAAGTATTATGTTGAATGCGATAGGTGTACCTACTTAGGACGGCAGGACGATACTTAACTACATATTATGTAAAACCAACAAAGTACATAGTAGATGTAACTAGGTGAAATTGTTGAAACACCATCCGCTGCTTTGACGCATTGCGTCTGCACAACCACTCGACAATGAAATTCATTCATATTATGGTCACTATCACGTGCATATAAACGGTAAAGTATACGTACCAATAAAGTTACCAATTGTTTCCTCGCACAACCCCCATTCTTTGAGGTAGGCCGGCAACAGCGAATGGTCGATATCGAAGATTTCATCCATTGCACTCACAGGTATACCTATGTATTATAATTATATTACCTAGGTATACGCAATTACACTAAATACAAAGGATACAAACACTATGCTTGAAGAAGATAGATAGGTACCACAACGACGCGTGCCAAGCAAGCGCGTGCGACGACGATTCGATCCGAAATGGATGCGAGCAAGTGGCAGTGTTGCCACCTTGAGATTTTTAGGCCGCCCGGCCCAGATTAAAAAGTCGACAGATTTAACAAACTTAGATACTTATAATAATATGTATTAAAAAACCACCATTCCGCTGAACTTTTTTGCGTATGACAAAAAAATTCAAATAAAAGCAAACAAGGTTTCGATGCACTGTAATCATGTATACTTAGTAAATTCTTGATAAAAAAAAACTGTAAACTCTATAAACTTGTAAGTATCTTGACATACTAAAAGTTGTCTCAAAAGCTACTAAGTTATGGTAGCGTGTTCGCGTCCATTAAAATCTCAACATCAAAGGTCACAAAAATCTACCTTGTAGGACTTATTTTTTTACTCCCTTCAGTCCCTTATAATATAACTTTACAACCCCTTGACCGATTTACTTTATTTAACAAACCAGTAAAACTTTAAAACAATTTCTGTAGACCTATTAAATTCTGTGAAGATTGAATAAACGGCTCGAAAGATCTCGCCGAAAAACATAGTTTTTGAGTTGTAGTAAAAATTATAAAACGCGCTCTCCGCCCTCTATCTCGAAAACGATTCAACGTATAATAATTTTATTGAAACAAAAGTTGTAGGGAAGTTAATCCTCTACAATATTGGCCATACATACAAGTAGCCAAAAACCCATAGAAAACGAGATATTATTTGCAAAGGTAGATTTTTGTGATCTTTGAGCTTGAGATTTTAATGGACGCGAACACCCTACCATATTTAGGTTTTGAGACAACTTTTAGGATGTCAAGATACAAGTTTAATACGACTTTATAGCTTGGTATCTCAAATTCCGAGGTGAAATGCTAATTTGACTAGGCTCTAGGGAGATTTAACTAATATTTCGTTATTATGAAGACTGTTTAATATGAGTGTAGTTCTAACCATTCTTTTTCTATAGGATAACATAAATTTAATGGTTGTCTATACATTATGCTACTGTTGCGTAGACGTCACAGGTATCGAATGAACAAGTGGCAACACCTATCATTTTCGAAGCAGAAACGGCGAAGTTATGGAAAAAAACCGGCGACGACGCTCGACGACCGATCAATATTTTTGGTTTAAAAAAAAAGTTTTCGTCATAGAAAAAAAATAAACAGCTTTAGTCTATGTTGAGTTAATTTGACTTAGTTATTTTGTAGATTTAACTTATCTATTTAGTTAATTAGCTTTGTAAAATTTATGTCAAATAGATAAATAGATTTTGTTTGTTCGACTTAGTAGTTTTGTTGATTATACTAAAGCACTATGAAGAATTAACTAATTGTTCGTTGTTGTACTAACTGTCTTAGTTTAACTTAGTAGTTTTGTTGATTCTACTAAATTTAAACATTCATCTTCTACAGGAAAACATAAATTTAATGGTTGTACAAACATTATACTACTGTTCTCATTTTAACCAAAACTCATAGACAATGTTTACTTGTGCATTTTGCTGTGGCAACTATTTAATAAGTCAACATGACCTATTTGCGTTTGTTATTTGTTTGCAATAGTACCTAACTTAAATAAAAGGTTGTGACAACACTTATTACTTGTTCCGTTAAGTTACTTGCCTGCCTATAGTTGTTTTTACTATCTGAAAAAGTTAAGAAATATTGAGTTAATTTGACTTAGTTATTTTGTAGATTTAACTTATCTATTTAGTTAATTAGCTTTGTAAAATTTATGTCAAATAGATAAATAGATTTTGTTTGTTCGACTTAGTAGTTTTGTTGATTATACTAAAGCACTATGATGAATTAACTAATTGTTCGTTGTTGTACTAATTGTCTTAGTTTAACTTAGTAGTTTTGTTGATTCCACTAAATTTAAACATTCATCTTCTACAGGATAACATAAATTTAATGGTTGTACAAACATTATACTACTGTTCTCATTTTAACCAAAACTCATAGTCAATTTTTACTTGCGTATTTTGCTGTGGCAACAATTTAATTAGTCAACATGACCTATTTACGTTTGTTATTTGTGTGCAATAGTGTCTAACTTAAATAAAAGGTTGTGACAACACTTATTACTTGTTCCGTTAAGTTACTTGCCTGCCTATAGTTGTTTTTACTATCTGAAAAAGTTAAGAAATATTGAGTTAATTTGACTTAGTTATTTTGTAGATTTAACTTATCTATTTAGTTAATTAGCTTTGTAAAATTTATGTCAAATAGATAAATAGATTTTGTTAGTTCGACTTAGTAGTTTTGTTGATTTTACTAAAGCACTATGAAGACTTAACAAATTGGTCGTGGTTGTACTGACTATTCTTTAATAATGTAGATTCAACAGCTCAACTTCGTAACGATAACTAGAATTAAATGTTTGTATTAACATATTTTACTGCCGTCGTTTTAATGAAAACGCATAAATTATTGTAACTTAAAAATTTTGTTGCAGCAACCATTTAAATCAGCTTAATTCGTCTATATCCAAACTGTTATGTTTGTGCAATAGTACCTACCTTAAATAAAAGGTTTTGTCAACTTTTAATACTTGTTATGTTAACTAATTTGTCAGTTTGTTCGTAAATTTACTTGGCTATGTAGATGATTCGACTAATTAAATTTGCATGTTTAACTTTTTAATAAAGTTGTTTTGAAAGTATCCCAAATAGTTAAATTCATATTGTTATTTTGATTAAGTTGTTTTGTTGATTATACTTTTGCAAAAGTTCACACAACTATATAAATAGTTAAATTCACCAAATTGTTGTCCAATATCGAATATTGTGTTATATTAACCCTTTTTTGTGGTTGAAACAACCTCTAAAATTTCAACTATTATTTTTTTGTCACATCAAATACCACGCGTCGGTTGTTTAAACATAATTTAATGTTAACTCAACTGTTAAGGAACCAACAATTAGAAAATCAACTATTGGGTTTTTCAGTGTAGGTACATTATATTTATCTGTGCGTGTACCGAGCGGATACTTCTTTGAGAAACTTGACATTATACCGAACCCGTACTCGAATGTCAAACGTTAGTCTTTAGACCAAAGAGGTAGTACTACGTCCTGTCAAACTGACGTGACATGACATGACATCATCCTCATGCCAATAATTGGCGCTGCTAATCCCGTTTTTTCATTTTATCCTGTAGATCCTGTTAATTATTCGGGATATAAAGTAGCCTATGTGTCAATCCAGGTTACGTACAATATTATATGCCAAGTTTCATCTAAGTTGGTTCAGTAGTTTAGACGTGATTGAAACACAAACATCCAAACATCTAAACATCTAAACTTTCGCATTTATAATATTAGTAGGAGTAGGATAGGATAGGATAACTGATCAATGGTAGATGTGACACCTGTCAACGTGATATGACTCATTTATAATGTCATCACATCAGTGTTGTGATAAAAGTGACATTTCATAATATAGGCGTCTTGCGTACGTAAGTGATATTACAAGTATAGTGTTAGTTTTACGATAGTGTTTTTGCATTACACGTGTCTCTTTTGTTATCGGTTGGTTTTCTCAAGTCTTTGTACTTTGTTTATTTCCAAGATCCATAACTTCCATATCTAAGGTATTATTATATTGTCGTGTTCCAATAGGGTGTATATCATGGGTTATTGAGCTTTTATGTAACCTAGATAAGAAGGTATTATCAATCTTACAAAATACATAGATTTTGTTATATTTTGTAATCAGTTAGATGTTAACGAATTTGCAGCTAGACCCTTGCTAGATTTCTGTAGACAAGACAATAGAAAAATATTGATTGAACTTGCATATTATCGCGGATTCATGGTTGCGTCATACATCGCATTTATCAAAAGAACTTTTCCTTCACACATTTGATATCTGGGTATTCAGCCTGCAGAGGTATTCCAATCTCAGTTGAACTGCAAAGTTTTAAATCATGGTCAGTTCATACTAACTCATAGTTATTCTGTGACTAAATAGTGATATTATGACGTCATTTGATTTGTTTTCGCGCATATTTTGCTGTCAAGTGTCTAAAAAAAATGATCACGTGGTACAATTTTGTACCTACCACGTAACCAAGAAATTACACTGGGCAGTGAAATATAACTTGACAGCAAAAGATTGGAATACGGGGGCTGGGCAGTGAAATTTAATTTGTCAGCAAAAGATTGATATAGGGGGGCTGACCTTGTTAAAGATTTACTCACATTCCTTATCAGCAATTTGTTATTTTCTCCCAATTGCGCAATTTAAGAAGCCATCTTCCATAAACTTATTATATGTTGTTGTTTATACGACGAAACGTAAATATTTTGGCAAGGGGAGCGTTTCATTCATCAATGAGTCAGCTATGGGAACCGAGCCCATATGAGCAAGCGCGTAGGCATTTAGCCATTATGCAGAATGTTGGCAACACTGCCAACAATAAAACTTTTTGAAGATCCTACTATCTACTCGTACGCAGCTACAAGAATGAATAGTCTAATTATGCAGGGTCAACGATATTCTAAAGATTAATATCTAACCATTTCAAAATTCATAATATGCCTACGAGTGTTTGCGCTATTTTTTTTTATACACGTAAATAATGTAACAAGCCGATGGCCCTCCTGATATTAAGTGGTTACGTCGCCCTATAACAATGCATTGTCTCATCGAGCACGTCCACTGAAGACGTGCCCTGTGCCCATCATTCTGAGACAAAGGTGTTAAGTCTGATGTGCCTGTAATTACGCCGGCACCCATACCCTTCAAACCTGAACACAGCAATGCGAGCATCACTGTTCCAAGCACGAAATAGGTACGGTGGTAGTACTAGTTTTCCTCAGTCGTATGTTACTTGTTAGAATAGCTTTCTGTGTTTATATAATTTTATCCTAATCATCATTTAAGCCTGGTATCTCCCACTGCTATAGGCTTCCTTCTATGCCAGCCTCCTCTGTTTTGTGCGCCTGCTACCTTTACGATGTCGTCGATCCTAATAATAATCCTAGTTAACATCTAAACTTTCGCATCCTATCCTAATATTATAAATGCAAAAGTTTAGATGTTTGGATGTTTGTGTTTCAATCAAGTCTAAACTACTGAACCAACTTGGATGAAACTTGGCATATATATAGTTCGTAACCTGGATTGACACAAAGGCTACTTTTTATCTCGAATAATAAACAGGATCTACAGGAAAAAATGAACGAAAAGGATTAGCAGCGCCAATTGGCAAAAGGATTTCATTGTCATGTCATGTCACGTCAGTTTGACAGGGCGTAGTACTACCTCTTTGGTCTAACAACTAGCATTTGACATTCCAGTAGGTACGAGTTCGGTGTAATGAGGTGTAATGTCAAGTTTCTCAAAGTATCCGCTCGGTACACGCACAGATAATATAATGTACACGGAAACTGTAGACGCGTACGAAGTCGCGGGTAACTGCTAGTTTATAATATTAGTAGGATAGGATTTTTCGACCATAGAAACTACACTTCGATACTGTCCGTTTAGAATATTTTCCTGTTCACTGAAGCTATTTACATAATACTTTTGATAACTTGTATCGGTCGCTGTCGCTGTACACTGTAGGTAGGCAAAACTACAGATAATATAAACTATAGTAGTAAAACATAGAAATACTTGGGTTATTATTACGGATGTGGGCATGAAAATGCAGCTGCAAATGACTTGCAAACTGGAAGGATACCATCAAAATGCAGCATTATTATTCTCTGGAGACCAGAGTTGTCGAATAATCTTTAGTGTAGGACGTGTAGGTAGGTGCATGTCCCCAACAATGTTAACTGCTGTCAACATGATAATAACTTTAGCATGCCTGACCCGGCTGATATGGATGGATATAAATAAGGAATACATATAAAAAGTAGCTACAATTATAAAATAGATTAGCTATATTCCTCTTCGGAACAGCAGGGGTATGCCAATCAAAGTTGAACTGCAAAGTTTTAAATCATGGTCAGTTCATACTAACTCAGTTATTCTGTAACTAAACAGTGACATTATGACGTCATTTGATGTGTTTTCGCGCATATTTTGCTGTCAAGTGTCTAAAAATAATGATCACGTGGTACAAAATTGTACCACGTGACCTGAAGAAATTACACTGGGCAATGAAATATAACTTGACAGCAAAAGATTGGCATACGGGGGCAGACCCATAGTGAACTAAATAAAAAATCGTGATAACGACTTCATTTCGAAACGATTTACCATCATGACTCACTGACCACTGTCATTGAGATCAATTTTGTTCGCAGCTAATGAATTATCATACCGTATTTTATTTGACGTTTAGTGATTTTTTCCCGGAATTGCTGGGACAGTCACGCTTCAAACGCGATGGTAGGTACTGCGCATGAGTTTCCAAGCCAAATACTTCGCGTGCCAGCTTTCATGGCTTTTCAGTGTTTTGAGTGACTTCTGCGGTCATTTTGATAAAATTACTATCATCATTTCCCTGCCCTTATCCCGCGCTAGGCGGGGTCGGCACAACATGTCTTCTTCTTCCACTCGCTTCTATCATTCGTCAACTCAGAATCTACTCCTCTCACATTCATATCCTCTTTCACACAATCCAACCACTTCTTCTTCGGCCTTCCTCTACCTGCGTACCCAGTCACCCTCATATTCATAACTTTTTTCGTGATATGATAAATTACTAATTAGTGGCAAAAGATTTGGTTAAAAAGAGGCGTTTAAAACGCAGCTAATAGCTTTACAAAAAAGCACACTACCTCAACTGCAATAAGATTCACTGTCTTCTGGATTAAACTATGCATTTTCGTGTAAAGCCTATATAGTTTCCGTTATTTTGGAGCTGGGGAGGCAGCTTGAATCAACATTAGGTTCATATCCCAGAAAGTCTAATCTTCAATAGTCAGTACATTACTAGTTTTGACTAAAAGTTAGTACTAATTTCTACAATATCCCATTGTCTAATCCATTTCTTTCACACTTCCATAAAAGCATGAAGTTACAAAACACAGCGTTACCGTCGAAATAAAAGCACGGTGTCGAAACAGCCATCAGTTAAGGGGCCTTCTTTTGATTTTGGCCTATTTAAGTCATTTTTCGAACTCGATTTTTATTACAGTTAACGTTTTACGATTACAAATATAAATGGAAATTAAAGTATGGTTCAATAAAAATAGAATGCTGGGAGAACATTTTAAATTAGGCAATACACAACTGAGAAAAAAATTAATTTGTAACGCATGTCTTCGTAAAATTATCAAAAATGTGAACTTTTCGTCTTGATTTTATCATATAAAAAACTAGTTTAAAGATAATTTAAAAATGCAATTAAAATATTTATTTTGTTAAAAATAGAATGCTGGGAAAAAATTGCTACCCGTTCATACAATATGTTAGAGAAATTATTTTTTGAAAACACCGCCTTTTACGTAATTTTACTCTTCAAACAAACTGTGATTTCTACGAAAATAAGAAGTTTAAAGTTAAAATACGCATACTATATAAAAGAACAGGTTTTTTTCTTACAAATAAAAATAAAATTATAGTCTTCTACCATGTACTTATTTTTATAGGATTTTTCTAAAATCACCTATATATCATGCAGCGCAACGCTGCGGGTGGCATTCCGCGCTGAGCGGCCGTGAAGGGAGGACGTATCGCTTTTCGTCGTGCGCACTATACATATACATATATCGACAAATAGCAGTATCGGCACCAAATTATAGTGTGACCGCGTGATTTGATCTTTCGTGCGGCCGTAGGTACTTGGTAGATGTTTTCTAACTACATTATTTAGGTTTCATAAAATGTCGGTATCTTCACGATATTTGAACTTTTGTAAATAATAAAAAACACTATTTCAATCAAGTACCTACCTACTTAGTATATAGGCCGATTTATAAATTACTCAAATGTACTTACTACTTTCTGCTACTTGCCTACTTAGCATCTACTTACTGCTGACTGACTTGACTCCTTGTGAAATCCCCCCCCCCCCCCTCCTCTCTACCCCTCTCCAATTTCTCATAGAGGTACAACACACCCTATGAGGTATTTTTGGAAAAAGTAGAATTAGATTGATTTTATCGATCGATCGTTTAGTGACAAAGCGAGGAAGGCTCTCACAAAATTTATCTCCCTCCTCCACTATCATGTCTAAGATGGCAGACATTGATTTTTTTGAGGAAAGTGATATGGGATGGGTGTCGTTTTCGGGATATTTTGGGATGCTGATTATGGAAATGGTATCCATTTTGAAATCCAAGATGGCGGACATCGGTTTTTTTGAGTAAAGTGATATGGGTGTCGTTTTCGGGATATTTTGGGATGCTGATTATGGAAATGGTATCCATTTTGAAATCCAAGATGGCGGACATTGGTTTTTTTTATAAAATAGATATTGGTGTCGTTTTCGGGATATTTTGGGATGCTGATTACGGAAATGGTATCCATTTTGAAATCCAAGATGGCGGACATTGGTTTTTTTGAGAAAATAGATATGGGTGTCATTTTCGGGATATTTTGGGGTGCTGATTAAGGAAATGGTATCCATTTTGAGATCCAAGATGGCGGACATTGTTTTTTTTGAGTAAAGTGATATGGGTGTCGTTTTCGGGATATTTTGGGATGCTGATTATGGAAATGATATCCATTTTGAAATCCAAGATGGCGGACATTGGTTTTTTTGATAAAATAGATATTGGTGTCGTTTTCGGGATATTTTGGGATGCTGATTACGGAAATGGTATCCATTTTGAAATCCACGATGGCGGACATTGGTTTTTTTGAGAAAATAGATATGGGTGTCATTTTCGGGATATTTTGGGGTGCTGATTACGGAAATGCTATCCATTTTGAGATCCAAGATGGCGGACATTGTTTTTTTTGAGTTAAGTGATATGGGTGTCGTTTTCGGGATATTTTGGGATGCTGATTATGGAAATGATATCCATTTTGAAATCCAAGATGGCGGACATTGGTTTTTTTGATAAAATAGATATTGGTGTCGTTTTCGGGATATTTTGGGATGCAGATTACGGAAATGGTATTCATTTTGAAATCCAAGATGGCGGACATTGGTTTTTTTGAGTAAAGTGATATGGGTGTCGCTTTCGGGATATTTTGGGATGCTGATTATTGAAATGGTATCCATTTTGAAATCCAAGATGGCGGACATTGGTTTTTTTGAGAAAATAGATATGGGTGTCATTTTCGGGATATTTTGGGGTGCTGATTACGGAAATGCTATCCATTTTGAGATCCAAGATGGCGGACATTGTTTTTTTTTAGTAAAGTGATATGGGTGTCGTTTTCGGGATATTTTAGGATGCTGATTATGGAAATGATATCCATTTTGAAATCCAAGATGGCGGACATTGTTTTTTTTGAGAAAATAGATATGGGTGTCATTTTCGGGATATTTTGGGGTGCTGATTACGGAAATGGTATCCATTTTGAGATCCAAGATGGCGGACATTGTTTTTTTTGAGTAAAGTGATATGGGTGTCGTTTTCGGGATATTTTGGGGGGCTGATTACGGAAATGCTATCCATTTTGAGATCCAAGATGGCGGACATCGGTTTTTTTGAGTAAAGTGATATGGGTGTCGTTTTCGGGATATTTTGGGATGCTGATTACGTAAATGGTATCCATTTTGAAATCCAAGATGGCAGACATTGGTTTTTTTGAGAAAATAGATATGGGTGTCGTTTTCGGGATATTTTGGGGTGCTGATTACGGAAATGGTATCCATTTTGAGATCCAAGATGGCGGACATTGTTTTTTTTTAGTAAAGTGATATGGGTGTCGTTTTCGGTATCTTTTGGGATGCTGATTATGGAAATGGTATCCATTTTGAAATCCAAGATGGCGGACCTTGGTTTTTTTGAGAAAATATATATGGGTGTCGTTTTCGGGATATTTTGGGATGCTGATTACGGAAATGGTATCCATTTTGAAATCCAAGATGGCGGACATTGTTTTTTTTTGAGTAAAGTGATATGAATGTCGTTTTCGGGATATTTTGGGATGCTGATTATGGAAATGATATCCATTTTGAAATCCAAGATGGCGGACATTGTTTTTTTTGAGTAAAGTGATATGAATGTCGTTTTCGGGATATTTTGGGATGCTGATTATGGAAATGATATCCATTTTGAAATCCAAGATGGCGAACATTGATTTTTTTGAGTGAAGTGATATGGGTGTCGTTTTTAGGATATTTTGGGGTACTGATTATGGAATTGGATCCTATCTTTTTTTGAAGTTTTTGTTAATGAATCGATTGCTTGCAAAATCAACATCTGAGAGTCCTCCTCAGCCATCGTAAAGATTACCCATATCAATTTACTCAAAATAACCAATGTCCGCCATCTTGGATTTCAAAATGGATAGCATTTCCGTAATCAGCATCCCAAAATATCCCGAAAACGACACCCATATCTATTTTCTCAAAAAAAACCAATGTCCGCCATCTTGGATTTCAAAATGGATACCATTTCCATAATCAGTATCCCAAAATATCCCGAAAACGACACCCATATCACTTTACTCAAAAAAACCAATGTCCGCCATCTTGGATTTCAAATTGGATATCATTTCCATGATCAGCATCCCAAAATATCCCGAAAACGACACCCATATCATTTTACTCAAAAAAACCAATGTCCGCCATCTTGGATTTCAAAATGGATACCATTTACGTAATCAGCATCCCAAAATATCCCGAAAACGACACCCATATCACTTTACTCAAAAAAACCGATGTCCGCCATCTTGGATCTCAAAATGGATAGCATTTCCGTAATCAGCACCCCAAAATATCCCGAAAACGACACCCATATCTATTTTTTTTTTTAAACAAATGTCCGCCATCTTGGATTTCAAAATGGATACCATTTCCGTAATCAGCATCCCAAAATATCCCGAAAACGACACCAATATCTTATTTATCAAAAAAACCAATGTCCGCCATCTTGGATTTCAAAATGGATACCATTTCCATAATCAGCATCCCAAAATATCCCGAAAACGTCACCCATATCTATTTTCTCAAAAAAACCAATGTCCACCATCTTGGATTTCAAAATGGATACCATTTCCATAATCAGCACCACAAAATATCTTGAAAACGACACTTCTATCACTGTACTCAAAAAAATCAACGTTCGCCATTTAGACTTCAAAGTAGATGCCATTTCCGCAATCAGCACCCCAAAATATTTCGAAATCGACACCTGTATCATTTTACTCTAAAAAGTAAAGTACGCTGTCCTGGATTCGAAAACGTAGTAGGGGAGATAAATTCTGTCAGAGGCAAAATGTTCCTTTATTTTGGAAAAATTCATGTTTTGATTCGAATGGCTCCAAATAATGGAGGTCGAATTCTGCTAGTAGCGGAGATACGGGAAGGGGGCTACAATATCTCTGAGAGGAGAAGAGGGGGCATTAAACTGGAATTATAAATACTGTTAGATCAATAAAAAAAATATATAGAGGGGTTGCTATATTTATTTTATTTTCTACATAATAGAGGGTTTGCAATATTTATTTTATTTTTTACAATCTTTTTATTACAATTCGTACAACAGTTCTACACACGTCACGTGGAGATAGGTACCTACCACATGCCAACTTAGTAATTAGACTAGAAATCAATCGTACTCATCCAGTGAACGAACATGTCGAAAGATCAAATTCGTTTGTCCTTTGCGCGTCGCAAACGCGTAGCGCAGCGCGTCGCGTATTCATAAATGCCTAAACTTGACGTCGTCAAATTTTAATACGGCCCCTTAATAATTAGCCACGGCCCATCAGGGCACGTCGTAAAATAGGCGACTCTCATTAAACTGACGATAATTCAGGTGGCAGAATGAATCACATTCGAGCCAAGAAATTGGAAAAAGAATAATAGAAACTATCGTGGAACGTGTGAAAGCTACGTAGTTTTTTTTTGCCGTTGATTTTGATGCTGCTGATTGTAAACAAAATAAGACGTTGAACATAGTTTTAGCTTCGAAAGTTCGGCTCGTTTAGTAGCGTCGATTTGGTAATTCTCTCTATTTTATAGTTTCAAAACCACTTCTAATGTCCCATTATCGGGAACGACGTTAGTAACGTCGTTACTTCAAAAACGAAATGGCTGAATGCAACTGAGAGTGCGATGGAAGGGAATATCGATATTCCGAGCATAAAACTCCGCTTTACGTGCACTTTTATTGATATTTGCTACCTCGCTAGCGCTGGTACGCATATAAGTGTTTCCAAACACGTTACCGGAATAGCAAACCATACAAATTGCATTTCAGATTTTAGCACAGCTTCGAAATCTTTGATCTTTACAAACTGTCCTGCACTTGCAGATATAATAAACGGTCCTATTTGCATTCACCTGCCGTACATTCATTACTTGTTCAGCAACCTTACTTTTGCTCTCAAAGCTACTGAAAGCGCTCTTACGCAGTCACGTTAGGGTAGCTGCAGGTGGGCGAGTGAAAACAAGGTTTATAGCCGATGTGGATGTGATAATAGTTTTTACGACGTTGTAATAGGGATTACGGGAGATGCATTGTGGAGATTGCTGATTCGCTTTGTAATAATAGTCCTGGCTGGCTTTGGCCGGGTGCCAGCTCGCGGGTACCGACCTCCGTGCAGTGGCTGCGCTAGTGTCACTGTCATCATCTCATGCGAGCTGTCATTAATTAAGTTCGCCAGCTTTACTAACTCGGCCATCTTTTGTTTTGCTGAGGCTATTTATAAGGTCGTGCTGATGAAATGCGATAGTCCATGACCTTTCGTTAGATGAGTTACCAGAATATAGTCACGATCTTGATATAAACAATACTCCTATGGTGTTCGTGGAAATGCAGCGCAAATTGGCATTGATACCGTATATTTTGTCAACAAGCAAATTAACATCTCACACTAGTCACAACGGTATTTATGACTCTGAAGTTGGTCAAAAAACAACGAACAGTAATAAAAATCAATTTATTTCATTTAATTTGGTCATTTGAGTAATCATATGTAATTTTGTCATTAGTCAAGCGGCACTCGATGACCGAGCGTTTTGAGATGCAAATGGCGTCAATCCTAGACTCATAGACTTTTTTTGTCACGATAGATATATTTCCCAAAACCTGTAACTATAGAGTTATAGAATCTCTCAAAACTGTCAAAACTCTATAGTTTTTGTCAGTTTCTGAGAGATATATCTATCGTGCGTGACAAAAAAGTCTATCAGTCTAGAATCACTTCTCTGTGGTTGCATTTGCCTTAACTAACCTTGATACTAATTTGACAGCACTAAAACTAAAGATATCTTTGTAGTTCAGTTGACGAGAAAGGGATTTGCCTGTTATGTCATTTGCCCCCAACATTTTCCTGAGTTCACGCCTGCTAAAGTGACAGTTCAGAAATGACGTTCTAAACCTAGAAGGCTTACCATCTGTGCAATCAGTAAAATCTGCGTTTAGCTACAAGTCGGACTGACTGGCTATTTTCAAACCAGCTCCGTATCTCCGCTTTCCATCAGAGATAGCGGTCCTGCCTATTGGCCGACCAAAAAAGGTTACGTTAGTAACCATTTTGCTAAGTATGGTAACCGTTTTGGTCATTGTGCGTTTTGTTATTAGTTACCAAGATATGCGCAGCGCATTCACTATTGTATAGTAATCACAACGGATCTTTGTCTCTCTGAATTATCTACGCAGAACCGATTTTTGGGTCGAATTGGAGGTAAGCGAATTTTTCCGCACAACAGTACATAAGCAATCGCTGTTGCACCTAACTTTAGAAAGATAAAGATCCGTTGTGCGTACTCTGTACTACACTAGTATTTCTTTTGTGCTACGATAGACAATGGACATCTTAGACCTAATGATGAGGATACAAAGATTTTCTATATTTACCTAGAAGTTGTTTAACGTGAGAACTTGAGGAGGCAATAAGAGCGCTTTTCGCGGTCTCAGCCTAATTAGACCCTGAGTAATATTTCAGAGGGAAACAAACTGAAAACAAAAGACGAATGGCGAACTCGGAATAACTCTGTCGCGTCGCGCGAGGGAGGGAGAAATGTCAAATGGAATTAAATGGCGGCGCGCGTTTAGAAATAAATCGATGCATGAGCAAAACGCAGAACACGGGTATAAGGAGCCTTATTAAAAATGCAATTATTTTATTACGTTTAAACAAAGGGTATTTGTGTTTGTATACAAACTTAGGTATTTTTTACACACTAACCTTATTTTTTTTAGTGATCCGATTCAGTTTTGGAAAAACGGAACATTTATGGTCACACTCTGGTGTCCGCCTATACGGGTAACAAACATAAAAAAAAATATAACCGAATTGAGAACCTCCTCCTTTTTTTGAAGTCGGTTAAAAATGCCATTTTTAATATTGTACGCTTTAACTTTACACCCTTTATACTTAGTTTATGCATGTAAAAGTATATAGAGCTGACAATTTAACACCAGTCCTTTGTCAATTTATCTGAGTGGGTCGCGATATGAGGTTCAGAGGTCACTGCACGAAGAACAATGACCCTACGAACTGAGGGACTTTATAGAACGATTTTAATCTAACTCATCTTCAATATTGTGCATAAAATATGTGCCAAATACGGATCCTGCATCATAATCATCATTTTAGACACAAACAGTTAAATAATGGCCACGAAAACACAGCAAATTCATTAGATCATTTTAGGCAGATTGCTTCTCCAAAGTGCCTTACCTACTTCTTCTTTTTAGGCCGCTTTAAAACCTCCGAGAGCTGGGATCGAGTTTACCTGTTTACATAACATAATAATGGTTTACATATAAAATACAAATTAAATAGGTCGCCACATTATCATTCTATTCAAAGTTTATCAGTTTATATTAATGCAAGTATAACTTTCTTGTTATGAATGAAATCATTACGAAATAATTGTGATTATTTAATTCATTTCGCGTGACTATCAAATTACGCTGGTTGATAATTTTATAAAAATGTATATTTTTAAACATAAAAATAATAATAATGTTTTTGAAATAATGCACAGATAACAAAATTTCTGTTCCAATAGAATTTTATGTAACAGTTATTTTAATATGCAACGGTGCACATTGGAATAGGAAGTGACCATAATTATAGTGTTATATGGGACAAAATTTTTTTGTGTTATTGGTAATACTTACACAATTTCTTCACGAGAGCTGTATCTAATTAAACTAGCCAACTCGTGCGTGAAAAATTCAAGTCACTGTACTTAGCTCTTGCCAGTTCAATCACTTACAATATTGTAAATACTGTATTAATCGTAATTTGAATTTACAAGTTGGAGGGTTGGATACCTGCCTATATTACTCAATTACATATTAGTGACAGATTAGTATATTAGTGATATACATGACAGCTTAATCGGAAATATCATTGAAGGGAAGGTAGAAGGAAAGAGAGGAAGAGGAAGACCGCGTATTAGCTACATGAGCCAAGTGAAGGCGAAGATAGATGTCATGTCGTATAAGGACGTCAAGGAAGCTGCCCTGAAAAGAAGAACCTGGCGGGAAATGCATACATTACGCCGACAAGAGCATAGCTCTTAAGTTAGAAGAAGAGAAGACATATTAGTAATTTACTTCGGCGCTTAGTACCATCTAATAGTACCTACTTACTTACATAAGTTGATTGTTATATTAATAGGTACTTAGGTACCTACTTACACAAGGAAAGTGGAGTGGATGTTAAGTCTTGTAGGTACTCTGTTTTTTTGCTATACGAATAAATGAATTATATATTTATTGTTATTTACCTTGGCTTTCATGGCCGTTACGAATAAATGTATAGGTAGGAACTATAAAGGTACGTACACCTTACACTAGTAAGTACAAGTACGTGTATTTAAGTAAGTATACGTAGGTAAATGCGTATCAAGAATCAGGATTCGGCCGGGTCTATTGTTGAACTTCCAACCACGAGCGTTCAAAACGATTGATATTCAAAAGCGGCTCTCAGCTCTGTTTATTTTCAAAACAATGTGTGAAGAACTGAAGATACATTGTTTGAAAATAAACAAAATCAATCAACGATGCATGTATGCAGAAGCCCGCATGCGGACGCATCCTGCCTAGCAGTGGCGGGCACTAGCAGGCATGAGATCAGTATGCGACGCGGACTCCCGGACACGGCGATCCTCACACTTCAATAGAAGAGCTATCTAGCGGCCGCCGCCAGCGGCGTATCGAATATAAATTACACAAAATTATAGTAGACGCATAAATCCGCGGTACGTGCCGCGATAATACGTCGCCATTTTGAAATTCGAACGCCTAACACGGCGTGCGTTTTCAAACGCGGTGCGGCGACCCCGTGACCGCGCGCCCATATTGATGCGTTGACCGCCCACGGTCACGAATTAACCGACCAAGATTATTTACAAGTCGATATCGTAAGTGGAGTCTCGGTGGGTTATACGATGTGGCCAGACTCGCGCGGGTCGCGTCGCGCATCGCCGCAGACGCGTTTATTGTTTTCGATTTACACTTTTTTGGGTGTTTACGAGCCGAAGCGAGGCCGTCGCACGTCCGCTTCGATTTGATTTCTTTTTATTGCTCTTCTACCATTGCCGGGTCTCAGATTACCAATGCCGGGTTTATAACGAGGTGCCTACTTTTGTCGCTCGTAAATAATTATATTCCATAAGTCGTTTTGCCAAATATATCTAGTAGTTAAGATCTGAGACGCAATAGAAAATAGATAACATTATACGCATGACCTGAATGGAACAACGTAGAAAATTAGAAATCCTAAACATGTTTTGATATACCTACCAAAGTATGTTATCTTTAGATAGTAAGGTTTAGATAATTAAGTACCTAGGTAACAGGGTACATAATACCTACCTGCGATGATGATGACTTTTTACTGATAACAGTGTGTAGTACAATAATTTGAGTACGATAGACTGAACCATCAACAAGAACTTCAAAGCATTATATATGTTCAATACAGAACATAAATAATAGTAGAAATAAGTAAATAAGTAGATAGCAACACTAATTTTTTTTCTCTAGCCACGTCCGGTGGCCATTTTGTATTAATGTCACTTTTCCCTTTCGTCCGTGCTATGGCGGTCGACATTCTACATTGGTTTCAATAAAACCTTTTTTACATTACAAAATTCATTTAGCCTTTTATTTAACAGGCTAATTTATGGTCCTTCGAGTGAGTTTAAAGTAAAAGCAGTGTTTTCTCGGTTGTGCGTTCATCATAAATTGTGTTTCGGCGACTTGTGTGCAAAATCGAGTCGTTGGGGTGCTGGTCAACGCGGGCGGAGAAACCTCAAGAAATCGTTCCTTGCATGATAATCGCATTTTTACGAGTTGCGAGGGGACGCCTACATCGTCGATTGATCATCGGAATCTATAATTTCGAGAAGAAAATCATCGGCATTCATCATTTTCCAAAAGACGGTGAATCGAAAAATTTTACGCCCAAAGACAAGTTGGTTGTGACGTCACGACATAGACCGAGGTCTTCGTTCGAGAAGTTCTCGTTGGGTTTGTTCAGTTGGTCAACTGAGCAAATTGTTGTGCCAACATACGCCGGGAAACGTCACTCATCGTGAAGATACGTCAAACGTCAGAAACGTCAAGTCAGGTCACATCTGTCACTGTCTTCACATTTGTAAACAAACAATCCAAACAAACGTAAACATTGGAAAAAATATTGAAGAATCGTATTTTGGAGCATTTTCGTCGAGTTTCGCGGTTAGATCTAAGAAGTTTAGTGTTCATAAGAAGTGCGGCTTGTCAAAAAGTGCAACAAGTGAATCGTAAGTAAGTGCTGCGTTTCGTTACCATGCCGACCACCGAGCTTGGACAAAGGCCGGCCTCCGAGGTTGAACTGAAACGGCTACGCGCTCAACGAGCCCAATGTAAGTCCACAATTACACGTATTGAAAACTTTATAAACGATCCGATCAATGTGGCTTCATCTACGATTGACACGTTAGAAGCGCGAAAAGAGAAACTCGTGAATACCCTAAAGACTTATGAAAGTGTCCATTTAGATATATTAAACTTAGATGAAAAAGATATTGAATCTGTAGGATTGATTGAAGATAGATATTTCTCTGTTTTAGGAAAAATCAATGTAGCATTAAGACAATTAAAAACCAGAGTAGATTCTGAAAGGCATTCCATTTCTACTTGCAAACTGCCCAATATAGAAATTTCAACATTTGATGGTAAAGATTTTGCTCAGTTTAAGCCTTTCATGGACCTATTTAATGCTGTCATTGATAATAATTCATCCTTGTCAAACGTACAGAAGTTGTTTTACCTCCGTAAATATTTAACAGCTGATGCATTGGCTATAATTATTAACTTGCCACTTGTCAATGAATCTTACCCTGAAGCAATAAAATTATTAAAGAAACGGTTTGACAATGAGACGCGAATTATTTCGAACCATATCAATATTCTCTTGGACATTCCACAAATGCAAAAGGGTACTGCGGCAAGTATCAGATCATTTATATCTGATGTGCGTCAACAACTATATGCTTTAATTAATCTGAAGCAACCTGTTGAGAAGTGGGACATGCTGTTGATATCTATATTATCACGCAAGCTCGATAGCTATACTAATAGAGCATACCATCTCGACAGGTCGTCTCCGGACAACCTACCTACATTGGAAGAATTTATGTCCTTTTTAGAAAAAAGAGCAATTGCTTTGGAGGACAGTTCTCCTCAGAAGAGTACCTGCTATGAAGGTAAGTCTAAATTAAATAATAACAATAACAAGGTTTCCAATATTGTTACCAAAACAAATTCAAAGCGGTCTTGCATATTTTGCAGCAATGATCACCCAATCTATACATGCCCTAAATTCAAATTGGCTCCAGCCTCACAGCGTATAAAGTTTGCCACTGATAATAAGTTGTGTACTACGTGTTTAAGAAATCACACTGACAAGTGCAAATATTCTTTCAAATGTCAGGTCTGTAAGGATAGTCACAATACTCTATTGCATGAGGAAAAGCCAAGAGAGGAAGAGGTTATATCATTACATTCCAATCTATCCACAAATGAAACTAACATTTTATTGCCTACTATGAAGGTAAAACTTATTGACAAATCTGGTCAAGAAATTGAAGTTAAAGCGCTACTTGATTGTGGTAGCCAAGTATGTATTGTAAAGCGTACACTTGTAAGCCAATTGAACTTGACACCTATGGCTCAAGATTCTAACATTATTGGTTTGGGCAATACTCCAAATAAAGTGAATGAATGCGCTAACATTTTGTTACAATCATCTATAAAAAATGTAAAATATTCAATCAAATGTCACATTGTAGATACCATTACTACAAATTTACCACAAAATTATTTTGATTTGAAAAAATGTAAAATACCTGCAAATGTGCAGCTTGCTGATAACGATTTCAACAAACCATCTGAAATTGCCCTTCTATTAGGGGTAGATTTTTATTCTAAAGTCATAATTGATGGTGTAATTAAATTAGAAAACGGTCTTGTACTTCAAAACACATTATTTGGTCATGTTGTAACTGGTACAATTCAAAATGAATGTAAAATCAACTCGTCAAGTGTGAATTTGGTTTCAAACTTTGTTGTTCAAGGAACGACTGATGATGGCTTGGAAAACATCATGAAAAATTTCTGGCTATCTGAAAAGGTCACTGAAGATGTAAATGATAAAAATTTAGAGTTTGATAAAGCTGAACAAATTTTTCAAAATTCAGTTAAGCTAGAAAATAACAAGTTTTCAGTTGACATTCCATTACATTGCCCTTTAGAAGAGTTAAACATTGGTGATTCTTTTTCACTTGCTTTGCAAAGATTTCACACACTTGAGAAAAAGTTTGAGACAAATCCAGAATATTTTCAAAAGTATAAAAAATTTATTGATGAGTATGTAGAGCTGGGTCATGCCAGGGAAGTTGACATAAGTCAGTACGATGTCCTGAATGATCCTGTGTACTTTCTTGCACACCATGCTGTTCAAAACGAGAGTAGCAAAACAACAAAGTTGCGAGTAGTTTTCGGAGGGAATATGAAGTCTAAAAATGGTCTCTCAGTAAATGACGTCATGTTAAATGGACCTATAGTTCAAAATGAATTATTTAACATACTGATACTCTTTCGTACCTACCGCTATACGCTCATGTGTGATGTAGAGAAAATGTTTCGAATGTGCTCTATTAATGAAAAATTTCGATCGTTACAAAACATTCTTTGGAGAGATCACCCAAGCAAACCCATTATTTGCTTACAGTTACAAACAATAACTTATGGTTTAAAAGCCTCTACCTTTTTAAGCACGAGATGTCTTATAGAGCTAGCTAACCTCTATCATGATAGGTACCCAATGGCTGCAGACGCTCTAAAGTTAAGTACTTACATTGATGACGTCATAAGTGGAGCTGACAGTGTAGAGCTCATGCTAGAGCTGAAAACCCAGCTTATTGAGTTGATGAAATTAGGTAACTTTAGCTTACACAAGTGGTGTTCCAACTCTCCAGAGTTACTTAACGACCTACCTGACAATGTAAAATATTTTGAACAAATTGACCTCAATAAGGACAATATAATTAAAACGTTAGGTTTGAAGTACAATATTATTGCGGATACATTAATATTTTCATGTCCAATGATTGATGACTATACTCATCTTAAAACTAAAAGAGAAATTCTAAGTTTCATTGGAAAAATATTTGACCCTCTTGGTCTGATAGGACCCATTGTGGTAAAAGCCAAATTGTTAATGCAAGAGATCTGGAAGTCAAAGGTTGACTGGGACTCTACCTTACCTGATAATATTCTAAAATGTTGGAAAGAGTTTTTGATGAATTTAAAAGATATGGGTACTATTCAAATACCTAGAGCAGTTCACAATGCTGATATAAAAAATGTAGAGTCAGTAGAACTTGTTGGATACTCAGATGCTTCATTGAACTCAACTGGTTGTTGTCTCTACCTCAGAGTTTTATCCAATACTGGACAGGTTAAAGTCAGTTTATTGTGCTCTAAGTCCCGCGTCGCACCTCTCAATAGAAAACTTACCATTCCAAATCTAGAACTCAATGGAGCTCTTCTTCTTGCAGAACTTGCTTCTAGAGTCCATAAGACTCTACTTGTTAGATATCCAGATTTAAAAGTGTTTTTGTACACTGATGCACAGGTAGTCTTAGCCTGGATAAATTCCCACAGCTTGAAAGGCGTCTATGTCTCCAAAAGAGTCAACAAAATTAGAACCTTAACTAAAGATTTTATGTGGTCACATGTGAAAGGGGTTGATAACCCAGCTGATATACTATCAAGGGGCATTGCTCCACACAAATTACAGGACTACCAGCTATGGTGGTTTGGTCCATCCTTATTGTTAGATAAAAATTTTCAGCACAATGATGCTACCTCAATTAAAAACAATGAACAGCACAATATTGCTGATCTTCCCACAATTGAAAACAATGTGTGCAATTTGCAACAAAAGGTTGCTCAAATTTCAGATAACATTTTTGAAAAATACTCAGACTTTAATAAACTTCAGAGAGTAGTTGCTCTACTCTTACGTTTCAAACACAACACTTTAAATCCAAATGATAAATTGGTTGGTTCTCTAATGCCGAAAGAGCTACAGTCTTCTAACCTAGTCATTATAAGACATGTTCAGCATAAAGCATTTTCTAGTGAGATTCAATTGTTAGAGAAAGGAAGTCAAATAAAAAATCATATGGCTAGTCTGCACCCCTTCTTAGACTGCAATACTATTCTAAGAGTAGGTGGTCGCCTCCAGAATGCATCCAACTTGTCCTATGACAAAAAGCACCCAATGATTCTTCCAAAGTCTAACCACATTACCAATCTAATCATAAAAAGGGAACATTTGAGACTACTGCATGCTGGCGCAAAGTTAGTATTAAGTTCACTCTCTCAAAAGTTTTGGCTATTAAATGGCATCAGAGAAGTTAAAAAAGTTGTGCACAAATGTGTCAAATGTTTCCGACTAAAAGCAGTAGCTGCTAAGCAATTAATGGGTTCTCTACCCTCACAAAGAATATCCATGAGTAGAGCCTTTGAAATAACGGGTGTAGATTTTTGTGGCCCATTTGACATTAAAGTAGCGCGTATTAGAAAGCCTATAGTGAAAAAGAGTTATGTAGCACTCTTTGTATGTTTTGCTACTAAAGCAATCCACCTTGAACTCGTGAGTGACATGACTACGGCAGCTTTCCTGGCATGCCTTCAGCGATTCATAGCTAGGAGAGGATTGCCATCCTTAATTTATTGTGACAATGCACAAACATTTAAAGGAGCTTCTAATAAATTAAAAGAATTGTATGATTTACATTCATCTAAGTGTCATGTAGACAATATAGAAAATTTTTGCTCCACCAAACTTATTAGATTCAAGTATATACCTAGCTACTCTCCCGAATTTGGCGGGCTTTGGGAAGCCGGTGTGAAAAGTGCCAAACATCACATACGGAGAGTAGTTGGAAATGTATCTTTGACATTTGAAGAATTCAATACTGTACTCACCCAAATAGAGTCAATTCTAAATTCAAGGCCACTTCTACCTTTGAGTAGTGATGTGTCAGACTTAAATTACCTGACCCCAGGCCATTTCCTGGTGGGAACCTCACTTACAAGCTACCCAGAGTTAGACGTGACCAACAAAAACATCAATAGACTAAAATTTTGGGATCTATGTACAAAATTAAAACAAGATTTTTGGAATCTCTGGTCCAGAGATTATTTAACTTCCCTACAAAATAGACCTAAATGGAAATATAGCAATGATAATTTAAAAGTAGGAGATCTAGTGATTGTCAAACAAAAGGATATTTCTCCTCTAAATTGGCCCATGGGGCGCATTGTAAAAGTTTTACCTGGACCGGATGGTAGAGTCAGAGTAGCAGAAGTGAGAATGGGACCTAAAAATAATGTTTACATGCGGTCCTATAACAAACTATGTCCTTTGCCTTTGAATGATAATTAAGTTAAATTAATAATGATAATTAAGTTAGTTAAAATAACTAATTTCTCAAAAAATAAGTTAGCTTTAATTTAAAAATAAAGTAAATAAATTTGTGTAACACCTTCTGTGTTAAATAAAAATATCTATGTTTATATCAAAACTTCTATATATTTTCTCAAAAAAGTATTTATGTAAAATAATTTATAACTTAAACTTAATATTAAAATGTAAACCTAGTTACCTATGGATGGTGCACTTTGCCCGCCCCAACTTATGTTCAATACAGAACATAAATAATAGTAGAAATAAGTAAATAAGTAGATAGCAACACTAATTTTTTTTCTCTAGCCACGTCCGGTGGCCATTTTGTATTAATGTCACTTTTCCCTTTCGTCCGTGCTATGGCGGTCGACATTCTACATTGGTTTCAATAAAACCTTTTTTACATTACAAAATTCATTTAGCCTTTTATTTAACAATATAGGTAGACCTTCCTAAAACAGTGAACACTCGTCTAAATAAGCGGATATTAAATCGCAAATTAATTTGAGATTGAAAACCACATAAACTTATCTAGATTCAATAATAAATGGAATATCATTTACAGCCTAGTGACAGCAGAGACATGACACTGACATGACAGTCGCAGGAAATGCGAACGCATGTCACGGACTATTTGGACGTTTAGCAAAATAAACAGTTTTCTATTAGATTTATCGATATTTCAGCCCACAGAACGTGTAACGGTTTCATAATATACGATGAAATAGGTAAAGTGACATCGGATACGATAAAAATAACAAATGAGCTAAGTCCGCGATCTGTTTGTATAATTAAACCTATATAAAAACCTTTATAAAACCTTTATAAAAATAGGTAGGTACCTATTTTTATAAAGACAAAATTTAGTAATCCAAACGATTTGTCGCACTAAAATATGATAAAACATAAAACCTCTTTAATTGATAGTCAAATAAAAAAATAATAACGATTCGATATTTAAATAATTTTGGCGCCAGTTACGAGAAGGCTGTGGCTCGATCTCGAACCTTCAAAGAACTGGCCAGACACAAGGCCGTTAACGACCGGGTCCTATCCAATTTCAATGTAAAGTTAATCATTCATAATTACAAGCTATTTATAAAACGTCTGATTGAGAAATAATTCAGTGTTTATTCATTGTCATTTATGTTCTGTTCTGTTCATCTCACTTAGTTATGCACTTTTCTTGAAGAGCAACAACGTATTGACGAAATTGCTTGATCTCATTGATGACAGTGGAAATTGACCCAGACAGAGGGGCGAGTACGAGTTTACCGTGTGCAATACGTCTGACGTCCAGCACACCGGTGTGCGCTGATTGGTATGGAAACACTGAGCGGAAGCTTGACGAGACCAAGCTTCTCAAAAAATCCGCTCAGTGTTTCCATACCAAGCAGCGCACACCGGTGTGCTGGACGTCAGACGTATTGCACACTGTAAACTCGTACTCGCCCCTCTGGTCAATAACCAGGTCAGTGCAGGTCTAGATCCAGTCATAACTTAAACTCAATAATGAATCACATAAATTAGAAGTTACGGTCGTAGTAGACCTTCCACGAAGCGCAGCAAGGTCATCCTTACAACCGCCGTCGGCCATCATTGATTTCACTATGATATGACGCAACATCGTCGCGCCAGCCGCCCGATGCGGAACACATACTACAAGTTTTTGCTTCCCTAGTACTGTGGGCGTTGTAGGGACTCCAACTTCTTAGTTTTACAAGTAAATAAGTGCAACTTGCGTAACTTTCGATGCTAAACATAGTCCATTAAGTTCACGGGTTACATACGAAAGTTTAGAAGTTTATTGCGCAACCCTAACGGCTGAACATTCGCATGTAGTGGTACCTACATTGACCGACTGTTTATTCTCGTCTCGTATAAAGGTACCTTTACGTTGCTACTAATAAATAAGCAATAGAACTAGGTAGTCGGAATAGATTTTTCTTATTGGTTACGTTTTATGAATATCTCCAATAATTCCAATTATACAAGTACCTAGTGGGAATAGATCAATAGACCCTTTGAAAACTCAACTATCGACTTTCTTGATTGAGTAAATCGACAATCGAAGGAAATCGTAAATTGAATAGACGAAGTACCCCAAATCATTTGATAATAATGACGAATACACAACTGTATTGTGCAGAAATGCCGAAATAAGTGCAAACACAAAGTCTCCATACAACTAGATGTTGGTTATCTAGACAATTTTGTTGTTCTTCCAAACCGGATCAACTATAAACAACTTATCGAACAAGGCACATTAGACATAATCAACGTTGAAAATAATGCGTATTTATGGAAGTGATATTGCCAACTGCGAGTTCTACAAGACTGGTTCCGCATTCAATTGCTTAACAAGGAAGGTTATTTTGTAAATGCAGGTTATTGGAGAGAAATGATTTGTGGGAAGTTGTTGATGTGAGCTACAAAAAACTTTACAAATGCGTCATATGCGATTTGATATTACGACATCGTTATTTATCTCAGAATCTGTGAAATTTATCATCCTAATAATTGGGGAAATGATATTTCGAACTTTTATCTTGAAAAATGCGTATTTGGCACATATTTTGCTATTAATAATCTAAGGAACAATACTATTTTTGTTTTATCAAGAAACCTGGAAGTATTTCTTCAGTTACGTTACGTCTTAATTTGTGCACACTCTTAAATGCTTCCGGAATAATAGTTTCACTAAAACTACCTACTTAAAAAAGGTAGGTAACTTATGTTTAATAGATGTTTGATCAAATCTATGGTGAGAAATGAAAGAAAATTTATCATAACATGGTCTTGCATGCAAAAGATAATGAACTAGAATCATAATCAGAATTTTATAACAAATCAGGAATACCTCAATGCATCACAAGACACGCTTAACATCAGGTTAACATCAGGTTAACATCATCGGCTTATACCAACATATAGTTGTATAAAAAAAAGAAAGATATATTTTCGAGTTGAAAAAAAAATGTCCTACAAAAATCAAACTCATGGGCACTATACACGCGTAGATTACACGACGGTTTATTTAACTTTATGTTGGGTAATGATAGGGCTAACAAAATAAAATTCATCGCAAAAAATTAACGCTACATTTTCGATGAATTAGGTTCAAATTAACATTGAAAAAATCTAGCGCGTCACATCAAACGTCAACTCATTTATGTTCATTTCAATTTATGCTCTATTCTAAGGGCGGCTTGCACCAGAATCACTAAACGTGTTTAACAGCTAAATCGATTTAATTCTGACGTATTTATATGACTTGACAACTCGCTAAATACTATTTAAGAGTTAAACGCGTTTAGCGATTCTGGTGCAAGCCGCCCTAAGGCTTTCTTTGTTAATAAGTCACTTTATATGATACCTATACTTAGGTTTAAAGAAGTCACGTACCCTATACATATAAAAAAAAAAGTCGAGTCAATTTAATTTTATACGCGTGGGATAGTGATCCCACCTGTTTTTAAGACCTGAATATTCGTTATAAGATTTTTTTTTTTTTGATATTTTTGTTAGTTGTAATATTTCCGGCTTTAACCTAACTCTACCCTATTCATCCCTCCCACTAGAGATGTCACTCAATATTTATCCGATAAGCGATATTGACATCCAATCATCTACTGAGAGTAACCCCTGAATTGTATCAATTTTTATCGTATCGCAAACGGAACGCAATTATTCATGTAACATTGTATCAACAACCAGAGGATGTTTGTGTTGAAGGTTTTTATTTACAAATTTACAATTTACAAATTCCATTCTAGAATTTGTAAATGTCAATTCAATATTATTTCAAGATTACCTTAGAAATAGTAGCTGTGTGCTATGTAGTAGACTAGATTACCTGAAACAAAAGAATAACAATGATAAAAATAATGTACGCTAATTCAAAATGGCGTTCGGAATTCAAAAACTTTTTTTTTCTATCAGCATGCAAACAATGGCACTAATAGACTTCTTGGCGGCAAGCATGACAAAGGAGTTCACAAATCTAAATCAATGTAAAAATCTTCAGCTCATCATATTAGCATTCAATTTGTAAAGGTTTGTAAAGGAATGCGAAATACGAATGAAAAAATTCTGGACGCATGGTATGCGGTATCGTTGCCAAAGCGCGCGATCCAAATCTGTCAAACCAGTCTCTGAAGTAATGGCCGCTTATTTTTGGCGGGAACACACAAATATCATTGGCTTCATTATGAAGACATATCGCTAGAGGTTAATCGCATTGTAACTCATATGTATCCAGGTAACGATCGTGAGGATTTATCTTGATTTGTAGAGGTTTGGAACAACATAAACTTTTATAAAGACAAAAAAACACAGGGGGACAATGTAGTAAGTATATTAAAATGTAAGTGCTTAATAAAATCTTACGTTATGACTCAACCAATTCATCGATAGAGATATCTAGGACAATAAAAAGTAGTCAAAAGTTTTGTCTATAAAACCGATATGATTCCTACAACCGTAGGAATCACAAGATTACAAAGTAGATACGATAAGCCATTAAACTAGACTGATCATACCTATCTAAGCTGATATAGAACGTGTACGAGGTTTTCACGATGAGAAAGTTGCTCTGAAGCCTATGAAAAGGAAACATCAAAGGTAGGCGTCTAAAGGTAACTTAGGGGAGATAAAACAAAGACAAGACTATCATTCATATAGCTAAGAGTAATTAAAAAAAGGTAAGTTGCGTTGAGGGGGAAAATGGAAACGAGTGAGAAGGAAAACATAACCATCTTACTCAAACTATGGAGGAACTAGTAAATATTTAGTTAGTAGGAAGGTATTGACCGAATATGAAGAAAGTAATACAAACTGTGTTCTGATCATTCTGATCTACTAAATTTTAAATAACATCCCAGGGGTGCTTTTTCCCAGTCATTTTCGGTGTAAGTGCTGCAGCCCTTGTTTTATCGCCATACGGCATGTAATAACCTCGACCCCAGAACATAGAGCCGTATATAAGTGTAGAAGTGAAGAGGGTGCGTGTATAATACCGAAGCAATTAACGCAGCCTGTACCGTCAGTACCTCAAACGCTTGCTATTCAATGCATAACAAGTTATAGCGTTATAATCGACTCTGTTGGGTGGTATGGTAAGTACTCTGAATCAATAGCGAGATGTAATAGTGAATTTGCGTTTGCAGTACCTTTTTAACCGACTTCAAAAAAGGAGGAGGTTCTCAATTCGGTTGTATGTTTTTATTTTTATTTTTTTTATTATTTTTAATGTTTGTTACCTCAGAACTCCGTCATTTATGAACCGATTTCAAAAATTCTTTTTTTATCTGAAAGGATATACTTCCATTTAATTTTCATCAAAATCGGTTCAGTAGTTTGGGTTATAAATAGAAATAACTGAAAAATATGGCAAGTTGCGGCGCAGCGCCTACCATTTAACTGCTAGCAACGATGCAATATGCCAAGTTGCGGTGTAGCGCCTACCATTTTACTGCTAGCAACGATGACCCTTTGTGGTGCACACCTAAATTTTTACATTTTTCTAAATTTGTCAATAAACCCAGTTTGTACATTCAAACCGCATTTAATTGGAGAAAAGCAACAACCCACCAGTTGTTCCTCTAAAGAATCAACACCAACCACGTGCACGAAATTGCGTATTTCGCTTTCCTGTGACTTTTATGTGGTGTTTATAGTGACTAGAACATTCCCAATGAACTGTCATCATCATCATCTGATGATGAAGCTGGTAGTCAAATTGAAGTCGGTTTTTCCAGTTTTTTAACTTATAAATTATTGTATTCGTTGTTTTACCTTTTACCGTTTACCTTCCTAGTACCTAAGCTTATGTGCGTGCAGCATAATTATCTTATTTCTAATCTTTCGTGGTTTTTACCTACCTCCTTGTTTTTGTCCTGTTTATATGAAGTGGTAATGTGATTCCGAATTGAGACTCTGACGCTTATTGACAGTATCAACTACTATTTTTTCCTCCAACTTATTCTGCTGCAAATTTATTCTCATGTAAATGTATGGTTCCAAAATATTATGGAACTCTCGCAGACTCCGATGACGAAGACTTCAAGTCGCCAACGGCTGTTTGTATGCTAACGACAGTACTAGGACCCGGTAGAGCCCTTCTATTCAGTCAATTTTGCTCACTTTTCCTACTGCGAATAAGAATTTTCTTTTGTCTGTTGAGGGAATATGAAATTCCCTCAAAAACAAATCAGAAAAGCTTTTCATTTATGAAGATTATTCTGAATATTTTGTGTAATGTAAGCAGAATTAGATACAGATGATGACTCTTATAAAACATAGATACAAACAACTGTGAAAGACATGAGTTAGTGAAGGTATTGCAAATATTTGTAAACATAAAATCATAAAGAAGTGAGTGCAATGTATCTCTTTTATTACCCTCGCAAACTCGCAACAGGACACGGCAATGAATCCCTTGACCCCAGAAAGTTATAAATTCTTGACAATGTAGCACAAAAAGCTTGTCGTATCAAGTTGCGGTTGACAACGTGGTTAAAAATAAACTACAATAAGGGTACGTTGCCCCGAAAAGCTCCGCAAATTCGACACAGCCGATATAATTTTAAAATATTTGTGTTCGAAGATCGCGTCTTTGGATCGTGGCTACGATAACTTATTTTAGAGTTAGAAAACGTAGAGGTAGAAATATTATTTTAATTTTAAATATATAAGCGTGTTGGTTTCATATTGACCAAAAGCACAGAATATAGATAGTACTTCGTCCAAAAGATGAATTACGCAGACAACTTTTAAAAAGATTGATCTTCAATTGAACACGAAATATAAATTGAGATATGTAATAATGTTGTTGAAAATGATTGCAAAATTAATAACGAATATAATGTTATGCGTAGAATGTTTGACATTTAAGTTATTGATAAAAATAATTACAGCATAATCGGTGTTAGCCAGACAAATCAAGCTCAAATTACCTTGTTTATCCGGATTTTACTTTATTAACTATTTAATCAAACGAGGATACGCACAGAGGTGATGATGATTCAACTATACCCACAGTATGAAGTCACAAAGGTCGGTCACAAAGATCATACTAATTATTTTTGACCATTTAAGTGCATCGAGCATTCAACTCTGCAGGTTTGTCATCCTACAGTGTATGTAGATCTTAATTTGTTTTATAAATAACTTTATACATGATACTTAATGTGAATTTTATTGTTACAATAAATTACAGTGGAGATCGTAAAAAGCAAGCTAAAAACACGAATTTGAATTTACTCAACACGATTCTTTTAGGTCTGCCGCCGAAAGACGATAAGCAAACAAATAAATTCAGGTTTTTTTGGGCAGTTTTGGAACTAAAGTGTATATTATACCTACCGCTTGTGGTCTGCTAAACAGTCTCGAAAAAGTTTATAAAGTTTTATTATTCAATATAATTAATTAAACATCTTTTTAACCAAGTTTACTTTAACGGTAGGCAATAGCGATATTGCAAAGTCCCAAACATTTTGCGTAAAATACAATGACCCAGAAAAATCTGTTATTCGAGTCCTTTCGTTCCATTCCAACTGCGCTTTACGGGAATACCACTCTTTCGCTAAACTCATCTCAATTTATGTTAAAGTTTAATGGGTGGGATAAAGAGGTTTTGCTCCCTCCGGAGGTTACTGCCCTTCTAACAGCTGACGGGAAAAGGAGGCACGCCCCCCTCGGACAACGACCTTACATATTGTCTTTATAGACTCTATAGTAGGTTCCATTATAAATGTTAGCAGCTTATTTTGCAAATAAGCAAGTGTTGGGGACAAATTGGAGTGTTCAGTAAACTGTTCCGTTTCTAAATTTTCTTGTTAGGCCTTTCGGAGAATCTTATAAGAGTCTAATAAGAGTAATAAGAATAAAATAAATAAATATTCATGAACATTCACACGACGTCCTCTAGTCCCAAACTAAGCAAAGCTTGTAAAAACGTCATAAAAAAACGTCAAAACGTCAATGAATAATATGGGAATTAGATGCTGATAGAATACTTGTATACTTTTTTTTCGTAAATACATAATTATAATACATAGTAACACCTAGACAGAACAAACATCTATGATTGACACACACAAATGTTTTAAAGCTAATGTTGAGGACACACGACACACCGCTGATCTTTTGAAGAGGCTAATGCGCAGATCGGCTGCCGAATTTTAAGATGAGATGTGATTAAAGTGCTATTTGATATTATGTAAGACAGTATTACATTCAATTTGTGGTTTAGGTGCTGTGTTTTTGTGATACAAGTCTTTAATGTTTAGGTATTCATTCCGAACTGGAACTTTGGAGTGAGATAAGCATGTATGTATGTGTATGTATGTAAGCTCGTGTACATCGTATGTGGATGATTTAGTTTCTGCATCTCGATTTCGATATTTATAAACATTACAGAACTTTGTATGGTTTATCTACTTATGTAAGGTGTAGGTTTATCTCGATGTTACACCTTAGCAGGCACATTTCTTGGAAGATTGATAGGTATATTAATAATAATATTAAGCACGTGGGTGGCACTAGTAGGCTAGTACTATAGGTACTAGTGGTACGTATATTAGGTATATTATTGTCGCTAAAGCGACCTACATCGGAGGCATTACTATCCAAACGTCTACTATCCAAGGTCATTACCCCTGTCACAACAATATACGTCTCAGCCACATTATTACATTACAAAGCGAATTTGAAAACACTTATATAAATAAGAGAAGAAACCTTTCTTGCACAAACAACTTGTTTCAATACCGGTTGGTGTGTTTCTGTGTTTCTGACCCACTCGCACGTGTTGCTAGCTAGTCGTGTAAGGGAGATAGACAGACAAGGTCACTGGTCAGCCGTTCTCCGTCAGACAGCCAGCCGCGCGGGGTACGAGGCGCGGGGGGAGGGTGTAGTGCGCGGGCGCAGACGGCGGCGCAACGACATGGCGGTGCCGGTAGACGTGACGTCACTCGCATCAGGTCACGAACCAACTTGCATGGAACCTCTCATGCGTAGGAAAACTGGATGCATTCACGATACATAAAAAGCGTAACGACGAGACGTTTATAGAATGTGCGTTGCGGAAGAACCGAAGTAGAAATTATCATTGGCGTGCAATTTACCTACAAGTGCGTATTGGCATCGAAAAAACATAAATCTATGCTGTCATTGACTAGTACGAAGTTTCACTTATTTCAATGTAAGACTCAGAGCTATAAAAATAATTTAAAAAAAAAGTAAGCAGAAACCACTCGACGAGTAAATAAAATAAAACTTGGATGTGCTAAAGATGACGCAAATCACAAAAACAGGAAATCTTTTCGAGAACATCGAGCAATTAAAGATCGTTGAAATTGTATTGCATAGCTATCATTCCACAGCTAGATCGATCGGTAATCCTGCTACCAGATAATCATTTAGCACTGCCCACTTGATTTTCACTGGTTTATTTACGTGGCCGAGTGGGGAGCACTTTGTCAACGAGCCAATTTTATAAATAGATAGTTGTCAAACTCCTCTACTGTTAAACGAAAACGTGTGTCGATTGCGCAACGGTTTTTTACGATTGGAAGCAAAAAACCACCTGCAGTTACCCGTAGGCTGTTGACATCTTCAACGCTAGTGGTTACCGATGCGTCGCCTGCACCAAGAATAAAGTTCTAAATTCTGGACCTGTAAATTGGCAAGTTACCTCTTCCAAGTGCAACCCGCCTTTGCTATGAGTAGCTACATGCAATTGTATCTTCCCTATTTCTTCTCTTTCGAAAACTCTTACGTAAGAGCTTTTATAACATTTACAACATTCGTTTCGTTAAGTTTTTTTAACGTACTACCGCATTCTAGCTTATTTACAGCTGGCACAGCCTTGAAACGCAATTAACTATGTGCATATTGATTCTGAACTTCCTCTCCCATTGCAAATCATTTGAATAATTTAGAGAAAACATTTTCTTTCGTTTCACTCAACTGTCTTGACCTTACACTTTTCTTCTTTTTGTCTCATTTTATCTATGGTCAGGGATCCTTTCCTATTACTTCTACGCCAGGACGCTCTCTTCTGAGTTGTTGACGTTGTCGTTGATGCAATGTTGAATGCTTTTACATCTTTTTCAACATTGGTCCACTGCGTAGACGCAGCCTTCGAATGACGAATGCGAAGGACGATTTCAACTGAGTAGCGGTCTAGCCGTCTTCTCTTCACATACATGCCCATACCAACGTAGCCTACTTTCTGTTAGTCTTGACTATAGTCTTGAGCCTTTATGTCTTGGGTATCATTAGTGAGTGTTATGGCCGGCACTAGGCTAGCAGAAAAGAAAATAAAAGTCCATCCCATAAGAACAGCAGATTTATGATTCCTATCTTGGGTTTGAGTTATTGGGTTTGAGTGGTAGAAACCTCTTTTGAGGAACCACTATTAAATGACACCACTCAAAACCATGAAATCCCATTAAGATTTTTGAGTGGGTACCACTTTTAGGCAGTGTCTGACGCCCTCCAGCAAGATGGAGCGACGATCTCCGAAATGTAGCGCAAACACTGGACGAGAAGAGCCGAAGACCGAGCTCATTGCAGTGGCGCATCTTGGGAGAGACCTACGTCCAGCAGTGGACTGATATAGATTGATGAAGAGGATGATTTCCATTTTCACGTAACAAAGTCGACGTCTAATATTACGAATGATTTCCGAGTAAGCCCAAAACAGCTAGTGTTTAGTCTGCAATTCTTCTTTTTAAATATACGTGCCGATGACGCACGTATAATATTAGTTTAAATGTCTTAATTATCTAGCCGTATCTTGATGGTGGGTAACACGAATATACTTATAATAAATTATAATAATTCTAACTAAAAAACTCCCGACTTCCCGAAACCAGCGTGATTTGACGGATTTATCTATTCGTCAGAAAATCTACAGTTTAGATACCTATTTGCGGAGTCTATCGTCGCATCGGAGGAAGTTTTTTTTATCATTTTTGGAGTCAACACCCTCAGTTCGTATATTTTAATTGTTTTTATAGTCTTTATCTAGACACCAACCAGTTCTGGTATGTAATTTAGGTTTTATTTTAACCATTTAGCACAAAATAATGACTATATGGTATCTTTGAATTTCCCGAAATAGTTTGCTATTTATTGTGTAACATTACAAATACTTTTTAAAAAGTTGACTAGCACTAGCTTAGCACTAGGGTAATATCACGTGTTATGCAAAATGCGTAATTAACACCTTAAAAAGAACACGAAAAATATGCCCTAACAGTTGACCTAAATAGGGGTTCCAGACGTGTGACTGCAAATAAATAAATAAATATTCATGGACATTTCACACTACACTCTCCTAGTCCCAATCTAAGCAAAGCTTGATGGGAACTAGATGCATTGCAAAATAGCATATTCATTACTAACTAATTAACCGTCAAACCATGTTATTTCAATATTGTACTAAACATCATCCAGTGCATTGGATTTAAGACCATTATTTATCGTCAGAAAATAAAACTACCTATGCCAATCAACTAAAAATAAAACAGTGCCTAATATTGATCCCTGTGAAACCCCAATTTTCTAATCGATCTTCTATTTCACACCAATAGAAAATTGACAACGAATGTTACAACAGTTCATACATCGACAAGACACGAGTTAGTATCTACATGTTAATTTCCAGGTACTATAACTTCTAGGTATGATGATAAAATGCATGCAAGAAACATTGTGAATAAATAGGTACTTTGCAACACTAATACCAAACAAACTTTTAAAATACCTAACAGCCCCCGTATGCCAATCTTTTGCTGTCAAGTTATAATTTCACTGCCCAGAGTAATTTCTTCAGGTCACGTGGTACAATTTTGTACCACGCGATCATTCTTTTTAGACACTTGACAGCAAAATATGCGCGAAAACACATCAAATGACGTCATAATGTCACTATTTAGTCACAGAATAACTATGAGTTAGTATGAACTGACCATGATTTAAAACTTTGCAGTTCAACTTTGATTGGCATACCCCTGCAGGTGGTACAAAATTGTACCACGTGACCTGAAGAAATTACACTGAGCAGTGAAATATAACTTGACAGCAAAAGCTTGGCATACGGGGGTAGAAAATGTGAAAATTCCACATTTACGAGTGAATTTTTGAAAAGTTAAGTAACACCGCTTGGCACTTTTGCTGTAAAGACTGCCTCCACCCTCCCTATTTCAGGGGGGAATCCCGGGCATAATAATTTTAGCTCGACGCCACCGCCGCGGCATGGAAATGAAAAATGTCATAGATGTACCTACTCTGTTTCGCTTTCAGCCCACCTGCGATGGGGTTGTGTTGTACCCTATTACGATATCATGTGTTTTAGTAGCATTTATAATAGAGATAGGGCTTACTCTGTCACCTGGTGCTGATGAGTATCTCAAGAGCGTAATGGAGTGAACGTAACAATATTTTGTCGCAAAGTTATTGAATTTATGCTCGCTTGCTCCCTGAATTTCTAAAACCACATCCAAAACATTTGCTTTTTCACCCCCGACGCAAAAACGACGGGGTGTTATAAGTTTGGCGTGTCTGTGTGTGTGTGTGTCTGTCTGAGGCAACGTAGCTCCCGAACGGATGAACCGATCTTGACTTTGTTTTTTTTTATTTGAAAGGTGAATTGTAATTCACCTTTCAAAACCCCCGAATCTTGGACCGATTTTCATCAAACATAGCTAAGCACTCCTGACTAATTCACCTTTCAAATCAAACAAAAACAATCAAATCAAAATCGGTTCATCCGTTCGGGAGCTACATTGCCTCAGACAGACACACACACACATACACACACAGACACGTCAAACTTATAACACCCCGTCGTTTTTGCGTCGGGGTTTAAAAAGCATCTTAGGTTGTTTACAGATACGATAGATAGATATTTGTTCCTCATCGCATGCTGTGACGCCCTATAAGTATGGGAGCACTATTATTATGACCCTCGACTAGTTCACTTGATACTAAAGTGTAAACCCGAGTTAAGAGTCCTATTTTAAATAAAATAAAAAATAAAATATGCTATACGATGTTGTTAGGATTTTGAAAATCGTCTATACATATACAGTAGATAGCCGTTAGTGCGACTGGGACTACAGTTTCAATAGTCACGTTGATATTTTTAATCGCTAAAGATAGAAAGTATCAAAAACTAAATGGTTATGTGACTTTTCATCTAAGAATGTCATTTCCATATACGGATTCCTAGAGTGAGAGCACAAGACCCATTACAAAGTTTTGAAGGTTCTCGCATGCGAGACATGTAAATTACCAACCACGTCAAAGTCTATGATTCATAAAGTAAGTACCTACTCACCTAATTTTTATAAGCTTAACTTACGGAATTTAAAGTATTTTTAGCCCATTTAAAGTATAAAAGATATTTCTGCCTCGTTAAGTACCCAACTCGTAGTACCTTACTTTTTAAGTTTTTTTTTATAACATTCGTTTAATTAATTATGTCAATTTAACTTTTAAACGCCATTAGTTATGGTAAACTGCTAGTTATAAAGATTTAAAACAATATAATCTTTTTAATTCTTACTTATTCACAGGTTTATGGTAGTCTGCTCTGATTATACACCTACAAAGATTTAAATCTTCTTTTTGTGTTCCGGTCCAGTTTTGGAAAAACGGAACACAACATAAAAATAAATATGAATGGCGTTTACTATAAAGACAATGCTACTATGGTGTTCAGTAACATTATAAGACAATAATAGACATAGACAGGCATAGACAGGCATTTGGTTACACACAAAAACTTAGAACACATAACTAACAAAGCTAACAAGAAATAAAAGAGAAAAAAATTTGGTAATTATGTATTTCAAAATACCTATGTGTTTTTTATGATACTTTACTATGTCTACTTATTTTCACCCACTAAGTTTAACATAGCACAAACCAAGCGATTTCAAAATTAAAATCAATAGTTATTAAACAGACTAGATTCTAGACAGAACAGACGCACGTTCATCAAGGCACTCGACTGAGACCGCCATTTTGTATTTTAAATTAATTAAGTATTATGTACATATATTCAAAAGCACTTTTTAAATAACACGCGAATCAGTTCCACTCTTTAAACGAGCTTTAAATTGTTAATACTTTATTTGTGTGCTTCAACTATTTATTATTCATATTGTATTAAAAACCAAATTAATTATGTAATTAAGTAGATTAGACAAAATTATTATACGCTGTTAGATGCTTCGACCAACCTTCACATCCCACTTAAATTATAAATGTGAAAGTTTAGATGTTTGTGTTTCAATCACGTCGAAACAACAGAACCAACTTGAATGAAACTTGGAATATAATAGTTCGTAACCTGGATTGACACATAGCTTACTTTTTATTCTGAATAATTAACAGGATCTACAGGATAACATGAACGAACGGGATTAGCAGAGCCAGAACATACTTTGACACGAGACGTCGTCGTCAGTTGCTTGAGAGCACGATTAATTAGTACGAGTTTTGGTGTATGAAGTTAAAGCCGGTGTAAAATGTTAGAAAAAAAAACTGTACACGCGTACAAAGTCGCGGGTAACAGCTACTTTATAATATTAGTTGGATGGGCTTCTGTCTATTTTAATAAAAAATTGACAGCCCAAAATGAAGCGAAAATTTTCTACGAATTTCCATTATGCAGATACTTCGGCTTTTCCTCAACCGTCTACTTATTATTTTGCTCTAGAAAAACCGTTGTTTTGTACTTTTTTTAAATTCTCATCAAAAACGCCTCATAAACCCTCAATGGTGGAGCCGAGGAAAGCGTAGAAAATGGCGGCGAGCGTAATTAAATCGCGATTTTGAGCATGAAACGAGCATTATCCCAGCAGGGGGTCTCGTGACGTCACCGATTCGAGGGTACTTGCTGGAAATAAACAATTTTTACCATGAGAATTGATGTGACGTTGAAAATGTAGAAAGAAAATGGAAATTACGAACGGAAATTTGCCATTACCAGCTCGAAGTCGAAGTATTTTGTTTTGATGAAGATAACATCTTAAAACATTCCACCTACCTATGTAACTTAATCTACAGAAAGGCCATTTTTTTGTAATTGAACTCATATCTAAATCTGAACAAATCCTATCGGATTAATTTCATATACTCAAGTTATATGAGCAAGCTATTTATATAGCTGACTGTACCTCTCAGAGCTACAGAGTCAGAGCAATGAACGCTCAAAACGATGCACTTAACACAATTTCTGGACGATTGCAATTCGATTTCAGATTGCTATTAAATCTAGGTTTAGTGGAGCAATCAAGTCGTTTTCGGTAACCACTTCGGCAGGCGTGGTTTCAATAAATGAAAATCCTTTTGTTTTAAGTTCAAACAGAGGTCTGCAGGGGTATGCCAATCAAATTTGAACTGCAAAGTTGAACTGCAAAGTTTTAAATCATGGTCAGTTCATACTAACTCATAGCTATTCTGTGACTAAATAGTGACATTGTGACGTCATTTAATTTGTTTTCGCGCATATTTTGCTGTCAAGTGTCTAAAAAGAATGATCACGTGGTACAAAATTGTACCACGTGACCTGAAGAAATTACACTGGGCAGTGAAATATAACTTGACAGCAAAAGATTGGCATACGGAGGCTGAGGTGACTGCTGAGAAGTGACAGAGGTGACATCACTATTCGTAAAACTACTCCTATTTATCGGACTTAGGCAAAGAGAGGGGTTATGATTTTAACCGCTATATAATGTACTATGTAGACAAAACAATTTCAGAAGAGAATATTTTCTTGTTTCATACTTTTTAGAGAATTATTGAAAGGACGGATGTAGGTAGGGTGTAAATGAACCCGTCAGGGGATTTCTGGACTTTTAGTCAAAAAATCCCCTGCCGGCAGTCGTAGGGCACGCTAAGGGGATTTCTGGACAAAAAAAACAGAAATTCTCTTCGCAGGGGATTTCTGAAATACCTACTTAAGCCTTATTTTTCAGTGCTCGGGTTTTAGTTTATAAACTTACTTTTTATTCATCTGCAGGGGGTAATTAGTAGAGGCAGTAGACTATAGTAACAAGTTTTTAAATAAAACAAATTAAAAAAGTAGAATAATGGACACAACATGATGAAATTCCACGAACGCAGTAGGTGGCAATACCTAATTAGTACTCTATGATAAGTAGGTACCTTTTAAAATAATTAATTAATACACTGAAGTTCTATTATTATCACCGTCATCTGTCGGTCGCCGGTTTATAAAAAACAGAGTGTGGTCTGCATACTAAGCACTCTAAGCAGTCTCTAATCTCATATTTTTGGTAATATTTTTAGTTTTTGACCTCAATCGTGGGAATCTTACAACATGATTATGCATACATTGCTCATGCACATCTACTAGCCCAGGGGTCAGCAACCTGCGGCTCGCGAGCCACATGCGGCTCTTTGGATGTGAAGCTGCGGCTTTTTTAGTTCCATACGCAAATTTTTTTTTTCTTAACCTATACTGTCCCACTGCTGGGCAAAGGTCTCCCCCATTTCCTTCCAGGACTTTTACGCAAATATTATTTATTTTATAAAAAAGAAATTATAATCGTTATGAATCGATTAAGGAGGAATAGACACCATTTCTATCTCTCAGCCCCTTTTAATCGCTTTTCGTCGCACCTATTACCGTATTATTTATTGTTGGCAGGAAATTTTTTTGCGGCTCTTTAAACTTTTAAATTTTGTGAATTGTAATTTTTGGCTCTTCCGACTCGAAAGGTTGCCGACCCCTGTACTAGCCCATACGAATCCGCCAGAGTAGAACTACCTACTTGACTTATTGGCTCATCGTGCATGACACAGCAGTAGAAAATTAAATAGGTACCTAACTAAATGAGGGTCAAGTCGTCTTAGCTTGGTCCGAGTTCTAAGAACAACTAACGTAGGTCTAGCTAGTCAATGAATTGATATACTTACTGCCGTACTCAGAGAGGTCACTTAAATATAAATATTACTTAAAATTAGCGGCGTCTCGGATCGTCGTACTCATTGAAAAAAGATGTCAATATTCTAATTGTTCATTATGTTTTAACGTACATCTCTGAGTGCGACAGTTACCTTACAAAGTTATATAAACAAATAAAATAAATATTCATGGACTCATGGACATTTAACACAAAGCCTTCTAGAACCAAACTAAGCTAAGCTTGTAATATGGGAACTAGATTGCTGATAGACTACCTATATACTTTATTTTATACTTGTAATACATAGTAACACCCAGATATAGAACAAACATCTATGTTTGCCACACACAAATGTTTGTTAACAGTGGGGATCGAACCCATGACACACAGCACGGAAGGCAGAGCTATTACCAACTGAGCTATACCGGCTAACAAGTTGTAAGTCCTGACAGTACTCTACCCCCTCCCTTACTCCTATTTATAGACCCTATACTTAGTTTAAAAGGGAAAGGGGAGAGTACTATTACATAGGGCAAAGTAGTGTAAAGCAACTATTGTGTATTCTGTCGTCTCTAAAGTGCTTACAGCCCTCAAGAAAACTGCATAGATTTCATATACCATGCAGGGAATAATAATTTATAAGTTAAAAAACTGGAAAAACCGACTTCAATTCGACTACCAGCTTCATCATCAGATGATGATGATGATGATGACAGTTCATTGGGAATGTTCTAGTCACTATAAACACCACATAAAAGCTACAGGAAAGCAAAATACGCAATTTCGTGCACGTGGTTGGTTTGATTCTTTAGAGGAACTACTGGTGGGTTTTTGCTTTTCTCCAATTAAATGCGATTTGAATGTACAAACTGGGTTTATTGACAAATTTAGACAAATGTAAAAATGTCGGTGTGCACCACAAAGGTCATTGTTGCTAGCAGTAAAATGGTAGGCGCTACGCCGCAACTTGTCAGTTGTCATATTGCATCGTTGCTAGCAGTAAAATAGTAGGCGCTGCGCCGCGCCGGGCATATTTTTTTCAGTTATTTCTTTTTATAACCCAAACTACTCAACCGATTTTGATGAAAATAAAATGGGACCAATCTGGAAGTATATCCTTTCAGATAAAAAAAGAATTTTTGAAATCGGTTTATAAATGACGGAGTTCTGAGGTAACAAACATTAAAAAAAAAAAAAAAAAAAATAAAAAAAAAAAACATACAACCGAATTGAGAACCTCCTCCTTTTTTGAAGTCGGTTAAAAATGAAAGAAAATTATGTGCAACTCCACCCGTCGAGATAGCAAACGGAAGATAGAAGGAGCCTTATTCTCACTTCGGCAGAGATTTTACACTAATAGGGATGACGTGACGTGAAGTGAGAATTAGGCTCCTGACCGGAGATGGAATAATGAGTACTTAACTAACTATTAAACCAACCATAGGTACAATTTGGTACCACGTGATCATTCTTTTTAGACACTTGACAGCAAAATATGCGCGAAAACAAATTAAATGACATCATAATGTCACTATTTAGTCACAGAATAACTATGAGTTAGTATGAATTGATCATGATTTAAAACTTTGCAGTTCAACTTTGCAGTTCAACTGAGATTGGAATGGCCCCCCAGGAACCACCAACTACTATAAAATCTACAAATGACTTTCACGATATTTATGATTGAGATGACCGCTTCTTAATAAGGAAAGGAGTGCGCTGCATCGCTCATCATGTTTAATTACGCCTCCACATATCTGCCTACATATTTTACACTCCCTGGTTGCATCTTGTACTAACTGGCACATAATCTATGGTTGAAACTGGTATAAACTGTTAGTTTATCTATGGTCGGTACTGGTATTAACTATCAATAGTTCTGTGGGTTTGGCAACCACTAGTTGTTTGATACTTCCAAGAAATGCACTTCTGATTCTACGGTCAAGCTCAGACACGGGTACGGGCAGAGCTGTTAAAGCTCTGAATTCCACCCACACTGGTTCTTTCGTTTACACGCAGTTAATGTTCACCTTGGAGTAAGTACTTGAACCTGGGCAGTTTCTAACACTGGGTACAGGGTGACCAAGAAATAATTACGCAACTAGGGGTAACGAAACAGACAAGAACAAATTGGTAAATAGGTAGATTTGATTTTAATCTGAATAAGTATGAACGGCGATTTAAAATCAGTACCTATGAGTAGGCCAATAAGAGCTAGAATGGAAAAACGAACTGCTTACATTAAATCGGAGCATAAAAGGAAAAACCTCATTTTCGATGATCTATAAAACCATCACAAAACAAACATTAAATCACTCTAATGCATTGGATTGGATACACGGTATCACTAACGAGTACATTGCTCTGTCCATCTGTCATTCCTCACGTTCAGCGAATACCGACGAGGTAGTGTACGGTGCTCGACTAAAATCGAGGCAGCTGTGCTTACAGTCTAGCTAGCTAGTGGCAATTGGTAAACAATTCAAGCCATGCTGCCATTGGCCTTAGCGGCAGGCGCGGCAGACATTACCCGTTCACTCGCATGGCATTTAAACCTTGGTCTCAACATCGGCGACACTATGACGCATATGGTTTCATTGAGGCGCGACAAAGGTCTCGCCATGTTCTAACTACAAACGTGACCAGTAATCTGAACTTTTTGGACCTTAGTTTACAGACGTGTCCAGTTACCATTGACGTCCTCAAATGGTCAATTCAATTCAGATTGTTACCAGAAAGTGTTTGTGTTGCTGGCCATATCTGCTATTGGGACTTGGATGGAATGTCTCATAGTCATAGCTTAACGAGCAACTGGAAAGGAGTCGAGACTACAAATGTTGTTTACCGACTGATCAGCAAGTAAAAAATAAGTCACTACTGAGCTTATCAAGCGGACACTAGGCCAAATTAACTATGATAGGATAGGACAATGATAGGATGAAAACCACGGCCCAGTAATCCGACGACGGACGCAGAGACGCTATTTAGAAAACCCAAACTTAAGCAGCTGAGTGCTAGCTGGATAATCAAGCAGTATTGTTAAATAGTGAGATACACCTACGTGCAAAAGCTCCTTGACATGTAGGACGCAAGCACCCTGCATTCTCCATGCAAATGTATGGAGAATAGATGGAGTACCTGCTTGTGCAACTGATCAAATACTCAGGCAAAAGGACATAGCTATTGCCCACTTTAAAGTACTACATTCTGCAGAATATTTGCCGCAGTTTACCAAAGCTTTCTAGCAGCGTTATTACTTCTTCATGAGATAGAACCGCGCGTCTGGATTGATTTATTTAACCCTGATTGGTTGAAAAGCAAAAGAAGGGAATCTAGCGCAACAGTCCCGGCAGAGTTCAAAAGGGTGCAAGACTGCAAACAAGTTGCAAGCGGCCATGTACGCGACGCGCGGTCAATTATCCTCGACACGCCAGCGCACGCAACTATGTAACTAGGTAGACAGTGTACGTGCTAGTTAGCAGGATCAGAGAAGCCAGGAATGCAGCCCGCGGCCTGTGTTGATTGTCTAATCACAGATGTGACGACCAGGCCCCCGTATCTTTTGCTGTCAAGTTATATTTCACTGCCCAGTGTAATTTCTTCACCACCACGTGATCATTCTTTTTAGACACGTGACAGCAAAATTATGCGCGAACACAAATTAAATGACATCATAATGTCACTATTTAGTCAAAGAATAACTATGAGTTAGTATGAACTGACCATGATTTAAAACTTTGCAGTTCAACTGAGATTGGAATACCCCTGCAGCCAGATCTGCAAGTTGGTATATTTAATTTTGTTGACACCACATCGTAACACAAGATTGACATGTTATTTTGGCCACAAACTGAGCAATTGGACAGTGTCACGGAAAAAAATATAAGTATATAGTAACTCAAAATTAATGCAACATTGCCAACCGACATGATAGATCCAACTAGCTCCAAGAAATTTATTTTTGAGTACCTACAATTTTCGAATGTTTATTTAAATATGCCTAGTCCTCGTTTTGGTAGTTATAAAACTATCATCTTCACTTGTACATTAGTGGTAAGTAAAGTTTGCTAAATAATAACATTCCTATGCGTGCAGTTCACATCCAGATTTTAAGACTAGGCGACGACAACCAGACTTTTATTGCCGGTTTTATCGCATAGCACTTGGCTTGCAAATGTGTATGAAGCGAATTCGCGATAACGACTCTACTCTACCGCGTTGTTGTATGTGAGAATTTAAATTCTGGTTTCTAAACGTGTATTTTCGATCCAAACACTTGGAATGGATATGGAATTGATGTTACGCTGGACCGCATTGTACCAGATTGGTGCACAAATTCGATTACTCGTAGGTACTTTGCATACAACTCAGTTACTTGCAGAAATTGTCGCCGTCGGCCTCATATACTCATATTCATTTATCCTCTTGGTTGTAATCTTCTAACTACTTTACTTCTATTTCAATAGTACCTAAGGTTTAATAATTTTCATTTGTTTTTCTATAAGTCGTTGCTCAGGCTTTCCGGAAATTATCATCAACACCATGTTTCTAAGAAGAAGCGGACTGCAAATTGCCCTGGTGGGCCGCCCGCCGGAGTGTTTCCAGAGATCCAATGATACCTACGTGTACCTAATAACCGTGCTCAGGCTAATAAATAACTTACAGCTAAAAGAACGTCTGCAGATTGCATACATCAATTTCCTTGAGAAAATACTGATCATGATGATACAGCTGACATTGTGCATGTGAAAGATCTGAAGGAGCTAAAGTAAACAGAAAAAAGCGATGACGTAGAAAACGTAAATCGCGGAGATAATTTTATCTTAAGAGATAATACAGAACAGACAGGATGTGAACACGACATAATGAAAACGGAGATAAACTCTAAGTAAATTAGTAATCCAGGTGGTAAGGCCGTCGTTGTACCCAGCATTGTAATGAAGGTGATTGCAGGTGTATACTTGCATTGCAACCCAAGAGCGTTTTATGTTGTTATAGTTAGTTACCCACATACTAGTAGTAAAAATACTACCTACATTTTCTTGGTTCTTAATAAATAGGTATGTCAGTTCTATGCTAAAATATGGGACAGCTCTTTGGGTTTTTTTCGGGTTGACTTTAAGTTTCTTTAAAACCAACTAAGCAAGGTTTGGAACCGCATAGAACTAAAAAAAAAACTTTAAAACTCACTACCAATCTACCGCCATCACTGTTATCGTTATCATACTTATGAATTTAGATTTTAATCGCTTAGTCGCTAGTCGCTACCTATTTCAAATAAGTACCTAGTACCTACATCAAGAAACGGTTAAACATAGGAGGATAATTAGATGATACCAACACAGCGTCATCATGCCATATGTTTAATCTATCTATGATAAGATTTCAAAACGTTGGGTGCTATGGTGTAATTAATGTAAACCGTAGATAATCTAGTTATGTCTAGTAAATCTCTAGTTCCCATATTACAAGCTTTGCTTTTAGTATAATATATGGCAACAACACAGTAATTATAATTACGCTATTTACTAAATCATTATTCTTGCTTCGTTCTACTTAATTAATATATCATAAAACATTTCGAGTAAAACTAGAAACTACAAGGCATCTTACAAATACTGATTTAATGGTTGTTAGCTCTCGCCGCCGCCGCCGGCGCATGTCTTATGAAATGGAACTTGGAAGACGACCGGTCTACGATGATGTCGGCTTCATGCGTCGTTTGCTATAGCTGCATGTCACGCACGCGTAATTACAATCATCGTATGCGCATACCCATTGTTCAGAGATGTAATGCTGCTCTTGATCTTCACAAGTAACTGTCAATATTCTCCACGCAACAACGAACCATAACCCGATCGTGATAGGATTTATTTTCTAGTGATATTACTCAGACAGCTTCAATGATTTTAAATTATGTGGCAGGTAAATTGTTGGTTGATATTCTGAGATTGAGCTGTGCTATATCTCTGTTCATTTAGTCTGCTGGTGCTAAAAGCCCGGTTATGTTGTAAATTGCTCAATTATTCACGTCTAGCTATATTTTACTATCAACTCCCTTTTCAAAGAAGCACTTTGTATGCTTTTTCGACATCCTCCCTCCAGTGGATTTAGTTTCGGCTATTGCGTGTATGGCGGATATCATGTCTGATTATAGAAGTTCATTAAAAGTAATATTATTCTTGATACCTAATTTCAAAGTTAACTCATTGATCTTCGTTATTACATTCGGTAGACGCTGAAAGAAAATTGGTTCCATTACCAATTGCAACTACATTTTCACTGAATCCACACGTGCATAAATAAAATACCTACTATTTACGATATAAGCTGTCAACCTACTGTCAAACAACAGTAGGTTTTCTAGATAGTTACTAGCCAGCTAGGTTAGACTAAACATAACTCATTCTAGAGTAGTATCACATATTAGCACAATAGCTATGAAGCTAGCTAGTAACAGTAACTTTGCCTTGTTAGTTACCAGTAATATACCCTCCCGAACGGTTGACAACAACAAATATCGGTGGACCAAAACAATTTGGTCCACCGATATTTTACACTTCTAACGAGGTGTTTCCCACATCTTGCTAAAACTTTTGCAAGTATGTGCTAATTTAGTGGTCGAATTGAAAACTAGTGGTTCGTTCGTAGTCTATTGGGTTTTGGATCACCGACTCTTTTAGAACTTCATTGAGTTCGAGTAGTTTCGCTACTAGTTCAATTGTACATTTCTTAAGTATTTTATTAGGTCGTGAATAGGTTAATTAAGATATGGCAGCCATGTAAAAGAATTGTCACGGATGATGTTGAGACCAGTGTAAAATGTACCTCTGTAATTATTATTATTAATTAATATTTAATTATTAGTTATTATTAAGGTAATAATAACTATTAAACCATGATTAAACCATTCACTAGCAAGCCTGAGAACCAAATTAGGATATACTTTTGAAGGTCCTAGAAATACAACATACAGCTAATTTCCAAGAGGATTTCTAAGCTCTGGTGGCGTGGAACTGGCACAAATTACTAAGTAGGTACATAAACCGATTCTAAATGATCCTTGTGATATTGCTGAGTATTTACTAATGATGGTTATTTACTGTTGTTATTTACAAGGGAAGGCTGTTTGTAACATAATTTGGAAAGATACCAAACTTCGATAAGAACATTAATATTACGATCGCAAATTGCTATGATCGCTACACGTTCACGCAGTAAAGTTAACTGTTTAGAACGTTTTCCGTTATATCTCAGACAAAATAGAAGAAGCTAATAAAAAGCCTTCATATCCCAAAGTCGAGCAAATTGATTATTTAGCAGAAATACCTTTTCGCAACATATCCTATTAGAAAAAATCCTATGAGCAGCCTTGGAAAGAGATAAATAATAAATAATTGTAGGTCGCAAGTAGCAGATATCTAAAGGCCCAGAGTTTAAAAGTCAGAAGCTAAAGCAGAAAGAAATACTAGCAGAAGTAATATAAAAATCACTGAGATTTAAAACTATGAATTTGACTGACTCAATAAATCGCAAGAGTAGTGTGCCAATCTGTCGCACATTACCTATTTACTAGGTAATTGCTGCAATTGATGGTACGTACCTACGTAATCACATTAGCCTGAAATTAGATTTAGTTGAGTGAGATGCGATGCGAGTGGTGGCAGACACCGATGTACAATTACGCATAGTAATGTAGCGCAGATAGAATTAGTACTACCTAATATGCTCAAAGGTGATGATAAATCGACTACAAATCTGTTCTTTTACAAAAGCTGAAATATAAAGAAAAACTTAGTAGTCTCAGCTGACTAGTAGGTACCTAGGGAATACGAGCAGTTTCAAAACTGCAAAACTTATCTAAACATTGGAGTAACGAATGAACTTTTCTGAAAGTACTTGGATGTGGTCATTAAAATGGCTATAAATAAATTGAAAAATATGTAAGATTCGATACGAAAAACAAAGATGGCTTTATCTCAAAATATGGAGACGGTGTGTGACATGGCGGGGGTTACTGGGGTACCACTATTCTACTGAGAACAACAAAAGCTGAAAGGTACCAATGAGAGGTCAATCCTCTGTAAGATAGCTGTGTATGAAAGAGGTAGCGAGTTTCGTGATACAGCGAAGTCATGTGCCTTCCTTTGTTCAGATTCAAAACTTTGACTGACTTATACCGTGTGTGCAGACCATATGAATTTGCTCGTACATACATAAGTAAATCATTTCAGAAGAGGCAATATTTCGCTGTAATGTCATACTGAAAGAGGTCAAGGAGGTTGCCCTGAAGAGAAACAACTGGAGAATAAATTACATACACTGACAAGAGCGTAGTATATTACATATCACGAGAAAATGAGATATCTACTTTATTTGTGATTGTTTTCCTTCAGTTGAGGAACATTCCGCATAAAGTTATCGCTAGAAGTTCAGTGAAGACTGATGTCTACAATACCGGGGTCAGTAAGAAGACATAGTTTACGAGTTTCAAGATGGCGCACTAATGCCACAGACAAAACGATAAGTGGATAATAAATAAATCGCTATCAAACATTAATAACCCTTATCTGACAACTGATAAAGTTGTTTTCGCGAAAATGTAACGGTAGAGACAGACATAACATTACCCTTTTGATAAGGAACCTTGTAGTTAAAATGGATGCACGCATCATAAAATGTGTTTGTTGAACAATTTAAATGGCTGTGTATAACATCTTTGTTATACACATTTTAGACACGTCTTCTAATTATTATCTGTTCATACGTCCGGTTGATGTAGCTACTGTTCATGCAATTAATAACAATTCTTTAGGAGTATCTTTATGATATTCCTGCCCTTATTCTTCATCTGGGGTTGGCAGAACAAATGTAAATCTTTTTCCACTCCTTTTACCATCAGCCTTAATCTCGGTAGTTACTCCTTTACCCATCTTGTTACTACTATTTTCTCGTTTATTCTTCTTTAGTACCAATAACCTATTGCTTCTTATCTTTTCAATCACTGCAGTCTCTTTCGAATTCAATTAAATTAATGCCTTATGGTCATGTTCACTCAATACATTCATTTTTTGTGGTAAAACTTCAGGATATCTATTCTTTTTGTATCCTTCTACTGAATTCAGCAGAGGGCACTCATTTCCATGCTTCTAGTCCAGAATCACTGGAAGGCCCTGACGGAAGACCAGCGTTAGTTGCTCATTAGCTAGTAACCTCATGCTGAGTCAGGGTCTGGTTTGCTACACTGGCCTATAGTACCTACCTATACCTATACTAGTTTATAATAATGATGTAATAGATAGGTAGGTACCGATAGTGTAAGAGCTAGCAAATCTTTCTAGAATCTAGGTTTGTCTGTCCAATACCGATGCCTACCTAAGACGGTTTTATTTATTCTGTGTTCTTATAATGGAAATATTTAGATTCACATTGCGATTAGTACCTGCCCCCGTATTCCAATCTTTTGCTGTCAAGTTATATTTCACTGCCCAGTGTAATTTCTTCAGGTCTTTTTAGACACTTGACAGCAAAACACGCGCGAAAACAAATTAAGTGACATTATAATGTCACTATTTAGTCACAGAATAACTGAGTTAGTATGAACTGACCATGATTTAAAACTTTGCAGTTCAACTGAGATTGGAATACCCCTGCTGATGTAGTTAGATAACAGTCTCAAAGGTGGATAAGATATATCAATAGACCTTATCTTGCGTGGTAACATCAACACTGCGAACATTTCAGACACATGAACATACATATTTTTTTCCAAGATTAGATTATGAATTTGCCAATTGCTGGAAAACTGAAGGATTTTCTACGTAAAATGTTATCTGGTAATTATTAAAAGCAAAAAAATAAATAGGTTAAGTGCATAAGTAGTAGGTAGGTAATTTTGTTTCAAACTTTCCTTATATTAAGTACCTATTGTTATTACTTATGTACCTAACTTATACCTATTTGTACTACATACCAGTTGGAGACAAATAAAGAGCTATCTGTATATCTAATAAGTACCAAAAAAACCGATATGCGATCGATTGATAAATAGATTAAAGTCTTAAAAAGTATCCTGAAAACTTAAAATTAATTATGTAGATTGTAGGTACATTCATACATTACGTTTTAATATTTAATTTATTCGACCTTTGCAACCATGTATTGCGCGATTTCATTTATCTTTTAAAACTACGAGTACCAACGCAACTCCATTTCCGATAAGACACTTATTCGCAAAATACCGTAGGTAGAGACATTTATTTGTTTACTTTGTCTAGATTCACTTGTAATAACAAGGCACTAGACTCCTCACTGCCTGCATATAGGGGGTCATTGCAGACACAAACAGACATGCTTGAACAACTGAATGTATAAAGAATGTGGGTCGTGGGTTCGATCCCCACTGAGAACAAACATTTGTGCGTGGAAAACACTGATGTTTGTTTTATGTCTGGGTGTTACTATGTATTATAAGTATGTATTTACAAAAAAAAAGTATATAAGTATTCTATCAGCCATCTAGTTCCCATATTACAAGCTTTGCTTAGTTTGGGACTAGAGGGCGTTGTGTGTAAAGTCCACGAATATTTATTTATTTTATCTCGTGGTTTGTTTGAGGGTAACAGTTGAGCTGAGGTAGATCATCCCAATACGACTTCTATAGATTTTCTTTGTGCCGTTCATCGACTATTAAGATTTTTGCATATCCACGGTAACGGATTCTTGTTTTGGTAGACATGAATTAACATAATCGCCCTACTTGATCGTCAACGTCTACAAGCAATAATAATGGTCGGGTAAGAATAGTTTCAACGAGGTTTCACGGTGGCCATAATGTCACAAAGTTTACAAACCTAGATCCTGACATTCCTGAGTATTTAGATATAGCTCAATCGTCAGTTAAATCTAACGGTAAGTATCGGCGTAGGTCATCGCGACAGACCTACCTACATGTTTATGTTGGGTAAGCTAAGCTGTTACGGTTTTGAAGCACCTGCGTTGGAAATTCATAGGAACATTCAAATTCATCCGTAAACAAAGGTCGAACCGAGGTAAGCATGGTGGATAAAGGAACTGACCTGTTTCCTTTTGAGCGGCGCGGCCTGGGTGGTGGTGTCGTGGGGCAGCGGCGACGGCGGCACCTTGTCCTGCGCGGCCAGGTCGTCCAGCAACGCGTGAGTGCGCGGCTTGTCGCGCTCCTCCTCCGCCGGCAGCAGGAAGCGCCGCCAGCGCGCGGAGTCGAACCCCCAGTGGCACGTGCGGTGCTCGGCCGCGTGAGAGTGCGACACGAAGCGGCGCGGCGCGAACAGCGCGCGGCACTCCAGGCACTGCACCAGGCCCGCCGCCGGCGCCAGCACGCCGCGCGCGCCGCCGAAGCACTCGTGGTAGACCCGCGGGCCCGGCAGCTTGTGCGGCCGCGAGCCCGCGGGCGCGTGCAGCAGCGCCGCGCACAGCCGCTCCGCGTCCGTCTGCGTGATGAGCCCGCACGACGGCGCCGAGCGCGGCAGCACGCCCGTCGACTTGAGCTCGTGCAGCTGCGACCCGGTGCAGCGCGAGCAGTAGATCTGCAGCTCGTCGCACACGCGGTTGATCTGCTCCAGCGTGAAGTCGGTCAGCACCGAGGTCAGGATCTGCGGCAGGCAGAGGCGCCGCTCGCCACCGACGCCGAAGCACGCGATCGGCTCGCCCTCCAGCAGCGTCTCGCCGCGCTCGCCGGGCTCCGTGTCCGCGGCCAGCAACAGCGGCGGCGCGGCCGGGCCGGGCGCCGGCGGCAGCGGTGGCGGCACGAGGGCCCCGGGCGCCGCCGCCGCGCCCGGGCCCTGCAGGCTGCGCGGCGCGCTGGCGCGGTACGTCTTCAGCACGGAGGTAATATGCGGCGTCAGTGCGTCCATGGCGCGGGCGCGAAGGACCGCATGTCGCTAGCAGCCGCGCGCCGCGACGCGTCTCGCGCGCGCGAGGGCCATGTCTGCCGCGGCCGGCCCGCGAGCGCGGCCCCGCGCCGCCGCCGCCGCCCTCGCCCCGATCCGGCGTCTCCGCCCCGCCGTCGCACGCACGGACGTGCGAAAAATACGCAAGCGACCTCGTCGTCACCGCCGCCGCGCCGCCGCTGCCGCCCCGTGCTGGCGGCGGTGCTGCCGGCACACCTTCGCTACTTCTTCACTGGCTGCGAGCTTGCCTCCTGCTCGTCGTATCCACGATCCCCGGTTTCCAATAGGAAACTTCGAGCGACATCTGAGTCGGGCCCTGAATCATTTGATTGAAAAGATCCTCGAATCAACCACACTACATTCCGCGGTGCGCGAGCTCGGGGCGTGGATTCCGGCGACCGGCCGCGGTCGAAGCGGCAGACGGATGGCTCGGCTACTGGAGAGTCTAGCCGGCGCCCCGCGCCTCGGCCCCCTCGCGCCGCCGCCGCCGCCGCCAGGTCACGTGACCGACCTTCCCGTCAAAATATCCAGAATGGCGGCGCGAGCTACGTACTGCCAGCCAAAGATCGGTAACTAGAAGATCGGACTGCCTCCAGTAATGAAAATAAAACCTTATGATATCTCTCATTAAAAGTTCTAAAAGTGCTACTACATACCAATTAATAAGCCATTTATTTTCCATGTGCGTTTATAAATAAAAGTAAATAAATAAATATTCATGGACATTTCACACGATGCCCTCTAGTCCCAAACTAAGCAAAGCTTCTAATATGGGAACTAGATGGCTGATAGAATAGATACTTAACTACTTATATACTTTTTTTTGGAAATACATACTTTTAATAAACTAGCAGTTACCCCCGACTTCATCCACGAAAAAAAGCGGGAAAAGTAGCCTATGTGTTAATCCAGGTTCCGAACTATAATATATTCCAAGTTTCATCCAAATCGGACCAGTAGTTACAGCGTCATTGAAACACAAACATCTAAACATCGTAGTAGTGGGATAGTAATACCCAGACATAGAACACACATCTATGTTAGCATCTATGTAGCACACTAATAGGGTCTTAGATAAAAAATAAAAACTTGCAACCTACGTACTCCATGTACTCTATGAGACAATCATTTACGATTCAAAATTTATAGCTTTTCATTGCGCCTCATCTTCGTAATTTATTCTTTGTCCTCGCGACACGCGAGGGGAGTGCAAGGAGCGGGGGGAACCATCAGAGTGTGCGGGGCGGGGGAGCAGCTGCGTCTACCGCTCGCTGCTCCGTGAAAACTGCTTTTATCGCTAATTGCCATTACCTAACTTAATTTAGACCTTAGCTTAATTGAAATAGAGTCTATTTTAAAAAGATTAGTCTGTTTTAGGATAGTTACAAAATATCTCAAAGCGTGCTGATCAGTGTTGCTACCTCACATCACCTGATATCCCAGGAGATCTCCTGATTTTGCCTCAATTCTTCTGATCTGATTTCTTAGATAGGTGCGTGAACAGCCGTAGTAGTCTGCAGGGATTATTCCCTTATTTCACCCAAATCTGTCACCCTAAGCGACAGATTGGACAAAAATGGGTGGGTAGCTGTGTTTATGAACCCTAAACCCTCTCTTTAGAACCAAACGGTGGATTTCGAATGGCGCCGCCGTCTACGTGAGTGATTAGGGTTATTGCTCTTTGCACAAACAAGCTCTAGAGAAAAAATTATTTACCTAGCGAGGGAGGTACCCAATGTATCCACTACCCATAGAACGTAAAAACCAAAATGTAGGCGATTAGTTTAAAAGCGAAGTGTGCTAAATAAATAACTGCTAGTAAGCTAAATTACGTAGTTTTTGTAAATACTGACTTTTAAAAGTCAGACTTTTAGTTAATCTACTGGTTTTTCGCAAACGTCTCCTGTCTCCTGAACATGCAGCAACACAATAAAATAAAAAAACACTGGTGATGATATCATCCAGCTGATGGAATCCCAACCTGATTTGTTTTCAGAAGTGATGAAGGCATGTTTGATAAAAAAATTGCCGAGAAATAGGGTACCGAGCGTAGCGTAGTCTTACTAGAGACTAGAGTCTAGGTCTGTACGTCACGTACGGACTAGGTATGTAAGTAGGTCGGTAGACTCGGTAGGTAGGCTAGGTGTATAATCTAATCACAAGAACAATAATAAAACTTCCTTAATCTAAAGTCTAACAGGTAAGCTAAGTATAATACTTAGCTGCCTCCATTTCATTGTACCTAGGTAAAATTTATATAATCAGAAAGGTAAGATAACTAAAATACGTAGGTAAGGTACCTGCCTACATTTCATTGTACCTAGGTAGGTATTTAGGAGCATATTCATATTGTGTCGACGGTAGCTTCGTACAAAGTGTAGTATTTTTTCGAATGTTATAAATAATACCAAATCGTTCAAAATGTTGTGTCTTAAAAATATGTCAAAGTTGGCATCACAGACAAACCGCTCTTTATAAACCTGGCAGTGACAGTGATAAAATATTTGACATTGACTGCAAAACATCTTATCTTTTTGACTTTGACAACGTCTACATATTTTGACAGTGACAAATTAAAATATCAATCAAAATGTCAATTTCAAAACTGTCACTGTCAAGAAAACTACGAAATTCGCCCATTTCCAATAGTTCCCTTTCTTATCTCAAGTTAAATTTTATTCAAGATTGATCTGTTCCAAAATTATTATTTATTTTACCTATTCGGCGCTCAGCCTTCGTGAAGGTAAGTTGTTTATTCCTTTATTTTATTGGCCAGACTTTATCGGAAAGTACAGTGTGATCGGACGGAATAAACAGTAGGTAATAAAATTGATACTTACTGCTATTACAGAATTTGATGGATCCTTGGGGCATTGAACTGAAAAACGAAGAGGCCGAGTCAGAGTTCGAAGATAATTTCAAACCAGACCTTGAGTCCCAGAAGTTAGACGACTCTGCAGAGTATCTCGCTCTATTAGGTAAGTACATAGGTATCACTTAGATCAACTACCTACTTTATCTACCTACTGTTTTATTACAAGGTAGGTACCTAAACATTGTCGGTCAATATTGCACAATAGTGTCGGATTGCTTTGTAGCTATCTACTGTAATGTGAGCATGCCCTTCTAATTTCTTTACCAATCAATTTCTAATGAGAATATTATGTGCTGTTAGTTTAGCTATTTGTCTTTATTTTTAGACCTATCAGTGTTGCAATATAGCCTTGAGTTTTTATTGGTTAAAATCAATGTTTTTAAATCCTTTTCTTACTTTTCAGAGAGGAAATTGAAAGCAGTCAAGTCTAAGAATAAGGTAGTGGAGAACCTAGCAGCCTACAGAGAAGACTGCATCAACCGGTTGATGCGAGAAGGCTGCGACTTGGACCCTGTCATCGGAGACACAGAAGCCGACCACCTCATCGAAGAACAAAACTAAATTCCTTGTAAGTAAAACGGTAACCATGGCCGCAGCTGCAGCTTCTAACATTAACCTGTCAGGAAAGACGTACTGCATCCTAACTGGAGCATCTCAAGGCATCGGCAGGGCTATTGCCGTTGAAGTCTCAAAACATCTCGGTTCTAATTCCTTGATGCTCCTCCTGGCTCGCAATAAGGATGAACTCGCTAAAACTGCTGCTCTCTGCAAATCTCAGAAGGTCGAAGTCATCTATGAATCTATTGACTTGTCCAAAGCTAAGATCTCAGAGATGAATGATGTCATCATTAAGTCTCTAAAGGGCCGTAAGGTTTCAGAATTTGACACCAGCATCATTTTCCACAATGTGGGCTCTCTTGGTAACTTGGCGGTGGACACAGGCCGCATGGAAAATGTTCCAGAGCTGAGGGAGTACTACGACTTGAACGTCTTCAATGTCATTTCTCTAAACACTCAGTTCCTAAAAATATTTGAGGAAGTTGAGGAGAGGTTGGTTATTGTGAACATTACCTCTCTATGTGCTATCAAGCCAATGAGCGGTATGGCTTATTATTGCAGCGGTAAGGCAGCTAGAGAGATGTATTTCAGAGTGCTCGCTGAAGAGAAAAAACATATCAAAGTTCTGAATTACTCTCCCGGCCCTGTCGAGACCTCCATGATCGACTATGTGCTCTCTGAGACTGTCAATGAGAATCTCCGCGATGTGTTTAACTCTTTTAAGAGTCAGCAGACTCTCCTCAAGCCCGAGGTGACCGCTAAAAAATGCATGAAAGTGCTGGAGCTTAGTAACTTCAGCCCGGGTGAGCATGTTGACTATTTCGATGATGAGATTTAAGGAACTGTATGAATCTCTACTATATACATTCCAACTAGCTTTCTTACTTGTAATCGGTGATACTATCTCGTGTTGAAATTGTAGGATGTTAGAAAATTATATTATGTAGATTCTCAATATACTTACCTTATAGTCAATTTCTAGAAGTTCTTGCCTCAAATGATGTATCAAAGTTATTATCAGAAGGTTAGTGTTATCAGCTTTGTATGTTGACTAAATTAGAATTTAATTCATCTATCTCGAATTACTGTGAAGTCCTCTCAGTTTAAACCAAATCACAAATTGTAATACTCGTTATGTGTATGTTTCATACTCTGTACTAATTTAGAAAACTTTTTTACATAAAATTGTATTGTCTATGTATGTTATGACTTATGAATGCAATTCATATTCAAGAATAAATGCTTAAAATTATATGTGTTTTTGTTAACCCTATGTCACCTTGTTTTTATTTGATAAATATGAGTTACATTCATAATTTATCGCTTACATGCTTATCAGTAACCTTCGCCCTTTCAAATTAACATCTATGCTTGTTACATAATTCCTGTTGCCTCGATCCCGTGTTGCGTAATATACCTATCGAGTCTCCAAACGACGAAGCACTGATTATAATACGCAGACGATATAGCTTAGAGGGAGTTAGATCGAAAAGGAAGAATCATTTAGCACTGCGGAAACCAGGTTACTGGTAGATCACCGAGTCTAGACCGACTGGGTCTTCTCTAACGACTACATACCTACTGAAGAATTTCAGTACGATGATGATGAAAATAATATAAATAAGAAATAGGCACGGTCTACTATACAGGATCTAACATAATGTCCCTACTTATAAGTCCAAAAGGGAAGTATTCTACACGTCATGACGAACAATATTTGTTCTATGACTTCTAGGTACAACATGTATGAAATTTCCATTTTTTTTTGTCTTAGAAATTTGCGACCACTTTCAGTGTTTATTTACTTTGCGTATGTATCCAGCCTGTTAGTACCTACACATGAACACGCACCCTCCTATCACTTCGCACCCAACATAGACACTTTACCACGTGTGCAATGCTATTTTCAAGGACGCTTTTCATGAATGAAAAACTTCAATAAATATTAGGTACTATTTATTTAACTTTTGCAAATGTCTATTCACGTGTTTGGTCTGATTAAGCTCCATTTCGGCTTATAGAGGCAATATGTTACACGTTGTACTTATAGCTTACACAAAATTACAAACCCTGAAAAACTAGTGCAGTGCCTTGGTCACGAATAAATATGACAAGTGTGATAACCGTAAAACGTATCGTAATGCTAGTGTATTCGAGATACACTGCGCGGTGATGCTACAGTGTTTGGCAGTCAAACTGATGTTAACGCGCTATATGACGGTACGTTCACACGGAGACACGATTTGCCGAATCTTATATTCATCGGATCTGGAAAAACCGAATGTTGTATTCACACAGCACATCTTGCTTGGCCGTATCCGACGGCCTCGTATCGGGATCTCGTGTGAACTCACCACGGCTTTTATTAAACCCAATAGTACAAAGAAGATCAACAGTTGGTGCCTTTACAACTCTAACGACGCATTCGGTTTCAAGATCCGACAAAAAACCGAATCTACCCCTGCGTGTATCGTATGAACGCATGTATTGAATGCCCTATACCACTGAATCGGATCTGCATTTTGCAGTATCGCCGGATCGGTTTGTAGTCGCAAAATCGGATGTCAACTTCAGCAAGATTCGGTTTTTTTGTCGTGTCTTGAAACCGAATGCATGTGTGAACTCCTTCATTTAAATACTTATGCCACTAAACCGAATCCTGCAAAAAACCGATTCGGTAGAGAAACACTCGACGCCGTGTGAACGTACCGTGATTCGAAGATAGGTTTACGTAACGCGGCGGCTGTCAGATTTGTTCGTGGTCACCCCAGGTCATCAGTTTCGAGTCTAGTGGGCTATCATCGAAGCAGATACGAGTATGCCCGAGGTTAGGATTCTATCAAAACAGCTCAGTACGTTACAAAGGCAGATAACTAGTTTTGGATTATAAGGGACTGAACGTTGCTCTGGTGTCTGTACGAATTGGCAATAACCTTCCAAACCTACAAGCCTTCGACTTCTATCACGGTCGCTTGCCTTCCAGCATGGCAGGCCGCAAAAGCCTGTTCATCTTCCTGATGGGTCTGGCGTGGAAGTGTCGGTTTAGTATGCCGCTGCTGTTGAGCGGTTCCGCGGCAGTCATCGGACGTGCTTGGATGTTCCAGATCAGAGTGCATACGGTACATCAGCTCAGGGAGAGCGAGGTAAGTTTTTCGATCATTGGAAAAATTATCATCCATACCTCTTGACACCTCTTTTATCCCCCAAGGGTGTCATCAGAAATCGCTATGCGCCATGGCATCCCTGCTCTAGTAAAAAATATACCACAGCACCCCAAAGTTTCAACAGCCTACCCATTTAGGGCGTACAATATTTTATTATACCTATTATCAATACCTAGGTATTGTAGTGAGGTATTTACAGTTAGGTACCAAACTAATAACAACTCAAATACAATTAAGTATCATAATATTCCTCTAGATTATAATGTACTTTATTAACGATACAAGATAATCTAGTTTAGTGGTCAGAGTATAATGTAGGTACTATTGAAGCGAAAAAAAACATTATTTCAATTAAAACTTTCAGACATGGGTACATTCATTATATTTATTATTTAGGAAAATAGCCAGCACAGGAATGGGGCGGTGGATGGTAACGAGGTAGGTGATAAATACATATTTATATTTAGCAACTCTAAGCAGAAATACTGATTAGAACGGGCGCACGGCCATGTCGTCAACATTGATTACAGGGTCGTTTTGTACAGATTATTTGTAGGTACGAGTACTTACTTATATAAATGCGCAAACTTTCATATACCTATTTCAATCAACAGATCTAGATAGAATCCCAGAAAACCCGCGGTCAATCGGGATTTGTTTTTAACTAATTTCAAAAAACATACAACCGAATTGAGAACCTCCTCCATTTTTGAAGTCGATTAAAAGAGGAAGAGGTTCTCAACTCGGTCGTATTTTTATTTGTTTGTTACCTCAGAACTCCGTCCTTTACAAACCGATTTGAAAATAAAATCGAAAGGCTTTTGGTCTCATAAAAATTTATTTATAAAAAAGAAAGATATGCCATCCACGTACACGAAATTGCGTATTTTGCTTAACTGTGAGTTTTTAGTGATGTTTACGGTCACTAGAACCACTAGAACATTCCCAATGAACTGCCAACATCATCCCACTAGGTACTATTATAAATGTCAAAGTTTAGATGTTTGTGTTTCAATCACGCTGTAATTACTGGTCCGATTTGGATGAAACTTGGAATACATCATAGGTCGTAACCTGGATTAACACATAGGCTACTTTTCCCTCTTTTTTTTAAACTTATAAATCTTTTTGTCCAGAGACATTTAAGCTTTCTTTGTAATTCCAGCTCGCATACTACGAAGGTGACGAAGCTCTGGAAGACGACTCCACCTGGGAGACAGAGTCCACGGACTCCTGGGAGACCATAGTCGAGGAGGTGGCTTACGGGTGAATGATGTATCAGCTATGATGTGGCAGGGAGTTTATATTAATCTTGTAAAAATTATACCATTTAAATTACTTGTCTGAAATCAACCCTGGATAACGAACATCCGTTAGTAGCATCCGACGAATAACTTGCGGCCATTGACTTATTCAAAAATCCCATGCTGGCAGTCGCAGGGGAATTTAAGAGGATTTTTGGAGAAAAAGTCCAGAAATCCCCTTATGAGGTATTCGTAGGGGATTTTTGGGATAAGCGATAAATTCCTTTTCTTCTTTCCTGATAATATTTTGTAAAAGTGTTTGGGCTGTTTTTGATTCAGTTGGAAAACCGGCTTGACGGATTTGGATGGAATTAAAATGGACGTTGGTAGTTCAAAATTCGCGAAAATTATGCCAAATATCTTAGTGATATTGAAAAGCAAACTGTATAATCTCGTTTGCTTTATTTCTATTTTAATTACCGAATTCTATCTAAAATAAAAGAAATAGGTAAGTACTATTACAAAAACTCTATCGCGGTGGGCATTTATGCAAATGCAAAATCTATGTATATCATATCGATGCCTGCAGTTTAGGTCGCACGACTATATGATTAGACAAGTAGATGGCCCAGCCTATAACAATACATTGCCTCACTAAGCACGTCCTCTCAGGACGTGCCTTGTGATGCATTGAATTGTGCCATCACTTTGAGAGGTGTTAACTAACATGTTATATAACGTTTTATGGTGGAGGGAATATTTTTTGTGATATTTGTAGTAGGTATTACCCTTAGATTTAGGCACCCTACATTGGTATGGGTTTTTTCCCTTCTTTCCCGTGGTTCACCTATTTTGTCCACCTGGTGGACCACGGGTAAACATATTCTTCCGTGGTCCACCAGGTGAACTAAGGTGAACCATAGGAAATTATTATTTAACCGTGGTCCACCTTTGAGCACACAATCTTTTTGGTCTTTCGTTGACGTGCTTCACTGTAATTGAATCTTTTCAAGTGCACCTCTTTTTCAAGAACTTACAACGTATTGTTTCTGTATCGTTTGACAATTAATCTTTGAGTATTTCTTGATAATTAATCTTTGAGTATTTCCTGACCATCTAACAGAATTAGATGTGTTCTGTTTAATGAAATAGTGCTCCGTCCCTGATCGCTTGTGAGTAAAATTAAATCTTATTAAAATGGGAGATACGCAAGACGAAGAAAGCGATTTGCACTATATTACCAGAAAGGGGGGCACTGTATTGGTGCATGATGTATATTTTTTCTACCGAGTCAAAACCTTTAAAAAAACCTCAGCGGTTTTATGGAGATGTGCGGAGTACAAAAAAAAGAAATGTACCGGAAATATTATCGTTAAGGTAAGTCAACATTCACGGAAGTCCTGTTTCGTAAACCTCCACGCTCCTAGAACTTTTCAAATACAAATTAACATTTTTAAAATCTTTCAGGATGGAAAGGTGACAAGTAAAAAAAATCATTCATGTGCATCTGATTTTTCCAAAATTGTGGTTGCAAATGAAATTGAATCTTTGAAAAACAAAGTCAAAAACACTGATTTGCCTTTAACACAACTTTATAAGGATAGTGTTGATATTTTAGAAAGTAAAGGATTGAACATGGTTACGCAAATACCGTCGTTTTCGAGCATACAACACAACTTATATACAATAAGAAATAAATCTTTAGGAGTTAAAAAAACTATAGCGATTTTGAAGAAGTGGAAGTTCCCATCAAATTTGCACAATTGGTTTTGGCAAACTATTTTTATGAAGGATCGCGAATCATTGTCTTTTGTTCAAAAAGAGCTAGAGAGATCATTGCTGATGTTACTGAATATTTCGGTGATGCCACTTTTTCTTGTTGTCCGAAACCATTCCAACAATTGTACATATTACATGGAGATATCGGGAGTATTCGGGAGTACTATAACGACTACAAAAGTTGTACCGCTGATATACGTATTGATGCCGAACAAAAAACAGGAATCATATTCGATTGTGTTCGATTTAATTAAATCACAGTTACCAAATTTCAATCCTAAAACAATGCATCTTGATTTCGAGAAAGCCGCAATAAATGCTATTTTATGCGCTTTTCCACATGTAACATTGCGCGGTTGTTTTTATCATTGGAAGAGGGCGATTTGGAAGAAGGCCAAAAAGTTAGGCTTAAAATCGAAAGGAGAAAAGCGGATCGCTGCATTAATTGCTGCTCTACCTTTGATACCCCATGAAAGCATTAAAGAAGGATTGGAGTATGTTAAATCTGAAAGCAGTGATAGCAAAAAAATGTTACTCTTCTTAAAGTACGTTGAAAGTTTTTGGCTGTCTGATAAATTCAGTGAAATTTTGTGCGTATTTGGTGAAAGACACCGCACCAATAACACTGCAGAGTCTTATCATTCGAAATTGAATAAAGAAGTAAATAAAAGAAATGCAACGGTAATAAATCTATTAAAAGGTTTAACAAAACTAGAAACATCAAGTTTCAAGACAACATCGAAGAGAAGAAAAATATATATAGATAACGACGATGATATTATGGGGATACAATTACAGTTACTAAATGGTGAAATTCCAATCAATTTCGCATTGGAGAAACTACGTTGATAGAGCAATTTTAGTTTTAAGTAATCATCATTTTAATTGAAGTAAATTATTTCAATAAATGAATTTAAAAAAAATGCCATTCGGTGTACTTTTTAATTTGTCGGGATCAATGTTGCATAGATTTAATCTAGCCAATGAAAAGAGGTGGACAATAGGCAATATATTTCAATAAAAATAATTTACGCGATTATCAGGTGGACCACGGAAGAATATGTTTACCCGTGGTCCACCAGGTGGACAAAATAGGTGAACCACGGGAAAGACTTGGGTTTTTTCTTTTGTTTATTTTTGTCTCAAATAAATGCGTAAAATATTGATCTCGATGTACAAGGTGTCTCAAGAGATGACTCTACCAAAAATGATCAAATATTATTTTAATTGGGGCATGCTGTATTCCGGTTAAAATAAGCATTATTAATCATAAAAATAAGTAACTATTCACGGGCTGTGTAAGTTTACAATAAAACACTGGCATAAGTAATTCTAGTCATTTTATTTTACAATAAATTAATAAATAGGTACTTATTATTTTATTATTAAATTCGTACGGACAGTCAGTTGCATAGTATAAAATATCACAAAAACTTCGACTTATTCAAAGGATATAAGATTATTTAAACTGATTTTGGGGGATTATGGTGTTGTGGTGTCAGGGTGTGTTGAGAACACGAATAAAACACCCCTTTTCATGCACGCTGGGAGATAATTTGAAGACTTACCACCAAAGTCTCGAAACATAGCTAGAACGTGCTACTACGTTCACATTGTCAATTTTTTTTCACAGTTCAGCAGAAATTCTTAGACAAACAAATTGCAACTCAGATCCCCCAAGGTCCTACATAGTCCTTAAAGGCAACTTTTAAAGTTTAAACACAGCCAGTAGTTTGAAAAACCATAAAAACTCAAGAGGCCCTATAATGTAGACATTTCACTTTAGATACCTGAAACACTTTTATAGACCACTCATGAGCCATTAGATCACGCGCGACAAAGTTAAACATACATTGCTTCTTTCAATCTGAATTGCTGTGGGTTTTACAATGAAGTTTAGCTTCGTTTTAGAATAACTCTAAATATCGACGATACATGAACAAACAGATCAAACACGACAAATATACTCATTGCTGTTACAACAATGAAGTTTTGTTATGTTCAAGTATCTACAAAAACGTTTTTAGACAAAAAACACGCTACCAGAGACGATTGGGCCGAAAAATAATCGCAATTTTCTCAAGACATGTAGACCGTTGTAATTTTCCTAGGTTGATTTTTTCACTCTATATATAATTTAAATGTCGTGATGTGTAACTCCTATGCCATCCTGAGGTACAGAGAGTTAAGTTGTTCGAGGACTATGAAAGTGATCACCGTGTGGGGTCCGATTTTGAAGTACGTGGGGATGAACCCGCTCCACAGAGCTAGGACACCCTCGTTCTTGATTACTTCCATCAGTACTGTAACTTGGCCTGCACCTTTGGCTGCATTTTGTACCCTGGAATAAAATAAATACTAAGGTAGGTAGATATCATGCAGGGAGCTGCATGATATCTACCACCTGCACGCCCTGCAGAAGGATGTAAATGAAGGGAGCTGAGAAGTGCAGGAAAACGTGGAGACCTTGTAGGAAAATTTTACTTAGAGCTGCAACCTTTTTATTGAGTAGGTAATAATACAATGCTATCGATTCTGTTGTTGCATATTTCTAAACTAACCTAATTTGACAGCACTCAAAATGTTACCGTCCCTTTCTTGTGAAGTGAAACGACAAAGACAGCTATAATTTTAGCGCTGTCAGATTAGGTTAGTTTAGAAAAATCCAACAACAGAATCGGTAGCACTGTCAGCCAACGCGTAGGTCTTATAAGACCTATTCGGCCAAAACTAGGGATCCTGATATTTGCTTGAATAACCGCATTTTGACATCGACTCTCAGAGACATGATTGCATAATTTACGCTTTTACGAACGAACACCACCAGTGGCAGCTGCATTATACTAACTTTCTGTAAACCGCCCCTTTTTAACAGACTTCAAAAAAGGAGAAGGTTCTCAATTACCTTAGAACTCCGTCATTTATGAACCGATTTCATAAAATCTTTTTTTATCTAAAAGGATATACTTCCAGGTGGGTCCCATTTCATTTTAATCAAAATCGGTTCAGTAGTTTGGGTTATAAATAGAAATAACTGAAAAAAATATACCAACCACGTGCACGAAATTGCGTATTTTGCTTTCCTATGACTTTTAAGTGGTGTTTATAGTGACTAGAACATTCCCAATGAACTGAAACTGGTAGTCGAATCGAAGTCGGTTTTTCTAGTTTTTTAAACTTATAAATTATTTAGTATTTAAGTGGATGCAAAGATGTACACTGCTCGGTCTTACCTCGTCTTAACAATGTCGACGGGCAGTGAGGAGACAGTGGTGACGAACCCTGAGATCATAGACGCCGAGAAATGCAGGTGCAGACCGTCTCCCATAACCGGCAGAAGACTTTCTCTGGCCTGTAGGAAGTAGTTATTGTAGCCTTATGAATCATTTTGAATCCAAAGTAAATGCATAAATAAATAAATATTCATGGACTTTACACACAACGCCCTCTAGTCCCAAACTAAGCAAAGCTTGTGATATGGGAACTAGATGGCTGATAGAATACATATATACTTTTTTTTTTGTAAATACTTACTTATAATACATAGTAACACCCAGACATAGAACAAACATCTATGTTTTTCCACGCACAAATGTTTGTTCTCAGTGGGGATCGAACCCACGACCCACAGCACGGAAGGCAGATCCATTACCGACTGAGCTGTGGCGCCTGTCAAAGTGTGAAGATAAATTCTTCAATACGCACTACAACTTTTCAAAAACCAGTGTTTGTTGCCCATTCTTAAAAGCTAGGTTTCGCAGAACTGCAAACTTGGATTTACAAACCTTTCATCGTCTTTAAAGTTTGTGTGATTTGATTTTGCTTTCGAAATGAGTTTTCTCGCGCTGTTTTCTTCAATACGCGCGAAAAAAGCCGGGTTCGTCCAACTCCGAATACCTAGATCTAACGCTATTCTTCATATAAAACACGGAGTATAAATTCAAAGAATAGCGTTATTCGAAGTTGGTCGAACCTGGCCTTAGTCAGCTCCTTAGTCAACGGATCTTTGTACCTCTGAAGTATCTGCGCAGAACCCATTTCTGGGTACCTATTGGACTGTCTGTCCTGTGTACGGTCGGCTACACATCAACCTATCCACTGTTTGAACTTTGAACTATTTTAATTTGAATGTTGCGAATCAGAGATCGGAATAGGTGTAGGCGCGTGGCGCGCAAGCAGCGAGTCTCGCATAAAAACATATCGTCCCTCTCGCATGATTCGCAACATTCAAATTATAATAGTTCAAAGTTCGAACCGTTAATAGGTTGATGTATAGCCGACTGTACAAAGCCTACTACTACATTATAATACTACTTAGGCTGATCAATATATGAATGAGTCATGAGAGAATGAATGTCATATCGTCGCTGTTTTCACTAAGTGACGTATCTGATATTTTGTGATGGTTTCGCGCCTCAGAAACCGGAATTCGGGCGCGTCCAAAACTGTGATAGGGCTCTTAACGCACAGACAGACTGTCTGTGCGTTAAGAGCCCTATCACAGCGACGATATGAATGAGTGTACTAACCTGGGCGTAAGTCCCCAACTGCGCCGCGTTGACCACCATAGCGCGGGTGATAGTAGCAACGGCTCCACGCCATAATGTCGTGATACCTTCTTCCCTCGTGATCCTGAAACATTATCCACCACTTTAAGACTTGTAGTAGGCATGAGTCTTGTTAAAAGATCAAAAACGCGTAAAAAATGATGTATAGGTCTCAGAATGCTGGGCGCAGTGCAATGTACCACATGGCATGTCTTCAGTGGACTTGCTCAGCAAGGCATTGTTATAGGCAGTGGTTAACACCAACATCAGGTGGGCCATTGGATTATTTCATCATTTAGTAGGATAAAAAAAGAAGAAATACAAATTCCCAAATGGCGGAAAAAAACGTAGCGAGGAAAGCGGTAGGTACCTAATAATCTAGCAACGATGGGCTTGCAAGTTGTCAATGACACGGATGATGCAAAATGTAGCAGGCAAGAGTCATTTTCATCAACCTATATCAGTGCACTGCTGGACGTAGGTCTCTCCTAAGACGTGCCACTGAGCCTGGTCTTCGGCTCTTCTCATCCAGTGTTTGCCAGATACATTTCCTAAACGCGGTCTCCACTCGAGAATTCGTTTGCTTTTGCGTTAACGATTGTTGGTTCTACGGCAAACATGGCCGCCAACTGCCATATTTTCAGCTTGCTAATCCTCTGAGCTATGTCGACCACCTTAGTCTCTCAGACTCTTAGACTCTTTGTCGGACAACATCATCAACATCTGCTTGAACAGCGCGTGACTGACTGAACGCTTACAAAGCATAAGTCAGAGTTTCATTTTAGCTGGGTTTTGTATCTAGTTAAAGTTCCTACCTCGTCCGCTAGCGACGCTAATCGCTACCAAAACCTGCGAAATGCGCTGTGTATTCGTGTCGTACCTGCCCAAAGCGTTGAAGACGTTCTTGTAATTCCTGCGTTTGTCGGGAGGGAGTCGACCGTCGGCCGTCATACGTATAAGGGCGACTTCTGCCGGCGTACCGACGAAAGCACCAACACCGCCCGCTACAATTCCCATTCCTATCTTGACACCGAAGTTTGGTACTCCGTATAGACTGTAAAATACAAGTTTTAGAGTCAACTTTTCGTAAAAATTTCGTCGGACTAACCGTGCTTAACTCTGCCGTCAGTGAAGCAGGCAGACTTTCACGTCTGAGAATGGTGGGCGTTGTGAAATGCTTCACAGTGACGTGTCCTGTCGTAATGGATTATTAGAGGCAGAGGCAATCGCTTAACATTCATGGGTATGTTCTATAACAAAGCTTAAAACTCATGATCATCATGTTATCTTCACCCTGGTGAGATAGGCCTCTCTTAGTTTCTGCCATCCATCAAAACCCTGTGTGATTCTCGCTTTATTTCGAATTTGTCTCTAATAAAACTTACTTTTTATAATAATCTGTAAGGGCATTGAACACGCCCAGTCTACCAGTAGTGTACGTCGCCTGCCGGAACAATCCAGCCGACAGCCCCGTGTAGAATCCGAATGGACCCTCATTCTTGAGGATTTCTTTGGCCACCGCGACCGAAGTCGTGTTCTTGCCCGCTGGACCCATCAGCTGCATACGGGTTTTTACTAAATCAGCCGGTTGCACGACGCATGTTGCTACCATTCTGGGTTAACAAAAACCTGTTCAGTAACACCTAGGTAAGTGAATACCGGATGTGGCTTTAGTCTGTCATTAAAATGCAGCATTTTGCTCATTCTACTCGTTGTCTGCTTTAAGATATTTTCAATGGTAGAGCTACGGTATTGCTACGATTGAGCTACGCTATTGTGAGCAGTCTCACTAACAGGACAGACTGGTGAGTGGTGATTCTGAGCAAAACTTAGACTCACACGCCACCCGCTAGGTGCGGTTATCTTGAGTTCATACAAAAACGTCTCTTCTATAATGAAACCAAATAAAACTCGCGACTACTCTAGTGTAGCTACGACCTCTGCTTTACTCGCTACGTAATTCTACTATCCGTAAATTTGTCCTAGATTTCAATGATGGCGTAGCATCTCGCTACGCTAAGCAATTTCGCTGGCAGCACCATACGCTTTTGCTACGATTCACATACTTTTCCAATTGTAACTAAGTATTCAATTTTATTTTTGTTTTCTGTGTGGGTCGGTACACCTGCATTTATTCAAACCTGTCCTCCTACTAATCTGGGATTTTGGTTATCTTTCTGCTGCAGAGTACTCACTCACACTAGTGCCTTAGTGTATCACCTCGATTCACGCATAGTGTATGACCTAGGTACCTACCTGTTGATGGGACTGTGACTGTACCACTCTGTCAAAACAATCGCCTAACTAAATGCGTGTCTCGTGGTTTTGTCGATTTTTTGGTGAACCTTTTGTAACAGACCCCTGAGAAGTAGTCATAAAGTATTCTTACCCGCTTGAACCTCCTATGATGAAATTCATATATCCAGGTATTGTTTTTGGTGGTGCTCCTTTTTTATCTCCCATTTTAAATTGTTAGTTGTATACTGAAAATATGAATTTGAAACTTGAAGTGATTTTGTGTTATGTGACATTTGTGAAAATAAGCAAAGAGTATGTAAAAACTATGAAAATAAGTTATAGTTTAGGAGAGAAGAGGTTTATCTTAAAAATCCCTAAGTGTTTTTACAGAATTTCGCATCTATTTTGCAATTCATCATATTTTTTTCTTTGCAAACACATAAAAATACGTAGCTACCTACTTAGGATGATTAGGATAAGAATTATAGAGCTTCTCTTTGTGGAAAGAAACTGTAAGTAATAAATAAATAAAATAAATTTAAAATGTAATATCAGTCAGAGACAAATCTTTTAAGTAAATCCTAGGTTCGCATTGTTCGCAGCAGTGCATCAAGAATGACAGAAGTACCTATGGGATAGTGGCAGCTATCAAAAAAGAAGACAGAAAAACAAGCTTCACAATTCCTGGATCGGGTCAATATTTCAACCAAAATTACAAACGCAAAAATGAATAAAACTTGGTCAGACTAGTGCTGACCAAGTACCTACCCAAAAAAATGGTAAAATGGTGGCGACGAAGCAGCAAAAGCCCAAAACTATACCAGTATGGATGAAGGTTGTTATTGGAAGCTTAAGTGGGTAAGGAAGAGTTTATTAGACCTTTGTAGATGGTCAGTACAATACCTAAATCGATCGGAAGCTGCACAGTAATTTAATCAAATAGCTTACGAGAGAGAAGTTTTGTTTTGTTTTGACAGTAGAAGTTTTGATAATATCCTCTTCAAAGACCGGATTTTGATGATACGCTTTATGTGTAAAGTCTATGAATATTTATTATTTTTTTGTGTTATAGGTACCTACTTTGTTGATTTATAAACAATATATTCAAAGGCACACACTGCTTACATAAGTAAGTATACGAGTAATAAGTAAGAAATATATTAGGTATTAAATTATTGAGGATATCAAACTGAAAAAAAATTAGTTTCTACCGCCACAGTTTAAAAACAACAACTGGACACTACACGACACTACGTATTCTACAAACGTAATAAAATATGATATTAACAATTTAGAAACAGTCCTTACACAATTCACTGTTACTTGACCATGATTGAACCTTGTTCGGCGTTGCACTGAATATCTGTATTCACGAAGGTCTCAAAGTACAATGAGAGTCAGTTTATTGCGTGCGCGCTCAATACATTTTTAACCGATATTTTAATGAATTATTGTTTAGCCTAGACTTGTATTGTATAATGCTAGATATGAACTAGCTTTTAAGTAGGTTGTATGTACAGCCAGATTAGATATGGCACAGTAAAAATCATACTACTAATCTGTCAAGTTAAACGAGTTTGACCTGGACTCATGAAACGATAGGTAAGACACGACAAGAGCACAATTATTTCAATTGCTGATCAATAATACTCGATCGATAACACTCAAACTTCCGTAGATATCAATATCAACCTCATTAATATTCTCTTCAAATTTTTTTGTTTGTGTAGACAACTAAGAACTAAATAAGGGAACTTTCAACACAAGACGAGCTCTATTGCTGACTGAAACAAGAGTTATTCTTTCCCCAGTTCAATATCAACCACGATAGTCCAACCGGCTGACCTGGTGAAGACCCGCATGCAACTCCTCGGTCCTGCTGGCAAGAACTTGTCAGGGCTGGCGGTGGCACGGGGTATCGTGCACCGGAAGGGTATCAAAGGACTGTATGCGGGTTACTCAGCAGCACTGTTCCGGCAGGTCCTGTACTCCGGGGGCCGTTTGGGGGGCTTCAATGCTGCCTACGATAGTTATATAGAGTGAGTTGGTACTAGCTTCACTATTTGTGATAGAAGCTGGATTATTTATATCACATACAGGGTGTAACATAATGTCCCTATAAGTCCGAAAGGGGGGTATTCTACACGTCATGCCGAACAACATTTGTTCTACGACTTAATATTTCGAAGTTTTTCATTCATGAAAAGCGTCATAAAGCTTCCTTAAAAATAGCATTGCACACGCGTTAAAGTGTCTATGTGTGGGTGCGAGGTGATAGGAGGGTGCGTGAGAATGTGTACTATCCAGGCTGGATACATACCTGTATACTCGTACTGTGTGCTCGTAGTTCTCTGAATTAATCGATGTGGTGGACAGCCATATAGCTTCCAGAACAACTGTTGAAAACAAGGTGAAAACCGGGAACCAAAAAGTACTACGTAAAGCATAGAACGGTTCTGCCCTTTGTTATAATTATGACGTAACATTTTTCAGCGAATACAAGAAACCTCCTAGCCTTCGTACGAAGGTGGCTATCGGTACCATATCCGGAGCGTTCGGGGCCGTCCTCAGTATGCCTCCCGAAGTAGCCCTCATCCGGATGACGGCTGATGGCAGACTGGCCTTGGACAAGAGGAGAAACTACAAACATGTATTCGATGCTATGGCCAGGTAAAAACATTTTTTTTAAACACCTATGTTTTTGTTCTTCTTTTGTGTTGGAAAGATTTTTCAATGAAAAAGTCAGGATATTTACATCAAAGTGAGTCGAAAGTGAAGGTTTTTCCGTAGATGGGTCAACGTGTTTACTTAACTGGACACTACAGTTCCTTCTGACACGAGAAGTCCCTTCTAAATTGCTGCTTGGTCATTCTTCTTGAGCTGGTGACTTTCCACGGAACTGATTGATGACTTCGTACCGACAATAATGATTGAATGCTATAAAATGAAGGATTCATAAAATTCTTAAGTTTAAAAAACTAGAAAAACCGTCTTCAATTCAACTACCATTTTCATCATAGATGATGATGATGATAGTTCATGTGGAATGTTCTAGTGCCTATTATAAACACCACTTAAGTAAAAGTCACAGGAAAGCAAACTACGCAATTTCGTGCACGTGGTTGGCATATTTTTTTTCAGTGATTTCTATTTATAAGATACAAGATACATTTATTTGCCGAAATAAGTGTTACAATTTGGTCTTATGCTAAAGTCAACCCAAATTACTGAACCAATTTTGATGAAAATGAAATGTGACCAACCTGGAAGTATATCCTTTCAGATTTTATTTTTTTAATCGGTTCATAAATGACGGAGTTCTGAGGTAAAAACATTAAAAAAAAATACAACCGAATTGAGAACCTCTTTTTTTGAAGTCTGTAAAAAATGCATGTTCGACTTGTTCCAGGATGGCACGAGAAGAAGGTCCAGCGTCCCTGACCCGAGGTTTCTGGCCCACAATGACTAGATCCATGCTATTGAACGGGGCCCAGTTAGCCACGTATGCTGAGGTTTCTATCTTTTGGTATCGATATGATGCTGTCGACCCGTCCTCTAGGCACTAAGATTCATTGGCTTATTCAAGAAATTCCCTGCGTGTTGCCCCTGCGAAGGGGATTTCTGGACTTTTTGTCCAGAAATGCCTTTAGATCCCCTGCGACTGCCGGCAGGGGATCTTTAACCACTGTCTTTGTGTGAATGAAAACCTTTGGATACCTACTACTACTGTTTCTTTAGGCGAACGCTACACGTCAATAAATATTGTGATAATTATCATGATATTTACTTATGTATCTTGGGCCGGATCACAGCACACCCAACACCATCAATACGTATCGCGTCAGTACTGAAGCGTCAGATTTAAATCTATTTAGCTGTTAAACATGTTTAGTGATTCTGGTGCAAGCCGCTCTAAATACACACCTAGTTTTTTTTAAAGAGTGTTGGTGTGAACTTGCTTCTCATCAACATCGAATGATAATGTCTGGTGTCCAGGCTCGGGAAGCCTTGCTGGGCACTGTGAACGACGGGATTGCACTCCACTTCTCGGCATCTATGATCTCAGGCTTCGTCACCACCGTTGTCAGCCAGCCCGTTGATATGGTTAAAACCAGGTACAGTACGCACAACGGATCTCTATCCCTCTGAAGTTAGGAACAACGATTGCGCATCTGTTGTGCGGAAGAATTAGATTACGTCCAATATGACCCAGACATATTTAATGGATTTAATTGCATGTTTTAAACTTAGTATCTTTTCTTCACTTGATAATGATCTAGCGTTGTATGTGCATAGGTGCTGCAGGAGGCCTATACCCAAGAGGGGTCCTAACAAATTAATTTTTTTCTTAATACAGTTAAAAATGTCTATACTTTATAAAATAAGTTAGGAATAAAGGCTTTTTTATTTTTATTATTTTATTTATTTATGACCCAGACATGGGTTCTGCGAAGATACTTCAGAAAGACAAAGATCCGTTGTAGGTAAGCATTGTAACTACTATATTTAAATCTTTGGTTGCGATCATAAGTTACAAGTAGTAGGTCTCTCTGTAAAAAAGCTCGTTCGGGGAAGTTCGGGGGGTTCATCACAGTTCCTATTTCTGTCGCCAAACAGTGATGCTCTCATTGCTGTGTTCCAGTTGTTTCGACTCCCGAACGTTGTAGCGTCACCGCGCAGTGTATCTCGGATACGCTTGCTTTACGATACGTTTGCGATTGTCATTTATTCGTGATGAAGGCACATTAAATACCTGCTGTGGCTTGCGTGAAGGCTATGGGTGCTGGTGCAATTACAGGCACATATGACTTAACACCTTCTGTAGTACGTCTCAGAGTGATGGAGCCAGTGCATGACCTCTCAGCGTCTTTAATTAACTTAATCTTTGAATTGTTATAAGCAGAGGTTACCACTTTAACATCAGGTGAGCCATCTGCTTCTTCTTCTTTGAATAAAAAAAAACGGAATACCAAAGCGTGACTGCGTAGTAATTCCTTTCAGGATACAAAACTCAGCAAAGAAGGACGCCACGCAGCTTGGCGTACTCCGGCATATAATCAAGAAACAAGGAATTCTGGCCCTTTGGTCTGGATTCCTACCTTCCTATATGAAGATAGGACCTCATACCGTCATGACCTTTATGTTCATGGAGCAGTTTGCAGCGTTATATTTGAAACATATTGCCAAATAGAACACTTTGGGAGGCATAAGTCAAAAGCTGAACTGAACCATTTTTCTAGTCTCATTTTTTATCTTCCTGGTAACTATCATATAACACTAATACCTACTTACCATTTTTATCACAAGATCTTTTTAAATCAAATCCTGTGAATTTTTTATAACTTTGTATAGCGTCACGTCTTTAGTATAAATTAAGTGACTAAGTGATTACTGTGCTTAAAAATAATGTGATTTATTAATAAAAATAAACGCTTGTTAACTCTGATTGTGTATTAATAATGTGATAACTTTTTAAAGTAAATCTTTATAAAATCACCACTGCTGCCAAACTTCAGTAAAATCTTGATCAACTGGGTATTGCCGTCTGAAAAAAATATAAACGTGACTACGTAATAGTACAATACGCAAAACCGAACTTTATACCTCTGAAGTTAGGTGCAACAACGATTGCGCATGTACCATCAGCAAAAGTTCTACCTTACCACCTTAAGGGTGCATTTCCTGTAAACCGACTAGCTGTTAATTTTTGAATACCAATAGAAACAAATTATTTCGGGTGTAAAAGTTATGAAAACAATGGGCCGTCATAAAAATAAATAGATGTTTAGGTCTCTGGTTGGTCAAAATAAGAAGACAAAAGAAAAAGGCGGGGTCAGGTAGCTAACTGCTTGCAAGCGAAACAGTTTCAAAAGTGGTAAGGCGGAAATTTTGCCGATTACCTACTGTTAGAAAAATTCGCTAAAATCAAAGTCAAAGCCAAAATTTCTTTATTCAATAAAATCATAAGGATCATTTAGAATCGTCTTATATAACTAAGTGATTCTAGGTGCCAGTTCCACGCGATCAGAGCCTAGAAGAACGGGCTTACTCCAACAATATCACCTAAAAACCGAGTCATCATTCTCCTGCCCTTATCCTAGGTGGGGGTCGACACAACATGTCTTCTTCTTCCACTCACTCCTATCATTCGTCAACTCTGAATCTACTCCTCTCACATTCATGTCATCTTTCACACAACCACTTCTTCTTCGGTCTTCCTCTACTTGCATACCCAGTCACACTCATAGTCATAACTTTTTTCGTAACATGATTTTCATCCCTCATTACGTGTCCATACCATGCTAATTGGGTGCTGCGTAGATAATTGAGAGAGAAAAATCCGTTGCGTACTTTAAATTAATTTAGATGAGGGGTTGGTGACGTCAGCATCAGTACCCAGTAATATTATGTTAGTCCGCTAGACATCTACTCATCTTTTGGGACGTATACCTATGGTATCATAAGGTATGTAAGGGTAGCCAGAGGAACGTCCACAATTTATTTATATGTCTACATTGTGTATGGTCATCACGAGTATTCACATGCCACTGAGTGGCAACATTTACTTTCAACTTATAGCGTAGTATTGAAAAACAGTACAGTAAGTATCGTCACGTAAACGTGTTTGAGGCAACAGCTGCGGGGTGGGGTAAAAGGGAGAGGCCAGTAGCTGCAGCGACGAGCAAGAGCGAGACAGACGCTGGCTGAAGTGAGCTTGGGACGTTATAGTTACCTCCTGTTAGGAGTGGCGGGCGATGAGGGGGTATCGCGCCGGCTCGCTGGCTGCCGACGCGCCACCTCGCCCAGCAGCGACAAGCACGAGCGAGACAGACGCTGACTGAAGTTCTGCAAACGAACATCTTTTCATCGACGATCCAAAATTACACCCAGGAGCCCAATCTACTGTCTATCGATTGCCTATAAGCTCACCGGTAAACAAGACCCCTTCATCTCTCGAAGGTCAATCTTCCTGAAGAGCTCGCAAAGCAGCAGCTCATGTAGACTCGGAGTGCGTGGGCCGAAGATCTGCTCGATTATATCTGCGACCTGAATAAGAAGAAGAATTGAACAGTTTGTGTTTAGTAGAGAACAAGTAGTGAGCGCTTTTCGAGTGTCTGCAAAAACGCAAGATTTGCGTGTTCGTAAGAGGAGTTTATTGCGTAAACATCATCATCAATTTATTCCATTGCTGAACATTAATATCTCATACCGCATTGCTGAACCCGGTTTTCATTTCATATCTCCCCATTTAGTCACTGGCAAATCGTCGTTCCATTCAGTCTTGGGGTGTTCTATTGCAACGTTTGCTAACTAAACTTCGGATCTTGTTCACTCTAGCAGCAAGCTTACTTACATGTGGATAGTTAGGCTGCAAGTCTGGTAACAAAGTCAAGTCAACAGGCGCGCCGGCACACATCTCGAACAGCACGTGGCCTAGTGATAGAACTTCCACGTGCTCAAGATGGGCGGCCAGTGCTATAGGACATCGTGGGGCAGCACCAATCAGTGTGTTTTCTAGACCACATATCCTGAACACAAATAGATAGATAACTCGTGGCTCCCTATGAAGATCACTAGTCGCTATAGACTTATTGTGTTTAGTATTTTAAATACAGTGATAGAAAAAAAAACGCCAACGATTTTCTAAAATCGAATAGATTTTGTATTTATCTCCCTGGTGGGCGCCAATGTCAAAGTCAAAATTTCTTTATTCAATAAAATCACAAGGATCATTTAGAATCGTCTTATATAACTAGGTGATTCTAGGTGCACTTACACTTTATGGCGCCCAACATGGGGCAAACACGTACGAAAACTCTTTCTCTCGCAATATCTTCCTGTAAGTTCTTTTAACTTACCGCGCTACACCATTCTGTAACACCACATTCCCCGAATGCAAATGACGGAACGGTGGAAATCCTTTCTCCTTTAGGAACATCAGACCCTCAAGCATCTGACGGCCAAACCTCGCCACTTGTGATGCCGGCAGGCCAGTGCCTGATGAACCGTATTTACGACCGAACTCTTCGTTCCATTTGCTCTGAAAATACGAGTTTTTACAGATTCTTAGGGGGATATTTGTGGCAGACATCAAGCAGTACTTATGGGAGTACAAGAAATAAATAAATAAAATAAATAAATATTCATGGACTTTACACACAACGCCCTCTAGTCCCAAACTAAGCAAAGCTTGTAATATGGGAACTAGATGGCTGATAGAATACTTAAATACTTTTTTTTTTGTAAATACATACTTATAATACATAGTAACACCCAGAAATAGAACAAACATCTATGTTTTCCACGCACAAATGTTTGTTCTCAGTGGGGATCGAACCCACGACCCACAGCACGGAAGGCAGAGCCGTTACCGACTGAGCTGACTGAGAAAGAGGAATCAAAACCTTGATGACTCCTTACTTAAATTAGCCAGATGATTGACGTAAAGCTGCGAATAGCATTCATAGTTAGTCTGATTATGAGCTATGATTGACCTTCATCTACTTACTTATTTAGCCTACTTACTTCACGGTGTTCAAAATATGGAAATCACATGGTTCATATGTCTTACCTTATATATAAGATCTTTCAGACTCCCTCTGGAGTTAAAGGGTAGTACAGTCAGAGCATGTCCATTACACAGTTCCAAGTCTAACACGGGATAGATGTATGGGTGATGAAGAGCGCGGAACAACTCCAGAATCAAACCCTTGGATCTGTCACCCTGCTCTATCGGGCATTTGTTTGTTAGAGGCATCTGTAATTATAAAAGCTGTCTGGAGTCGCATTGTGGCTGGTTCATTTACCTACTAAAACAAAGAAATGATCTAAAAAGAAAAATACCTGATATTATTGAACACATGCATCAACTAGCATTTATTCAAACGATTAGGCTGTAGGTAGGTAGGTACCTACTCTCTATAGGTTTCTCTTCAGTAGAATTAGGTACCTATTAGTGAAGTACCTATCGTTGAAGAATAAATTGCTTACCAAAGTGAGGAGTCTATCAGTTTTGATAGAGTTGTCATGTATCGCAAACCAATGTTTATTGGTACGGGAGCCGATTGCCCCCAGCTGAGATATCATGTCGTACCTGAAATGTCACAATGGGATAATTTTGTCGTATTCAAACGTTTGCTGAACTACTCATATGTCAGAAACCTTTACCTTGAAGAGTGTGATAAATATTCCGTACAGATTGCTAGAGCCGCTGAACTTTCCATAGTTCGTTCAACCCTGTTTTTGAAAAAAAATTATGATAACCATACTTAGTAGAGTAAAATAAGGTTCAAAATTGGTGAAGGTCTAACCTCGGTGATGCAGGCGGTTCTGAAGGGCTGCTGTTTCCAGATCGCGACCCGATAATAGATTTGTTAAACAGTAACTTAGCCAATGAGTCTATTTTCTGAGCCACCAACGGTGCTTTCTCCGAGTTTTCTTCTAAAAGTAAAATTCATCTATTATTAGTTTAAAATAAAATAAAAGAACACAGAGCTAAGTAGGTATATGTACAAGTGCCAGTAAAAAGGACAATGTAAGGAAATAGATACTTGAACTACAAGCCATGATAATCGACGTCGATGATCCTTCACCATCATCTTGCTTCCCACCTTCTTCCGCAAGCAAAAAGCAAAAACAAAGACAACATCGTAAAAACCACACAGAAACATTAAAAACACTTGCAAGCAATAACAAAACAAGTTCTATTGCTGAAGGTGGAGGAGACGTCTGAATCAAATTCCACAACAAATAAAATTCATTCCTCAAGGGCCAACGCACATCTATCGACAAAACTGTTTTGTCGCGTACTTAGTGACGTGAAAATAAATTTTCTGTTATAACGAAAACAGCATATGATGACTGCTTCCTCGTCATATGCTGTTTTCGTTGTAACGAAACTCACATCAATTGACACGACAGTCTTTTCTTACGTTTTTTTATTAATAGGTTCGCAAACCAGCCGTTAAAACAATTTAATTAATTAATTAAATTGGCCGAGCGGCCTTCAAAAGCAAACATGCATGCATAAAATTATGTTTACCTATCTATTATAGCATTGTTTAGTACCTACCTATTAAACATTGCTTTATACGCATATACCTAGAGAATGAACTGTGCTTTTTTAATAAATAAGAATATAAAGTAATTATGTAGTGTACTTAATAATATTATTAAGTACTTAGGATGATTCTCATTAAATAAGCAAGTAACGAAAACAGCAAATAAAAAGAAGCATATCGTAACTAAAAAAGTTTTACTGAGAAGTTTCACATCACTAACTGTTCGACAAGACGTTTTGTCTTTGGTTTGCGTTCTCCCTAACACCCGGGTTTGAACACAAGAAATTCTAAAAGACCATACTAAAACAAACAAACGATCTCAATAACACTGGTCTATTTAAATCAGGGTTGTAAGCACGGTTACCTTCACTCTCCTCTCGGTCAGTGGAAACGGAGCGTATTCGGAAAGCATTCCTCTTGTTAGCTGCAGCGATGGATTCAGGGTTCAACTCTGCAGCTGACTGCGCTCTCCGACAGGCACCACGACGTTTCTTCTTCCTATAGCTAGATCTAGGCCTCTCCTGACAGAATCTGTCATGTCCAGTAGTCTCAGGCTCTTTAGGAGGTTCGTTACCCTCCCCCCCAGCTGCTTTCATATGCTGGTATAGATTAAACATTTCCGCTGACTTCCGTGCGATGTACGATCGGATTTTCTTTACTTTGTTTCTCATCAACTGTGATATTTATTGATTTACGTCAATGTTACGCCGTGTCCATATTGTTGAGTGCTAAATGATCTTATGATTCACTAACCGGATTACTCTGGCATTAAAGTTTTACATGGACGATATTACAGTCATCTCAGAAGTAGAACGCGTTCGAGAAGATTGGAACTCGCGTAGGAATAACTTGGCGCAAATGCTCTCGTAAATGTAAAATAAGAGTGGTACCGACCACAATTTCCCTATGACTCGTAGTAAAGTGTGTCAATAGTGACTAATTGAAGTCCTACAAGTGAGGCATTAGCGAGTTACTGGTATACCTACGTGGGCATACTGGGTAATGTCGGCCTATAAGTAGGTACGCATGGTTTTATGTACTTAATCCAATACAAAACTGCACGAACAATTTTTGCAATGACATTAACGCATGTAGGTAATACCACTTTTATTTTATACTTTAAGTATCTATACATGATTATTCTCTGCCAAAACAGAAATGTTTAAAAAACAAACGTATTTGGTAATTTTTCGGGTACTCCTAAATTTTTATGCGTGAGTTATTTCTTGGGTATATTCCGATGTGCAACATATATATCGGTGAATTCTTCCAGTATTAGATATGTGAGCGCAGTGTGCATTGAGAGCCTGGTGAAATATGGAAGAAACCCTTTCCAGAAATACCTTACACCGTTGTTTTTTAGTATGTCATCAAATACTTGTGTCTGGGTTAGTCTCCCGCCTTCCCTTCTGAACTGATATCTGAAAACGCATTCTGTTCGTCACTGAATTACTTCTGAAAGGTGGCATATATACATGCCACCCAGGTACATGTTCCTACCTGGAGTTAGCATCTCACTAAACTATCGATAGGTAATAGTACCTAGTCACAACGGATCTTTGTCTCTCTGAAGTACCCAGAACCGATTTTTGGATCGATTTGGAGGTTAGCGATTTTTTCCCCACAACAGTAGGTAGGTACATGCGTAATCGTTGTTGCACCTAACTTCAGAGAGATAATGATCCTGTTTCAGGGAGTATGCAGGCAGGGGTAAAGATTTAGGCACCTAGTTCTGTAACTAACCTGACCTTTGGTGAAGTGCTCACCTGGTTTTGATCAAGTCCACGGGGAGAGTCAAGCAGGCTGTAAAGAAGCTTGATATGACAGACGTGTAGAGATGCAGGGTGATGCCTTCAGCTAACTTGCGTGTTTTCAAGGCCTCGCGAGCCTGTACAGACATTATTTTCATCAATATGCTTCGGTACCTACCTGAATCTGCTTCTTTTTACTTAGGTACGTACCTATCTGATGTCTCGTTGAATGCATTCTCATGGGTATGAATAAAATCGTGCATAGAACTGCATTTTTCTCTAACATATATTTTATTCTCCTGGCTCAGCTGGCGTCCAAGGCGTCTATTTACACGACTACGGCGAAGCAAAAAGGAGGGATATGATCTCAAATCCTGTGTTGGTACTCTACCGTATAATTGTCTATGAGTAATTCTGTGGTAACTTTGAAAAACGTTTCATTAGTAGAGTGAGTATCCTGTGCTAGACTTACAATTTTTTTTACAACTAAACGATGGAACTAGCCGATGGCCCACCTGATGCTAAGATGTTGATGTGGTCAAACCGTCTCGCCGTAGAACGTTCTATAATAGTAGCCATACATCATTTTATGAACCAGAATAAGTTTGTTGCTGGACATAAATCTTCCTCATACCTCGTTGACTCTTTTACAATACTGACGTTACAGTCTACTAGAGACGTGGTAAATATAAGTAGTGATCTTGATGTAGTCAATAACACTACTTTTATCTTGCTTATTCTAGGTTACCTGTGTGTAGGTGCCTATTTGTGCGATGCTGACAAACACAGACCGTGTTAGTGTCAGCGTGCCGCCGCGCCACAGCGCGCACAGGCCTTCCGTGCAAGTTATCCTAAAAAAAACTTAGAGATGATTTTGTCTACAACTGCACATTTTTTTTAAATTACGTTACACGTTTACGGTTACGTTGTTGCTTGCCTTTGCTTTATTATGCACAGCGCCCATAACTCTGAGACGTACAATTTGAATGTTTTCAAGAGGAGAGTGAATAGTTTCTTCTAGGCAAATGTGCTACATCGTCGACCGCATCGTCACTTACCATAAAAAAAAAACGTAAAAGTAGTCTTATAAAAGTGCAATAGCACCACTAGTGGATCCAAGGGTGGGGAAGAGGGTTCAAGCCCCCAAAAGCCCCGAGTCTACCCAAGTGTGGACTAGTATTTATCGGGGAAACCCCTAAATAGCTGGGCCAAGCCCCTCCCAAACTGGGAATCCTGGATCTGCCACTGACCAGCATCGACAAACCAGCAATGCGAGCAATACTGCTTGGCGGCAAAAATGTACGGTAGTCCTCGGACAAGTTCCACAACCCCTACTGCTAAAAGGTAAAGGTAAAGGTAAGTTGGTAGGTAGGTAGTAGGTACCTAGAGCTTCACAAAAAGCCCTGAAAGTGACTCACTTGTAAATAGCATCAAACACCCCGCGATACCGCCGCTTAGTGGCGCACCCGTCCCAGCAAGGATCCCGTTTACCGTCCGCCATCATCCTCACCAGTACCACCTCCGAGGGGTTACCGGCGAAGGCACCCGCCAGTCCAGCGTATGCACCGATCACCATCTTGTCGGGGAGAGACGGGAAAATGCCGTGTTTCCTATCAGAACCGATAAAAGATTTCGTTTTTATGATATTTACTTAAATCGGACGGCTGATATTATGACCATGAAAGTCGGAAGCATGACGTGATCTACCACAGAACCGATAGTATATAACCCTGCCTAATATTACATTGTGGAAATGTTATATTTACCTACTCGTAGCCTCTATTAGCACTAAGTTTGTAAAGTACCTAGTAATTTTATTGTTTAGTGATTTTTGTCTATTGCTCGTGTATTAATTTTTAACTTTTATTAGCACTGTGATGTGATTTCTTTGTCATTTATTAATGTTAAGTTGTTGTTTGTTCCTCATCGCATGCTGTGATGCCCTATAAGTATGGGAGCACTATTATTATGACCCTCGACTAGCTCACTTGATACTAAAGTGCAAACCCGTGTTGGGAGTCCTATTTTAAATAAAATAAAAAATAAAAACTTTTGTTGGTGATATTCAAATCGGACGATTGATGGATCGGATTCTAAATGATCCTTGTGATTTTACTGAATAAAAGACATTTGGCTTTGACCATTACGACTTGGTTCGTGTTTTCTACGGCCAAATCTAGTAAAAATTTTCGTTGATGGTATATTTGACTGCAAACTGATATAGTGAGTCATTTTAAAAAATAAAGATTTTTTTACTTTTTCTAACACAAAACGACTGGCTAAAATAAGAGAACCTTACTTGCTATGCTCCTCGTAAAGCCAGTAGTACACTGCCAATCGTGTGGTTGTGTAAGTGGCTTGTCGCATCAACCCCGCAGTGAGTCCGACATACAAGGCAGAGAAGCCTTCGCAACGGACGATACGCTTCGCCATCTCTCTGGTGTTTTTTGCGCTGGGGTACACTTGCATACGGACTTTTACAAGGTCCAGCGGGTGAACGATTGTTGTCGCCATCATTCTACAATATTCCAATTTAATCTCACATGTTATGTACCTACCAAGCGGTCAAATGAAATTTACGACTTTATCCCCAGGGCACGGTAGGTACATTCTTTCATCTCTCGGTGCCTAGCCTTGCTTGCAGCCAACTTCATGTTAAGTTTAACATGAAGTTGCAGCAGAGGCCATCGTTATGGCCTCTGCTTACAACGATTTATCTCCTACTAATGTAACCTACCTACACCTTTTGTTGACAATAAATTTTATTTGTATTTGTACTAAATATATTACAAAGCACGTCCATTGAGGTCATGCCCTGTGAGGTATGCGTAACCACGCCGTCCATTTTTAAAGTCGTGGGTTGAAATATAGTTATACACGATTTTATTCTATTCTAAATAGGTGGTACGCAATATATTAGCATTGCTTTTAAGCAGTGCAGAAAAACGTAAGAGGAAACCCGTGGCTTAGCCAGCTTGCACGTAGTTTCGTGAACAAAACTCAGCTGAGACGATGGTGTAGATATGTAGAGGGAAAGCTAAAAGCCACCCAAAAAGTCTCAAGATCTAAAGCGTCCATCCTAAATATTTGGAGCGATGGAACCTCGCGAGTTTCTTCTGATCCCCAATAGTACAAAAACCTCCTAAAAGGTTAGGTTAGGTTTACTCACCCACAAAGTCCACCAACTAAAACCTTCCCGGCGCGCGGTAATTTCTCCCCGCTCGGTTTCTTGTCGTCAGAATAAACCATGCTTTAAATTTACATCTTCTATTGAATTTCTCCATGGATGTGACCTAGAAAATCACAGGAAATTATATAGCTTTGTTTTTGTGAGACAAGCATTTTGGATTTTGAATAATTTTATAGATGTGGAACTTGACAGAGGAGAAGCACCGATAGAATATTTCTGTCAAGGTCAACTTTAATACTCTTTGGTTTTACCTCAAAGAGGTTGTGACTTTATCTATGGATAGCTGTTTGTTCTACTGTGTCTAGATGCCTGATAGTACCTTTGACACTAATTTTGCAAGAGCTCTCTAGAGTCTAGAACTGAGCCTTTACCGTATCATCAGCAATATCCTGTACAGATGTGCTAGCCGGCGACCCATATGTTCAGCTGCTTACACAGTCTCAGACTTGTAACTGCGTAGTTTTTTTGGCACCTAAATTTTGACCTAAAGTTTCAAATTTAACTAAATAATGGCATATTCAAAAATCTACAACTATCTATGTATGCGAGAGACATACATGGATGAGAACACAAGAATGTGGCAATGCATTTCTGGTAGAGAAGACCCACTTAGAATTTTTACCCTAGACTTTACAGTATGATTACGGATCTTATCAGCAACACACTTGTAATTAGCAATAAGTACACATATTTAGAATAATATTTAAGTATTAAAATACCAATCTGAATTTCAATCTAACCCAAATCCTGTAAATTAAACTACAGATATCAAAACAAATATCATTTAATAACTTCTAACGAAACTTTTAAATCAATGTTAGTCACAAAATAAACTTGGTTTAAAATAACGTCAACAGCGTATCACATGGAATAATAGTTTTTACTAGAAAGCACTATAGGTACTGTTTTTTCGTAATAAGCGGTTTAAAATTAATTTAAATAAAAAAGAGCTGAACGCTTAAATAATTATAAACCTGAACACAAGCTAAATACAGTCTAAAATGCAATCTAATATAAATATTTTCAATCCATACATTAGTGCAATTTTTCATTTGATAATCACACAGAAATACTACAAACGTTTTAACGATCGTAATAAAAAAAAAACTTACAAAATCCAATAAAACAACGTTTTTAACGTAACATTTTATGAAATCGAAACGATATAATAAATCAAAAAGTTTCAAAAAATAAAGGATTTGTACTTATTTGCTAAAAAGTAATGGAAATGATAGCTGGTAACAAGAATAAATAAATATTATATACCTAGAATGTATGTTGTTGATACTAAAACAGAATCGAAAAAATAGCAGAATTGAAAAAAAAAAAGTAAAATTTCATTTTAAAATACTTTACAAACGTATTTTTGAACTTTTTCATAGGAACAATATACTTATCTAATTATATTTCATTTATCTAAATAACCATTATAGAATATTTGTGCACAAATAATTATGATATAGTACGTATACAGGCAGTATACGTACTATTAAGGAATCGGATTGTAGACATATTTGTCTATTTGTCTCAGTAGGCGAATGACACAAGAGTTTGATTTCTGCGAGGCTGAAAATATTTTCGAATTTTAGTTGAAAGGATCTACAATTCGATTCCCTGATAGTACATTTTTGTCTATATTATGTACAATTACATTCATACAAAAGATGTAACAAATCTACGCGGTACAGGCACTTTATACTTAAATTATGTACCTAACCTACTTACTACGTTGATATTTAATGATTATGATTTTTAAAAAAATATTAAACACTATCTTTTCATAAGTATCATTTGGGAAATCATAAAAATCACTGCTATTTTACTGTTAAACTAAAATGGTAGTATGATTTCATTTCGTAGTGTTTCTAATATTTTAAATTAATAAAATTACCGTATTTTTTTCGATTCTAGTGCATGGAAGTACTATCAGCAAAAGTTCCACTTTACCACCATAAGGGTGCATTTCCTGTAAACCGACTAACCGTTAATTTTTGAATGCCAATAAAAGCAAATTATTTCGGATGTAAAAGTTATGAAAACAATGGGCCGTCATAAAAATAAATAGATGGTTAGGTCTCTGGTTGGTCAAAATAAGAAGACAAAAGAAAAAGGTGGGGTCAGGTGCAAGCGAAACAGTTTCAAAAGTGGTGAGGCGGAAATTTTGCTGATAGTACATCGTGGAATTGATTATAAATAATGTTTAAAAAATAATTTACCACGAGCTATGAGAGTTCCTGAATGTAGCCTCTACTTCATCAGCATATAGATTATAATTTACAACTACAACGTTTAACATATTGTCCCTATAAGCCGGAAAGGGACTTTTCAGACCAAACATGTGAATAAATTTGGCATGTGCAAAAATGGCTTATTCCCAGAGGTCCATGATTCTATTGTTCTCCATTTCCCAGTAGGTCCATGAATAATATTTATAGAATTTACAATATTCTTACATTAATTCCCAATAGGTCCATGAGATTTAACTAAAGTACAGTCAGTATAAACAATACATGAGAGTATTTGATTAGTTAGCTAGCTAATCTTAGAGCGAACAGACTACAGGTTTGAGAGGACTATAGGTCTATGTGTGGGTGTGACGTGATAGGAGGGCGCGTGAACATGTATACTAACAGGCTGGATACATACGCAAAGTAAATAAACACATAGGGTTATCGCAAATTCCTAAGATAAAAAAAATTGAAATTTCAAATATGTTGTATTCAACTTTTGAACATGCCAATTTATTGATATGTTTGGTCAGAATGAGCCCCTTTTCGGCTTATAGGGACAATATGTTACACGTTGTATGTCATTTTTTATATCAGTTGATCAGTATAACATATATTACTATACCTACCTAGTTCCTAAATATTAGATAAGATGTAACGAATATCAAACAAAATTATGAATTTGGCAGTTGATAATGTTACGAAAATGCCCTAACTTTATGGACTATTAGCGCCACGTATCAGGAAGTAGAAACACTAAATAATGTCAGTCGTCAAGCTACCAATCGATCACTATCATGTCAAGTCGGATTCACAAGTGACTGAGTAATTGATTGATAAAAAGTGCCTACTAACGCCATCTTTTGGTGCATAGCAAGAACTTCTTCAAACTATTTGTATAAAATTTATATTATTTCATTTAACTTTTAATGCCTTAGATTGATATTTTTTCAACGTTCTTTAATAGAGTCCTGATTTATCTATCCATTGTCTTTTATTAAGCAAATATTTGCCCTAAACCTATTTATCGAAACCTTTTGTTGCTTACTGTACCAAACAATTTCGTGGACCTGGAAGGAAAGGAATATTATTAAATTTAAAATGTCGTGGACCTCTTGGAAATAAATGTATGAACCTAATTTTTTTGAAAACAATGGAATCATGGACCTCTGGGAATAAGCCGCAAAAATTTAATACAAAATGCTGGAAATTTCAATTTTTTTTTTAATTTTGTCTTTAAAATTTGCGACCACCCTTAGTATTTATTTTGCGTATGTGTCCAGCCTGTTAGTACACATGCTCACGCACACATAGACACTTTAGCGCGTGTGCAATGCTATTTGAAACTTTAAGACGCTTTTCATGAATGAAAAACTTCGAAATATAAGTAGTACAACAAATATTGTTCGGCATGACGTGTACAATACCCCCCTTTCGGACCTATAGGGACATTATGTTACACCCTGTATACATAGATGGCGACTTTACTCCACTGAGATTTCTTCTAGAGTAGACTATAAATGTCGGGTAGGTAATGTAGACTACTCAACTGAGTTAGACTATTTTTCTAGAGTAGACTATAAATGTAGAGTAGGTAATGTAGACTACTCAACTGAGTTAGACTATTTTTCTAGAGTAGACTATAAATGTCGGGTAGGTAATGTAGACTGCTCAACTGAGTTAGACTATTTTTCTAGAGTAGACTATAAATATCGGGTAGGTAATGTAGACTGCTCAACTGAGTTAGACTACATTTCTAGAGTAGACTATAAATGTAGGGCAGGTAATATAAACTATACTCAACTGAGTTAGACTATTTTTCTTGAAAAATCGAAATCAAATTGTCGATTTCACTGATAAAGGCTATTTCTCACGAGTCGACTATTATTTACTATAATGAAATTACGCCGACTCTACTCCACCGACATAAAGGTTATTATTCAGTGTATTTAAAGTACGCTGTGTTCATTTGCTCGAGGAATATAAAAGTGAGCACTGTATGGGGTCCCAGTCGGGCGTAGTAAGGCAAGAATCCCTTCCATAAAGTTAAAACGCCTTCGTTTTTAAGAAGGCTGGTGACCACTGCAACTTGACTGGTGCCTTTCGCTGCGTTTTGAATTCTGAAAATTAAAATAATGTAAATATTTTACTGACGGTCGGCGATTTCGGGGTCGGCCGAGAAAGCGTTGGCGGGACAATCTAGACGCCTTCGAAGGGAGATGGTGGGAGGAGGCTCAGGATAGGAAGTATTGGAAGTCTCTGGGGGAAACCTTTGCCCAGCAGTGGGACGAGACAGGTTAATTAAAAAAAAAACTTTTTTTTTGCTCTAATCTTAATAGCTTGTTGTCTGTCTCCTGTAACTATTGTAGCACTTGGCATGATTCCTTCTTTGTATTTTATTCTATTCTGTGTTTTAGTGTATATAATGTTGGAGACTATAATAAATCCTACTATGCTACTAATATTATAAATGCGAAAGTTTAGATGTTTGGATGTTTGTGTTTCAATCACGTCTAAACTACTGAACCAACTTGGATGAAACTTGGCATATACAGCGTGTAGCTACAATGGCGACATTAAATGAACACACGGGTAGAGCTACTTATAAGTATTCATAAAAAAAATAAAAAAATAATTATAGTCCAAAATAGAAATTTCGAATTTTTCAAACAAACTTAATAATAAAATACGCAACAAAAATTAATCACCCTATGAGTGTCTTTACCTACGTGTTACCGCGCCCGCGCCCGCGCCTGCCTGCCCGGGCGGCTCGGTGGCGGCGGCGGGGCGCGGGGCGGAGCGCGGGGCGGGGAAATCAAGCGACACAAGGAATTCAAAGAAATCAAATAATTTCACTTCACCTTGTTCACTTTACTATTAATTTTATTGTGACCTATGCACCTAGCGCCTTACACTTATTAAATCTTCAAGTTCTCAATGTAGCCGCCGCGCCGCCGCCACCACGTCGGACACAAAGATGTAGGTAACCGGCGGCGCTGAATATTTGCCCTCACTTTTGATAATACATTTTATTTTATTTTAGCATGAACGTCGTCTTTCACAAAGCCCCATAAAAAAATCGAGGGGCTTGAGGTCAGGTGACATTGGGCCACCTAAGAGCTCCGTGTCGTGTCGTCCTATCCAGTATCCACTGAGCACCAAACATTTAATTTACCCGCTCCCTAGTCGCAAAGGTAGACAGATAAACAAAATAATAAATCAAAGCGTCTTTATCGCTGTACCTACGTAGACCTGATTGGGTACTTAGAATAGAAAAGCTAAACTAACAAAACCAAGCGTCTTTTTCGCGAAACATTGAGAATAGGTAGATAATTAGCAAAATTATTAAAATAAAGTGTGTCAAGGACACCGGCCCGCGTATCACTGGCTAGGCGGCAGGACGAGTCGGTCGAGCGATCGGCGCGGGCGGCGGCGCGGCGGCGCTAGCTATCCCTTTCATGCACAACGTCGCAATTTCGGGTGTCCTATTCTAACAATACTTTCTTGCTCTTCATACGCGGTTACACGCGGTTATGACCCGTGAACCCGACAGATGACCTCTGCTCTTACGTACAGGTTGCTCCGAGGCGTTATTTAAGAAAATTGATTTATTTCGATAAATCTTATGTTTAATGAAATAAAAAATATGTCTATATTCTGAAAACGCGAAACCGGATACGCTGGTTAATTTAATGTCGCCATTGTAGCTACACGCTGTATATAGTTCGGTTTGGTAATTAGTCGGTTTTTCTAGTTTTTTAAACTTATATTATAGTGCTTACCTAGTCTTGATGATATCGACCGGCATGGACGCAATAGTCGTGACCAGTCCGGACACCATGGACGCACAGAAATGTAGTGTGATGCCGGCCGGCACCACGCCGACAAACATTTGCGAAGCCTGTAACATTAAATTCAAAATTAAAAATATTTTTTTGTAACTAAACATTGTCATACAGAGGGGTAATCACAAACAGTCGCCGCGTTACGTAAACCTAACGTATTCGAATCATATTGCGCGTCAACGCCAGATCGACTGCGGAACGTTGTAGCGTCATCACGCAGTGTATCACGGATACGCTAGCGTTACGATACGTTTGCAATTGTCACATTTATTCGTGATCAAGGCACTGTACATGAAAACACAGTAGTTGGAAAATGAAGGTCCTAGGGGTGGTCAGGGTGGCTTCTATGATTTTTAATCAATTATAAAGAAAATACAGTGTCCTGCACCGGTGACGTTTTATTGAGAGAGAGCGATCTAAACTAGCACACACAGATTAAATATAGGAACGAACGTAGTAAAAATTTAATGTTTCCAACAGTAGTCAACAGGCAGATATACCAACCCCTCCATTATTTATGCTCGAAGACGTCTAAGAGGGTAGTCAGAGGTAAGTGAAGATAAGTGAGAGTACCTGTGAGTATGTGCTAAGTTGCGCTGCATTGACGACCATGGCTCGTCCAACAGTGGGCGTGGCGCCTCTCCATAGCTTCAGTACTCCTTCTTCTTTGATTATCCTAAAAATATACATCATAATCTCACAGCCACCTGAGCCCGTAGTCTGAATATAGTTTTGATCGAAACGTATATCACAAAGCGACTTGCAGAGCTATCTGCGGCTAAGTTTGGAGAGCTTTGCTTAGTTTGGTACTAGAAGGCGTCGTGTGATATATCCATGAATTTTTTTTATATATCGAGTATATCTACTGTACTTTACTTTCAGTGATACTTCAAATTACTACACAAGAAATTGACTGAATTGAAAAATTGACGTGAATAAAACCCTGCCTACTTTCCTGTTGCAATACCTCTGAACAGGGTTTATGTGTGATACCTACCTACAATGTAACAACTATACCATGTGAAAGCAATAAATGTATTGAGTATATTATTTTTTTAATAAAATAAAAAGAGGTAGGCCTAGAAGACGCTGGAGCCACGATTGACGCATTCGAAGCACATTGGTGGGACCTGGCAAGCCAGCGGAAGTCCTGGAAGGAAATGGGGAAGACCTTTGCCCAGCAGTGGGACAGTATAGGTTAAGAAAAAAAAAAAGGTACCTCAATAGCGCGTCAGCAACATTTTTATAATTCCTCCTCTGTTCGACGGGCAGTCTACCATCAGCCGTCATCCGGATGAGAGCGACCTCTGCCGGCGTGCCGACGAAAGCGCCGATGGATCCTGCAGCAACACCAAGCAATGTCTTCGTACCGAACCCTGGTGCTGCTCCACCATTACGTCTGTAGAAAAGTTATTTAAGAAAGAAAGAAAGAAAGAAAAAGCTTTATTTGACAACACATCGTAAAACAAACATAAAACAAAAGTACCTAGAACTATAATAATATGTTGCCAAAAAGGTGGCCACTCAGCATAATTGTTGAGTTGCTAAAAAATGCAAATCAACGCTGATTAAGTTAGGTTTTTGTCATAGATTAGATTAGAAAATTCTTTATTGCACATATAAATAGTACAGAGACGAGCTTAATGCTATTTAGCATTTTCTTCCAACCAACCTTTGTGTAGTGTGGAGAAAAGGTAGTGCTTATATGCAAAACTTGGTAGGGAGAAACGTCTTTAACAATATATAAAAATTACCTACTTAAAATAGTAATACACTAACCAAATCCTACTAATATTATAAATGCGAAAGTTTAGATGTTTGTGTTTCAAGCACGTCTAAACTACTGAACCAACTTGGATGAAACTTGGCATATATATAGTTCGTAACCTGGATTGACACATAGGCTACTTTTTATCCCGAATAATTGACAGGATCTACAGGATAAAATGAACGAAAAGGATTTGCAGCGCCAATTAGCAAGAGGATTTCATTGTCATGTCATGTCACGTCAGTTTGACAGGGCGTAGTACTACCTCTTTGGTCTAACGACTAGCGTTTGACATTCCAGTACGAGTTCGGTGTAATGAGGTGTAATGTCAAGTTTCTCAAAGTATCCGCTCGGTACACGCACAGATAATATAATGTACACGGAAACTGTAGACGCGTACGAAGTCGCGGGTAACTGCTAGTATTATTCGACTATATTACTCGACTTAAATGCTGTCACGATACCAACTAGATACCCATCCAAGATATTAAATGAAACCTTAGCGATCTGCCGAACTCTCCGATAGATCCATAAAGAGTTGATGAACGAACTAAGATAATGTATAAATGTTGAAGAAGCCTTGCATTCGCTGATAATGAGTTGTTTAAACTATGATGCAATCTGCGGCGTATTATCACACAATACTTATTATCAGCGGGTGGGTGACCGTTGAGATGCGTTCAAGACGTTCTAGGCGGGAACAAGTTATCCTATCCTACTAATATTATAAATGCGAAAGTTTAGATGTTTGGATGTTTGGATGTTTAGATGTTTGGATGTTTGGATGTTTGTGTTTCAATCACGTCAAAACCACTGAACCAACTTGGATGAAACTTGGCATATATATAGTTCGTAACCTGGATTGACATATAGGCTACTTTTTATCCCGAATAATTAACAGGATCTACAGGATAAAATGAACGAAAAGGATTAGCAGCGCCAATTGGCAAGAGGATTTCATTGTCATGTCATGTCACGTCAGTTTGACAGGGCGTAGTACTACCTCTTTGGTCTACCAACTAGCGTTTGACATTCCAGTAGGTACGAGTTCGGTGTAATGAGGTGTAATGTCAAGTTTCTCAAAGAAGTATCCGCTCGGTACACGCACAGATAATATAATGTAGGTACACGGAAACGGTACTCGCGTACAAAGTCGCGGGTAACTGCTAGTATTATATATATTACTAGCAGTTGCCCGCGACTTCGTACACGTCTACAGTTTCCGTGTACATTATATTATCTGTGCGTGTACCGAGCGGATACTTCTTTGAGAAACTTGACATTACACCTCATTACACCAAACTCGTACCTACTGGAATGTCAAACGCTAGTTGTTAGACCAAAGAGGTAGTACTACGCCCTGTCAAACTGACGTGACATGACATGACAATGAAATCCTCTTGCCAATTGGCGCTGCTAATCCTTTTCATCCTTTAATCCTGTAGATCCTGTTAATTATTCGGGATAAAAAGTAGCCTATATGTCAATCCAGGTTACGAACTATATATATGCCAGCTTTCATCCAAGTTGGTTTAGTAGTTTAAACGTGATTGAAACACAAACATCCAAACATCTAAACTTTCGCATTTATAATATTAGTAAGATAAGATAAGATGACTCGCACGGCTCTCAAATTAATGAATGAAAACAAACAAGTACCTATATTTGAAACTTTTTCGTCATATTACAAACAAAACATGTCGGAATACAATACATCGTATGTGGTTATGAATGCATCTAGTGTTTATGGACTAGGAAATAATGGTGGTGGCGATGCTGTCGCCTATTGCATGCCACTTATGAGGTCTTAAAACGAGTATAGTTATATAGTATAGTAGGTACCACTAGTACAGCGAAGAACAAACTGTCTAGAAGGTGATAAAATAATCAAGATCTTATTTTCGGAAAGACAACCATGATCTTTTAATTTACAGCGGCAGTCGTCGGTTTTACAAGTGCATACGACTTCAAAAGAAAAATTCGTGAGGTAGAGACTTGGACGAATGGTAGAGAACAAGACGCTAAGGGAAATATCAAAATGAGTTCGAGAATTTATATTAGGTAGCGCTGAACGAGTCATAATAAAACTACCACAAATATAAGTCTCTCCCAGGAAAACCAACTTCCTGAATCTCTGGAAGTCTGATGAGGCTTTAGTTTCTCACAGCCATCCATCCATTACTTAGTTGTTTATTCCAAGAGTCATTCTACTCATATAATGCTTAGTAGAAATGAAATAATCGTATACAATTTATTACCGTGTAAGATTATTGTTCGTTACTTACAGATGATAACAAAACAATTTTTTTTATGGTACGTACAGAAACCACGAAACTATGACGCAGTAGGTATCATAAAAAGGTTATGGAAGTAAAAATTACAGAACATACAACTTATTTATTTATTTTAAAATTTCACACAAATAGGTAGTTCTTATAACATAGTGTTTTAGTAGAGTTCCTAAAAAAAGAGTTCGTATGAGATGTTACGTATTTGACAGGCGTCACAGCTCAGTCGGTAATGGATCTGCCTTCCGTGCTGTGGGTCGTGGGTTCGATCCCCACCAAGAACAAACATTTGTGTGTGGCAAAACATAGATGTTTGTTCTATGTCTGGGTGTTACTATGTATTATAAGTATGTATTTACAAAAAAAAAGAGTATATAATTATTCTATCAGCATCTAGTTCCCATATTACAAGCTTTGCTTAGTTTGGGACTTGAGGGCGTCGTGTGAAATGTCCATGAATATTTTTTTTTAATTTATTATTTTTATTCTGTGGCACTCATACCATCCTATTTTTGCCGTATTATTGAGCTTGCTTCTCTCTCCTGTGGCATACAATATGCAGTGTCTAGTCTAACTGCTGGTGGTGCTGTGGGGTGGTGACGTTTTTAAATCCCGCATTGCGCACTTCCATAAAAACGTAAGGAGAAACAAGGCTCAAATTAAATACCGCAGTCGGCCACGAATGCGGTAAGAAATTACGAGTATAGTGCCAAAAATGCGCATTTTACTGAACTAGCCATAGAGCATGCAAAGAATAAAAACTACCGTAAATGGGTGTTGGCATTCCCAGTACATCTTGATGCATATAGTTGATCGAAGATCTTGATACTCAATATTTTCCGGGAATAAGAGCAATTAGAAAGGTACGCCTATTATGACGTATACGTAGATTACGTAGACTGTAGGTAGACCAGTGGTTCCCAAAGTGGTTCAGAATACACATTTAAAACTGCTTACTACAGCTTGCTTAGTGACAGGCGTCAGTCGGTATTAGCTCTGCCTTCCGTGCTGTGGGTCGTGGGTTCGATCCCCACCAAGAACAAACATTTGTGTGTGGCAATTATAGATACTTGTTCTATGTCTGGGTGTTACTATGTATTATAAGTATGTATCTATTAAAGAAAAGTAATTCTATCAGCATCTAGTTCCCATATTACAAGCTTTGCTTAGTTTGGGACTAGAGGGTGTCGTGTGAAATGTGAATATTTATTTACTCACTCTTTATAAGCGTCAAACAGGTAGTTATACACCCCAAGTCTAGTGGTAGTGTATGTAGCTTGTCGCAGCAGCCCTGCAGAGAGTCCAGCATACACAGCAAAGAACCCTTCCCTTGCTACAATCTCCCCGGCCACAGTAAATGATGTTTTGCTGCCTCCGCTGAGCTGCATTCGTGTTTTGATTAAATCCAGAGGTTGAACTACGCAAGTGGCTGCCATACTGCAAAGAGAGTATGTGTAAGCAAAACAATTTTATCTCGTAAGTGCAATTAATTAGATATTCAATGTATTATAAGTATGTATTTACAAAAAAAAAGTATATAAATATTCTATCAGCCATTTAGTTCCCATATTACAAGTTTTGCTTAGTTTGGGACTAGAGGGTGTTGTGTTAAATGTCCCTGAATATTTATTTATTTATGAGAATGAGTAACAAGTTGAGAATGGTCAGATTGTTTCAGCAATGGTTTTATTCAATACCACTATAAAAGAAAGGTATAAACTTAAAAACTAGGAAATAACTAAAATTAAAAACAATAAATCTAGTTCGGCTACGTGTAATGGACCAACCTTTGAGTCTAAATACGGAAACGGAAGTCCGATAAATAAATAAGTCTAGTTCGGTTAGGTGTGTCATTAGGTAAGCCTGTCAGGGCAATATGTAACACACCAAACAGTATAGGTGGACGTGTCTTCGACTGTACCCTAGATGTGTTTATGGTATTATTTTTTGTCATTTAGACCGTGTACCATAATACCAATCTTTACATGATGGTATTACCATAAAATATTTTATTGCTTTATATACCTACCTACATTTGTTACGCAACAGAAAACAGTGACAAATTGATCTAACCAATTTGTTTAAGTCGAGGCCAGTTTAGCGAGTCGGATAAAATAATTAGCAAGTAGGTACTATGTAATAGATACCCACCACAAACATGTAATGTGGATAGTTTAAGGCCCACATTGAAATATGTGCTACTCTGTCAATAGAAACATGTTAGACATATTTTAATAGACGTAATCAAGGAAATAGGGAAATTGATCATGACATTGATTCAGGGTAAAGGACAAGGTGTTATCCGAAAATAAATCAAACTTTCGTACCCGGCAAGGCCACCGAAAGCGAATTTCAGGGCATTTGGAATATACCGCTCTTTTGGCGGTGCCGCTACTACTTGAGTCATTTCTCACTGATCTTTTTACACTGAGTTCTCAGCAAATAACTGATCAAATTCAAGTAAAATAGGTAAAAACACGAGGCAATTTCGCTACAAGAACTTTGTATTTTTCGTACGCGCACATCCGTACACGTCCGTCAACCAACACAACACAACACAATGCAATCATTTTTTGTCTTGCTTGACACTTGACAGTATGACATGACAGGGCTATCGATCAGCTGACATGACTTGGGTCTCACTTGTGAGTGTCATACGTGTCAGTTCTTATATCAAATCACAGTCAAATTCTTTACGTTGTCACTGTCATATCAAATATAGTGTCAAGTTTTCATTTTTGTTTGTTTGGTTACAAATGAAAAGTAAGCGCGATTTCTTGAAATTCTTCGATAATATTCGATATTATTTTACTCAGACCCTGATTCTGAACATGAGTCAAAGGCGTAATAACCGGTCGCAAGCCGAAGACGTGCCCAATCTTGACGAGCCCATAAAAGAATGCGTTCGTTACATAGTCTGCAGGGAAGGCAGCAAGATTCCAATCAAACGCTCCGAATTAGTGAGACACCTCGGAACTGTGTGCCAGACGCCTTCGAACCAGATAAACAGTGTCGTAGTTGGAGCTCACAACATTTTGAAAAAGGTAAGTTCACATTCCATTTCATACATTACCTATTATAAATAGGTACCTACCTACAAAACACACTCCCTCGCTTGCTACCTTTCTAAAGCAAGGCACCTAGTTTTACTACTCCATATTATTATTTATAGCCACTATAATGCTGTGGATACCTGAAGAACTGTCCCTCTCCTCTCCTTCTTTCATTTGATCAGTTTCTGTGGTTAAACTTTACAAATAGTACCTAAAGAGATATTATAATACACAGGAGAGTTTATTGTGTACCTACCTAATGGCCTCGGTCCAGTGATGCCAGATTACGGTTTCTCGGTCACGGGCAGATTGAAAACTTAAACTAAGTACCTACCTAAGATCGAAAAAGTTTAAAAAATGCTTTAAGTCTGAACAACTTTATTCCTCAGGTTTATGGCTACAAACTCATACAAGTAGACTCCAAAAGCGGCATCCAGTACATAATAGTTCTCTCTGAACCCTGTGAGTCTCTGCCATCCAGTGCGACTGATTATGATCAGAGAAAGATATTGGTTGCTGCTCTTACTCACATCTTCATGACTGGTAGTCCAGTCAAAGAAGGTTGGATTTTTAAGTTAAAAAAAAAGAAAAAAAAGTTTTTTTTTTTAATAAAAATGCAGTCAAATTAGATTAATTTAGAAAAAATGCAACAACAGACCCAATACCACTGTCTTTATGAGTGTGTAACTACTGCTAGTAACTTCATTATGCAAATCCATCAGTCATATTGTAATTTTTCAGAGGAAATGTGGAAGTTTCTGGATGAAGCTGGTTTGTTGGAGGAGAATGATCATGCTGGAAGGAAACTCCTTACCACCACATTTACTAGACAACTGTACTTGTCCTATTCTAAGGTGAGAATATTGTTGCTGAGGTTAGTCAACTTTTTTATGAGAATAAATGGTAGCCCACCTAATGTGAACCAGTTAATCTATGAGTATAATCAAATTGGTTTATAATCGGAGTTCTTGGATATTAAACATAAAAACAATTACAACCGAATTGAGAACCTCTGTTTTTTGAAGTCAGTAGAAAAGAGACAGGAATAGTAAAATTACTCTTCCCTAAGGTAAATCGCTGTCTAGGGTGCTCAAGTCTCTTGGTGTTATATAGGGTCATAAATAATTTATTGATGTTTCAGGTTGGCGAAGGGGAATTAGCGAGAAATGTGTTTGAGTGGGGGAAACGAGCTATAGAGGAGGTGCCTAAATTGTTCTTACTCAACAAAGTGGCAGAGGTAGGTTACCTTTTCATCTACAGGGTGTTGTTACTTTGTTTTTTGTTACAAAATCTAGAAAAATCTAATAAGTGGCCCATCTAATATTCAACTCTGTGTGACATAGATACCAGCTCATAGATACTCACAGAGTGCGTCCTGCCTCCATGTTGCTATACGCTATATAGGGTCCATGAGATACCTAAAATCTAGTATAAGTATTTAAACCATCGAATGCAATAAATGTGTAAATGTGTATAAGTATGTGTGTGTGTGTGTTTGTGTGTGTGCGTGTGTGTGTGTGTATTGAATGTCCAAATTGTCCAAGTGTGATGTGCCTTGTACTACATTCACCACTGAGAATTCGTTTAGTTGAATTAAAAATTATCCGTGTCATTGTGAATCTTATTTTCCAGGCATTTGAAAAGGAACCCACTCACTGGTGTGAACAATTCAAAGAGGCGACTGAATAGATGTAGAATGAAGACAAAATAATAATTATAAGAATTGAAATACAATACAAAAGAATCAGCATTTTATTACGAAAAACGTCAGAATTTGGGCACTTTAGCAATGTCATGTTTTGGCGCTTGTCTGTAGTATGCTTGTACATTGCAGATTGCCACTCAAGCCATTCTAAGTGTTCGCTAATCAAGCCGTTAATGTATAACTAAGAAATGTGCTCACGCACTCGTCTGAGCACAATTGTATCGTTTCATTTTCATAGTCAATTGTATTAGGTCGTTGATTATAAGCCTATAAATAAAAAGTTGTAGAAGTATTGATGTTCTACCATAATATCAGCTTTTATATGAAGACTTGAAAGTATTGATAGTGCTATTTTTAAATGGTTACAATGTTATATCTTTTTCATATACTTCTGTCATAGTGGTTCTGAAAATTCCAAGTTACCTAATTATAATGTATTTTTAACGATATATTTCCTCTTTGATTATTTAACGTACAATATGGTACAGTACGCACAATCTTTATCCCTCTGAAGTTAGGTGCAACAACGATTGCGCATGTATTGTTGTGCGGAAAAATTCGCTTACCTCTGATGCGAACCGAAAATCGGTTCTGCGCAGATACTTCAGGGGGACAAAGATCCGTTGTGATTGTGACAGGTACTATACAATACGTATTTCCCTTTTACTTCAGCGCACGAATGAGCGCATGATTATTTTACGCGCGATGAAGTGACCCTTATTAATAGGAAACGTGGGTGGTCTTTTCTCCATACAAACGCTATCGCCTGTTTTCTTTTTGGTTAATGACCCTAGAGCAATGATTTTTCACAGAATAATAAATAATCACTATTTCTATGCCCCTATGTTTTCCTTTTTGGTGATAAATTATTTTTATAAGCACTAGAACCCTCAAAAAATGCTCAAAATTGCTTATTTAGATCGCTGTTAACAGAGTCCTAGTGTACAAATTTGACAACTATTAACGAAAAAAGAAAAACATAGCGGCACTGAATAAGGAGGATATATATCCTCCTTATTCAGTGTCTAAAATATCTTTTAAATTGGTTCAATATTGGAGGAGGAAATAGGCGAGAGCCAAACCTCGAATTTCAACTTTTTACTTAAGCTTTTGAGTCGGATCTGCAGTTGTCCTTATTGCACGAATTTGAGGGCAGGGGGGACGGTAGCGACAGCGATAATTTCTTCAAATACCTAATTTTCTAAAGTCTCTCCGCCCGTATTTCCTCTTAAGTAATTAAATTATAAATAAAAAAAAAACACCGAATCTTGGACTGATTTTCATCAAACATAGCTAAGAACACTCCCGACTAATTCACCTTTCAAACAAAATCAAAATCGGTTCATCCGTTCGCGAGATACGTTGCGTCAGACACACAGACACGTCAAACTTATAACACCCCGTCGTTTTTGCGTGGGGAGTTAAAAAAAGCATGATAAAAGAGTGAATGCGCGTAGATGCTGTAAGAAAAAAAAGAAAAACAACGTCGCGCGCATTCTACTGGACGACTATTGGGTCGGCTCGGGCATAATCTATTTATTTCTTGCTTATTAACTATCCCATCTGACCCGACGATTTAGTTTAATTTGAACTGAACCGCGGTAGTGAGCGGTTGTGCAAACAAACATAATATTGTTTAAATTGTAAGTATACCTACTGTGTTGTGGTTTTGTGATAATGGCAGAATATTTGAACTGTGTCGTCATACATTTATCGGACAGGTAGGTAGATTTTTATACTTCAGAATTTTGCATGAGCTTTTTTTGTATTTTTACTCAAGGTTTTTGTATTTTTCCCAGCTGTCGAACAATGTCGATTTAGTCTAGTGAATTTACATTCGTATCGAAAGTTCTAAACTAATTATAACATTTTAAATAACCCTGTATAGTTGGGAGAGTTTTTTTATCTATGATTATGTTATCAATGCATCCCCACTGGTGGGGACAGCGTAGTGGGGATTATGACAATAAACCGAGCCTTGCCTCTATTATGTCTAACCTACTTTTAACTGATAGCAACATTTTCCTGATTGCGTATTTTGCGACACGCAATCTGGTAAATCACCGAACAACACTATAAATTATGTTAACGTCGTAAACCTGTCGCGACATACGCAATAAGGGGTAGTTTTTCACTAATACATAGCTGGGTTTTTTGAGGAGGCTTAGATCAACTGTAACTGTGTACGTAAAAGCCACAGCTAAATAATATTTTTCAGCAATATGTCAAAACCCGTGTACAACTACTTCTGCTGCAAAGCCCTCGGCGAGGGGTCACGTTTGCTGATGGCTTATGGAGACTTCGAATATGAAGACCGCAGGCACCTCGTGGCTGACTGGCCTGCCTATAAGCCAAGTAAGTCGACCCCATCATATTGTAAAACTTCATTTGACCCACAGTGTCTTACCCCACAGAACAACTCCATATCTCAGAATAGAAACGACATGACCGTGGTATACAGTCAGAGCTGTCATGTTAGTAACCCTCTTACTACCTTTTAGGGCTTCGCCCCTGACTCCTAAAGATCTCAAACAGTTGTGGTATTATCTAGAGTAGGGCTGACGACCACCGCGACTTTTAAAATGTGAGAAAATCGTAAGATGATTCGGGGTCACCTCTCAATTTCGTCAATCTAAATTAAAATTTTAAGTTATTTCTATAGCGTTTATCTCCAACGACACCTACCTACCTAAAACGACGTAGGTACCCAAATTCTTTAGTAGTTATAGGTATATTTTTGGGTGTATGTAGATAATACTTTATTACAAAATTAATCACCTATTTGGTCTTTAGCTCAAAACAAGTGTGATTCTGATTATGTATCTTTGTTTATGAAAAATAAAATGCGATAAAAACGCAAAGTTATGAAATTTTTATCAATATAATTATTATGTTGGTTGGTATGTTGTATGTGCCTAAAAATAAGTAGATAACATTAATATTATTAATGTTATGACATCTATGGAGTATCGCAAGTCATCGCGAGCTTGTAGAATAATAGGTAACATACTATACCTAACGAATCGACTGCCAAGGTCATTTCAATCTGTGTGGCGCAGGTCTCACATAAATAGCTTTTGACACGCATGACTGACACCCCCACGCTAGGTAGAGCTAGGTAGCCTAGCTTATCTACTTTAACTAATATCTAATCTGACCATCCATCGTCGTCGACGCAGTAGGTAACTGCAGAAACCCTTAAGACGAAATGGTATCTTAATCGAGGCAGTCGAAAAAGGATTTATGGTTTATAGAACCGGTGAATAAATAAAGGGATATGGGGGAGGACTTTGCAGTAGGTACCTAACTGTCAGTAGAAAAGTTTGATTGCAAAATAGTTTGATTGCAAGCAAAATAGTGTGACAATCCAAAGGTCTATTCCCGCTAGTAACGTTGCCAGTTCTATTGATGTAGCTAGTGGGATTTTTTTTTATTTACATTAATTTCAGATTCATATAATTTATAAGTTTAAAAAACTAGAAAAACCGACTTCAATTCGACTACCAGCTTCATCATCAGATGATGATGATGACAGTTCATTGGAAATGTTCTAGTGACTATAAAGTCACAGGAAAGCAAAATACGCAATTTCGTGCACGTGGTTGGCATATTTTTTTTCAGTTATTTCTATTTATAACCCAAACTACTCAACTGATTTTGATGAAAATGTATTGGGACCAACCTGGAAGTAGGTATATCCTTTCAGATAAAAAAATAATTTTTGAAATCGGTTCATAAATGATGGAGTTCTGAGGTAACAAAAATTAAAAAAAAATATTTATAACCGAATTGAGAACCACCTCCTTTTTTGAAGTCGATTAAAAATGTAACTAATGAGAAAAATCTATTCCCTAAATATAGCTGGCAAACTGTATAAAAAGAGAAGACGACCATCCAGCAATAGACCTTACAGGTTGATGATGGTAACAATGTATTATTACCTACTCCCAGGCACCCCATACGGTCAGATGCCGGTTCTGGAGATGAACGGCAAACAGTACGCCCAGTCACTCGCGCTAGCGCGCTACTTCGGCCGCAAGTTTGGACTCGCTGGCGCCAATGATGAAGAAGCTCTGGAGATCGACGGCGTTGTGGAGTATCTGAATGACATCCGTGCCAGTAAGCTATTTTAATTGTAAAAAATAACATAAAAAAGTTTATTTTAAAAGTTTTTTTTTTTTTTTTTTTTTTTTTTTTAGTTTAGTTTAAAAGTTTATTTGGCTCAACAAACAGACTACAAAAACCAAACAAACGGCCACAGGTCAGGTTATACACCCAATACAACCATAACTACGCTACATACAATGCAGAGAATCGTTGGAAAGGGAGCGCAATAGGCTAGGGCGCGCGCCGCGCTCGCAGGCCGTCCTGCACAAACACACTGTCGTCCCTCTCACACGATTCGCAACGTTCAATTTCTAATAGTTCAAAATCCAAATTGTTTTGACTTGACCTATTCGCAGCGGATTCTTTGAAAAGCTTGATCTACACTGAGCCTGTACTCGCTTCTCAAAGAATCAGAGGGGCGAGTATGAGTTTACAGTGTGCAATACGTCTGACGTCCAGCACACCGGTGTGCGCTGCTTGGTATGGAAACACTGAGCGAAAGCATGACGAGACCAAGCTTCTCAAAAAATCCGCTCAGTGTTTCCATACCAATCAGCGCACACCGGTGTGCTGGACGTCAGACGTATTCCACACTGTAAACTCGTACTCACCCCTCTGCTCACTATCTCCATACAAATCAACACACACGTGTGCTGGGCATCAGACGTTTACCAGCTTTAAACACCAAAACTCGTACTAGACCCACTGTACTGCACTGTACTGTACATCCAAAGGTTGTCTGGAAGAGATCGCTTTTAGCGATAAGGCCGCCCATTGTACTCTCTATTTTTATGTTTATCTCTTTCTGTAATTTCTTTTTTCTGTGTGTGCAATAAAGTTTTTATCTATCTATCTATCTATCTACTGGCTCCCAGCTCATACATTATTGTCACAGAGGCTGCGTTGGTGTTCTACGAGAATGATGAAGACCTAAAGGCTAAGAAGCATGATGACTTCACGATGAACGTATACCCTGACTTGCTAGACAGACTTGCAGCTATTGCTGAGAAGAACAATGGACATCTTGCTCTGGGCAAGGTAAATAGTTAATAAATAAATATATATTCATGGACAAAAAATAAATGAATAATAAATATATATAGTGATATTTACATGAGAGTGATTGATATTTTCGTATTTCCAGTTGACCTGGGCTGACTTCGTGTTCACTGGAGTATTCGACTACCTCAAGGCCATGATGGAGAAACCAGACTTGGGAGTCCAATACCCGGTTTTCAAAAAGATTCAACAGTCCGTACTATCCATACCTAAAGTCAAGAAATATGTGGACGCGCCTAAAAAACTTGAGGCTGCCATTCCTTTTTAAGCACAAACATTCCTTATCTATGTTTCTTTTAGCGTTTTTTAATTAATACGATCTATCAGGTTCAATATTGTGTTCTGACTATTTTTAAACTCATCACCCTATTTTGTTTTTATAGGTGTTCAATAGTTCCTTTTAAAAATCGAGGCATATTGTGATACATAGTGTGTGTAGCTTGTTTCTTTACTAACAATATGTTTTTACTAATAAAATCTTGTATCTTGACGTGCAATCTATGTTTTAAGTTAAATTAGGCACATATTAATAAATTGTTATATTGTTTTAACTGTCTCTTTAACGATTCCATTTGAAAAGTTTCCTTCCCCAATCTCTAACATCTTAAAGTTCGCGAAGTATCTTGCCTTAGTAGGTAGGTAGGTAGATGAATTTAAAGAAATTCCGTTTTCAGAAAAAATATTTCTTGTAAGTACAAACATAAAATTGTATGTTTGAACAAAAAATATTTACGCTGAAAACGGAATTTTAACTCATACCCAATACTCAATATTTTATTGCGTTCATGTTGTATAAAAAGTGTATTTAATGCTACCAACTATATTATTTATAATTTACTTATGTACCTATGACGAAAATTCAATTTATGTGGGGACTATATCGTAAATGAAATACCCTAAGGGCGTCTTGCACCAGAATCACTAAACGTGTTTAACAGCTAAATAGATAAATCTGACGTATTTATATGACTTGACAACTCGCTAAATACTATTTAACAGTTAGGGCCAACGCACATCTATCGACAAAACTGTTTTGTCGCGTACTTAGTGACGTGAAAATAAATTTTCTGTTATAACGAAAACAGCATATGATGAATGCTTCCTCGTCATATGCTGTTTTCGTTGTAACGAAACTCACATCAATTGACACGACAGTCTTTTCTTACGTTTTTTTATTAATAGGTTCGCAAACCAACCGTTAAAACCATTTAATTAATTAATTAAATTGGCCGAGCGGCCTTCAAAAGCAAACATGCATGCATAAAATTATGTTTACCTATCTATTATAGCATTGTTTAGTACCTACCTATTAAACATTGCTTTATACGCATATACCTAGAGAATGAACTGTGCTTTTTTAATAAATAAGAATATAAAGTAATTATGTAGTGTACTTAATAATATTATTAAGTACTTAGGATGATTCTCATTAAATAAGCAAGTAACGAAAACAGCAAATAAAAAGAAGCATATCGTAACTAAAAAAGTTTTACTAAGAAGTTTCACATCACTAACTGTTCGACAAGACGTTTTGTCTTTGGTTTGCGTTCTCCCTTAGGGAGAACGCAAACCAAAGGTATATGCAACTCTAGGTATATGCGTATAAAGCAATGTTTAATAGGTAGGTACTAAACAATGCTATAATAGATAGGTAAACATAATTTTATGCATGCGTGTTCGCTTTTAGAAGCCCGCTCGGCCAATTTAATTAATTAATTAAATTGTTTTAACGGCTGGTTTGCGAACCTATTAATAAAAAACGTAAGAAAAGACTGTCGTGTCAATTGATGTGAGTTTCGTTACAACGAAAACAGCATATGACGAGGAAGTATTCAGCATATGCTGTTTTCGTTATAACAGAAAATTTATTTTCACGTCTCTAAGTACGCGACAAAACAGTTTTGTCGATAGATGTGCGTTGGCCCTTAGGGCGAACGCAAACCAAAAACAAAACGTCTTGTCGAACAGTTTGTGATGTGAAACTTCATAATTTCGTGACAAACCCTGTCAGTATAACTTTTTTCGTCACAATATGCTTCGTCTTATTTGCTGTTTTCGTTACTTGCTTATTTAATGAGAATCATGCTAAGTACTTAATAATATTATTAAGTACATACATAATTACACTATATTCTTATTTATTAAAAAAGCACAGTTCATTCTCTAGGTATGTGCGTATAAAGCAATGTTTAATAGGTAGGTACTAAACAATGCTATAATAGATAAGTAAACATAATTTTATGCATGCGTCGTGTCAATTGATGTGAATTTCGTTACAACGAAAACAGCATATGACGAGGAAGCATTCATCATATGCTGTTTTCGTTATAACCGAAAATTTATTTTCACGTCACTAAGTACGCGACAAAACAGTTTTGTCGATAGATGTGCGTTGGCCCTTAAACGCGTTTAGCGATTCTGGTGCAAGCCGCCCTAAGATTATTCCATTTTGGTAGAATTAAAAAAAAGTGGCAACACACAGAATTTTAAGGTCTGCTCACACACATCCGTTCCGGCACGGTACGGTGGGTACACGACACGGCGGCGGCGGCACCGGCATTCGTGATACGATACGATACGACTGAGATTTCTTGCTAGCAATTTCGCAATTATTTTATTTGCTTGGATGTCTGAAGATAAGTAACAGAAAAGCTCTCATTAAATTCTGTGTAACTGTTTGTTAGTCTCAGACGTCACAGTCAATACTTCGTAAGAAACTATTGAAAAATGCAGTTACAATAGCGCTATTCGTATTACTATTAAATTGTTGGATTAGTAGTGAAGCTCTCTAATCTATGCGATGAAGGGTTTAGCCGGTATGATATCGAATCGACACAGACAATAAATCATCACGCGACACGACGCGCGTTAGTGTGAATATGCCTTTATCTATCTGTCAAATTGTTTTAGGTTAATGAAAATCTAACCAATTTTTTTACTAAAGAAACGAATCAGTCCAGTCTCCAGTCAGTGAACGTGGCTTATTTCCATATCTCGTTTCTATTTAATTTTGTTAGTCCACATTGCTCGTCGAGTTACTAAGAACAAGGTGAGTGATTGACGATATTTTTTCGAACAAAATTTAGATTGCAGCAAATACAAATTGTTTATTTAGCAAATGGTAGCGCGTTGATGTCTTTTGAATCTACGTGTAAGCGTCGTAGGTCGTAGGTAGGTAAGTCGTAGCATATTTCGTAGACCCTTTTGTAGCTTTTGCACGTACATCTGAGCGTTCCTACTTATTGAGGTTGGACATGAAAGAAAACAAGATGTCTGCCACCGGCCGGTCGGCAATCGGCAAATACAAGATGCTAAGTACTTTGCGGTCGGAAACTGGTTTTGTATGTAGGTACTACTACTCGTATTTAGAAGTACCTAGTAGGTAAGTAGGTACCTACCTACCTATGTATAATATGTTTCGTTACTGGGTTTATTAGTATTTTATGTGTAAAATAATAATAATAATTTAAGTAATTGTTCCGGATATTATTCGTATTAGAGCTTGTAGCAAACCGTATGTATTTGGTACGAATCAATAGTAGGGTGGTACCTACCTACCTTCCATACATAATAGATACGTTGCCTACCTATTTGTTTGCCGATGAATGAGGAGACCCGATCGATGCGATGCTATCAGATAGTATCAAGGTCTCTCGTAAGTGCTCAACACCATTAAATATAGGTGGTAGCTAGGTACCAAGTACTAGGCGTATGAAGTCGATACAGAAAAAGTTTTGCCTACTTACTTACCTATTTCATGAGGAATTACTTAGATATTCTTAGGTAGGTAGGTACACACAGTTCTTCTACTTCTACCTATCTCTACCCATCTATACCCATATAACCAACCACTTTTTTTTACATTTGTGTTTGTGTTACTCGTACTACTCAAGGTACAGTTTGCATAAGAAATTTATAAATTTACGACTTTTTTATTGGGCATCTTTTTGAAATAATAACAAATTATTCCCATCTGTCACCCTAGGGGAGACAAAACAGTTCCGATTTATCTACAGATGAAACTTTAAAAAATTCGAAAATTCCGATTTATGCCTTGTCTCTTAGATTGGACTTTTTTCAATTTATCCGGAAATCGGACTTTGATGATGATGACTCATGAATCTGACCGTACGTTCACTACCTACACACATGTCATGTTTTTTATCAGTCGATTATCAACATAAGTGACTTGCTAAGATAAAAATATCTACTTCAAGGATGACATCGCAGAACTGACAAACAGCAAACGCTTTGTGGTATCGATGCAGTATAAATGACTGTACTTTCATAATATCGAACCATTTGATATTCATTACTCGTTGGCGGTGAGTGGTGACCAGAGTTCCGATATATTTAGGTAATTTTGAGACAGAAAGTTTCAAATTCCGTCCAAATTCCAATTCCCAAACTCTTTGGGAAACAGAGGGGATTTTGAGACTAACCGAATAAAAAATTTATTGTCTGTGTGGATTCCCCTCCTGAAAAAAAGTATTTAATTTTTACCAAAAACGGAATATTTACCATGATAATGTGAGTTTCGTTTCCCGATTATTTCGGCACAGCTGCATGCGACATGATCATAGTAAAAACTTATCCCGTTTTTCGTGCAAATTATGTTCATAGCCATGATAGTTTCAAAAATAAGTTGCTTACTATAATTTTCAGAATCATGACCAAGTATACGTTCAGCTACTTCCCCATCAAGGCGCTGGGCGAGGGTCCCAGGCTGCTGCTGGCTTACGGAGGCGAGGAGTGGACGGACAACCGCGTCACCCCCGAGGATTGGCCAGCTTTCAAGCCCAGTAAGTAGCCCTCCATTTCTGCCCTCCTTATTGCAAACGCAGTACTTGCAAAATGGCGGTTTCGAGATAAACGCGCGAAACATATTTCTTGATATCTAAGCAAGCAATCTCCGTTATATAACTTTTAAAGTGTAACCTAAAAATAGTAAAAAAATCAAGCTTTCTATTGACATATTTTTATCTTTACTTTATGGCCTTGTTTAAATAAAATGCTTAGTACTGCATTCGCATCAACTTTCTGGGCTTGCGGGTATTACAGTATTACTAAGATTAAACGCAGTACTTGTGTTTATTACTGCAAAATCACCTAGCACGTGCTCAATTCTGCGTTAGTATTAAGCAATTATTTTCTATTTTCATGCCTGGTACTAGTTAAAATTACCTACATTTTAACTTCTGTCAAATATTTAAGCGACTAGGAGACGAAATAAAACAGAATTTAGGTAGGTATTCAAAAAACAATTTTTATTTTTTTATTAATCTTCTTATCACAATCAAATTTTAGTTTTTTTATCCATATTTATACTCAGTCTATAAAACTAGATTCAAAAACATTTTTATTATTATATTTTTATTACTATAGTCTTTAAACGTACCTTTTTTACTCATCAAGTTATCATTCTTTTGAAATATACAATAACTTATGTTATGGCACTTAAAATCTAATCTAGGTAGGTACTCAAAATAGCAATTCTTCTTATAACAAACTCTTAGAAATAAAAAGTTTTAGCACCTAAATATTACCTCATTTTATTTATGTATTTTTATTTATTTATGTACGTCCGTTCATCATTTTTTTTTAATTTATATTGAGTTGAATGATCTTCATACTTGTAAAAGTCCGGAACATCCATGGACTTTACATTCACCTTCTCTGAATTTATTGTATATTTCAAATTTCAAAAGAATGATAACTTGATGAGTAAAGGTACGTTTAAAGACTATAATACCTAAAAATGTTTGTGAAACTAGTTTTATAGACTGAGTATAAATCTGCCCTCCTTATTGCAAACGCAGTACTTGCAAAATGGCGGTTTCGAGATAAACGCGCGAAACATATTTCTTGATATCTAAGCAAGCAATCTCCGTTATATAACTTTTAAAGTGTAACCTAAAAATAGTAAAAAAATCAAGCTTTCTATTGACATATTTTTATCTTTACTTTATGGCCTTGTTTAAATAAAATGCTTAGTACTGCATTTGCATCAACTTTCTGGGCTTGCGGGTATTACAGTATTACTAAGATTAAACGCAGTACTTGTGTTTATTACTGCAAAATCACCTAGCACGTGCTCAATTCTGCGTTAGTATTAAGCAATTATTTTCTATTTTCATGCCTGGTACTAGTTAAAATTACCTACATTTTAACTTCTGTCAAATATTTAAGCGACTAGGAGACGAAATAAAACAGAATTTAGGTAGGTATTCAAAAAACAATTTTTATTTTTTTATTAATCTTCTTATCACAATCAAATTTTAGTTTTTTTATCCATATTTATACTCAGTCTATAAAACTAGATTCAAAAACATTTTTATTATTATATTTTTATTACTATAGTCTTTAAACGTACCTTTTTTACTCATCAAGTTATCATTCTTTTGAAATATACAATAACTTATGTTATGGCACTTAAAATCTAATCTAGGTAGGTACTCAAAATAGCAATTCTTCTTATAACAAACTCTTAGAAATAAAAAGTTTTAGCACCTAAATATTACCTCATTTTATTTATGTATTTTTATTTATTTATGTACGTCCGTTCATCATTTTTTTTTAATTTATATTGAGTTGAATGATCTTCATACTTGTAAAAGTCCGGAACATCCATGGACTTTACATTCACCTTCTCTGAATTTATTGTATATTTCAAATTTCAAAAGAATGATAACTTGATGAGTAAAGGTACGTTTAAAGACTATAATACCTAAAAATGTTTGTGAAACTAGTTTTATAGACTGAGTATAAATATGAATAAAAAAACAAAAATTTGATTGTGATAAGAAGAATAATAAAAAAATTAAAATTATTTTTTGAATACCTACCTAAATTCTGTTTTATTTCGTCTCCTAGTCGCTTAAATATTTGACAGAATAGTTAAAATGTAGGTAATTTTAACTAGTACCAGGCATGAAAATAGAAAATAATTGCTTACTACTAACGCAGAATTGAGCACGTACTATGTGATTTTGCAGTAATAAACACTAGTACTGCATTTAATCTTAGTAATACTATAATGCTCGCAAGCCCAGAAACTTGATGAAAATGCAGTACTGTACAGTAAACGTAGCAAGTACTGCATAATCTTCTAGCACATGCTTAATGCTGCAGATCTTTTTAGCAAAAGCGACATTTAGGTGCAAGTACTGCGTTTCATGTTACATAAAAAACATGTTTTTAAGAAGAAACAACGTGTAAATATATTTTTTACGTATAGATTATCCCCTTGGGATGTCATTTTTGCAAAAAAGTGAAAATCACAAAAATGTCGATTACTGCAATTACAATTAGCAGGGCAGATTTATACCCAATAAAACTAGTAGCGCCATCTAGCACGCTACATAAAAATAAATAAATATTCATAGACTTTACACACAACGCCCTCTAGTCCCAAACTAAGCAAAGCTTGTGATATGGGAACTAGATGGCTGATAGAATACTTATATACTTTTTTTTTTCGTAAATACATACTTATAATACATAGTAACACCCAGACATAGAACAAACATACTTATAATACATAGTAACACCCAGCCATAGAACAAACATCTATGTTTTCCACGCACAAATGGTCTACCACAACTAGGCCCGATGGTATTGTCTCTAATGGACACAGACAAATCCTAGATCGCGCAAACGAAGTAACTACAGAGTTTGAACATAAGTAGGTAATATTACCATCCATTGCCCCTCGGACTCTGAGCCAAAGCTCGCTCGACGTGGAAGATCTTCCATTTGCGATGGAGATTAAACTAACAGCAAAACCTTTGAACGTATATGGAAAACTATTGAGCACATGAAGGCGATGAAATTTTTGCTCCAGCACAGAACTCGATGTTTAAGTATCGTTTCAGAATAAAAAAAACTTGGCTGAACTGAATGAAATGAAAGCTCCACACAGATCAATACGCAAGCATTGATCCAGACCTGAGTAATTAAAGAACATACGACCCCTTAGCCCTCGTTCACATGAACAATGTTGTCAATGGTATCGATTCTGTTGTTGTATTTTTCTAAACTAACCTAATTTGACAGCGCTAAAATTATAGCTGTCTTTGTCATTTCAGTTTATGAGAAAGGGACGGCAACATGTTTAGTGCTGTCAAATTAGGTTAGTTTAGAAAAATGCAACAACAGAATAGACAGCATTGTTGTTCAAATTATGTATTTCCAAGTAGCTGTTCGCACGTGAGCGTATTTTTAACCCCCGACGCAAAAACGACGTGGTGTTATAAGTTTGACGTGTCTCTGTGTGTGTGTGTGTGTGTGTGTTTGTGTGTGTGTGTGTGTGTCTGAGGCAACGTAGCTCCCAAACGGATGAACCGATTTTGATTTGGTTTTTTTTTGTTTGAAAGGTGTATTAGTCGGGAGTGTTCATAGCTAAGAAAATTTGATGAAAATCGGTCCAAGATGGCCACCACCAAAAGGCCGATTACGTTTTTTTTTTCGGTTTTTTTTCACCACTCCCTCAATATGTGTATCAAATGAAACGGCTTGACTAGTAGAATACCGTAGAATACTAGTAGAAGAAACTAGTTGAAGTAGACTAGTAGAATACCAATACTAGTAAAATACACTATGACAAATTTCAAATAAAATATGGCCGCCACCACAAAATGGCGAATTGTATTTTATTTTTCACAACTCCCTCAATATGGGTATCAAAGTCGGGGGTTTTTGATATTTTTAATTTAATTACTTGTTTACGCTCACGTGCGAACGAGTTACATTGTTATTGTGAGTGCACGAGATACAAGATAGACTGATGATGATGATATAGTCAACTGTAGATCCATAAAGACTCGTTATCTAATGACTACTGACTACTGTACCTACCCACCTATCTGCCCACTTCAATTTGAATTGAACGATTGTTATCCGTCTAGGTATTCATGTATTTGCAAGTCACAGTTAGGTATTATGATACGGGTTTTTATCAATGGCAGCATCTACTAATTAAATATACTTAAATAAATATTCATGGAAATTAATACCATCTAGTTCCAAACTAAGCAAAGATAATATAGTATTTACAATATTTATAATATGTACAAAATACACATGAAGCAGTTGAGCTATCTACACACCGTTGCAAACTATTGCAAATTGCTATTCAGCGCGGCAATGCAGCCAGTGTCTTGGGCACGCTTCCGATTGGTACTGATTTGGATCAGTTGAGCTATCTATAAATCGTTAGCAAAGCTTGTACCTACTATGGGAAAGATGATAGATGTTTTTTTGTAAATACTACTTACAATACATAGTAACAACCAGACATAGAACAAACATACTTACAATACATAGTAACAACCAGACATAGAACAAACATCGATGTTTGCCATTTCACAAGATACAAGATACGTTTATTTGCCGAAATAAGTGTTACAATACAATAGGAGGCACTTTAAAACTTATTCACCCTTTTTGGGTATCGCCACAGATAATAATATCACAAAAATATTGGGTTTGGGCGCTTAAACTTAATTAAATTAATAATCTTAACTTACATTAAGGGCGGCTTGCACCAGAATCACTAAACTAATATGTTATATGTTGTTTTCTGTTAGTAAAGTAAGTATTTGTAAAAAGCGCGTGTCGCAGAGGCTGTGCGCCACTCCACTCTCGGCACCCCTGAAAACCAGCGCTAAAGGAGCCACCGTGCACCCAAAGCATTTGCTGAGTGGGTTCCTTTTTTACGCATGTTATCGTTTTATTATTAAGTAAATAAGTATGTACCTTATTGTGTGTTGCGTAAAATAAATAATTTCTATTCTATTCTATTTTATTCTAAACGTGTTTAACAGCTAAATAGATTGAAATCTGACGTATTTATATGACTTGACAACTCGCTAAATACTATTTAATAGTTAAACGCGTTTAGCGATCCTGATGCAAGCCGCCCTTAGTATGTAAACAAACGTTCGTTCTTGGTGGGGATTGAACCCACGACCCACAGCACGGAAGGCAGACCTATACCTACTGAGCTGTGACGCCTGTCATGTAAAACAAACGAAATGACTTGTGAATTCGTGATTATAGCCATGTGTGTACGCCCCGAAATATAATCTACCGTCACACCCAGTGGAAACTCGCGATAAACATTTTATCGAGATCACAACTCGTGATCTTGATAAAATGTTTATCGCGAGTTTTCTGTCCAGGGTGTGGCGGTAGATTAGGTACCTACATTTCGGGACGTACGTACAGTACATCGCTAGTGTTTGTTAATGTACCAATGCTTGTTATGAATATGTAGATGGTTCCGTCTGTCTACTGAATGGTTTGTCAAAATATCAACTTCCGTCCCAGGTAATGTAGTATTTATGAGGATCGTTGAACAGAATGACGAGGTTGTTTAGGTACTGATAAATTTCCGCGGCCCCTTAAATATCCCGAAAAGTCGGTAAATTCGAAAGGATCAGAAAAATTGGTTCAAAATAATATAGGGTTTTCAGAAAATTCGGGACTTATTTATTAAAATATAGGTAAAAGCCATAATTGTCATCTTACCTACTTATTTTAAGCACTCAAAATACGTATAGTAGTTACAACGGATCTTGGTCTCTTTGAAGTATCTGCGCAGAACCGATTTTTGGGTCAAATTGGAGAATTTGACCCAAAAATCGGTCAGAAAATCGGTAAGCTAGTTTTTCCGCACAACAGTACCTAGGTACATGCGCAATCGTTGATGCACCTAACTTCAGAGGGAAAAAGATCCGTGCGTACTGTATCCATCTCTCATCCTAAGGTTTGCTGGAAGAGAACTCTTCATTAACCTCGCCTATGTACTATCGGCAAAATTTCCGCCTTACCACTTTTGAAACTGTTTCGCTTGCAAGCAGTTAGCTACCTGACCCCGCCTTTATCTTTTGTTTTGTCTTCTTATTTTGACCAACCAGAGACCTAAACGTCTATTTATTTTTATGACTGCCCATTGTTTTCATAACTTTTACACCCGAAATAATTTGCTTCTATTGGTATTCAAAAATTAACGGCTAGTCGTTTTACAGGAAATGCACTCTTAGGGTGGCTTGCACCAGAATTGCTAAACGCGTTTAACTCTTAAATAGTATTTAGTGAGTTGTCAAGTCATACAAATACGTCACATTTAAATCGATTTAGCTGTTAAACACGTTTAGTGATTCTGGTGCAAGCCGCACTTAAGGTGGTAAGGTAGAACTTTTGCTGATGGTACCTGTTTTAAAGTACATGTTTTAAAGTTAAGTTGTTTGTTATTCTTTTCACTGTGTACGAGTACAATAAAGAATAAATTGTCTATCTCTCTTATAAATTTTGACCGATTTGTTCATTCCTCATCCTCAACTTTAGAGACAAAGTTCGGTCAGATGCCAGTGATTGAGTTCGACGGGCGTCAGTACGCGCAGAGTCTCAGCATCGCTCGCTACCTCGGCCACAAGTACGGCGTCGCTGGTGACAATATCCTCGAAGACTTGGAGATCGACCAGATCGTGGAGTTCGTCAATGACATCCGTGCAGGTCAGTAGTTTGCTGTGGAGCTCATTGTGCATATAGTTCGTCCAGGGAAATACTGCCACCGTACTCATTTCTACCGCATTGCTGTGTTCTGGTTTGAAGGGTACCTATGGGTGCTGGTGAAATTACAGGCACATAGGTTGACCGTGCCGATCACTATACTTGATATAAAAATAAGTGATGCATTGTACCTACTGACAATGCATCACTTATTTTTACATCAAGTTTTTTTTTATACAAGTTTAAGGTGGGACAAGCTTATGGCCCACATGATGTTGAATTGTAACCACTGCCTATAGAAATACATTTATTTTGTATAGGCAAGTGTTTGACCGCAATCTCACCTGATGGTAAGTGACGATGCGGTCGACGATGCAGCACACTTGCCTAGAAGAAACCTATTCACTCTCCTCTTGAAAACATTCAAATTGCCTCTGAGCACGTCCTCTGAGGACATGTATTGAACTGCGTCCATCACTCCGAAACAAAGATATTAAGTCTCTTGTGCCTGATGATGATGCATAATTAATTTGTAATAAATAAATATATTCAAGGACATTTCACACTGGGAACTAGATGCTGATAGAATACTTATATACATTTTTTTTGTAAATACATACTTATAATACATAGTAACACCCAAACACAGACCAAACATCTGTGTTTTCCACGCTCAAATGTTTGTTCTTTTTGGAGATCGAACTCACGACCCCCAGCACGGAAGGCAGAGCTATTACCGACTGAACTGTCATAATATTTACTTTGTATTGTAATTTCCAGCTGCAGCCGCTGTCCACTATGAGAAAGATGAAGATCTGAAGGCGAAGAAGCACGCAGACTTGTCAGTGAACAAGTATCCATTCATGTTGGAGAAACTCAACGAGATTGTCGCCAGTAACAACGGACATCTTGCACTTGGAAAAGTAAGCTTATATTTCTTGTTTAGCTAAGTTAAGGATGAACTGAATGGCCCCCCACTCGACTAAAATGTTAATCGAACCCACCACACGTTCCATAATATTCTTAATTCTTTACTAGCAGTTACCCGCGACTTCGTACGCGTCTAACAGTTTCCGTGTGCATTATATTATCTGTGCGTGTACCGAGCGGATACTTTGAGAAACTTGACATTACACCGAATTCGTACTGGAATGTCAAACGCTAGTCGTTAGACCAAAGAGGTAGTACTACGCCCTGTCAAACTGACGTGACATGACATGACAATGAAATCCTCTTGCCAATTGGCGCTGCTAATCCTTTTCGTTCATTTTTATCCTGTAGATCCTGTTCATTATTCGGGATAAAAAGTAGCCTATGTGTCAATCCAGGTTACGTACTATACATATATATGCCAAGTTTCATCCAAGTTGGTTCAGTAGTTTAGACGTGATTGAAACACAAACATCCAAACATACAAACATCTAAACATCTAAACTTTCGCATTTATAATATTAGTAGGATTAGTAGGATAGGATTGCACACAACACAGGACATAAACAAAAGACAGAAATAGATGACATGTACTTGTTTATTAACTTCAAAAAAGGAGGTTCTCAATTTTGTTTTTAAATGTTTGTTACCTCAGAACTCCGTCATCTATGAACCGATTTCAAAAATTCTTTTTTTATCTGAAAGGATGTATCTTCCAGTTTGGTCCCATTCAATTCTCATCAAAATCGGTTCAGTAGTTTGGCTTATAAATAGAAATAACTGGAAAAAATATGCCATGCACGTGCACGAAATTGCGTATTTTGCTTTCCTATGATTTTTAGTGGTGTTTATAGTCACTAGAACATGCCCAATGAACTGCCATCATCATCATCAGCTGATGATGAAGCTGGTAGTCGAATTGAAGTCGGTTTTTCTAGTTTTTTAAACTTATAAATTTATTTATTCTAGTTAACCTGGGCAGATTTCGTGTTCTGTGGTATCTACGACTACATGAAGACCATGCTTCAGATGCCCGACCTTGACTCCAAGTACCCTCACTTGAAGAAGGTCTGTGATGCAGTACTTGCCCTTCCCAAGGTCAAGGAGTATGATGCAGCTGCTTACCCCCAATAAGTCTCAATATCTGTATTTTAATATTCAGTGTTACCAGCAATAACGCGTTTTCAATTCGCCTAAAATCTAAAATGTGTAATTTGTTTGTAATTTGATTTTAAAGCGTAAGATTAAAAATACAAATCTTGTTTATTCCTTAGAATCCCAAAGATCATTTAAAATCAGCATGATAGGTGATTCTAAAGTGCCTGCTCCTAGGGACTGATTGTAAGCTGCAAAACGTTGTAATATGGTTTGAGAACGCGTGTGCTAACCAAACACTGTTTGAGTTGACAGCACTTCAGCACATACTCGTATATAAAAGAAGATATTTACTTCTAAGGGCGTCTTGCACCAGAATCACTAAACGTATTTAACAGCTAAATTGATTTAAATCTGACGTATTTGTATGACTTGACAACTCGCTAAATACTATTTAAGAGTTAAACGCGTTTAGCGATTCTGGTGCAAGCCGCCCTAAGACTTGCTTTTGCTTTTAACAGTTTTCAGTGATAGTAATAATTTTAAGCACGTACTGAGTTTTAGGCCCGTTAGCTCATTAATGGCTCAAGCACATGGGCCTTATTCTAAGTTCGGCAAAGGTTTTAATCTAATAAGAATGACGTCATATCTCGGCCGAAAACTCATTGCACCCGCTAATGAAATGAGTTTTCTACGTCATTTTGACATCATCCCTATTAGAGTAAAATCTCTGCCGAAGTGAGAACAAGGCCCCTGTAGATTAGCTAAGTACAGATCAGACATAAATCGAGATTCAGCCACGTTCTTACTCCGAAAACACAAGAAAATCTCGATTCTAGTGAAAAGAATCTTGAGTATTGTTTCAAACTTGACTGAACTACTTAAATATTTGACACTCAAGCAACGTTTCGGAATCAATACTCGACTTACTCATAAGCATTGATCCAGACTTAAGTAATTAATAAGCATACGTGCCTTAGGGCGGCTTGCACCAGAATCACTAAACGCGTTTAACTATTAAATAGTATTTAGCGAGTTGTCAAGTCATATAAATACGTCAGATTTAAATCGATTTAAAACACGTTTAGTGATTCTGGTGTAAGACGCCCTAAGTATTTAAATAGAAAATATTGCTGTCCATTCTGTTGTTGCATTTTTCTAAACTAACCTAATTTGACAGCACTAAAAATGTTGCCGTCCCTTTCTCATAAACTGAAACGACAAAGACCGCTATAATTTTAGCGCTATCAAATTAGGTTAGTTTAGAAAAATGTTTATTTGTTTATTTATTTCTGTCGCCAACATTGTATACACTAAAACACAGAATAGAAAAAAAAATACAAGGAAGGAATCATGCCAAGTGCTACAATAGTTACAGGAGACAGACAACAAGCTATTAAGAGTAGAGATAAGATGTAACAACAGAATCGATACCAGTGTGTTGCAGAGATTTAAATACTTACAATACTTAGTCGTGAGATTTATATACTTGTGTGAGCAATATTTAATTGGCTTCTATGATGTTGGCATAAGTACCTATTATCACAACGGACCTTTATCCCTCTGAAGTTAGGTGCAACAACGAATGCGCATGTACTGTTGTACGGAAAAATTAGCTTACCTCCAATTTGACCCAAAATGGGTTCTGCGCAGATACTTTAGAGGGACAAAGATCCGTTGTGACTACTATTAATATAATTACTATTTACACTGAGTACCTACACTTTTTCCACGCAGTGCCTTAATTAGTATCATCTTTATGTATTTCTGTTTAGGATAAGGTAAAAAGTTATTTTATTTTAATAAAAGTGTATTACCTATTTTTTATTATTATTTACAGAACTAACATGTATTCCAAACTTATCAGTACATATAACCTAAATAGTATTTAGGTAAGTAGGTGGGTAGGTATTTATTGTTTTTTTTATTGGGGGACAGTTGGGTCAAAATTTGCAAGCGTTTGCTGTTTGTCAGTTCTGCAATGTCACCCTTGAAGTAGGTATTTTTATTTTAGCAAGTCACTTATGTTGATAATCGACTGATAAAAGAACATGACATGTGTGTAGGTAGTGAACGTACGGTCAGATTCATGAGTCATCATCATCAAAGTCCAATCTGTCCCTCTAAGGGCGGCTTGCACCAGAATCGCTAAACGAGTTTAACAATTAAATAGTATTTAGCGAGTTGTCAAGTCATATAAATACGTCAGATTTAAATCTATTTAGCTGTTAAACACGTTTAGTGATTCTGGTGCAAGACGCCCTAAGAGACAAGGAATAAATCGGAATTTTTGAGTTTTTAAAAGTTTCATCTGTCACCCTGCGCAAAAAGATGATAAATCTGAACTCTTTTTGTCTCCCCTAGAGTGACAGAGCAGGGTGTCAGATGGGAATGACTCGATAAACGCCATAGCATAAACTACTTGGAATAAAAATGTCCAGCTGGTTACATCAATGTACTTAGGTAACTACAATGTAACTAGGTGGAACGGACGATACTTAGGCAGTTCGTTCGTATCGTATGTTCATAAGAGTTAGTGGCTTACTCTAGTGACGGTGTTTGGGTTTTAGGTTGCTTGTCGCAAGGACTGACAGTTTAATGTGTCCTCCGAAGCACTAGCACTAGGTAGTGTACTTAAAAAAAACATTAAAATTAGAGGTTGGCTTGGTCGACATTATCACCACATCACACATGCGTGACATTCTCAAACGCTTGGTTATCAGTTCCTTCCGGCTGCCTCCCTGCCTTCAGTTTCCGGACATTCCTGTCACTTTCCTCGACTTGCTGGATGGTGTCCATGAGGGGCAGGTGCTTCGTCTCCGGAGTGAGGGTCAGTAGCGCACCGGTGAGGACTGCGGAGCATCCAAATAGAATGGACGGAAGAGCTGTTGATATTGGGTTCTGAAAAGGTAATGATAAAAAGCCTTATCCCACTCGTTATTTAGTCAAGTATGTGATGTGTCGACTTATTTGAGTTAAACTGTCTATTGATCCGAGTCGCAAACTGGGTTAACTGAACTCTGTCCGAGTGCAAAGTAAGTGCTTAGAGAAATTGGTAACGTGTATGAGTTTATATTCATGCGAGGGCTCGTTTCAATTAAAATTGCAATTCTACTCGTCACTTCACATAACTAAGCTATCAGTTAGACTGATAAAACAACGTGTAGTGTAACAAGGCCATAAATAAGTGATTATTTTTTTGGTAGATAACCTGCCAACTTTACCTGCCTGCCAACCTTGCTGAAAATAGAATATATTTGGTCTTAGGTAGGTCAGAAACAATGAAACATTTTTTTCTTTAATAATCCCTAATTAGCTTCTTCGCGCGACTTCGTCCGTGTCCTGTTTTATCCTGTTGATTTTCCGGGATAAAAAGTACCCGTGTGTGTTAATCTAGGCTACGAACTATTATGTAGGTACTTATTCCAAGTTTCATTCAAATCAGACCAGTAGTTTTTGCGTGAAAGAGTAACAAACATCCATACATACAAACTTTCGCGTTTATAAGTAAGAATATAAGAATACCTGTAGATAAGTATGTTTAAAATAAAAGGTCAAGGCAAAAAGGGCCGGTAAGCTGGTTTTGTTTATCTATTTTATTTACCTAATCTATAGATAACTATGCTTCCTTATATAGTGTCTCATTTCTACAATTTATACATTGTCTTATCATAAGAAGTACCCCTTACCAGTATAGGCGTGATGGGCGCCAGCATCCCCCCCAACCTGGAAGCAAATGCCCCCATCCCCAGCAGAGACCCCCTGGCACTGGTAGGAAACAACTCCATGGTATAAGTGATAGCCCCCGTGAAGCACGCAGATATTACCACTTTGCCGATTAGGAAACAGAAGATCTTGCCCCACGTATACGCTGCAAGGAAAAACAATCTTCATGTACCCTACCTAATCCCATAATCATTGTCAAAATAAAGACTTAGGGCGGCTTGCACCAGAATCGCTAAACGCGTTTATCTATTAAATAGTATTTAGCGAGTTGTCAAGTCATATAAATACGTCAGATTTAAATCTATTTAGCTGTTAAACACGTTAAGCGATTCTGGTGCAAGCCGCCCTTAGACTTCCTTTCTACCCATCCTACCCAAAACAGCATAGGTACAGGGTAGCTAATGTCAAATGGAAGTCTAGAGATGAAACGATGTAACAAGCGATATCTTTATTATTTATTTTTGTAACTTTTAATAAAACATATAATGAAAAAAATTGTAGGTACTTAATTAGAGATTAATTTAGGTAAGTACATGATGTACTTTTGTAAAGAAAACTTAGGTATTGCGCCAAAAATAATAAAAAAATAATTGTCGCAAAAAGTTGAAGACGGACATTTCATTTTTACCTAATCCCCTATACCTACCTATCACAGACTGCCCATTTTTAAACGACATAATAAAGAAGAGGTGACAAAAACTTGGCACTTACTCTCAGGAACAAATCCTGACGCGACGCACAGCACGCCACAAGCAATGTAGCCGACCATCAGAGGCAGCTTCCGTCCGATCTTGTTCATCAGATACAAGGATGCCAGCTCTCCCGGAAACGACATCACCGTGGAGAGCAGAAAGTTGGTGTACTTGTTCCCAGGGAGATATACAGAGTTTATCATCAGGCCGTAGTACACAAAGTTAGAGGTAAATCTACACATCGCAGCTACTAGTAACCTCTTCATTATCACTTTCGATGTGACCACATCCTTCAATCCGTCTCTCTTCTTATATATTCCTATGTTAAACTTGTCTTTTAACTTTGCTTCATCAATTTCTGCTAATTCTTCTCGATTGATTTTGGTTTTGTTAGCTTCAGACATAATGAGAAAAGTCTTTTTCGCCTGCTCAATTTTCCCATTCAATATCTGCCACCTTGGGCTTTCTCGGATGAGAAAGATATAGATGATGAAGAAGAGGGATGGACCGTTCATGATGTGGATCAATGTCTTCCAGTAGGGCACAAACATGGCGATGCAGGCGAAAAGACACTCTCCAAAGTAGATGAAGTAGGCAAATATTACTCCAGACATAATCCGGTTTTTCCTGCCACAGATTTCTAACACTGAAATAAAACATCATTTATTATTCACATATTTATTTATTTTCTTAATTTTTAATTTTTTTACAATATAAGTATAAAAAAATACATATATTATAAAAAACTTAAAAACTAGAGTGCCGCCAGCAGCGGGGCAGGGCCCAAGCTACAGGTGGTCAGGGCTGCAGACTGAGGAACCTCCTGACAATGCGTGCCGTATCGAGGATCACTTCCTTCTGCATCTGACCCTTGAGCCAACCTTCTAGCGAGAGCTTCTTGAGGAAACATCATTTTATTATTGTTTTCTTATCCACGTAGGTTACTAGGTTTAGGTAGATTTTTACTTATAGCGGAACAGGAACTTCCGCTGTATAAAGAAACGCTTCAATTTCAATAATCATGTGCGTTTCACTGGAGGGACCATAGTGGAATTTTAGGTAAACAACTTCAACTTCTATAATTTTTTGTTCTATAATTAAGAGGTAGGCACTTACTTAAAACCATTACGGATGGATAGGTCCCTCCCGAGGTTGCAGCTTCAAAGAACTCCACGATCACGTACATGGTGTAGGAAGTCGCCAGGGTTTTCACTTGGCCGATGCTGCTCGCCACCACGCAGAATATCAGCGTAGGCTTTCTACCAAACCTGCAACGTCAAAGGTAGACTTCGCCCAATTTTTCTTTATTCAATAAAATCACAAGTTGAAGGCACAGTCATGTATTTTGTAACATAGCATTTCGTAGTTTTTCGTGCATCGTTGAGTAGAATCGACTTACCGATCCGACATCCACCCTGAGATCAGCATGGAAGCCAGCATTCCAGTGCTGTGTACTGTGCCAATTAGGTTCGAATGCCATGGTTGGCATGCTAAGTTTAACTGAAAGTATTTAATATAACTTCAGCGGTTTCAAGCGCTATGAAATAAAATTTTCTATTTAAAAAAAGTTGCTGGGCCGGATTTGAACTTTAGCTTTAGAAGGTAGTGACATTACCGCTGCAATAACGGTGTTGTTGCTCTCATACACCCACTCTGTACACTCCACCAGCTCCCCATTAAAACTGGTGTTGGAACAGGTCCCCGGCACGAAGTCACTCCTCAGAACTGGCTTTGAGCATCTGCTGATCGAGGCATTTGGCCACCAAGACGTGTGGAACGTGGCGTTATGGTCTTCACATTCTGGTATGCGGCATCTGAGAGTAAGAAAAAACTTCACATAAAGTCTTCAAATAATCAAATTATCACATCAGAGGTCCATAAGCATTTTAGAAGTTCTGCCTTTGAGATTGGCAAGTTTTTGGTCAAATACATTTTTAGTTTACCCCATTTTAGACTATGAGATGCTCCACCGCTCGACTCATAACTTTTAGGATGTTACAAAAATCTTTGAGATAGAATAAATAAGAAATTGGTTTAGGAGGTGGGCGTTGAGACAGCTACACAGTTAATAACTTTTGCTGTCTCATCGTTTTATCTTGTAATTTGATCTATATGTACCCAGTTCTGAATAAATTACGTTTGAAATTACTGAAAAAAAAAGTAGGTTTTTGATACAAAATGTGATCTTAATACAAATAATATAAGTACATAACGTACATAAAGTAAATAACCTGTAAATAGCTATGTGAGGAAAAACATTTATACATGTGGTGTAGTAGTAAATTTTACACGGGAAGTCTTTCTCATGGGGATGATTCGGCCCGAAAAATTCGGGTGTTCCTTGAGCTCAGATTGTAGATTTTTATATTCTAAGCCCTTGAGGTGCGCAACCTTTAGACTTCCACCTCACTAATTCGGGCCACCCTGTATTAGATAGACTAAAGACCAACTTACCGATAATTCAAATCACCAGCAGTGAACACGTAGTTTATACTGATCATGGTGATAAAAACCGCTGGTAGGCACATCAGAAAATATTGCACTATTTGATACTTCCCGAACTTTTCGAACACATCTTCAATGTCTATAACTTTGGTATCGTCTTGCATATTTGACTTTACCATTTTGCTTCACAGACTCACAGTGTACCTAACTGTTTTGAACGTCTAGTCTTCCCTCTTTCAACTTCGCAGACGCGTAGGTAACATCTCAATTTTGACCATTTAAGTACCTAAGTCACCACTAAAAACATGGCAGAATAGTCTGTACCAACTGCAAAAATAATTTGATAACCTGCACGTATTTGTAATAATACACGTGCGTCAGCTTGACACTAATTTAAAAAGTCACCTGTGTAAGTAGTGGATCTGAGGGGCGAGTACGAGTTTACAACTTTACAACTACGTCTGACGCCCAGCACACCAGTGTGCGCTGATTGGTATGGAAACACAGAGCGGATTTTTTGAGAAGCTTGGTCCATATTAATCAGCGCATACTGTAAACGCGTACTCGCCCCTCCGGTAGAACTACTATCATGAGGCTAGTAAGGGCGCTCAAGGTGGCGAGCTCAGCGACCCACGCGAGGCACTACCGACAGCGCCGCCACAGACAAAAATGTTTCGAATAATCAAGAAATAACATAAATTGCATTTGAGAAAAAGCTACTTCTATGTCAGTGCATCTATGTTCCTTATTAATTGAAAGAATCAAAATCAACCGTTCTTGTTCATCCTTGTGACGGGAAAATATTGAAAGTTCGAACAAAATTTCCCTTATGGTGCAGGTACAATAAAGAGTTTTTTATCTACCTATCTATTTTTGTAAAATAAGGTCAAAATTCTTGTTTTATGGTTTTTTATTATTTACAAGAATCATCTTAGCATAAGGTTACGATGAGTAAGGTACATATCTATGACCAAGTACAAGAAATACATGAAATACCGGTTTCTACTTTAGTCTTTAGTGTAGGGTTACTAAGTAAACTTATCGGGCAGTGTATCTTCTCTTTAAAACAGTATTTCCTATAACTCCATTTCATACATGCGTAACGTGCTCGTCAAACGCCTGATTATCCGCTCCCCTCGATTTTCCGCCTGCCTTCTGCTCCCTGGCTTTTCTATCACTCTCTTCGACTTGTTGGATGGTGTCCATGAGAGGTAGTTCCTTAGTCTCCGGAGTGAGGGTTAGCAGCACACCGGCCAGGACTGCGGAGCACCCGAATAGGATGGAGGGGAGCGCTTCTGAGATCGGATTCTGAAAAGATCGTGAACAAAATAGTCAAAGTCAAAGTGTATTTATTTGAAAATTACATGTGTAGAAGTGTTAGGGCGGCTTGCACCAGAATCGCTAAACGCGTTTAACTCTTAAATAGTATTTAGCGAGTTGTCAAGTCATAAAAACACGTCAGATTTAAATCGATTTAGCTGCTAAATACGTTTAGTGATTCTGGTGCAAGACGCCCTTAGTGTTTTTCCCACTTTTTGATAAGCAACCTACCTTTTTATGCGAGTAAGTGATGGAAGAAGCAGATGGCCCACCTGATGTTACGTGACAACCTCTGCCTATAGGTAGCAATGCATTGTCCTACTGAGCTGGCCCCTACGAATGTTTTTCGATGAAGGTTTTTTTGGCAAACCAATTATCGAGCAACGCATTATTTTGAGGATGATGGGGTACCTAATCGGTGACTTATATCTACTTCGGTAGGGTAGGCACTCGTCTTCCTCAGGAGACTCTTACTTATTATGCGATTATGAACCTTATCCTATTGTAAAAGATGCGTTTACACTCTTTACATTTGTAAAGGTGTCATTTCAGGCTCGCCTAGTGAGAGAATGTTGTACCCCTTACCAGTATAGGCGTGATGGGCGCCAGCATACCCCCCAATCTAGAAGCAAAGGCCCCCATCCCCAGTAGCGACCCCCTAGCGCTGGTCGGGAACAGCTCCATGGTATAAGTGAGAGCCCCCGTGAAGCATGCTGATATTATCATCTTGCCGACGAGGAAGAACAAGATCTTGCCCCACGTATATGCTAAAACGAAAACAAGCCTGCTTTTAATGGTGTTAAACTCAATATCAACAGGACATTTATACACATCATTACAAATTGGCATGTATTATGCAATTACTGTCGTTATAACACAGATTAAGTAATACCAGGCATTAAGAACGATAACGTTTGTGAAACTGAAAATCTGCATTGCCTAGATACGGCTACAGAATAAATAGACGCAAAGTATAAATTAACAAGAAATTAAATTAAAAATTTAAAAACCCCCGAATCTTAGACCGATTTTTATCAAACATAGCTAAGAACACTCCCGACTAAATCACCTTTCAAACAAAAAAAAATATTAAAATCGGTTCATCCGTTCGGGAGCTACGTTGCCTCAGAGACACACACACACATACACACTCAGACACGACAAACTTATAATACCCCGTCGTTTTTGTGTCGTGGTTAAAAAATAGTACAAGACGCCACCGCTGCTGTGAAGTTTCGTAGAAAGTTAATAGAATTTACCCAACCAACTATTTTTCAACCCCTAGCCCCGTATTCCAATTTTTTGCTGTCAAGTTATATTTCACTGCCCAGTGTAATTTCTTCAGGTCACGTGGTACAATTTTGTACCCCGTGATCATTCTTTTTAGACACTTGACAGCAAAATATGCGCGAAAACAAATGAAATGACATCATAATGTTACTATTTAGTCACAGAATAACTATGAGTTAGTATGAACTGACCATGATTTAAAACTTTGCAGTTCAACTTTGCAGTTCAACTTTGCAGTTCAACTGAGATTGGAATACCCCTGCAGTACCGCCAGTGAGGAGCTTTTTCAGACATGCAAAACGTGCAAGCGGACCAAAATGGAGCTAAGAACAAAATTTTAAACACTCACTCTTCGGAAGGAATCCTGACGCGACGCACAGCACGCCACAAGCAATGTAGCCGACCATCAGAGGCAGCTTCCGTCCGATCTTGTTCATCAGATACAAGGATGCCAGCTCTCCCGGAAACGACATCACCGTGGAGAGCAGAAAGTTGGTGTACTTGTTCCCAGGGAGATATACAGAGTTTATCATCAGGCCGTAGTACACAAAGCTAGAGGTAAATCTACACATCGCAGCTACTAGTAACCTCTTCATTATTACTTTTGATGTGACCACATCCTTCAATCCTTCTCTCTTTTCATATGTTCCTATGTTAAACTTGTCTTTCAACTTTGTTTCATCAATTTCTGCCAGTTCTTCTCGATTGATTTTGATTTTATTAGTGTCGGTCATAATGAGTAAGGTCTTTTTAGCCTGTTCAATTTTCCCATTCAGGATTTCCCACCTTGGGCTTTCTCGGACGAGGAAAATGTAAGCTATGAAGAAGACGGATGGACCGTTTATGATGTGGATCAGAGTCTTCCAGTAGGGCACAAACATGGCAATGCAAGCGAAGAGACATTCGCCGAGATAGATGGAGTAGGCGAATACTACTCCGGACAGAATGCGATTTTTCCTGCCGCAGATTTCCAACACTAAAACAAAACATCAACTTTTATTGTATATATATATATATATATATTTAAGCATGTATGGATTTATTAGTAACTAATTTAGTCACAAAGAAAATTATGACTAATAAAGTATTTACAATATTTATAATATGTACAAAATACACATGAAGCAGTTGAACTATCTACACACCGTTGCAAACGATTTATAGATAGCTCAACTGATCCAAATCAGTACCAATCGGAAGCGTGCCCAAGACACTGGCTGCATTGCCGCGCTGAATAGCAATGCTGATTCGCTGGCCCAGATAATCACCAGCCCTCGGGTCACGCGTCGCTGCGACTAGACGCCCTGCATATTATTATTGTATATTATTGCTAGGAGGAGAACTATCAATACAGAAAAGATTCGCATGATTCAGCAAATTAGATCCCAGAGACTCAGATTACTAAACTCCGAGAGAGAACGCAACACTTCAAACCTACATCCAGTTGGTTATATGTCTAACTTAGGAAGATACTAACTTATGACCATAACAGCTGTGTAGGTCCCTCCCGAGGCTGCGGCTTCAAGGAACTCCACGATCACGTACATGGTGTAGGAGGTCGCCAGGGTTTTCACCTGACCGATGCAACTCGCCACCACGCAGAATACCAACGTGGGCTTACGGCCGAATCTACAAAGATTTAAAACTATAAGCGCATTTGGCCTTGTGAATGCTGGGGATTTTGAAAGTGTGACTGAATCTTTTCAAACCGGAACACAGCAATGCTAGAATCACTACTTGGCGGAAGAAATAATAGATACGTTGGTATTTTCCCGGCCGTACTCGCGTATCTTTCACAAAAAGCTCTACTACTATAATAGCGTGGTACTCAAAGCTTTAGATTAGCATTAACCAGGAAAACTTCATAATAAAGTAATCTGAATTATCTGAACTTTTGGGTGGGCTGTTCTAATCCACCTGTCATAGCAGGATCGGCAACTAGCGGAAACAGGCAGTTGTTCGTATCAATCAATCTGAATCTTTAGGACTTATACTTAAGTACTTATTATAGGTCATGGCTGGACATCCCAACTGCTGATTGACCTTCGACATTCCCGCTTCAATTGCACTGTATTAAAATTTATTGGCGTACTTAAAAGCAATTGACTTGCTTACGAAAACTCTCAAATGACTGTTTAGAAAAGCAATTAATAGTAATGTTTTAGAGTTGACTAACTCCCACTACAAACTTATTTTGATCTTTCGCCGTTATCTACTCACAATACTAAGAGACCATTACGGAAGCTTTCTTCATTCTTAGATTACCAGTGGTCTCTCTGAGATTATTCTTTGTCAGCCCATCGGGTTTCTTTACATATGGACTAGAGACATATTGTCTTCCAATTCATATTCACTACTTATTTATAATATGTACAAAATACACATGAAGCAGTTGAGCTATCTACACACCGTTGCAAACGATTTATAGATAGCTCAACTGATCCAAATCAGTACCAATCGGAAGCGTGCCCAAGACACTGGCTGCATTTTGTGCAGCTTTTTTTTTTTGACTGCTTCATGTGTATTTTGTACATATTATAAATATTGTAAATACTGTATTAGTCATAATTTTCTTTGTGAAGAAATATTTTTCACTACTCTAATGAATCCTTTGTGTATATGATTTTTATGAACATTTCCAATGAATTTGGAGAGCTTGCCTAGAGTTAAATCTGGATGAAGGGAATAGCCTTACCGGTCTGACATCCATCCTGATATCACCATGGAGACCAGCATCCCAGTGCTGTGTATTGTGCCGATCAGGTTCGAGTGCCATGGCTGGCAGGCTAAATTCAACTGAAAGCATTTCGGTAATAGAGTCACAGTAGCGTCACTTCGAGCCGAATTGGAATAAGGACTAGTTTTTTGATTCGGCCTGCTTGTTCACTAACTTCTTTTCACCAAAACATAATAATCTTTTTCCTGATGCGCGGGACTGATAAATCATTCTTCACGGTAGAGAGAAGCGGTATTGCACACACTTTCTTTACAAGAAATAGTTGGACACTAACGATTCGAAAATGTTGGAGAACATACCGCTGCAATAACAGTGTTGTTGCTCTCATACACCCACTCTGTACACTCCACCAGCTCCCCACTAAAGCTGGTGTTGGAACAGGTTCCCGGCACGAAGTCACTCCTCAGAACTGGCTTTGAGCATCTGCTGATCGAAGCATTTGGCCACCACGACGTGTGGAACGTGGCGTTATGGTCTTCACATTCTGGTATGCGGCATCTGAGACAATCAAAATCTATAAAAATCAATCATTCAGGAGTACCCCTTTCGTCTATCTGTGTCATAACTTTCCCTGTCTCGTCTGCTCATTGTCACTTGCTTGCATCTTCTTGACCTTGCTTTTTGCTTCGGAAATTAGTTCTACTACGGATTGAGTTGCTTGCGTGCGTTTACAACTTACCGATAATTCAAATCACCAGCAGTGAACACGTAATTTATATTGATCATGGTGATAAAAACCGCTGGTAGGCACATCAGAAAATATTGCACTATTTGGTACCTCCCGAACTTTTCGAACACATCCGCAATGTCTATTGCTTTGGTATCTTGATTTTTGGATTTTTCCATCTTAGTTTAAGTATTTCACTTATTTCACAATACGTTCTTACTTATGTTGAGATTAAGTTTTCACTTCTGCTTCTTTTCAATTTAACAGTCAAGTAAATTACCTACATCTGAGAAATTCTCTATTACCTACGGATGGATGATAACTTTTAATCTCTTTATTCTTTCGAAAATATCGTCGTTTTAAAACTTTTGAATTGCGAATTGCAACTATGTTTTGTTTTTTATTGAATAGATGTGCAAGTTTACATACTTATTGTTAAATAAGTAAATGAGTATCACTACGTAGTGTACATTGAATTGAAAACGAGTTCGTCAGCTACATACTGAACATAGACTGTAACAATTAATTACTGAACACACAAATTGTCTCGAGATGTAGTAATGAAGCTCGCGACGTAAGTCATACATTATCTGTCCTGCCTTTCAAATTTTAACGTTACTTTCATAATCAAAAAATCTTTGGTTACTTTAGTTAGCTTATATAGTTACCCCCCTTAACATAGCTACCTTTATGTATTTTAACTAACTGATACCCGTAAAGATTTGCCTAATTTTAGTACTGTGTAAAATATTCGCCGTATGAAATGTTTAAATAGTTAAAACAAAGCGTTGCTAGGCAACCACTGTAGTTACTGCACTGTAGTTGTTAGTGCATCTTTGCTGCCGCAATAATAAACAAAAACGTATTTTTTAAATGTTTTACACATCAAAATACAATCGATAAACAATGCCTAAATAACCCAAATACAAATAAATTACAGAAACACCTTGATACATGAAACAATACTAACTCAACGCAGCAGAATCAGAAAATGAGAAAAACTTGTGAACAAGCGTACCTTGGTCATGGATATTATGATTAGATTAAAATGCGGCTATTATTTTGAATAGGTACTCACTTACACTGGTCTTTGCATCTAATCCAAATGATTTATACAGCATCTGGTGTCTCAGGAGCCACTTTTTACTCTGATGAACGGGATGCTGCAATGCTTAGGATATGATTTTAGATGAAGTAGGCTTGCCCAGTACCTATACCATCCTCTTAGTCTCTTCTGCCTTATCCACAGGAAAGACAAGGCAAGGTTCCTCGCGATGTAGGTACATAACTTTAATGCCTTTGTACATGTCATCTATTTCTGTCTTTTGTGTGCAATAAAGAATTAAGAATGTTTTCCTTCACCGTCTGAGAGCACAAATTAATGATTGTCACGAATAGTCGTATTAAAAATTCTAATAACTGTGACACATTCTGAAACGAAAACATTAGAAGTCATGTTTGGATTTTGCATTTGTTCCATATCGAATTAGAACTAAGAATACTGAAACTATTACCCATACCTAAGTTACCTACAGTATGAGTTGAAGATCCAGCAGGGGTAGGTATGCCAATCAAAGTTGAACTGCAAAGTTTTAAATCATGGTCAGTTCATACTAACTCATAGTTATTCTGTGACTAAATAGTGACATTATGATGTCATTTAATTTGTTTTCGCGCATATTTTGCTGTCAAGTGTCTAAAAAGAATGATCACGTGGTACAAAATTGTACCACGTGACCTGAAGAAATTACACTGGGCAGTGAAATATAACTTGACAGCTAAAAATTGGTATACGGGGGCAGTACTTATTACAGTGATAGCTTACGTAAATACTAACTTATAGAAATACTTGCTTACAAGATTGGACGTGCATCTCTGACTCACCTGTTTATGAAAGTTTGGAAAGTCGATCTAAATGAAAAACATCAGTTCAAACGAAAAGAGGTTGTTAACAAACGATAGTTGCCTTGAACTTTGGAAGACTGTCTTAATTGTCAATTTTATCTTGTAAAATAATAATGGGGTTTCTTATCTCACCACTGTCTCTCGATCTACAATTTTATTATAATGATGTTATATCAAAATTACTACATTGTGTATCACACCACAGATTAGTCGACAATAAATTGTCATCACGAGGTATTGTCTAGGATTTTGTGGATTTACTATTTGTTGAGTTTTCAGCTTAGCAACTGTGAAGATGTAACTTTTGAAGGCGGTTCAACTTCAACTTCTTGATTTAATAGCTTTTGCGACTGTTGCCACAATTCTGCCAGTGTCGAGTCCGTTATATGCTAGAGTTATAAACATGGGGGGAATGCGGAATAAGAATATGATCAGTGCTCAGAAGAAAGCGGTTCCAATCGCTCATTATGTTTCACAGCTTAATTCTTAGCGGTTTTAATGTTTACTTATTTGTAGGAGCGTTCTCACACCGCTGCCTTTCACACGTTGTTTAAAGTTGTTTTCATTTAATTTATTTTTTATTAAATTTCCGCCGACCCTAGTCTGTCTATTGACTAACGGTTGTCCGCCATTGCCGCGCTTACAGTTTGAGGTTCATTCTGTATTTTCGTTCTCAAGCCTTACATTAAAAACTGCCATTAGAATGGGATTAGCAGATCCAATAAAGATTTGTACTCTACGCACACACACATAATTTTTATTCTTGTATTATTACAGTTAAGTACATAAACACATCTTTTAACTTCAAGAATTCGAGCCTTCCAGCTCAATATCTAACCTAGGGGACAGGCGTCACAGCTCAGTCGGTAATAGCTCTGCCTTCCGTGCTGTGGGTTCGATCCCCACCAAGAACAAACATTCGTGCGTGGAAAACATAGATGTTTGTTTAATGTCTAGGTGTTACAATGTAATTATAAGTATGTATTTACGAAAAAAACAGTATATAAGTATTCTATCAGCCATCTAGTTCCCATATCACAAGCTTTGCTTAGTTTGGGACTAGAGGGCGTTGTGTCTAAAAGCCATGAATATTTATTTATTTAGGGCAGAACCCCTTCTCAGATATAGTGAAGCACTTGTCACACTCCTCGTTCCAGTATGTACTATGTCCATCAGACGCACACGCTGGCTTGAAATCTCATGGGCATGACGCTAATTCCTGCAAGGAGTATCCGCTGGCTAGAGCTAGGCGTGATGCTAATGATGACTGGAAAAAAAAAATATGGAGCTGTATGAGTGTTTTTAGTTCTTTTGTTGCGCGATTCGGATTTTAAACCTTTGCAGCAGTGACGTTCGTTGTGTAGGCTTTCTTTTGTTTTTAAGGATATATCACACAGCGAAGTCTTAGAGACCTCATACTAACCTGATTATTATTGAACACCCTGTAAGTGGTATGGGTACTAGTAAAAGTAAACCTATCTAGATAATTTACGAATCTAATCTAGATAATTTATACGGCATCAGGGGCCAAAAAAAAAACAATATACGCCAACCACTATTATTATTTACTAACCGATATTGGTTTTTTTTTGTTATAGGTAGCCTCCATTGGCTGTAGATGTGGATAGTATGTACATTAAGAATAATCTCGTAAAGAAAGCATATTATACCTTAGACATGACAAAACTGCATGGCCCGATGTCGCTCCACCCATCGACAGCTAACTACTCGACTTGCAATGTCAGTGCTATTCTTGTGTTCTATGTATACTCGTATTTCTCTGTAAAAGGGATCATACAAAAAAACGCTAGGAACCAGGCCGTAGTTTCTTGCCCGTTCTTCTAGGCTCTGGTCGCGTGGAACTGGCACCTAGAATCACCTAGTTATATAAGACGATTCTAAATGATCCTTGTGATTTTATTGAATAAAGAAATTTTGACTTTGACTTTGACTATCCACAGTACTTTACTTACCATACTTTTACAATCTAGCCAAAATACAGGCTAATGAGTTTAACACTAGTTGAAGTTTTTAGTATACCTACCTAGATTATTCTAATAATGTGCTCAGTAAGTTTCAAGCGAAATTGGTTTACTTATAATAAAAAGAATTACTTATGTTTAGTTTATATTGGAAAAACCTTTTAAAAAAACTTAGCACTTATGGAAAACTACTGCGATCCAATAACTCATAATACTTCATATTTATTGTATTTACAAACACTGAGTAGGTAGGATGTTCATGCACAACACAATTTGTTTGAGCTTAGTTTAACTTTGTTTACGTAAATGTATTTGCGTCTGATACGGTAGAGGGATTATTCTGAAATAATTTAAGACATAAATCGTTTGCTAGTTTTCAGTCATAAAAATCTTTTAACTTTTTGAAAGAAATAAATTAAATTTATTTACAAACACCTTACCATACTATGAAACTACTATACTTACTATGAAAATAACTATATATATATAATTATAACTATATATTCTTAGGTGCACTAAGAATAGGCCAGTGTGCAAACCGGTTCGTGAGTCAGCCTGAAGTTAGTAGTTAGTAAGCAACTAACGCTGGTCTTCCGTCAGGGCGTTCCAGTGATGTTCTTTCTATCATTTGTGCGTGGAAAACATAGATGTTTGTTCTATGTCTGGGTGTTACTATGTAATTATAAGTATGTATTTACAAAAAAAAAGTATATAAGTATTCTATCAGCCATCTAGTTCCCATATCACAAGCTTTGCTTGGTTTGGGAATAGAGGGCGTTGTGTGTAAAGTCCATGAATATTATTATTATTTATTTCCAAATATTTCAGTAAACGTTACAGGACATTACTCGCAGGTATAAGATACTGCATACATACAAGACTTATAAAATACAGTGAATTATACAGGGTGTTTCGTAATGTCTCTATTAGCCCGAAAAAGGGGTATTCTGCACGTCATGTGGCAAAAAACTTTTGTTCTACAACTTTTTAATGTTTCGAACTTTTTCAGTCATGAAAAGCGTCTTTAAGTATCTGTGTGGATGTAACGTGATAGGAGGCTGCGTGTTTCTGTGTACTAACAGGTTGGATACTACGCAAAAACAAACACTAGGGTTGTCACAAAATAAGATAAAAAGAAATATTAAATATGTTGTATGTATTCAACTTTTGCACATGCCAATCTATCCACGTGTTTGGTTTGAATAAGCCCCTTTTCTTCTTATAGGGATATTAGGTATGTAACGCGTTATATAATCTGCACAGGATGTGAACTTTCCTGTTTTGTTTGATAAATAGTTTGGACTGGTCATTCTTGGCGAACTTGAAACTCTTTTGGGTGAAAGGACCTGCAGCTAATTCTATACCTACCTATTCGAGTAGAGTATAACCTGATCTACCCTAAAAAATATTTACTACTAAGTAACCGCTACTAACGTACCGGGTATAAAAAATCTTACCTACAAAGTAGGAACGCGAACGGCCGCTAACAAATAAGAACAACAAATTGATTCACTGCATTATTAAATTTATTTAACACACATGCTAAACATTAGCCATAATGCGATGAACGCTATTATTAGCATCATAAAGGTTATTGAATAAAAAAACAAACGCCGATATAAAAACACCCACAAAATATCCTGGCACATAAACAATTTGAAATTCGAACGATCACTTCCAAAATTCAAAATGGCGATTTCGAAACTGACAGTTGTTTTACTCTTGTGCTGTCTTTTGGCGCTTTTCGGCCAGAGCTTGGCAGATGGAGAGAGAGGACCTTTGAAAGAACAGAAGGAACCGAAGCCTGAGCTATCGCAGCCTCGCCACTTCGTCAAAAGGCAGGCAGACTATGAAGATAACGGAGATTCGGATGACGATTCTGTCAACTATGAGCGTTCCTTTGAAAGACCCCACAGAATTCGGGTGTTGCCAGCTTTCCTCCATTAAATAATTTGGAACTTCTACGGGTGTTGTGCAATTTGAAATGTTGTAAGTTATTTTACTGTTTTGGTACTAATAAGAAAAATAAAAAGCTATTCAATGTCAGTGTGTTTCTAAATACAATGCCGCATTAACTAAAGTTTACATAAATTAAAATGAGTATAATATGAAACAGTTAATTATTTATAGCAATTTTATTAGAAAAATACCAAGATACAAAATATTCTAATTAAGTAACAATACAAAAATTATGTTCATCATTTAATTCAGTAATTATAGGTATGTCTAACGTCCTCAGTGGACGTGCTCTGTGAGTGTGCAATTACCCTAATACATATAAATCCTCATAAAAACTTTGATTTTATTTCTCGTAAAAATAATATTTCCAGCACATTCTTTCTAATGTTTTTTTATTGTTTTACTTTTTCTGCATACAATTTTTCAAATACTTATAAAACCAGCGCATACGATCTGAAGTTTAGATTCTAAACTGAATTGTTCACTGTTGCTAACGATCCGTTCATTCTAAAACAAGAAAGAATCGAAATTCTTAACCCTAAAAATATCTAACTATGTAGATTCTGGCAATTTTATAATTTAGAATATTTAAGAAATCTGAAAATAACACACACACAGGTAAAACTTTATATTTATAGTAAGCACCGTCGATTCAGCGACAATTTTTTATTAATAAGAAAATAATGTTCTAACTGTTAATTTGGTTGTTTTAAGAATTTCATAATAAATCTAAGGTCAACGGCAAAACCAGAAAACGAGTTATTCATTTAATTGTATCATAAATTTCATAAAATTTTATCAACAAACTGCTTTCATATTTATTTGAATTTCAAATTTTAACCACTTTAAAGGTCTCCTACATACTTTAAATTAGTCGAGACTTATATTCATAACAATCAAATGTTTAAATACTAAGGCACATAATGGCACAGCAAAACTTAAATCTAACTTATCTAATACATTTGGCACGTGTCGAATTCACTGGTTCTTTGGGCGAGTAAAGTTAAAAACTAAATTATTTTTGATTTATATTCAAAATAAGTCTTTATAAATAAAAAAATACTAATATAATACGAAAAAATTGTGTTGCTATTGCCGAAATAAAAAACGTAGTGGAAAAACTTCTCTCATACTTATCTCAGGTATTCGAATGATGAATTTAGTAGTAGGTACATATGAAAAAGTTCATACAAACCTTATATTTATGGATTGCTCAACTGATCCTTTGTAAATACTGTATTGTTCGTAATTTGCTCTGTGAATAAAATGTGAGTAAATATATTTTACTAAAAACGATCTCTCAATTTTATATCGCAACATGTGTAGTTACTTAATTTTAATACTAATTAAACCTTAAATAAACATTTAAGTAGTTTAACTGTTTAGTTTATTTAGAATAAATTTATTACTTCATTAAAAAAAAAAAAAAAAAAAGTAGTTTAACCATTCCTAGTTTGAGTAAATAATTCTGTTACTATAGTTTTAGTAAATGTTAATATGAGTAAACAATCTCTTTATGGCACTAAAACAATATACAATTCATGATAAATGTCTAAATATACATATTAAATCCATAAGTAACTGTAATGCCATTTGGAGTCAGCTGATTTATCACTAAAAATACATACACTAAAGTTAGTAAACACGCCAAAACGTTAAAAGATAATTCGTCTAAATATACATTTCAGTATCAGTTATCTTCTGTGAGTTAAGCCTTAAAATAATACAAATCTTCTGTTATGTAGCTATAATTAATTAGAGATTAGGGAATTTCTTGTCTTTGAATATGGGGACATCACGTCCTATAAGGGCGAGTTAGTTAGTACTATGTGGTGCTAAGTTTAAAGATTCATTACAACATTATTTTGAGTTTTACTTTACTTCAGTCGTACTAAAAATGTCATGAAATTTGAAAGATTCTTGAGATTTTGTTGAACCAAAAGTACTCTCGTCATTTTAGGGTTAAATTGAGAAAGCTATTTTCTCAAATAAAGCTACTATCAACTTTTACAAAACGAGATTAAAAATAGAAAACAAGGAACTGTAAAAGCTAATTTTAAATATTGAAACTAATGATTCTGTATATATGAGGTAAGAAAGACTGAAGCACATTGTATAATATTTGCTGTTTACTACAGAGCCTTATCACACTGGTGATTCTACTCGCGGCCTCAGTTTACCAAAATATTCTGAGTTCGCGGCGAACTCGCTGCGGTAGTGGCGGCGAGCTCGCTGCGAGTGAGGTTGTCCGCGAATTGGGGGGTGTAGTGTTTAACTTCAAAGAGACAGAAAGGCTGTGACAGTACTAAGCTAGAGGTCTAGATTTGGAATCTAGTTAATACTCGCGTCGGCAGTAGTACCCCAGCGAGCGACACTTCTGACAGAGATGCTGAGGATGGATCTTCGACTGGTCACTCACGTCCAACCCGTCAGGCTTCTCCAAGGGACGCTGAAATTGTAAAACAGTCAATGAGTCTTTTGTACAGTAAAATCATAAGTCTTCCTCATACCAACTCGTTACTTATTAGCCAGGAATGGGTTCATTCGTATGAGTTTAGTGGCCAACACTGGTGACGTAGTGTTTAGACCGTCTTTAAGGCCTTCGTCGTGGCCTTCATCGTGGCGTATATTTATTATAAATTTTTAGTTAAAAACAAAACAGTACCTACCTAATTTGGGATAGACGGAAAAGAGGAAAAGCATACGAGTACGAGAGAGAAAAAGATATTTTCGCATGCTGCACTAAACTCTACACATAAACACGTTATGTTTTCTCGTTCAACTTGTTTTCTCGAGAGGTAAGTGATAACCCTAGATTGAGCCAGTTGAGCTGTCTGTAGAATTCTGATTACCTGTTTATGTGGGAAGACATTTATCCTGCACTTGATGCACTCCTGTCCGTTGTTGGCCCAGGAGTTACCGCTCATCCATTTGCGCTTGCACTTCGGGCATTTGTATTCTCCGAAGCACCGCTTCTTGCCTTGGTATGGGGTTAGACCTTCCCCTTTTGGTCGCGCCTGGAACATAAGTCAGAGTTGGAATGATTCGGGTTTGTTTTGCTTTATAATCAGGGTTTCGAAACAATTTGTAAAAATAATATCTTTTTATTCATTTGTATTCGAGCGGACTTTAACTCGTTTCTATAAAAACCTAAATAAAATATCCTTTAAAATTGTTGTATTGTTTTTAGTGTTCCGGTCCAGTTTTGGAAAAACGGAACACTTATTTTTCCTTGTACCTACACCTTGTTGGTTAGTGGCTAGCGCCTGCTTGAATTATAATAGCAAATAACTCGGTCGGCTCAACGATTAAAGTTTTTTCAATCAATTATTAATCATACCTAGCACATAAAAGAAAGAGTATGTAATACCGTAGATAAGCAAAAATTGATAATATTAAATAACTTCACAAAGTTACTCTACAATCGTAAAGCAACTCCATTCCGAATGACCTACGACCCTTGTTCGATATGAAACACGACAGAATAAGTAGGTAGAGTACCTGCAACGTGTGTAGATGTGAAATTACATTTTAAATGACTTGTAGTTTTATGGTTTTAAATAATCCACGCAATTTTCTGGTAATCAGCTAAGTTGGTACCTGTTTTATTTGATAACTTTACTACTCTACTTACGTTTCTTGCTATAGAGCCTTGGAATTCGTCCAAGTATAGAGGTTACAGTAAGCAAACATTATGGGTAACATAAGCCTAGTGTTGCTAACTTTTAGACTGTTCTTGGTAGGGCCGTGGACTGAGAAAATAATTTAAAAAACTAGAAAAACCGACTTCAATTATTATTCGACTACGAGCATCGTCATCAGATGATGATGATGATGGCAGTTCATTGGGAATGTTCTAGTGACCGTAAACATTACTAAAAAGTCACAGAAAAGCAAAATACGCAATTTAGCCGATTTTTGTGAAAATTAAATTAAAATTAAAAATACAACCGAATTGAGAACCTCCTCCTTTTTTGAAGTCAGTTAAAAAATCCGTTGAAATAGGTTCAGCCACTACACAATAAGTCTTTGTCCTAAACATAAATAGAACGTAAGGCATTGCCGTTTCGAATATCGCAATAGTTTTGGGAATTATAATGACACTCTTTGTTTTCTCGGTCACGTTCTGCTAATTATGGCATCACCGACGATAAACACTAGGGTAAGTATAAAACTATAAATTGATCTTTACTAGCCAGCTAGTAAAGTTTACCTACAAAGACCTTTCTTTCTAAGAAAATATCATTCTTACAAATTGAATTGAGAGAAAAAATGAAAACACAAAATGCACGACAGCAAGATATCTCAACTCTCTTCGAAAGACACTAGAGAAGACAAGACATTACACACACACGCATCACACACACACATCTATAGATAAAAAGCCTTATAATGTTGCTAGCTGCGGATGCTAGTTAGTTGGGGATCATCCATTCAAAGGGAAAATACCTAATCTGCTGCTTCTTGACAACATGACGGTTACTATTACAAAGTTGCTGTTTATAATGTAAAACTCAAAAGACACTTCTTGCATCATTCGAATTGGCAATAAGCCGAATATGCAGACCGCGCGGTCAACGACACAGTAATAAAAGTCCCGAAGAAACCTAGTATTAGAGATGCACAGGGCCAAGGACAAAAACGAAACCAAACCCTCTATCTGATACCAGTCTAATGATGATGAGAGCCCATGGGCATAGAAAAACTGGACAGAGGTCTCTCCCAAATCTTTCCACTCATCTCTGTTGCCTGTACTTCCATCAATCTCTCTCGAATGCATCTAGTTAAGTCATCCAGCTAGCGATTTCTCGGAGCTGCTGCTGCGTCGCACTCCGCCTTTACCCAGTCTGTTTTTATCATAATCCTGGGCCCACCCACAGCTGAGCGTATCCCTCTGTCACTCTGTTAGTTCATGTCTTGTTAATTACCTGTGGGCAATCTCCAATATAGTGACCTTTCTTGAAGCACAGGTGGCACATGTAGGCAGGCGGTGGAGGCCGTGGCGGCCGTCGTAGCGACAGCATCGACAGCTGCTCCGCCAGCGAGCTGGTGTCGTCTGCTGGCGGCTGCGAGGCTCCCGTCGCCGCTGTTGGTAGCGGACCCCATACTGATCCAGGCACCCACTGGAAAACATAAATTTTCTGTTACCACGATGGATGGATCTTCATTTTGGAAAAATCTGAAATTAGGCTGAACTCATTTCGATGTAGGCTGAAAATAGAGTTGGCCGGAAAACATCTTGTTTTCGTCTCGTCAATTCATTAAAATCGGTTCAGGCAAGATTATAAAAAAATGATTTCGAATCTATAGAAGGATCATTGAACATCTACCTAGTGTAGATGATATCTTAGTTTCGTAAAAACATCGATTTATTAATCAATAATCCGCCCCATTATTATTCAACTCGTATCTAGAGACACCATCTTGTCTTTCCAGTGGACAAGGCCGACTAGGCTGAGAGAATGGTATAGGTGCGGGCAAGTCTACTCGATCTAAATCATGTCCCGTAGGTACTGCAGCGTACATCGGGCCATGGGTAAAAAGTGGCCCCTGCCTGACGCTATATAACTCATCTAAATTAGATGCAAAGGCCTGATTTTTTAACCTCTGACTATGAATCTGTAAATCTAAGGTTTATGTGTATAGCTAAGTAGTTTCGAAATATGTGATTGGTCATCCATATTTAACAACCCAATAACAATCAAAGATTCGATAGTTAATTCAACTGAATGTGGCCGTGCTATAAGTAGAAGCACGTAGAACTCTCCTAGAACTGCCCTTTATTGACAAGTTGCCAAAAATATGCCGGCTTCAATCACTGGACTCAATACCAAGAGCTATCTACCTTTTGCCATATTGTCTCGACTGTCAGAAGTTTTTAACTTTTGGCTGGGCGTCAGGCCGAGTTTATAGACCTTGGAAGACCTCGGAAGAAGGTCGGCCATTTATGCACAGACAGTGGGGTTTAGGTCCATCAAATTGCTATGGAGTTTTTTTACAGAATCGATGTTTGCTGTTATCTTCTGGACATGTGAACCATGGTAACCCATAAGAGGATAAAATATAGCTAGCTATCATAGAAATAAAGGTTACTGCCTATTTTACAGTTAAATAGAATACCATACACTGACACATTTCAGAATCGGCCCGATTAGACAAATAAATCGCGGACAATCAGACGCGCGCCGCCATTGGCCAAGGAGGTGCGCCCGCGCATCTGTTATACGAATTATTGTGCGTTCCAAATACAAAGCGTACGTTGACGTTTCGTGAATCACGATTAGAGATGTAAGGATAAATTGTTTCTGGTCGAATCTTAAGCTATTAGAGGCTTCAAGTGGAATGACCTAGAGTCCTAGAATAACAAGCTAGTCTTTGCTCGCAAAGATCTGATGACTAGATTAACCTAGATGGTCAAACCGAAATATTTTGTACACATGGCCACAAGTCAGATTAAGCACCTTAATTTTGCGTGCCCTTTGGTATAAGATTTCTTGCAAAATTAATAGGCTATAAGGTTATTTTAATTTTAGTAAATAAAAGGAAATCCTTCATTAACATGCGGATTCTTTTTCATCAGGAACCCTTGTGGGCTAGTGATAGCAAGACCGACCCTAAAGACAGAAACGCAGCAGTAACCCAGTGGTCCACAATGCCGGTTTTCTCAAATAGCAAGGGAAAGCAAATATAGTTTAGCTCTACACGCACTGTTCAAAGAATGTCTGTCCAACGGATGCGAGACTATCTTAGCCTAGTAGAAGATTTCTATCTTCTACTTCAGCCAATGGCGCGGACACTGTTCCATCTTTGATTATATTCCTGGTCTCAGATACCTCAAATACAGGTAGCGTGCGAAAAGGCTTCAGAGGGCCTAGTACGAGTTTGATGTATAAAACAGGTGTAAAACGTCTGACGCCCAGCACACCAGTGTGTGCTAATTGGTATGGATACTCAAACACTGAGCGGATTCCGACCAAGCACAATGTGACTGCGGAGCCCCACAGACAATGCCTCACCTCCTGTCTTGCCCAGAATGCACCAACACCTGCACCCGGAAGGATCTGTGTGACGCCACGGAAAATGCCATAGACGTGGCCCGTTTCTGGGCAAAACGGGATATTTAGTAGGTACCTAGGTACTTACTAAATAATAAAAAATACATACGGGAGCCAATCGACTCGAAGAAGAAGAAGCGGATTCTTTGAGAAGTTTGGGTTTTATACACCAAAACTCGTACTAAGGCCTCTGATCTTCTGAAGCTGTATAAAAATATTACAAATTGTATTGTGTACAATGTATTATATCCGTAGATAAGAATGTTTGTACAAAGTAGGTGTTATAACTCGATTACCGAGAATCCAGTTAGCACCTATACTAGATTTTCTGCTCATACAAAAGTTTCAAGTTTCAGCCTCTGCGATTTGCGAGATAAATTATCACTTCCAAAATTAGTAAGCGAATGTTTACACACGAGATGTAGTAAGAGTTACGTTTCAGTTCGCATCCTGACAGTGGCTTTGATCTGCCGTCACCTGAATGAAGTTTCACTCATTTATCAGAATTACCGAGAGTGTCGGCTTTTACCTTTGACGGCCTACTGATGGTCAACAAACAATGCTTTGAATTCAAAGTTCGAGAGAGAATGAGTGATAATTTTGTAACCAATGCAGTGTCTGAAAAGTATTTCAATCTAAGCACTCTCTCACTCATCCAAACAGTTTAGAAAGATTTCCAAACGATCTTGTTCTCTAAGCTAGAATTCTAATTCTAAGTTACTTAGGATGCCTTACTGCGGCCAATATTTTAGGTCTGAAGAAATTATAACTCTTTTGAGCCTTCTAGGAGACTCAACATTCTTTTTAAATGCGACTCTTGCGCATTCAATGTCAGAGCTATTAAAATGTGTCCGGACTTATGTGTATATAATATACAAACCTTTTCATTTCACCTTTTGTTTTTTTTTTGTAATGTTTCCATGTAGTGTACCAATAAAGAGTTATCTATCTATTGTAAGAATGCAAAGGTTACGTTTCCTGAAATTCAACATGAAGTCGCGAGCTTTCCACTAGTCTGTTGAACTTCCAATGAACTTTAGGCGTATTTACAACGCTGAATACATGCAGCATACCACTATATTAATGAATTTCACACTCTGTACTACCGTCGACCTATTATAGCTGTTACTATAATTAGAACTATACCTGTTTGGTATACATCAAGAGGTTACTGAGTGTGGCCGGTGACGTACAAAGTACATTTTTAGGGAACTTTATAATACATGCCGTTTTAGGCTCGTGATAAACACGTGTTAATTATAAGATGTTATGAAAAGGACCAAACTTTTGGCTTTCTTAAGAATACCTAATAACTTTTCTTGATTGAAAATAAAAAAAAACGGCACTTAACTGGCACAGTCAGTGATATGAGAAGTGGCTGATATGAAAATATGAGCAAAAGACATATAGCAAATATTTTTTTCCGAATTTTTAGTTTTTAGTCTCAGAATGGGCACAGTACAATGCATCACAGGTTAGCTCTTCAGTGGACGTGCTCAATGAGGCAATGTATCGTCATAGTATAGGTATAAAAACGCTGTAATTGCTTTTACGTGTGTCCTTCAGGGTCGTCAGAGTTGTCCATTAGAATTAACTAAAATTTACTGTGCATGTTATTTTATTGTTTACTTTAATAAATTCACAAAGAAAATTAAGTACGACTAATACAGTATTTACAATATTTATAATATGTACAAAATACACATGAAGCAGTTGAGCTATCTACACATAATAGATAAATAATAAATTTAATAAATAGATCTTGAATAAGGTGCAAAACACAATTTCGTGCACGTGGATGGTATATTTTTTCCAGTTATTTCTATTTATTAGCCAAACTACTAAATCGTTTTTGATGAAAATTTAATGGGACTAACCTGGAAGTACATCCTTTCAGATAAAAAAAGATTTTTTTAAATCGATTTATAAATGACGGAGTTCTGAGGTAACAAACATTAAAAAAATATAAATGAATTGAGAACCTCCTCTTTTTTGAAAGGTTGATGTGTAATAGGTAAACCCATGAAATAAACACTTATTAGTTTGTAAACGCTTACAAAATTCCAGATGTAACTACGAGTAGCTCGATTTACGTTATACTTACGGTAAGTTTGTGTTATAATTAGATTTGTATACATTCTTAATGCATTTTGCTATGCAACGAAATGTTTGGAGTGGCAATGGTTTTTATGGTAGAACTACTTATTTCTCACATACCTATTTTATTGCAATTGATTGCACTGTATCATACGGTATTGTGCTATACATAATAAACTCATCTATTCTTACGATATCTAATTTGCTTATCTAAAATGCTGCGAAGATATGATTAATATCACAAAAGCTTTTTTTTTAAATATTTTTATTTCAGATACCTACATATAAAAACAATATACATATACAATTACTTTTTTATAAATTTTAGTCTAAAAAGGGGACTGAAAACATTTGATAAACATTCCTGAAAATTTGTTAGAGACGAAACTACGAGCACCGTGTTTTATGACGTCATACTTGAGAGCTTACGGAAGAGAGCTTACGTGAAAAAAAAAATACATATATATGAATTCGAGACCGAAGAACTTAAAAAATCTAACTGAAGTAGACCCTGATCACAAAACGAACTGATTTTCAGCGGGTTTCAAGAGATTCACTCAATACATGCTTATGAATTGGGTAAACTTTTCAACCGACAACTTTTACCAAAATCCATAAGTCCTTGAACAGATATAGAAAAACATACCTGATCGTTCTGATCGTGAGTCAGATATAGCCATCCCAGCAGTGCCTGGGGGCATGCCTCGGTCTTTCCCCAGTGGGGGAATTCTGCCCCCATTGCCGTCGGCGACATTTCTCTGCCACTGTGATGTATTGATGTTGATATTGATGTTGACTGGTCAGGCCATCTTGCCCGGTATTTCGGGAACGGGCACGGGATGCGCGCGCGCCGGTTTCGATGCGACTAGCTGGGTCGGCCGCTCCTTAAGACGGGAGATGGTGGGAACAGGGATGGGGGAGTTTTGTTTTCTGTCGATTGTTTAGATTGAATGATTCTTACGAAATAAGAACACCTATATTGAATTCCATATTCCTAAATATATTTTTCCGCAAGAGAAGGTAGAGATCTATTGTCTAAAATAATTCAGGTTTAAGTATCAAAATTATCAATAAAATAAGTAAGTTATAAACTAAAAGCTCTTGATCTGCCTTTGTGAGTTTATTAAACGTACATTATTTAAGGTCTAACAATCGGGTCTAAAAATATAGTACCTACTTACCCTACCTAAGTCGCAATAAACTTTCTATTAAAATATTATGTTGACTTAGCTACTAAATTATGTTATTTATCAGTAGGTACTTAGGTACCTAATAAATGTTTCAGTAATTATTTTAATTGCAATGGTTGTTTTTTCTAACAACTTATAAGCACGCGCCACTAATTACACTTTTGATTCAAACATTTGTGATAAGCATCTATGTACCTAAATGATAATAATATTTCAAATTGTTATCTATATTTTGTAATTAATTTTTGAAAATAAAACTGTTCTAACAACCAAACAATATAACTTCCACATTATACAATGATCGATTTTGTGTATAATTAGTCGATTACGTTTTTATCGATAGAATAATCTTGACGTGTCTGCAATGGTGTCCCATCTCTAGCCACGAACATGTGGGCGCAGTTTGACCGGGAACTCACGGAGAGCAATATTTTGGTTCCCTCCGTACCACAACACTATCTAAACACGGTGTATCGTTTATCGTTACGTATTGCGTGGTGAAAGTTCGCAAAAATGTGCTTTAGTATAATAATTATTATGTATTTTGTAATAGCAAATTAACAAGTTAAATTCAGCGCGTCAATGCAGCCAGTGTCTTGGGCACGCTTCCGATTGGTACTGATTTGGATCAGTTGAGCTATCTATAAATCGTTTGCAACGGTGTGTAGGTAGCTCAACCGCTTCATGTGTATTTTGTACATATTACTAGTTGTCCTGTGAGAACATAGACCTCGCAAGCCTTTATAACCATGCAATAACCGACACTTTCCCTTTTCCCCTGGCTAAATCGATTTTCAGGTGCTTGAATTTAGACTTTCTACATTCTACAGATTTGTCTCGTAAAGGCGAAGAGGACTGTGTAGTCTAATAATAATTGACATTGGTAGAAGTCAATTTTCGGGAAAAAATAATTTTCCCTTTTTTCCCCTTTCCACTCCCTCTTTTTGGAAATATTTTTACACCATCTTGTGTAGAATGAAGTCTTTCGTGTGCTTCTCAAATTTGATTGAAATCCGTCGATAAATAACGCTACAGCAAACTTTCCCTCTTTTCTCCCCTATTTTCCCCCCAATCAAAAATCTCCGACGACAAATAAAATCTAATAATTCATATAACCTGTGTACCAAGTTTCGTCCAGATCGGTTGAAAAATGCGACCTGTAGAGGAGAACAGACATCCGGACAAACGCATTTTTGGCCAATGTGGAAACTGAGACGCTTCGCTCGCTTCGCTCGCTCGGTCAATAAATATTGTAAATACTGTATTAGTCATAATTTTCTTTGTGAATAAATATTTGATAGAGACAAGTTTAGTAAAATTAAATGTTTCTGTCTAATAAAAAAAATAAAGGTACTTTAAAAATTTAGATTTAGCGAACTGCGCTTAAGTAGAGTACCTGCATAACAAGGATAAATCGACTACCACATACACTCCCACGCTATACCATAATCTTTAAAAATATTAGGGCAATAGAAAAATAATACACAGGCGTCACAGCTCAGTCGGTAATGGATCTGCCTTCCGCGCTGTGGGTCGTGGGTTCGATCCCCACCAAGAACAAACATTTGTGTGTGGAAAACATAGATGTTTGTTCTATGTCTGGGTGTTACTATGTATTATAAGTATGTATTTACAAAAAAAAAGTATATAAGTATTCTATCAGCCATCTAGTTCTAGTTCACAAGCTATGCTTAGTTTGGGACTAGAGGGCGTTGTGTGTAATGTCCCTGAATATTTATTTTTATTTATTTATTTATTTATTAATACTCTCACTCAAACCACTTTAAAATCGAAAGCTTATCGTTAATATAACATACACAAAAATGGCAGCGTGGAGTGGCAATAAATATCACAGTTTATTGTGGGATACTTAAGTGTTATTATAAAATTTCAACAACTGTAGCACTTCAAACATTATCAGAATGCCCCAAAAAGCTGGGTCTACAGGGTGACAGTCAGTTAATTTCCGGGTGCAAACGTGGGTTCGAATCCCACTCGGTGTTATAAAATCTTTGCAGTATCGATGACAACCCTAATTTTGTATCTGTTTTTAGGACCTTTTGACCAGCTGAAAGGGACGTTTCAGCTAAGCTGTAGATTGATCCAGCCATTGTTGGAGCTGAATACAAATTGTATGTTTAAAAAACCAGAAAAACTGACTCAATTCTACTACCGGCTTCATCACCAGATGATGATGATGATAGCAGTTCATTGGGAATGTTCTAGTGACTATAAACATCACTAAAAAGCCACAGAAAACCAAAATACGCAATTTCGTGCACGTGGGTGGCATATTTTTTCAGTTATTTTTATTTATAAGCCAAACTACTGAACTGATTTTGATGGAAATTGAATGGGACTAACCTGGAAGTAGGTATATCCTTTCAGATAAAAAAATATTTTTCAAATCGGTTCATAAATGACGGAGTTCTAAGGTAACAAACATGAAAAACAACCGAATCGAGAAACTTTTTATTTTTCCTCCTCCTTTTTTTGAAGTCGTTTAAAAATGTCAACTGTTGTAAATTATGGAATTAGGGCCTATTCTAGCCCAGTGTTTCTCCAGTCTAGAGATTGTAGAATATAAACTTAGCGAAAGTAGTGAATACAACAAAACACTCACATAACACACTCAATTGAAGTGTATGATGCTACTTGTAGTGCCTACCTACTCGCTGGCCAGTAAGTAGTACTTTAGGCAGCACCTAGTACCTAGATCGTCACAGGCTCGACAACAAGCGGTGTGTACAAGCGACACGTCCAACCTCGCCCGTGGCTTGCGTAAGACTCCCCTCGCCGCTCTTATCGCCCCGGTTTATATAGCAGCTAGTAAACAAGTGACGTCAGCTGCAGGTGGCTCGCAGGTGCGCCGAGACCGTGGATTGTATTAGTTGTCTAACACAAACACTACATCTCTATCTTATTAAATTTATTTTATTGCGCTACTGCTGTTTACCGTATTAAGTACAGCTCGACCAATGAAACTAAAGTGATAGCAACTGTTGTACACATTTGGTCAAGCTCTAGTCAAAGCTAAATTGGATCAACCAACACCGTTCAATCAATCCTCATCTCAAGTATCATTTGACCAGCTTCCGTTCAGCAAATATTCACCAATCGAGTACATTCGAAGTAAACAGCTTCAACCTTCAACTAGCAACTAAATCTAAACCCAAACCGAAACATCTGGTTTGAATGTCAAAGCAGTTGAGAAATCAACTATCAGGAACCAGCACATATAAGTCTAAATAGGGCTTCACGCACGTTCTTTGTAGCCTTGTCTAAAAGCGATTCTAACATTAACACATCAATAATAGTCCAAAGCTCACTGTTTCTTTTTTTTTTTTTTGAAACCCTGTTGGACAGACTTTTTCTTTATATCAACACATCAATAATAGATCAAAGCTTCATCATACTAAAGTCGTACTCATTGCGACTCCAATCCAACTCCCATGACGAAGAAAACGATGAAGACTACATTGAAATTCTACATTGACTCTACGTTGAAACTCTACAAGAGACTAAACGAGACTTTACATGATACTCTGCATTGACTCTACATCGACTCTACATTGAGACTCTACATCGACTCTACATTGAGACTCTACATCGACTCTACATTGAGACTCTACATCGACTCTACATTGAGACTCTATATCGACTCTACATTGAGACTCTATATCGACTCTACATTGAGACTACATCGAGACTCTACATCGCTTCGATACTTGCTACAATGCTACAAATCGTGTTCGGATCATAGATAGATTCGTTTTAATCTAAATGTGACCTTACCTTTGCCGAGTCCGAGGCGCCTCCCGCGCAAGACTGATATAACGAAGTTCGCTAAACTAGTCCCTGGAACCCGGAGTAGAACCCGGAACTGCAAAGACTACGTTGCAAAGTACGGAATTCTCCAACAGATCAATGAACACTCAACAACCAAGGGACTCGGAGAAATACTAATCCACCAAATCTACCTTCAAAACGAATACGCCTCAGGCAACAGGATATGCTGGAGACAAACATTGATAGCACCAGTCAGGCAGCCAAAACAAAAGGCATACTATCCAGTGAACTTGCGCGTACCATCGGATACTTGGTAACACGTACACCAAGACGGACGATGAAACCAGCGAACTTGAAACGCACTTCCCGGGATGTCTAATATCAGACTCGTTCGAATGGGAAGCACACAGCGAACGAGCAACCAGTAGTCAAGATTGGACCACCGCTCAAAACCTGATCAACAAAGAGAAGGTAATTTGGGCCATCAACAGCTTCCTTCTTTTCAAATCGCCAGGGCTAGACGGAATCTTTCCGGGCCTTTTAAGGTGGAGTGGCGAATTACTAGCCGAACGCCTAGTAAACATCTTCAGAGGATGCATCGCCCATCGCTACATACCCCAGAAGTGGAGGGTAGTGAAGGTTATATTCTTACTAACTTGGTAAGAGCGACTACACAATGGCGAAATCCTTCCAACCTATTATTCTACCATCGTTCCTCTTCAAAACCCTAGAGAGGATATGTGACCAGGAAATCAGAGGTAACACTTTCCTACGCCAACCGCTACATCCGCAACAACCCGCCTATAGTCCAGGCAAATCAACAGATTCCGCACTCCATAGCGTAGTCTCTCGAAATGGAGACGGTTTAGCCACAAAACAACCAACTCTGGGGGCCTTCATAGATATAGAAGGTGCCTTTGACAAAACAACCTTCACTAGCATAGACCTTGCACTAGCAAGATACGGTGTCGACCCTACGCTAGCAGAATGGACAAACAACATGCTTAAATACAGAGCAACACAACTCACAGTAAACACCACAACGAGGGGCATAGTGGTGAGAGGCTGCCCACAAGGCGGCGTCCTCTCGCCCCTGCTATGGAACATAGTAGTGGACGAACTCATCCGAAAAGTGGACGGCCGCGGCTCTTCACAGTGAGATATGCAGATGATCTTGCTATCCTCACGACTGGATGATTCGAAAACGTACTCTGTAGCCTGTCTGTGCAAGCAGCGTTTAAAACAATTGAAAGCTGGTGCACTAGCCATAGCTTATCAGTCAATCCCACTAAAACAGAACTGATCATGTTCACACACAAAAGAAGCCTGGGAACCCTAAAAGTACCAAAGCTCTTCAACACTGATCTCAAGCTAATCAACGAAGTCGAGTATCTAGGGGTCATACTGGATAGCACTTCTTTGGAACAAGCATCTTGACCACAAACTCCAACGCGCGAACTCCACATTCTTCCAACGCGGTAGAATGCTCGGAAAAACATGGGGTCTTTTGCCAAAATAACCCGGTGGCTCTATACAACCGTAATAAGACCAGCACTTATACACGGAGCAGTTGTATGGTCGACCAGAACCGAATTCACGACCGTGATAACCAAACTGCAACGCTTTCAGAGACTGGCATGCTCTACTATAACAGGTTGCATGAAGACCAAAGAGGTCAATCAGGAATCAGCGAAGTACGAGTCTACACTGATGGCTCAAAACCCAAACAGGGTACAGGCGCCGGAGTACACTCGCTAGATCTCAACATTAACATATCAATGACACTAGGCACACTCAGTTCCATCTTCCAATGTGAATGTGCAGCCATTTCCGAAGCAGCAACAGCAATCAACAGGAGAGGAATCGCTGATTATAACATGTGGATTCTTTCAGATAGCACAGCCACACTCAAAGCCTTGGAGAGCCACAACTGCACCTCCAGACTCATACACGAAAGTCACCTTGCCCAAGAGAGCATCGCCTTAAGAAATGGGTTAATCCTACAATAGATGCAGGGACATAGTGGATCACTGGGTAATGACGCTGCAGACGAGTTAGCCAGAAGAGGATCGGAAACAATATCCCAGGGGCCAGCTCCTTTCCTTCCTCTACCGTTCTCTCTGCTACGCACCTGGGTGCGTCTGAAAACCTTACAACCACACAACACATGCTGAGCACGTACGACTGACTGCAGACAGTCAAGAGCTGCAATTCCAGCCATCACACCGAAACTAACACGCCGTCTACTAAGCCTGCAGAGACTGAATCTCAAAATCATTGTGGGGACCCTGACAGGACACTGTCCCTGGAACAAACACTTTTACAACATCGTAGCCACTGACAGCCCACTCTGCAGAGGCTGTCTTACCGAAGAAGAATCAGCTGCTCACGTAATCCTGGAATGCGAGGGCGTAGTAATACAACGAACCGAAATCCTAAGCAACCCCAGGTCACTCTTCCAAGCCTGCGAAGCCCTCAGGAAGCTACTGTACTTTTGGGAGGAGTTAGGCTGACTACACTCCTAGCCAGAACATCCCCCACGCATAATGGACCATCTTTGAGTCTAAATCCGGAAACGGGAGTCCCATAACATAACATGACATAACATGGTCTACGATTTAAGTATTTTGGGGTGACCTGTAAATAGAAAGGGATTTCCTATTTCACAGTGAACCGTTTCCAATTAAATGGGGGTGGTTTAGCCATTTTCCAATTTGCGGAGCTTTTTATGCAAATTTCCAATTAAATGGAGGTGCTAATTAGTACCAATGTTCCCAGTTAAGTGGGTACCTACACGCGACGCCAAATTCTCAATTAAATGAAGGTATCATTTTGTACCAACCAATCTTCCCAGTTAAGTGGGTACCTACACGCGACGCCAAATTCTCAATTAAATGAAGGTATCATTTTGTACCAACCAATCTTCCCAGTTTAGTAGGTAGCATAAGTTACGTTCCCAATTTAATGGAGGTATTCTTTACCAAATGTTCCCAGTTTAGTGGGTACCTGTTTCCAATTTAATGGAGGTATTCTTTACCAAATGTTCCCAGTTTAGTGGGTACCTGTTCCCAATTTAATGGAGGTATTCTTTACCAAATGTTCCCAGTTTAGTGGGTACCTTAACTTTTTTCTACATAAGTTACTTACAGTCATATTTAATTTACTGACTACGTAAAAAAGATAACAGAGTAAGTACCTAGTAGGTAAGGTAGGTAGTCAAATAGGCACTCTACCAATTTGGTAGATAAGTACCACTTTTATTATTACTTTTAACTACCATGTCCTTCTTTTACCCTGTAAATAACGTAATTCTATTCACTGACATTTTATTTTGTTCATTGAGATAGCTACACAGTTTATAACTTTTGCTGTCTCATCGTTTTATCTTGTAATTTAACCTATATGTACCTAGTTCTGAATAAATTACGTTTGAATTACATTTGTAATTAATTGTCGTCATAGATGGATAGATAGATAAATCCATTTATCCGACACACATAAAAAATCTACAATAAAATGAAAGTGGGTAGGTAGTATGTAACCAATCACTAAACTAAACAAACTGAAAATAAGAAAAACAAGACTACCTCCCTACATGTTCTCGGTTGTCGATGGTGATAACTAAGTAGGTATCTAAATAAAATGGTGCGTAATGCAAGCTTACGCTCGCGTTCTCGGCCAGCTGCGCCTGTGCTGCCAAGCGGTAAACAACAATACCTAGACTAGGTAATAAAACTGGTTTGCACGCCTACCGGCATGAAACTGAATAGTTTTTATTTTCGTGCTAAGTACCGAATGCCATTTTATTTTGACACACCAACATCTTGTTTACGTTAAACATATCGGTATATCTCTATTTTATAAACATTTTTTTTTTCTTTAGTTATTTATAACCTTACCTTTTTACCTCGTCGCCACATGTAGTGCCTACCTACTCGCTGGCCAGTAAGTAGTACTTTAGGCAGCACCTAGTACCTAGATCGTCACAGGCTCGACAACAAGCGGTGTGTACAAGCGACACGTCCAACCTCGCCCGTGGCTTGCGTAAGACTCCCCTCGCCGCTCTTATCGCCCCGGTTTATATAGCAGCTAGTAAACAAGTGACGTCAGCTGCAGGTGGCTCGCAGGTGCGCCGAGACCGTGGATTGTATTAGTTGTCTAACACAAACACTACACTACTAATTGGCGTAATAGACCGACCGTCCATCTGAACACGCGACCTATATGAAAAGACTATTTTACTCTACCAGCGTTTACTAATAAGCATCTTCTCAATTCAGGAGGGTAGCATCATGATTCTTAGATGATTTCAATAGATATTGATGGAATTATATTGACCTGTTTGTCTGATTTAAAGTAATGCTTGGACAGATAAGAGACAATGGTGGGTTTGTTCGTATGTATGGCTCTCTGTCGAGCGAACAGACTTGTTTTTCCATGATTTGAGGTTATCGGTCAATAGGATAGGTGACCAGTGACCACTGGGATCATACGAAGTCTGATACTTCCGAAAAGCTTACCTATAATTTACTTCATCAGTGTCTAAAATGATGTTGCACCATTTTTTATTCGCTAATGTTCTTTCATTCATGTTTCCTATAATTATCTATAAATAATATTATAAGTTTTAACAAAATATACCTACCGATTACCGTTTTTTTGTACAACTAAATGATAGAACAAGCCGATAGCCCACCTAATGTTAAGTGGTTACCTCGGCCTATAACAAAGCATTGCTTGACCGAGCACGTCCACTGAGGACGTGATGTGTGATGCATTGCACTGCGCCCATCACTCTGAGACATAAGGTGTTAAGTCTCATGTGCCTGAAATTACACCGGTACCCATACCCTTCAAACCGGAACACAGCAATGCGAGCATCACTGCTTGGTGGCAGAAATAGGTGGTAGTACTTCCCCGGACGAGCTCGCACACAATGAGCCCTACTGCTACAAAAATAGGTTAAAAATTAAAAAAGGTTTATAGACAAAAACAAAAGAAATACTTTACTTACTTTAAAAAAAATCATAAAACAAGTTTTCTACCTATCGTATACCTAAACTGCCTCTACAATGATTTTTTGACTATTTCTCTGCAACACGTGTGAAGCAATAGTTCTCAGTCCACTGTCGTATTGTGCAACATCTAACATCTGTGTTCACTTCGACTGGCCACTTTACGCAAAGCTTTCTTTTTTTTTGTCCTTTTTAGATGAATAGCAAAACTGTATTTTTATGGCAACCACATGGTTTAGAATGTTTTGTTATTAAGTTTTTGGACAAACTTAAGGAAAAGGATTTTTTTATGAATACTTATAATGGTTGTTTTTCAAATAAATTGTTAAAACTTAAATCACATGTTTGGTCATAAGTACATATAACTTACTTTGGGCTGTCTGATATTTTTTAAACACACTTTGTTATGGTGTTTAGTGAATTCTAGGTACCCTACTTAAACTTTTTTGTTTTAGCAAAAAGGTCAAAAAGGGAACTTATGACATTCCTAAAATTCACAGCCACGCTCTCACTTCTCAACTTATTATAAAAACGTTTAATTCAAACGAACCTCTTTGATCAATAAAAGAGTTTTCACTCTATCCCAGGCCAATACCGCTGGCCAAAAACAAGATAAAAAATCTGTCATTTGAACAAAAAAGCTCTAAATTGACAGTTTTAATTAGTCACGCTTTGTTTCAGTTTGTTAAAAGTTTTTATTTGTGCGATAAAAGTATAAAAAAGTGCTTTTAAAAGGAAACGCCTTTTGTTATTTCACTGGATTGTATTTTTATTTTTTGGTAAGTGCTAAATTACACACTGAGACGTTAGACTGTGACATTTGCTTATGAAGGTTGGTGAGCATGGCACGGATGGAGTGGTGAACCAGTAGGATGACATATGGTAATCAGAAATGTGATTTAAACATGCCTTTGCATCTAATCCAGTTTTGCATTAAAAAAAGCATCGTAAGTATTCTATCAGCATCTAGTTCCCATATTACAAGCTTCGCTTAGTTTGGAACTAGAGGGCGTTGTGTGAAATGTTCATGAATATTTATTTATTATTATTTGCATTGTCTAGGAATTTTTTTACAGTGGGACGACCAGGAATGAACGATAAATTTAGTTATTTAATTTTGCGCTATAGGAGAGCTTAAGCTATTTATTATTATCTAAGTAGGTAGGTACCTAGATATGGGAATTTCAGGTCAAACATTATTTTATAGTCTGTACTCAAGAATGAGACCTCTTCCGTTAGCACGCAGGTTTCCTGTGTCAGCCCGGGTCACTGTGTCATCGTTTTTACCTTGCCTCTAGTCTATGCTATTCCTGTATAACTTTACTAACCTCAAAATACTCTACATTTATTATCCTGTTTTAAAAAAAACGACACTTTCTTGTTTAAAAAATCTTTATTTATTTAGTTAAGTAATCGAAGTGTTTTTTCAGCAAACGTTTTATGAATTAAAGAAAAAGGAATTAACTAAAATATTTAGGTAAGTACATGATTTAAATATCTGCTCTACCATCATTATTGCTATTATGTACCTACCTGTACCTATTGTATTTATACCTTTACATACCTATTGGGGACAAGTAAAGACTTATCATCATTTATCATCGTAACCTACAAAGAATAGCTGAATGCATTTTCAACTCAATGTAAATTGTAAGAGATGATACAAATCACTAAGTATTAGGTACATTTTTACCTTAAAGCACTTGACTTGCGATTTGCTCATGCCTAAAAAATTCGATTGAACACTTATCGTTCTTCTGTTAAAAACCCAGCAAGATGGAACGATGATCTGCAAAGTGTATCTGGCGAATACTGGATGAGAAGAGCCGAAGACCGAGCTCAATGGCGCGTCTTGGGAGAGACCTACTTCCAGCAGTGGACTGATATAGGTTGATGATAATGATGTGATTCCTAAAATAATACGAACTTTTGTGTAACGTGCGGAAAATTGTCGTTGATAGCACTATTCTGTTGGAAAGGCATAACTTACGCTTACCGTAACGATAGCTGAATTCCGCCGAAATTAATTCTTTATCGTGCTATAAAATTTAAGTAGAACTGGTTTGTCCTCAGTTACCTTTCAGAGTTGGATTCAGGGACCTAGCGATTACAGATATTAGAGGCCTATGAAAGTTATAACATTTTGGAAATAATTTAAAAACTTAAATTAAAAAGAACTTAATTATTTACTACAGTAAAATGCTTCATGATGACGCAACTCCAGATAAATTATAGATACTTATCAATTAAAGATTACGGAAACGTATAAATACTTAGTAGTCAAAACGGATTTTTGTCCCTCTGAAATATCTGCGCAGAACCCATTTTTAGGTGGAGTTGGAATATTAGCGAACTTTTCCGTACACAACAGTACATGTGCAATCATTTGTTGTACCTAACTTCAGAGGGATAAAGATCCATTGTACTTGAATAAAATGCCTTAAACTTTAAAATCCAACCCTGTGTAGCCTTATCGCATTTATCTGAGTAATTGTACAAAATTGGCGTGCAGTTTGTAGCTTATGTAAGACGCGCCGTAAATTTTCTTGATGTTTAAGTTTGAAAATGCTACTTTTTATTTTTTATTGGTTTAGACTTTATAATTAATGAGAACGACTGTTTAAAATGTTGTTGAAACAACTATTTATTATTACTATCAAATATTTAACATGTAAGTCCTTATTTATTATATTATAAGCCAAGAACAATTTACCCAGACTTGTATAGCTATTTCAATACTAAGTTCGTATTTTTATAAAGAAATCGATATTCAAGCAGATAAGTAGGTACCTACAGGTTTTCATACAAAAATCAATACTTGAGTCAGTATGTGCGAATATGTGTAATTATTTACAGAGTAGATGAGGCCTAACGCCTATAAGCTTTTTTTAGCAATTACAGATCAAACACAGACTTCATAATTCCTCTCCCTAAGCTACTTAAAATCGTAAAAAAAAATTGTAAGTAAGTTTAAATACAGAATACCTACAAAACATTTAAGTAGCCGTTATTCACTACAGTAAACAGAGAGTCAGATCTCATAACAATCAGAGTTCAGACTTCATAGAATTCCGCATCAGCTGTTTTGAATCTCAACGGTCGTGTTGTGCGCGAGCTAGGTGCAAGCGCTACCGGGAACTGATAGCTACAATGTGGAGCTTCGATAGACCGACTAACTACTCAAATTGTAACAGTTTTAGGTAGAAAATATTATTACTGGGCTGTTAAAATGAGTTTTTTTATGAGAAGAAGTAGTGGGACACGCTGATGGCCCATCAGTAACAATGCATCACAGATTTAGTCCATTGAGGTCGTGCCTTATCTGGCAATGCACTGCATTCAATACCTACCCACCTCTGAGATGTAAAGATGTTAAATCTCATGTGCTTCAATGCCTCCATATCTCTATTATATCCTTTAGATTATACCATCAAACCAAATCGCAACCATTCTATGTTTATTATGGATTTACGAATTACAATATATGGGATACTGGCGGTGGGCGTGATTCAATATAAGTATATAAATCTATTTTATATTATGGTTGATCCTGTTGATTTTCCGGAATATAACGTAGGTAGCCTATTTGTTTATCCAGGTTACAAACTATCGAAGTTTCATCCAAATCGGATCAGTAGTTGCAGAGAGATTGTAACACAAACATTTAAACATTGACATTAGAAGGATTCGTTTTATTTTTATCGTTTCACTTCACATATTATTCTGTAAAAGAAAACCACGAGTAGGTAACTATAGTTTTTATAGTTTAGTTTCTGCAAGTTCCTAGAATTAATAATCATAAGCCTTCACAATAGGTAGGTAACTAACTATCCTAGCCATGACCTAAATGACATTTCAAGTTTTACTTCTTATCTATAAGTACCTACCTACAGCAACGCCTTTAGATCTCCATCAATAAACTAAGGTTATTTTCTGATTGTAATCTTCAAAATATGTTTTGTTTGATTCAAGTTTTATTTGAACTACTTTCTTAACTGATATTTTATTTCTAGAGTTGGAAAAGTGGGCTGTACTTACCTGCACGATTTAGTTTACGACATTATTGGTATCAATTTTGTCTAGAAATAATGTAGATTTTTGATAGGTACTAGGAACACTACACTACCCTAGATAGGTACTCTTACTATTATATAAGTAATATGTACTATTATTATCAAAATTGCCATCCTACCACTTTGAAAACTGCTTCGCTTGCAAGCAGCTAGCTACCTGACCCGGCCTTTTTCTTTTGTCCTCTTATTTTGACCAATTGAAGATCTAAACATCTGTAAATTTTTGTGGAAGCCCTTGGTTTTCATAGCTATTACATCCGAAATATTTTGATTTTGATGCTATTGGTATTAAAAAATTAACTACATAGTCACAGAAAATGCACCTCTAATGTGGTTAGGTGGAACTTTTGGTGCAAGTACAGTATACAACGGATCTTTACCCCTCTGAAGTTAGGTGCAATAAACGAGTATGCATGTACTATTGTACAGAAAAATTGGCTTACCTCCAATTCGACCAAAAATGGGTTCTGCGCAGATACTTCAGAGGGACAAAGATTCGTTGTGACTACTATACGTTTGAATTTACTTCAACTGTGTCAAATCAACATTCCCTCAAGAACTCCATAAAAATATTCTAAGTGTCCAATCTGTCTGTCTTGAAACCCCATCAAGATGAAGACTGGGTTGTTTTTTTTTACCATGCGTATTAATAAGCAAAAAGTTTGACCCACTCATAGCACACACAGACACACACCTAACACACAGGCCTAATAATGGTCTACTTTAGATTTTCTCAGCGATAAATAAGTTATGTGTAAGTTACGCTACAAAATGATATTCATTATTGTCTGAGCCCTAAATTCTCGCGTCAAGCAGGCGAGGAGGTAATCTCATCCGGTATGCCTCCGATTCGACGTGTGTTTGGGTGAAGAGTCGACAAAAAAGGGTGCAACAACTTACTAAAAGGATAGGTAATAATATTTTGTTTTGCAGTTTGCAAGAGACGAGACTAGTATTTTAGCTACTTATACCCTTTACACAAACACACTACACCCTCACTTACTTCGATACTCATCATTCCCCTGCCCTTATCCCGCGCTAGGTGGGGTCGGCACAACATGTCTTCTTCTTCCACTCCCTCCTATCATTCGTCAACTCTGATCAATCAATCAATCAATCGTAGATTCGTCAATCTACTCCTCTCACATTCATGTCATCTTTCACACAATCCAACCACTTCTTCTTCGGTCTTCCTCTACTTGCATACCCATTCACACTCATATTCATAGCTATTTTTGTAACATGATTTCATTCAATCACTTCACTTACTTCAATACTGACTGTTTAAGGAACATATAAACTGTAGGTACCATTTATGTCCTCGAAGTTGGGCGTTGGCAACTGCGTCACAGTTTTAACTATTGCAGTTTGCTTGCGTTTTCTCTGGACCCGTAGTTTTTTGGTTCAATAAAATAACTTTGAATCTACTGTTCAACTTTAAAAATTTAAGTTGGTATTCTGCCGTCTTAGAGATGTCTTACCTGTTTTGGTCGTGCTGACGCTTGCCGTTTTGGTCAACCCCTTGACCATGCCACGTAGCACGCGATGGTTCACCGACCTGTCGCGGCGTGGCGGCGTGACCACCTGAACAGCCTACCCTTAGACTTAGGGCTCCATGCAGTGGTCAAGCGAGGGCGGGCGCGGACGATGGGGTTTAAATATATTTGCGACTGTCCATCGTCCTATGTACTTTTTCTAACAAGGCAACTTTGCGTAGTCAAGTTGTCGTTTGAATCTAGGTACTTTTTGAACAATCCAGAGCCTTTTCAACAATGAGCTTTAGCAAACACTTCCAGAGGGGTTATTCCAATGTCAGTTGAACTGCAAAGTTTTAAATCATGGTCAGTTCATACTAACTCATAGTTATTCTGTGACTAAATAGTGACATTATGATGTCATTTAATTTGTTTTCGCGCATGTTTTGCTGTCAGGTGTCGAAAAAGAATGATCACGTGGTACAAAATTGTACCACGTGACCTGAAGAAATTTCACTGGGCAGTGAAATATAACTTGACAGCAAAAGATTGGAATACGGGGGCAGACCTAAATATTGCATTTCAAAAAAGCAACTTACTGTAAACCATCTCAGAAATGAAACACTAGTAGATGCGTATCACAAAACTTATATTGCAAACTATCTAGATTAACTCAAATATCTTAAAATCTATCTTCCACAAGCTCTCAAAATCTAACCAAAGACAAGTATCCCGGTTGCCTGCCTGGCACCGAATCCCCGTCCCCCGCCGTTCCACCGGCGCATAGCCACCAGGATCGTTTTTTGTTGGTTATAAAAACTAATCTTTTGTATGAGAAATTTAACAAAGCTTACACTCGACCATCCTGATGACGTGTAATGTCCTCATACACGCACCCGGTGGAACCTTACATTCGGCCAAATTAAGCATCAGAAATAACGGCATTAAAGCTCAATGATTAAAATACAGTACTTAAGTGTAATTACATAAATTAAGTACTAATTTCTATTTGATATAACAAAAATTATGGATAAATAAATGATTGTTTCTAATACCTATTATACTTACTCAGTGACTTATTATCAAAAATCAATCAAATATGTTAGAGCCTGACTTAAAAGTTCTGCTGAAGACATGCAAACTTGCTTCGAGCATATTTCTACAATATTGTGATAATATTTAGATTGGAATAGAATATTTATATTAATTAATAACGACATATTTCGTATTGTTAACATGAAACCAAAGCTTATATCATCAAGTTACAGTTTTAGCTTCATAATGTGCAAAATCACAACAAGCATTCATTTACCATTTCTGTTATCACGGATTATCAATTTTAAGTTGCAAGACCCTTAACTGATAAATATATGAATATTTGTTGGTTGATCTAACCATTTTTACTTGTTTTTTTTTTATCTTTGTGTATTAAAGTCCCAGACATTTCGAACCAAACAACCATTTGACAACAATTTAGCAATCGTTTAAGAATTTTTCATAAATAAATCAGTTAACAGAACACTGGTAAAATGATTAATGTTTGCATACTAAAATATAGATATCTAACCATTTAACAATCGTATAATATAAATAATTTAACAATCCATTAATAATTTGTTGATCTTTAAACAATTTACCCATATAATATCTATCCCTAAGATTCAGACATAATTATCTTATCAATTTAATAGACGATACAACAACCATTCAACCGTTTGACCAGTATAACCAACCAACAACTTTAACAATGATCAATTGATCAATTTACATACTAACCTTCAGTTAATCAATTTGTTAATTTAACAGTCTGACAACTTAACAAAGTACCTAATAATTTACTACCATTTACTATTTAATATAACCTACAATAGCCATATTTTTTTATATATTTTGTTTAATGCTCATGATATTACTTTTAATTTTTCTTTATTAAAATATTACAACGTAAATATTTGAAAATTAAATTTATAGGTACTAACTATACAATTTAAACAGCTCTTTGATATAAAAGTTACTAATCGAACCTTCTAAAAATCAATAATATTTGTTACCAGTTAATCAATTTACAAATTCAACTTAATAATGTAACAATTTATTGATTTTACGATTTGTCAATTTCACAATCTAACAATCAACCCATTTGACCCATTTACCGCATTTAAACATGTAACCCATTTAAATCTGATTCGGAACAGTTGATAAATCTACATCTAAATCTCGATCTGTAGATCGTTTGCAACAATCTGTAGATAGCTCAACTATTTCATGTGCACTTTGTAAATATAATAACTATTGTAAATACTGCACTATTCGTAATCCTCCTTAAGAATACCCATTTAACAATGTAGTTATTAAACAATTTGACAAGTTAACTATTTCATCATTAAACCGTTTAATTACTTAATCATTTAACCATTTTAACATTTAACCATGTAACCATTTAACCGTTTAACCGTTTAACTGTTTAACCATTTAACCATATAACTATTTAACCATTTAACCATTTGGACGTGTGCCCAAAGGCTAAATAACCATTTATCCAGATAACCGTTATCATTCAGGTCGAACTGCGGATAGTCCTTATTATCCGTTTGACCTGAAACAACACAAAACTGATTTTGTAATTACTTTGCAGAAACCAACGATAATTCGTTACAAAAATAAAACATTCTTATTCATGTTAAGATCAGTAAATCCATGTATCGTCATTAATATTATTAAGTACTTTTTTTTTTAAATACTTCCTAAAACTACATAGGTGTGGTCCGAAAAGATGAACATTACTTCTGTAGGCGATCTACTGTGCATTTTGGACCGTTAACACTCGATTCATCTTAATTTGTTATCTCAATTAAAATTTGTTAACCGTTAACGAGCTGTTTTATAGTTCGACTTGATCATTGAATTGTAATGTGCATAATTATAATTTTTGCATAGGTCTGTTTATGTTGGCAGTACCTCTTTTGAAGCTCCAAGCCTCCAATCTTTGTCTTACTTTGTTATAATCGCTTTTAGCAAACAATCAATAAAACAAAAGCTAAAATAAATCTAAAAACACCTAAAAATGGATCGTTGTAATTATTACAATGATGTAAATTCTGTTTGCAGGTGCCACATTGAATTTCTTATATTTGGTTTGGTATAGATATAACTGTGTCGTTACTTCTGTCTTTAGTAGAGAAACTTACTGCTTCTTTCTTTTGTAGGTGTGTCATTGCCATCTGACTTTACACGAAAATGTCAATATACGAGTCTAAACTATCAAGTTTTTTTGTGTAAAACTAAAACAAAACATTGTTTTCAAGCTGACAATAATAGGTAATGTTAGTTCTTGCTCACAGTCATGTATCAATAAATAATAAAGGTTTATGTCTTCTTCTAGTTTGTGTAGGTAGTGAATCCATACTTTTTTTTTTTCTTTTTGTCATTAATTATAACTTACTGCGTGCCTATTGGTATGCTCACACATATTATTTAGAGAAATTTTATTAAGTATTGCTATTATTTTCTAAGTATCTTCTTAATTATTTTATTTTTATTCTTTTATAAGTACCTTCCGCCTAGCTTAATCTATGGTTCATGCTAACATTTTTCTCGAGCTGCGTTAGCATGTGTACGGCCTGAATAAAATGTATGAAGTTGTAAACGCGCATTATCAAAACGCGCGTTGAACCCTTGTCATCTGAACTTACCCTTTAAGGAATAAATAAAACCTTGAAATGAATTTGTGATCATGCGTAGAATTTTATAAGTTCATAAATAAAATAGTTTTAATAACTTAACTACACCAAAAACCAAATCAAATTTTACTCATTTACTTACAAACATTTTTTTTTTTACTGATGAATGTGTACTTTACTTATTGTTAATAAATTAACTAAAAGGTGATATTTAATTTCAGGCATTTATATCTCGTATATTCATACTTTATCAGGGGGAATTCTACGCGCTATTTAGAAAACTTTATATTTTTCTTTTTATTGCTTACTACATGAGACAATAGTGATTATACAATAATTTTACTTGCATCGTTTTACCAACGTGTAACATTATTGCTCTGGCAAGGAAAACTCTCATTGACAAAGACTTGACGTACTCTACCTAATTTTATAACTTGACGAATGATTCGACTTGATCAAACTCCACTTGAATTCATTTCAGAAAGTAAAGGTTAACTAGTAGATAATGCTATTTAGTGTTACTTAGCTTCGCCTGTATAAGCCACTTTTAAAATTTGTGCAATTGTAAAGAATTTCTTTATAGGATGACATGTCACCACAGTCTACGCCATAATGTACATTTTTGCTTATAACTTCAGGAAAATATAACCAAACTGAGAACCATCTCTTTTTTTTTTTGTCGGTTAAATTAAACGGGCATTACCACCATGTTTAAACTAAGCCATCAGTAGAGCGTCTTATTGGATTTGTATCAACACGAACCTAGCAGTTGACCTCGTAGTCTTATTAGCACTGCAGTCCCTTATACGATGTATGTAATCTACACCCCGCATCTTAGTCATTTCCACAGAATCAGGTTTTAATTCTTATATTTTCTTGTGATAATAAATTTCAATTAATTCATGTACATTTTAATATTATGTCCTCTAAAATCTGGGAGAGAAAACCTCTTAATAAAAACTACGCAACTATTTCGAGTATCATTGGAATTTAGCTACAAAGTTACAAAGGTACAAATGTTTCTTGTACACTGCAACATTACCAACATTTCAATGTTAACATAAGATTAAAATATTTATATCACGATCTAAATTGGTATTCCCTGTGTCTTTAACAACGCCAAAAGAAAAGGAATGCTAAATAGCATTAAGCCCGCCTTTGTACTGTTTTTATATGTGCAATAAAGAATTTTCTAGTCTAATGACAATTTTAGCAGTATGGTTTTGTCTGAATATCCAGAGATTTTATCGAAACGTATTTTTTTTTAATTGAATATTTGTCACTTTATAATTCTATCTCATTGTAACACTCTAATTCGATGGCAATTAAATACTGGTATCATCCTTTTGGTCATATATCTTTGTTCGTTAGCCATTTCTTTAACTCTGTTCGCGATTCCTCTGTTGTTTAATTGGATTTTAAACTGTCATGTTATGTGTTGTGTTGTGTTACACGACAACCAGACTAGGAAGTGATGACTACTTAGTAAAGAGAAATAGATAACAATCTTCTCATCCCAGCCGCAGCTTAGACACACTCGTCTACCTTTTAGTCAAGACGTGAATTTGCTGATGTGTTAACTCTGGTAGACATTATAATTTTTATAATGTACTGGTATGCTCTAATTTTGTTGGCTGCGACGCTAGACGTCTTATGAAAGAACACATAAATTCAGTGATATCTTTAAAGAAAAATACGGGATTGAATTAAGTACATGACCTGATGTTTGTTGTCGTATCACGTTTGACATATGGCCGCGCCGCCTGCTGGGACCACTCTCCCGGCGGCGCCACCCTGCACCAGGCAGCCCTCTGTGGCTGCGGATCGCCCGGCGTTGCCCAGCACCAGGCAGCCCTCTGCGGCTGCGGCTCGCCCGGCGTTGCCCAGCACCAGGCAGCCCTCTGTGGCTGCGGATCGCCCGGCGTTGCCCAGCACCAGGCAGCCCTCTGCGGCTGCGGCTCGCCCGGCGTTGCCCAGCACCAGGCAGCCCTCTGTGGCTGCGGATCGCCCGGCGTTGCCCAGCACCAGGCAGCCCTCTGCGGCTGCGGCTCGCCCGGCGTTGCCCAGCACCAGGCAGCCCTCCGTGGCTGCGGCTTGCCCGGCGTTGCCTAGCACCAGGCAGCCCTCTGTGGCTGCGGCTCGCCTGGCGTTGCCCAGCACCAGGCAGCCCTCTGTGGCTGCGGCTCGCCTGGCGTTGCCCAGCACCAGGCAGCCCTCTGTGGCTGCGGCTCGCCTGGCGTTGCCCAGCACCAGGCAGCCCTCTGTGGCTGCGGCTCGCCTGGCGTTGCCCAGCACCAGGCAGCCCTCTGTGGCTGCGGCTCGCCTGGCGTTGCCCAGCACCAGGCAGCCCTCTGTGGCTGCGGCTCGCCTGGCGTTGCCCAGCACCAGGCAGCCCTCTGTGGCTGCGGCTCGCCTGGCGTTGCCCAGCACCAGGCAGCCCTCTGTGGCTGCGGCTCGCCTGGCGTTGCCCAGCACCAGGCAGCCCTCTGTGGCTGCGGCTCGCCTGGCGTTGCCCAGCACCAGGCAGCCCTCTGTGGCTGCGGCTCGCCTGGCGTTGCCCAGCACCAGGCAGCCCTCTGTGGCTGCGGCTCGCCTGGCGTTGCCCAGCACCAGGCAGCCCTCTGTGGCTGCGGCCTTTGTTCTCGTGGCACGTCTTAACTTGATTCTGCACCTTTGTACCACGAGTTCGAACTTCTGAGGTTTCCAACCCAGCAGCCGTCTATTGTTCTGAAAGCTCGTCCAAAACAAAAGAAGAATAAGTGTAGGTACCCATATCCTAATAATTTTTTTTTGTGGAGATTAAAATTGCTATTCTTTTTTTGTTTTATATCAAGTATCAAGGTAACTTCAGTGAACAATCTATTTTTAGAATCAGTCAGTGGGGGTCGAGACGACATACCATACCGCAGAGGTACTTGAGTGAGTAGCGATAACGTGACCCTGTAACTCAAGCAAAGGGAACACTTTGTGAAGTATAAGTAGGTACCTGTAGCGACGCGATCTAAACAAAACTATGCTGATAGAATATTCAAAGTTTATAAATGTACTTTTAACATTGCGTGATCTTTAAAAGAAATAAACCAATATAGATATTATTAATTATAATTTTTAACAGAAATAAACAAATATTAAACATTCATGAACATTTAACACAATGCACAAAGTCAAATAAAACACTATCAGTTCCAAAATAAGTAAAGTCTATATTAAAGTAGGTATACGCATTTTTTTTTATACTTGTTTACCTACACCCAAAACAAATATCTATATTAATGAAACATCAAACAGATGTTTGTTTTGTATGGAATAGAACCCACAACCCACAGCACAAAATGTAGAGCAACAACCAACCGAGCAATAACATTTTTACACTTAACCCCGTGGTTGTAAAATCAATACACGATCTCTTTATTTTATTATTATTTCTAGACGTCAATAATATGGGCGTACTTACGGAATTTTTCGGTAATCCCACTTCTGAGATGTAAACCATCTCAGAAATGAAACACTAGTAGATGCGTATCACAAAACTTATATTGCAAACTATCTAGATTAACTCAAATATCTTAAAATCTATCTTCCACAAGCTCTCAAAATCTAACCAAAGACAAGTATCCCGGTTGCCTGCCTGGCACCGAATCCCCGTCCCCCGCCGTTCCACCGGCGCATAGCCACCAGGATCGTTTTTTGTTGGTTATAAAAACTAATCTTTTGTATGAGAAATTTAACAAAGCTTACATTACTTAACTTGTTTTTGAGTGTAAGAGTCACGTAAACCGTATAGCCTGCATCTTACGTGTACGTGCCGTAGTAACGTAATTATGGGATTGAATCGGCATTAGCCTTGCGGCATTTACGGAATAAAATGCATTCATGTTTCCCGCAACTCGTAGCACTTAAGTTGGTATTTGATTGTTTTGTTTTAGTAAATCTTGCGTATTTTACAATTCATCCATTGCAAGATCTTATTTACCGTTTAGTTTTAGCCTAATTAAATTATATAGTCTGTCTAGGGATTGTAAAATATCGACTTGGCTATAGGGTTGGCAAAATTTTGATATAACAAGTAATTAAATTTAAAATTTAAAAAAACCCCCGATTCTTGGGCTGATTTTTATTAAATATAGCTAAGAACACTCTCGACTAATTCACCTTTCAAACAAACAAAAAAAAAATCAAAATCGGTTGATCCGTTCGGGAGCATGTTGCTTCAGACACACACACACACACACACACAGACACGTCAAACTTATAACACCCCGTCGTTTTTGGGTCAAACTCACAGTTTATAGATTCAAATGATTTGTGATAATTGCAATTTTGCCCTTCTAATATCCGTCGTAATTCTTAGAAAATTATGTATTTATAGAAAAATACTGAATATAAAAAATCGTTATTGTAGAAACTAGGGCGACAAAACACATGGCGAGAAATACACAGCATGTCTTTTAACTTATTAACTCGCCATGCCCTAGTTTGAGGGGTCATCTTCAAAAAGTCTATAATTATAACATTACCCCACTTGTACTAAGTATAGGTACAGTTCTGAAAACATTAGTAAAGAACTCGCTGTTATTTCTTGCAATGCTTATTTATTTCATTTATATTAGGTATCCAAATAATTTCTACGCTGTAATAGTTGATACTAATATATTTACCTAAATAATAATACAAATACATGACATGTGTTCACTTAACTAAAAACTTTGTTTGATACATTAATTAAAACGAGTTTAGGACTAGCCAATATTAACGCTGACATAAATAGCCGATTTAGTACAGCAGTGCAACTCAATATCTTTTGAAAGATACCTACAGTACGCACAACAGATCTTTATCCTTCTGAAGTTAGGTGCAACAAACGATTGCGCATGTTCAGGGCCTATTCTCACTTCGGCAGAGATTTTACTCTAATAGGGATGACGTCTTTGGGAGAGGCCCTTGCCCAGCAGTGGGATCCCTACGGGCTACTAAAAAAAAACTCGAAAACTCGTTTTATAACACTGAGTCGTAGAAAATGGTTCACGAATGTCGCAAAACTATAATTTCAATGTTCATATTACGCAGAAAATATTAAAAACCGCGTTTTTTTTTTATTTCCCGTCAAACCGAAACGTATCACCTTAATAATCGAGAAAATATGATGTTTAGGTAATTTATCTGTCTGTTGTTTCTCACTGTACCTACCTGCTGGGTTTGTACCTATGTACCCTTCCTACCCTTGCCTACCTACTGTATGTATGTTTTGCTGGAAATAAAGATTTTTTCATTTTTTTTTTTCAATACTAAAAAATATTTTGCGTATATGAATACTTACTAAAATACGAGTACTTAGGTATTTATAACAGACTATTTACCATAATTTTTCATGTCATTACTTTTCAAGTTATTTTACGTCAAGGGATCTAGTACAAGATCTGATAGTTTAAAAAAACATTATTTCGTTGTGTTTCCTTCCACAATTTTTTAGTTCCTGAAAATATCCGCTAGGGGCGCTGCAAGTAAATGTTTGGAAGGAAAACGAAACGAAATAAAGTTTTCTAAAACTATCACTTGTAGACCCTCAGTCAGTAAGTTGCTGCAACTCCTTACCTGCCTAATGTATCTACTTCCTGCTATTCACTGCCTAATAATGTCAACAGTTACGGAATCTATGTCAGTTGGCAGTTCGCTCGCGATCCCGTGCAAGTAGTGATTTATGGCAACGAACATTATTAGTATGCCGGGTCCCGGGTCGCTGATCTCCAGTTTGGCATTATGAAAGAAATTGGACAAAAATTACAAATACAAATTGTTTATTTAACATAGACATTATCTTTACAGCTGAGGTCCAAGGCGATAACGCTATTACATTTAAATCTAAAACGGTAAACCGGTATTATACCTACTATATATTTAACATATTTAACAATACTAATAAAAAGATCTTATTGTGCTTCTTCTTCTTAATTTTTTGGTATTTTATTTATTGGTACTGATTTGGATCAGTTGAGCAATCTATAAATCGTTTGCAACGGTGCGTAGATAGCTCAACTGCTTCATGTGTATTTTGTACATATTATAAATATTGTAAATACTGTATTAGTCATAATTTTTTTTGTGAATAAAAAAAAAACTTCTTCTAATTTAAGAGCTACGCTCTTGTCGGTATAACAAATGCATTTTCCGCCAGGTTCTTCTTTTCAGGGCAGCTTCCTTGACGTCCTTATACGACATGACATCGATCTTCACCTTCACTTGGATCATATATCTAATACGCAGTCTTCCTCTCTTTCTGTCTACCTTTCCTTCAATGATATTTTCGACCCTTGGGTATTTCATTGAAACTCGTATGCTCATATCAAATCTGGCTTACGGTAGCTTTTTCACCAAAGATGTGTTGTGTATCTAAGGAGGTGTAAACCTATTTATCGTATTTCGGTTTTTCAAAATTACTATATTTTATGTACTCAGGGACTCATTTCTATGTTTGTTTTTGACAAAAGTAGACGGAAATATATAATGAATTAGGCACTTGGTGTAAATAATTATTATTGTAAAAAAAAACACAAATACTGACGAAAGCGAATTGAAAAAGTTTTGTCAAATAATTGAATTATCATGATATCAAAGTTCGACGCATGCCACCCTCACGAATTTCGTTCGCACGAATTATTACAATCGTGATGTCGTAAAGGTATGAAGTAGGTACATTGCACGGCAACGCATTAGCGCTTCGCAGTTGCACTGTCATTGCTGCGCAGTGTAACTCGAATATAATATTACGATTCTCAGTACGCCCTCCATTTTCAGAAATTCAAGTCAGTCTACGAGAACTCGCGCCGTAGACGCTCGTAGCGCTACGCGGACCACGTGCTACGAAACTAAACAACTTTTACTAAACAAATCTTTTTTCCCAAAATATTGTTTAGTTTTAAAGACTTTTGTTTTGTTAAAATACTTAGTTATTGGATTATAATGGATTATAATGTGTTTGAGTTTGTGTGGAGTCCTGAAGGAATGAGGTGAGTATTACGAAGTTAATAGGCTATATAGGCTTTATAAGCGGTTTGCGGTTTTAACAGTCAATGTACGTTACATACGCTCTACGTTATATAGTACCATACCTTTGGTATGTTTAAAAATACAGTAATATTGAGTAGAAATATTTTTTCTAAGGTGTGTTTGCTGATGGGAATAGGAAATGGTGAAAGGAAAAGTGTAAAATATTTTCTTAACTTTAGTATTTAGTTAAGTGCAATGCCTTATTCAGCGATTTTAAATGCTTAAACTAAATATATGTAGGTATCATAACGAAATGTCTTGAAATATGGAAAAAATTAAATAAAAGGTACAATTTTATATGTTACGATTACAACATACTGTATAAGTGTATAACCATTATAGTATTTTACCTACTTTTGTATGGCTATGTATTTTTTGGAAAAATAAACATTATCTTATCTTATCTTATCTTATCTAACCTAACAATTAACAAACATTCTAACCTAACAATAAACAAACATGTTTTATAGCATCCTGTGTGGTTTGGTTTCTTTCAAGTTGAAATATTTGCAAAAACTGAAGGGTTGCCAATGTTGCCATAAAGTTACATGCAGGCATGCATATTTCTGCTCGTTGCTCCTTTATGTATCAGATTTATGGCTTTTAAAGTGACACGAAAGGGGAATGCTCATGTGTGATGCACATTTGAATGTACGGTATTATTTCATACACACATTATTTTGTATGACAAACGTGAAGTTAACGGATGGGGAGGTACCTACGCGTGATCAGCGCGCGTTGAGTGTAATTTTATTCCCAACATGGAATCCGCGTGCTCTGAAAAACGCGTATCTTGGTAAGCGCCCTGACAATGTATCAAAGTTTAATCACATTTAATCATATTGACAGGCGTCACAGCTCAGTCGGTAATAGCTCTGCCTTCCGTGCTGTGGGTTGTGGGTTCGATCCTCACCAAGAACAAACATTTGTGCGTGGCAAACATGGATGTTTATTCTATGTCTGGGTGTTACTATGTATTATAAGTAGGTATGTATTTACAAAAAAAATGTATGAATGAATTATGAAAATCTGTTCAGGCGTTTTCTAATTGGGTACCTACAGCTCAATTCCTACTTATACGACCTACCTACCTATGACACTACCTACGACAATAGGGTCTATTTCTAGTTTAGTTAGGTTCGATTCGAACCAAATAAATACCGGTTGACAACTTCGCAGCTCGGATGCGCAACAAGAACTGACGGCAACCAACGTGTGGGCAGCTTCACACAAAGCTCGTCTACGCTGGCCGCTTGCAATAGTTTGCGTAGGCTTGCCAATATTATTATTATTAAGTTCCCAATAAATTAAGTGTAAGCTCAAAAATAATTACATAATGATAAAATTATTGGCTTCAAACTTTCAAGCTTTAAACCTTCAGAACCTTAATTTCAAGGTAATAATAGGTAATAGGTATCAATGATATATTTTTATTGCCCTCGTCTCTCGGTCTATGAGAGTGCGTGCGTTTGTCTGTGAATTATGTACCGCCTGCCGACCGTCCGCCATTGAAAGAGAATATTTTGACGAAAATGTAAAATTAGGTACCGGTTGATAAGTTTTTATTTACGTTGTTTTTTTTCCGACTGTTTTTATCAACCACGGAACGGGGGTGGCAAGGAAACTCAAACCATTTGATTTCCTTTCTTTATTAGTTGGCTAATTTTATGATGTAAAGTTTGTTTGTTTTCCTACAAAATTACATTATAAATCAATGTTGTTTTCGTTTTTCATATAATTAGGTAATATCGACCGATGTTCTGATTTACTGCATTTCTTGCAGTAAAAACCTAATTTCGTATTGTAATCTGATGCACGAACTTTGTACAATGTTTGCCAATTTTATTTAGATTGGACTGTCACAGGTTTTGCAAGTCGAGCCTATCCGGTGACAGCGCGGAGAAATATAAATGTATAGGCACAGATTCGAGTAACAGTTTCATTTATTATATTACCTAGAGTAGTAATGTAAACTATAAACCATCGCTAGGAGAGGAAAACTAGCTACATAGTATTACCAAACTGACTTAGATTGGTTATTTTTGTGCGTCCTAAACATGCATGCAAGTATGCGTCTGTCTTGCTTAAAATTAGCATGTTCTTCATAAGAATTAGTAAAGTATTTCAATAGACATAGTGCCTATTTCACCATCTTATGATTACACTATCCGTCTGTTATAAATATATCTCTCTACTTTAGATTTGTCCCATCCCGGCAGGAGTATATTTAAAGAACTGAAAAATTTAAAGTTTTTGGTGGTTAATCAAATTCAAACGTAATTTATTCAGAATAGGGTACATAGATCAAATTACAAGCTAAACCGATGAGACTGCAAAAGTTATAAACTGTGTAGCTGTCTCAACGCCCACCTCCTAAACCAATGAGTAATTGTTCTGACGTTATAGCAAAGAATATACAATGAAATACATACTAAAATAGTAATTAAGGTAGGTACAACAAAAGTAAACATTCAAATCAATCATTGATGTTTCAATTTGTTTGAGATTGAATTATAGAACTTCTTAGGAATTTGAGAGTTTGCCAATTTTGGTTTTTTGCTTTTGTATTTAATTCCTGTGCCGCAAGGTAAGGTATATTATTCTTCCTCTAAGCAAAGCATAGCATTGAATGTCGCGTGTCCTCGCCGATTTGTGCCGCGATATCAGAAATTACTAATCAATAATACTGCTACACTGCAGCGGTTCTTTCTGAACCGGCATGTAATAAATATTTACTCCCGTTTTTATTCCGTTTGAAGGGAGAACTTACCACATTTTAAACGTAAAAGGATTTATTTGCGACATATTAAGTTTATGCACAAAAACAAAAACATGTAGATAGAGCGTTTAAAACGTGGCTGAAGATGGTAATAAATCGGCGAACACAGTCGAGAGCAAAATTTCCAGGTCATCTATAAAAAAATCAATATCTTGGAAATCATAAATGCTAGCTTAGTCAAATAAATTGTGTTTGATAGACAATTTAATACTCCTTAATTTAATAAAAGTAACTGTTTAATTGAATTATTAGCTGGAATGATTTTACTAAGCATTCATGGCTTCCAAGATATTCAAGCTTTTATAGATGACCCGGAAAGCTCTCAATTGTATTAAATAGGTCTAAGAATATAAGATTTATGTGATTCCTGCATCTTATCATCTTAATTATTCCTACCATGCCCAGCTGTGTAAACGTGCCATCTACCACTTTACTTTATCAAACTGCTCAACCCATCCTCATAGCTGGGCAAGAGCCAAAAATTTCCTGTTTATCCTAATCTTGTCCTTATTGCAAATTAACGGATCGAACTTTACCTACATTGTAAGTACCGCTCCATTGTCACCATGCCACCACGTTCGTGCCCTCATATCATCACCTTACATCAAACACATTCAAACGGACACGCGTTGACATTGACCTAAACTGTTACTCACACGACCGTCCTATATATTATGAAGCTTTTATAGCCAATGTCAGTAAACGCTATGTATTATTGAAAGGTATCGACTCTATTACTTACTAGCTACCTGCCACTTTGTACGCGTGTAACGTAATTTTGTTCAGACGTTTTACACCGGCTTTATACGCCAAAGCTCGTACTAAGCCTTCTGAAGCAGCCGACGTGACGTCGTCCTCGTGTCAAAGTATGTTTTAGGCGCTGCTAATCCTGTTCGTTTCGTTCATTTTATACTGTAGGTCCTGTTAATTAGTCTTTTTTTTTTATATAATATAGAATGTCCTTTGGCCACAATCTCACCTGATGTTAAGTGTCGATGTAACCAACGATGGAGCAGGACAGTCTAGAAGACACCTATTCACTCTTGCCTTGAAAAGACCCAGATTATATTTCTCAGGAAAGACAGAAGACGGCAACGCGTTCCATTCCTTGGCAGTTCGCATAATGAATGTAGATCCAAAACGTTTGGTGCGAATTGGTGGAATGTGTACCAAGTATGGATGGTATTGTGCCGTGCGTCTACTTGTCCTGTGGTGGAAAGGGGATGGTGGTATCAGGTATATAGTCGGAATAAAAAGTAGCCTATGTGTTAATCCGGGCTACGAACTATTGTATTCCAAGTTTCATCCAAATCGGACTAGTAGTTACAGCGTGATTGAAACACAAATATCCTGTGAATTAACTCTATTCACAAAACTTACCCGTTATCATCATTCACGTCACTCATTCGATTTACCATCATCAACCATCGACAATAATTATATTTTCCTATAATTTATATTTAATTTGTCCCCACAACCATGACCTTAGCTCGTAATTGTGCCTGTTCAAACAATTTACCTTACCTTGGGTAGTTTGAGGTTATTTTTAACCCTGAATCGACAGTATACATAATGGTAATGAGATTTTTCTATGCGGGGTTTATTTGCAAAGTTTAAAGCCTATGCGTCATTATTGATAGTAATTTAAAAAAAAACGTGAGTACGCGATCATCGCGCAAACTAACGTTACAACCATCTCATGACCGTGACTGCATGCGTACATGCTTGATCGCGGATTCATAAGACTAAAGTTGCGCAAACTTGCGATGATCGCGTAGTGTTAGAACGACACCTAAGAGATTTATAACAATTAAGTAGGTATCATAAATACGCAAGAACCTCTTCAACCGGCGTGGTTTAGAAGAGTAACGATTAAATTCACGATGGGGTGGGGTATTCCTAATTACGGCGTCGTCCTCATGCAACGCGAGTACGCGATCATCTCGCGAACTGGCGATGTGGCCATCGCAGGACCGTGACTGCATGTATACGTGCTTGAAACCATCGCGGGAATGCTAATTAGGACACCTATTCGACATCAATATGTTTGATCGCGGATTTGTACGAGTAAAATTCGCGTAATCGCATTGTATTAGTACGACGCCTACCTGTTTACATAATTTTTAATAGCACTTTTTAGAGTTGACGTATTTTCGACCTTCTTGATACGTGTCATGCAGATACAGATCTAAATAGCATGCATATAGTGCCAAAGAAATAACTTTTTGCATAATAATCTGCTTTGTTTTAATTTTAAAAACATTTTTGAAAGCCTCATATTGAAGTGAAGTAGTAAGTTGAGTAAGTGAGACAATCAAAATAAATGGTGGCTCATAAAACTCGAACGTTTATATTTTACACCACTTTTTTATCGCATGAATTTTTCACCGTCCTATATATATCGGCTAGGTCTATAATTTCCAAGTATTTGTTTTCAGTAGCGGAAAACGACAAAATAATACTGTTCGATTTGTTCATGGTTCCATTATTCAGAATGTCTTTTGTATAATTTCAGGAAATCGGCTCGGTTTCGAAAATTACTCCTTGCGGCATAATAATGCCTTGTTATTTTGCAATGCTTTTTATAATTTTATAGAGTTGAAATCACAATGGTATCGTGGTTTTGCCGTATGCGAACACCTGTCATGGTATAATAAAGCTCTCGCCTATTAAGATAAAAATATAGCCTGATGATCAGCAAATTAAAAACCACATTAGTCAAAACATTTTCTCGAGGCTTTTCACTTTTTGTTTACCATGAGATAATGTTCAAATGTCGCCCTCATCAACCCTAATTCTTCAAAAGCAGCAAGGTCCAATCCAATGGTCGAATAAAAACATGCTAAAGGAATGAAGCATAACATGCTTTATTGCAGGTGCATAAAGTTGTGTTGCTGAAGATGCCTGGGAAGCTGCAAGATGCTGGTGAGGATGGATCGCCGTGCACTCTCGCCGTCTACGCCTAACAGTCGTGCTATGGATAAGTACGAACAGTTGGCTGTGGTAAGTACCTTCATCCTACTAATATCAAAGTTTAGATGTTTGTGTTTTAACCACGCTGAGACTTCTGGTTCGATTTGGACGAAACTTGGAATATAGTTCGTAACCTGGGGGGCGATTCTAGACCGATAGACTTTTTTATCACGATAGATATATCTCCCAAAAATTGTCAAAAACTATGGAGTTTTGACAGTTCTTGGGATATATATCTATCGTGATAAAATGTCTATTGGTCTAGAATCGCCCCTCAGGATTAGCACATGGGCTACTTTTTATCCCGAAAAATTGACAGATACCCCCAGAATAGACAGAGTGACAATTTGCTAGAGTCTTCTAAAAATAAATAAATAAATAATAATAAATAAATAATCAGGGACATTTCACACAACACCCTCTAGTCCCAAACTAAGCAATGCTTGTAATATGGGAACCAGATGGCTGATAGAATACTTACATACTTTTTTTTGTAAATACATACTTATAATACATACTAACACCCAGACATAGAACAAACATCTATGTTTTGCACGCACAAATGTTTGTTATTGGTGGGGATCGAACCCACGACCCACAGCACGGAAGGCAGAGCTGACCGACTGAGCTGTGACGCCTGTCTAAAATAAACTTGTACCTTGAAAGGAACACCTTTTCATAAGTCGGGGTGAATAATAATGTTGGTGTTCAGGTTGGTGAAGGCTCGTACGGCGTGGTGCTGAAGTGCAAGAGGCGCGACACCGGCGAGCTGGTCGCCATCAAGAAGTTTCTAGAAACTGAAGATGACGCCGCCGTCAGGAAGATGGCGCTTAGGGAGATACGCATGTTAAAGGTAACTTCACGGGGGCTTCAATGGTGCTTACGTCTGGAGCTCATGAACCAGGAACAAAAAACGCTATGAACCAGGCCGTAGTTTCTTGCCCGTTTTCTAGGCTCTGATCGCGAGGAACTAGCATCTAGAATCACCTAGTATTGAAGAAGATTCTAAGTGTCCTTGTGATTTCTCTGAATAAAAGATCTTTGACTGACTTTTGTGTAGATGGAGTAGTCAAAATAATCCATACTGGGTTTGCCCATCTTTTAGGTACATTACTTTTATATTATCAACCTGTAGTTCGGTAACACTGCTGATCTGGTGATCTACTGAGCTGTTCTGGAGGATCTGAAGGTATCATCGCTCTCTTTCAAATGCGTCAAGGTTTACCACCAGTTACGTATTTTCTTTTAGAAATTACGTCACGACCACCTGGTGAATATGATCGAGGTGTTCCGTCGCAAGCGACGGTTCTATCTGGTGTTTGAGTACCTCGAGCACACGTTACTGGATGAGCTGGAGGCCACTCCAGGTGGCCTTGGAGAAGATCATGCTAAGAAGCATCTCTACCAGCTGCTGAAGGGGATCGACTACTGCCACCAGAACTCTGTAAGTCTTTGAACTCTGGGATGGTGCATAAGGGCGTATTATATCCATTATCATTTCAACCATTCCACTGCTGAACCATAGATTCCATAAATTTTCAGAGCGACTGATAGTCTGTATCTACGATCTTTATTAATTAGGAGTTTTCGTATAAGTATATGTTGCATACTAACCACTAAACAAGTGGATTGTTAAGTACTTAGAAAACGTTGGTGCCTCTGTCACTCTGACCAACATCCGCGGGAGAATGTTGGATAGACTGGTTTATACTGGAGACTATCAGGGCTAGTTGATACTAACAGAATACCTACCTACCCTTCGACTTTTCAGACAAGCAAAAAGGAACTAGAAATACCAAAGTGTTTTTGTTTGGTTTCTGCTGAAACAGTAGGTATCGAGATTGATTTTTAAAAATAAATTATGACAGCCTTGGACAGTTTACTTTGGTAAATCCTTACGGTGGTGTTCCACAAGGGAGCGTTCTTGGACCAATCTTGTTTATCATTTATATCAATGAGATACCCAATCAACGGTTCATTTCAGATAATCCACCGGGACGTTAAGCCAGAAAACGTGCTAGTATCAAACACGGGCATCGTGAAGCTATGCGACCTTGGATTCGCACGCGCCCTGGCGGCGCCTGGGGAACCCTATACGGAGTACGTCGCTACGAGGTGGTACCGAGCTCCAGAACTACTGGTCGCTGAACACAGGTACTGATTCATATATGTATAGTAATAATCGTAGCGACGTGAAGTAAAAGAAAAGTAAAGCTAGTAAAGTTGGGTTCAACCTTGCAACCTTAGGTTCAGGTCACATAGTTATAATTCTATCTCCTGATACTTCACAGATAAATTGATAAGTACCTATAACCCTCAGTTTTTAAAGTCAAGACTGGGATAGGCATTGATTTTGCTATTTTGAAAGGTTAGGTAGAGCATAGCAACACCAAAATTGTGGCGAAACTAAATAAAAAGGTTGACTCGTGAAGGATTTGAACCTCCGCCCTCCGATGGTCAAGTGTATTTTTATATCGGTGCTCTAACCTACTGAGCTAACGAGTCTCATAGCAGAACGCTAAAAACACTACAGATATTCGATTTTATGATGTCATTCATGATATACACAGATATTCTCTGCCAAAACGATTTGACCCTTGTTACGAGAGTTATTCGATGGTTTATTGTGCTTTGCGCTGTTTGAAAAACTATAGGAAAATCTAAGTGTAATTTCGATTTAATTTTGTTGGCAATTTTTTTCTGATGTTTATTTTTGAAAACAACGTACAAAAATATAGCGTAGCTTTTTATTCGAAGCTGTTCTTTGACTTTACACAAGACTTTACGCATAAATGCATATTGCTGTGATCCGATGAGATGGAAATAGGTTATTTGTGTTACAAAAAGCAAAAAAAAGATGAATAACTCGTAAAGGATTTTAAGCTCCTTTCTCCGAGGTTTAATTGGAAAAGTTAAAGTGCTACGAAGCTTATGTAGACCAAACGTGCTACGCTTTGTAGCAATATAGCTGTAGCAAAAACAAAATGCAAAAAAATTGACTCGTGAAGGATTTGAACCTTCGACCTCCGAGGTTTATTTGAATTCGGTGCTCTCCCACTGAGCTAACGAGTCTTGTGATTCAACAACAAAAACAATGCAAATATTTAATTATATGATGTCATCATGTGTGACTGTGATGCCGAGCCAATTTATACTTTAGCTCAAAATATTTGCGAGTAAAAATTGCTTGCAAAAACGTGAGTCATGGTATTGATAACAACAGGAAAGTCACTGAGAGGCAAGCACGAATGACAATTACTACAATTATGTCAGCTTTGTCTTGTTGTATTTTAAAGTAAGAAACCTACTTGATGGCTTGGTAATTGGTAAATTCGCGGAAAGCATAACTCATTGATTTTTACGTGAAGGAAATTGCAAAAAAACATTCCAAATCGCAGAATTTTATTGTCAAGCAAAAATTCACTTTTCCTGTATTATTTTATGATGTCATTCATGATATACACAGATATTCTCTGCCAAAACGATTTGAGCCTTGTTACGAGAGTTATTCGATGGTTTATTGTTCTTTGCGCTGTTTGAAAAACTAAGTACAGGAAAATCTAAGGGCGGCTTGCACCATCGCACTAAATAGTATTTAAACGCAATTTAAATTCAAATTCACGTTTTAGGGCGGCTTGCACCATCGCACTAAATAGTATTTAAACGCAATTTAAATTGAAATTCACGTTTAAGTCACTGCAACGTCTTGCACCACGCTAAATAAGTCACAAATCCTGTTTAGGGAACTGTCAAAACTAAACAGCCAAAATCGGCTATTTAGCACCGCTAAATACGTTTAGCGCCATATTGAAACTGGGTTTGACGTTTATTTTGAGAGATTATTTTATTATTTTTTGGTGATGATGGATTTTAGGGGTTTTGATTCGGATGATGATGAAGAAATTATTTTTTTAATTAACCTATACTGTCCCACTGCTGGGCAAAGGTTTCCCTCCTCGTCTTCCACTCTCCGCGATCCTTGACTAGTTCCACACATTTCTGCTCGAAAGTAGTCGTCGAAAGTCCAGGTCGTCATGCCAGCGCTTCCTCGGGCGGCCGCGACGTCTTCTACCCCCTGGGGGTATCCAGCCTGTGACTCCTTGAGCCCACCTTTCCGCTACTTTACGACCTACATCGGCGATTCCAGTTTTGGAGCGAAGTATTGTGTTCCGAATTCGATCTATTCTATTCACACCTAAAATACTTCGCTCCATCACTCTTTGGCAAAGTAGTCAGCTACCACGTCTGAGCACCGTAGGAGTGATAAAAAATATATATAAGAAGGTTCAGACTATCGAAAGAAACCACACAAATACTTTTGCATCAAATCTATAATTAGTTGAAATTCGATACCAACAAGTAAAAAAATTAAACAGAATTATAGTCCATAACGGGAAGCACTATTTTCATCACAACCACAACACAACCAATCAACTACAAAACAAGAAAATATAATAATTGTACATGTAAATAAAATCGTCAAAGAAAATACAACACAACACGCAGGCCAATGACACTTTGTATCAAAAAATGACAGTACCGTTCCGTTTTAGCTTACTTGATGCGTGGAAAAGATGAATTTTCGTAGAAAAGAAATGCGTCAATCGTTTTGTACGTACGTTTTGGGTGCCATTGACGCCATTACGCGTTACGTAGCGTAAACGTAACTTACATCTGCGTAGCATTACCGTTAAAGCGCGAAGCGTAGGGGAACTGTTTTCTGTGGTTATACCGACCATAGAGTACTGATATATACACACTAATCGAGTTTAGTTAAATTATCTTCAAAACAGCTTGGTGCAAGATGCCACTAAACGTAATTTTGCTAAACACTTTTAACGATTTAAACGTGTTTAGTTAAACGTGTTTAGGCTGAACTTAAACGACATTTCGTGCAAGCCGCCCTAAGTGTAATTTCGATATAATTTTGTTGGCAATTTTTTTCTAATATTTATTTTTGAAAACAACGTACAAAAATATAGCGTAGCTTTTTATTCGAAGCTGTTCTTTGACTTTACACAAGACAGTAGTAGATGCTAGTATTGGTGTGATCCGATGAGATGGAAATAGGTTATTTGTGTTACAAAAAGCAAAAAAAGATGAATAACTCGTAAAGGATTTTAAGCTCCTTTCTCCGAGGTTTAATTGGAAAAGTTAAAGTGCTACGAAGCTTATGTATACCAAACGTGCTACGCTTTGTAGCAATATAGCTATAGCAAAAACAAAATGCAAAAAAATTGACTCGTGAAGGGTTTGAACCTTCGACCTCCGAGGTTTATTTGAATTCGGTGCTCTCCCACTGAGCTAACGAGTCTTGTGATTCAACAACAAAAACAATGCAAATATTTAATTATATGATGTCATCATGTGTGACTGTGATGCCGAGCCAATTTATACTTTAGCTCAAAATATTTGCGAGTAAAAATTGCTTGCAATAATTTATAAGTTAAAAAACTGGAAAAACCGACTTCAATTCGACTACCAGCTTCATCATGAGATGATGATGATGATGATGATGATGACAGTTCATTGGGAATGTTCTAGTCACTATAAACACCACATAAAAGTCACATGGAAATCAAAATAGGTACGCAATTTCGTGCATGTGGTTGGTGTTGATTCTTTAGAGGAACAACTGGTGGGTTTTTGCTTTTCTCCAATTAAATGCGGTTTGAATGTACAAACTGGGTTTATTGACAAATTTAGAAAAATGTTATAATTTAGGTGTGCACCCACAAAGGGTCATTGTTGCTAGCAGTAAAATGGTAGGCGCTACGCCGCAACTTGACATATTGCATCGTTGCTAGCAGTAAAATGGTAGGCGCTACGCCGCAACTTGGCATATTTTTCAGTTATTTCTATTTATAACCCAAACTACTGAACCGATGTTGATGAAAATTAAATGGGACCAATCTGGAAGTATAAACTTTCAGATAAAAAAAGAATTTTTGAAATCAGTTCATAAATGACGGAGTTCTGAGGTAACAAACATACCGAATTGAGAACCTCCTCCTTTTTTGAAGTCGGTTAAAAACGTGAGTCATGGTATTGATAACAGCAGGAAAGTCACTGAGAGGCAAGTACGAATGAATGCTGATGCAAAAACGTAGCATACATTCGGGAAAGGAAGGCATACCTACTCTAAGCCCAGATGAGCTAAGAAACCTCACCCCTAAGAAAATCCTTCAGTTTTTAGCAGCTGCGCAGGGTTTAGTGGTGAACTATGAACGCGCCGAATAGGGGTCACTTCCACATAAGTAGCGATCACAATTAGCAATAGGCCATCTAGGCCGCACTGATATTATACCCGTAAAACGCTAATAAAAAATATTAAAATAAACAGCTCGAATGAAATAGGTAGCTGTGTCGCAAAAGCGAAATGGGAAAAATGTTGACTCGTGAAAGATTCGAACCTCCGCCCTCCGATAATCAAATACCATTTTATTTTATATTTTATATCGGCGCTCTAACCTACTGAGCTAACGAGTCCTGCAGGCCCATGTGTAAAATAATGGTCATATTCACACCGAACCTGTGACTTCATCAATTCGTAATGCAACACAATGATGTATCATGAGTAATAACAAATGGTATGGATGTTTGCCAAGAGTACGATCTCTATAATAATCCATATAAATTGCATGTGCACTATTTTTATTAAAAAAATATTTAAATACTATGAAAAAAGTTATTGGAAATCCAGTGCCGGCTTTTTATTGGCAATCTTAGGATAGCGTTTGTGACTGGACGTCAAAAACACAGCAAATAATCGATCCTAGAATACTCCCCAACTTATTTTAATGAAACTGTGCCACAATGCAATTTATACCTTAGCTCAAGATATTGAGATTGTTTATTGTTTGCAAGATCGTGATTCATCATGAGAGAGGAAGAGAGGAATAAATAATTTTGATATTACAATCATAAAGCAACAAAGTAGGTATGCAACAGTATACTATAAACAATCGAGATAATGTGACCTAAGAATTTAATACTCAGCACATTGATACGACAGTTCCTGTTATTATGGCTAGCCCGTTTTATTCTAAACAAATAATGTAAAAAATCTACAGGAAAAGTGAATTTTTGTTTGACAATAAAATTCTGCGATTTGGAATTTTTTTTTGCAATTTCCTTCACGTAAAAATCAATGAGTTATGCTTTCCGCGAATTTACCAATTACCAAGCCATCAAGTAGGTTTCTTACTTTAAAATACAACAAGACAAAGCTGGCATAATTGTACTTAGTAATTGTCATTCGTGCTTGCCTCTCAGTGATTTTCTTGTTGTTATGAATACCATGACTCACTTTTTTGCAAGCAATTTTTACTCGCAAATCTTTTGAGCTAAAGTATAAATTGGCTCGGCATCACAGTCACACATGATGACTTCATAGATTAAATATTAACATTGTTTTTGTTGTTGAATCACAAGACTCGTTAGCTCAGTGGGAGAGCACCGAATTCAAATAAACCTCGGAGGTCGAAGGTTCAAACCCTTCACGAGTCAATTTTTTTGCATTTTGTTTTTGCTATAGCTATATTGCTACGAAGCGTAGCACGTTTGGTATACATAAGCTTCGTAGCACTTTAATTTTTCCAATTAAACCTCAGAGAAAGGAGCTTAAAATCCTTTCCGAGTTATTCATCTTTTTTTGCTTTTTGTAATACAAATAACCTATTTCCATCTCATCGGATCACAGCAATACTAGCATCTACTTGTCTTGTGTAAAGTCAAAGAACAGCTTCGAATACAAAGCTACGCTATATTTTTTGTACATTGTTTTAAAAAATAAGCATCAGAAATAAAAATTGCAAACAAAATTATATCGAAATTACACTCTGATTTCCCTGTTTGTTTTTCAAACACAGCAAAGAGCAATAAACAAACGAACATCTCTTGTAACAAGGCTCAAATTGCTTTGGTTGATGATCACTGTGTAATCATGAATTACATCGTGATGTACTATCGGCAAAATTTCCGCCTTACCACTTTTGAAACTATTTCGCTTGCAAGCAGTTAGCTACCTACCTGACCCCGCCTTTGTCTTTTGTCTTCTTATTTTGACCAACCAGAGACCTAAACATCTATATATTTTTATGACGGCTCATTGTTTTCATAACTTTTACACCCGAAATAACTTGCTTCTATTGGTATTCAAAAATTAACGGCTAGTCGTTTTACAGGAAATGCACCCTTAAGGTGGTAAGGTAGAACTTTTGCTGATGGTATATCTACTTTTGTAAGCGGTAGCATATATCTGTAAATATTAATATTAAGGTTTGTTAATCTCCTCAGGTATGGCCCGGAAGTGGACATCTGGGCTATAGGCTGCTTGTTCGCGGAGATGCTGACAGGCGACCCATTGTTTCCAGGAGACTCAGACATAGATCAACTAGCTCTCATCATCAAGACAGTTGGTGAGTTTGAAATAAAGAATTTCTGGACCTGTGGAACTGTGGAACTGGCACCTAAAATCACCTAGTTATATAAAACGATTCTAAATGATCCTTGTGATTTTATTGAATGAAGAAATTTTGACTTTGACTCTGAAATAAACACTAAGATAAAACACTTGAAGAGCAACCACTGAAGATCACGACGAAAATCCTGAAATAATTATTGTAGACTATGTAATTTTTCCAATTTTTGGAAAAATTGGATGAGACTGGCGCGGGGTCGTGAGAGATGGTACAAAAAGAGAGAGGCCTATACTCAGCAGTGGGTGAAGTCAGGCTGTGGATGATGATGATGATGATGATGTAATTTTTTACCTGTAGCAGAAATTCAACCAGCACCTCTTTCATTGCCTTTGCACCACACGAGCCAAGTCAAGACTAAAAAAAAATCATTGTGCTGTCTCTTGTCTTGCTTAATTTTCTCTCTCTATTCAAGTGATTCTAGACCACGCGATTTCTCTTTTTCCCGAAAACTTAAAACGTTTGATGAATACATTTAGGATAATATAAGGACGACATAAAAATGTGTGTATCTTTCCAGGTAAACTAGCTCCACGTCATCAGCAGGTGGTTTCCCGTTTAGCTGGTGGCGCGGCTCTGGCAGGTAATGCAGCACGAGGCTCGTTGCCCGGCGCTGGACTCACAAGGGACTTACTGGCTGCTTGCCTTCGGACGGAGCCTAGAGCTAGACCACCAGCACATGCACTACTGAGACATAAGTGAGTTTACTTTATAGAAGCCGTAGTACGAGTTTACAGTGTAAAACAACTGTACCGAGCCCGTCAAGCTTCTCAAAGAATCCGCTCAGTGTCTACCAATCAGTGCACACTGGTGTACTGGGTGTCAGACGTTTTACACAGGTTTTATACACCAAAACACGTACTAGGGCCTCTGTTTAGTGTACTATGTACACGTAGACGGTCTTATGTGTGTGTGTGTACATCTGAAAGGCTAAAAATGACAACAAACCTAAATTGGAAATTATTTAAGCAAGCTGATGGCCTGTTTGGCTAAAATTACGCCTACAGAGCATGTCTGGGAACTGGCACCTAAATCACCTAGTTATTTAAAACGATTCTAAATGATCCTTGTGATCTTTTAAATTCGATTATGAATAAAAGATTTTTTACTTTGGCTTTGATTATAAACTCAATTAAGCTTACTTACATTTAGCAATGATTTTGTTTTAGATATTTCCTGCAAGATGGATTTGCGGAAAACTTTAATGCGGAACTTCGAAAGAAATTAGGAAAAGATATTGAGGTGAGAATTTCAAAATTATAAAACAGATATAAGTAATCCTTTTTAACATAAATAAATGCATTTTATTATGGGATATCTACCTACCTACCAACAAAGCTAGATTAATTTATGTTGTAGTAGTATTAAGATTGATACTGCGTCGCTTTTTTAAGTTTTATGTAAATAAACACTATCTCATCTACTTTTCAGCCTGTACCAGCCGCGCAAGGGGCAGCCAGAGTGACGGGAAAGCCGCGCCAGCAATGGACATTAAACATTATACCAGTGAGTACAAAAACAACGCGCCACGGGTCCAACTTTAGCCGGGAGTTTAAGGGCAATGTACAAATCCTAAGCAACCGTTTAAATATGCATCATTGTGCACACAAAACGAATTTTTACATATTTAAAAATGTTTAACCGGTTTATGCTTTGTTCAAATGTAAATTTGACAGATTACAAAATCAACGGCTTGGTAACTTTTGGTGAACACACAGACTATATTCAGTTAGGTACTCACTTACAGTACGCACAACGGATCTTTATCCTTTTGAAGTTAGGTGCAACATCGTTTTCGCATGTACTGTTGTGCGTTAAAATTCGCTTACCTTCAATTTGACCCAAAACTCGGGTCTGCGCAGATAATAAATAATAAATAAATATTCATGGACATGTCACACGACGCCCTCTAGTCCCAAACTAAGCAAAGCTTGTAATATGGGAACTAGATGCTGATAGAATACTTATATACTTTTTTTTTGTAAATATATACTTATAATATATAGTAACACCCAGACATAGAACAAACATCTATATGTTTTGCCACACACAAATGTTTGTTCTTGGTGGGGATCGAACCCACGACCCACAACGCGGAAGGCAGATCCATTACCGACTGAGCTGTGACGCCTGTCAAGATAGTTCAGAGAGACAAAGATCCGTTGTGACTACTATACCTAGGTCTCATTTCAGGACCACAGCAGGTCGAGAACCGACAGTACAGCTGGAGAATCACTCATTGACTACAACTACACGCCAAGTAAGATTCATGTTGCAACCCTCAAAGCACGTACAGCATTCCTCACCAAGATAAATACTGATGCCTTTATTTCTTCAGACTCCGAAGGTTCTGCAGAAACGGCGCCGGCAGAAAAGAAAAACCAACCGCAAGTCGCGATGCCTATTCCAGCTCAAGATACCGGGGAAGTAAGTTTCATCTTACAAAGATCTGTACACACGGGTACATATCAACCTAGACATTCCTCCCTGATATTTTTTTTCCAAGCCGTACCCTCAATTTCGTCGGTGACCCTTTAATGACTTGTTTATTCTCGTATCCACAGTCTAAAACCCTTACCTATACATTATAATTAAATAATCAGGCCTTTGCATCTAATCTACATAGATCATTTAATTTCATTCAAGATCATTTATACAAAAAAATATATAAGTATTCTATCAGCATCTAGTTCCCATATATAGCTTTGCTGAGTTTGGGACTAGAGGGCGTTGTGTGAAATGTCCGTGAATATTTATTTATTTATTTATATAGTGTCAGAGGTCACGTTATACCCATGCCCTTATGAATAGGACGTTGCAGTGTCTGGGACATGATTTAGGTGGAGTAGACTTGCAGCACCTATACCATCCTTTCAGTCTAGACAACACATACATAGGTAGCTGATATAGGTACATTTTCAGGGGAACGCGATATGTGCAGTGCTGCCGCCGACCGCTCGTCCCGTCCCGCCAAGATCACTCGCGAGAGCTATCAACGACACATTCCAAGTAAATACACTATTCTTCTACTCCATTTTTTAACAGACTTTTTTTACGAAGGATATCTAAGCGTTTGGCTGTCAGAACACCGGTTTAACACCTGCACATGCTGAACTGGGACCTTTATGCAACATTGCATTTATACCCCGTTTTGGAAAATCGGAACACTTAATTTTTAAAAACGTGTTTTAATTATGGTTTGTGTTTTTTATTGTTTTTTGTGTTGTTGTTGTTGCAAATAAATATTTTGTATTGTATTGTATTGATAGTACCAGTAAGTGTAGCTGCTGCCTAGGGTGGAGAACCTACCTTAAAAAATCCTATTTATTTATTTATTTGGATCAGTTGAGCTATCTATAAATCGTTTGCAACGGTGTGTAGATAGCTCAACTGCTTCATGTGTATTTTGTACATATTATAAATATTGTAAATACTTTATTAGTCATAATTTTCTTTGTGAATAAATGTACCCCTTTATTTATTTATTTATTATAAGCCTTCAATGTCCCACTGCTGGGCAAAGGCCTCCCCCCCTTCCCTCCACGCTGGGCCAAAATAACAACAGAGTGGCGTCCACAAGAACCGAGACGGCGCGGCAGACCAAGAACAAGATGGCAGGATGAGCTCCATAAATACCAGCCCGAATGGAGCATCAAAAATTCCTAAATCTTCAAAAAAAGAAGAGCCTAAAAATGCCTAATAATGATGCATTGCCTCACAGAGCACGTCCACATTCAACGAAAACAAAAAGGTCTTGTTTGAAGTTCCTGAAATAAATAAATATAAATGTTGTACATTTTGTAGAGCGCGTTGATGTTTTTTGTTCCAGACATTTCCCGTGCCAGTCAATACATTCCCGCGGACGCCTTATATCAAAAAGTAAGAATGCTATTTATATTTTAACCCTTAGAAGGAATTAATACGCTTAATTAATCATTAATTAATTAACTAGCTCCTGAACGGATGAGCCGATTTTGATTTTGTTTTTTTTTTTGTTGGAAAGGTGAGTTAATCGAGAGTGTGAGCTATGTTTGATGGTCCAAGATTCGGGAGTTTTTAAATTTTTTATTTAATTACTTGTTATTGTCAGAGTTAACAATAAGCTGGTGATGGATGAGGAGTTACTCCGAGGAAGGGCGGTTGCCAAGAAAATCTCCAAAAAACCATGTCCAGAATTCTCCTTGCCCTATGTGCCTGGAGGTAAATATTTATCCTAGACATTTAGTACTTTACAGTACGCACAACGGATCTTTATACCTGAAGTTAGGTGCAACAAACGATTGCACATGTACTGTTGTGCGGAAAAATTAGTTTACCTCTAATTCGACCAAAAATGGGTTCTGTGCATTGACTTCAGAGGGACAAATTATCCTGAAAAATTAGCAGGACGAACGAGACCGCAGCCGGGCAAATTTTATAAACATTTAATTTTTTTTATGAGCTTAGAAATAGATTTATTTGCGTGAAGGATCCTACTAATATTATAAATGTGAAAGTTTAGATGTTTGTGTTTCAATCACGTCTAAACTACTGAACCAACTTGGATGAAACTTGGCATATATATATATAGCATGGCATATATAGTTCGTAACCTGGATTGACACATAGGCTACTCTTTATCTCGAATAATTAACAGGATCTACAGGATAAAATGAACGAAAAGGATTAGCAGCGCCAATTGGCAAGAGGATTTCATTGTCATGTCATGTCACGTCAGTTGGACAGGGCGTAGTACTACCTCTTTGGTCTAACAACTAGCGTTTGACATTCCAGTAGGTACGAGTTCGGTGTAATGAGGTGTAATGTCAAGTTTCTCAAAGTATCCGCTCGGTACACGCACAGATAATATAATGTACACGGAAACTGTAGACGCGTACGAAGTCGTGGGTAATTGCTAGTGGTACATAATTATGAACTGAAATAAGTAATTGATTCTCACACTTCGCTAGAGAAATCCAGCATGCAAAGGAATGTAACTTAGAAATGATTAAAGTCCGTTTGTTGTGTTCACTTCGGACTAATAAAATAAGTTGTGGTTTCCAGCAAGTAACAGTCCAATGAAGAAGGTGAAGAAACCATACGCGGTTCACCAGCCTGCGACGAAGGCCTTCGAATCTAGCAATTGGGAAAATACTGTGAGTTTCTTCTAAATGTAAACTTAGTAACTCATGCCCCTATTAACGGGACGCTGCAGTGTCTGCGACATGATTTGAGATGGAGTTGGCTTGTAGCAACTATACCATCCTCTCAGCCTAGTCGGCCTTATGCCTTATCCACAGGAAAGACAAGGTTTTTTTATACTTCGAAATGATGCAACAACCCACCACCTGATGTTAAGTGGTAACCACTGCCGATAACAATGCATTGCCTCACTAGGCTAGTCCACTGAAGACGTGCCTTGTGATGCAGAACTGACTAAGTTGCAGGTTTCCTCACGATGTTTTCCTTCATCGAAAGGGATGAAATCTGGTGAGAGCATTATCAATGGAACGAAGTTCCTTATCGCGCGTTGTGAATGGGGGCTAGACGGAAAAAATTCTTACGAAAAGTTGTCACGACACTTTTTGCTAGCTGTGCGGCGTCGCATCTCTGTCTGTCTGTCTCTCTCTCTCTTATAGAACTTCGTTCCATCCGGGTGTCCCTTGACACCTCTCAAGTTTTTTTTTTATTTGCAGCGGAGTGGGGTAGAGCTGAGCGCCCTCGCGCGGTCGCCTACTAACCTCCCATACATGTGACTATTGCCGCGCGGCCACTGGCGAGCCGGACATTACTGAGGGTAGACAAGTTGCAATACAAGCGTTTCAAATACATCTTTTGTTTTAGTAACCTAACCGATCAATCGAATGCAAGTTTCGTATGACCTAGTGTTCATATTCTTAGTTGTCACCTCGAATAATTCTCGCCTCGACTCGACCTCGAAATCGTGCTTTGGTGGTAGTTTTGACAACTGAAATTACCCAAAGCACGATTTCGAAGTCGAGTCGAGGCGAGGATTGTTCGAGGTAACGACTAAGAACTTGGGCCTAAGTGGAATTCAAAGTCACAGCCGTTTTATTCGGGTCTAATATTACGTATCTCGCGATAAAGTCCGCGTTACAAGTGTAATTACTGTCAATTTGAACTTCAACAGTAGCGATTGACTGCAGTGATTGTCCATCACGGTTTACAAATCTGTCGCAACTTACGCAATAAGGGTGCCAAGATTTATCTCGTGCCGTTCTTGTGATGTAATTTTTTTTTAATGTTTCTATTGCAACTTGTCTTACAGGTGATTAATGTGATGTTAATATTTAAACTCATGTAACCAATAGTGTTGTCTCATAGAGTGTATCCTCATATCGAATAAATTGTCGATAATATAAAAATAGTAAAAAAAAATTAAATTACATAAAACATTGTGTACTTTCTGTTAATTTATTTTTAGTAATGTTTTTCGTGATATTAGGATACGCTTTATTTATTATAGAAATAATTATACGTTCGTCACTATTGTCTAGATTAGAAGACTGTATTTATAAAAAAATTCACAACGTAAATAAAAAAAAAAATTCGCAACGTAAATAAAATCCATAGTTTTTATTTCACATTTTTTCTTGCATCAACAATTTTTGCTACCTAGTTGTGTGTAAAAAAGTAATATAGGTGGGGACAACGGCAAGTAGTGCCACTGCCAAAAGAGGTTTTATAGAAATAGTTTTGTTGAATGTTTTGAAGAGTTTTGTGTAAGTTGTAGCTTACAGACGGACGTGGCATGTTATTTGTAAATATTGTATAGTGTTACGTTTTACACGCAAATTTAATAAACACTTTTTTTTAAATAACGTACTTTTTAGTCCCTACATTTTTATAACTTCCCAAAAGTTGCGAGTCCAGCGGGATTCGAACCCGCGACCTTCCCCTTGATATGGATGTTTGTTAGACGATCCAAGTGACCGTGGCTCCATCTACAGTCTGATACTTCGACCAGTCTACCCTACCCTTTTACCCTAAGTGATAATTTATATCCGTTTCTACTTGAAACTTGTCAAAAACAAGGATGGAATTATTATCTTAAGAATAGCGTTATTCGGAGTTGGTCGAATCTAGGTTTCGTATGTTTAGATTGCGTGGCATCTACCTACATCTTGGTGGTACTCCCACCCCAGTACTTAGGTAATTTTACTTCGAAATAGATAGAAAGCTATGGGAGCGAGGAGTCCTTCCGTAACAAAAACAAAGAATATTTTATACATTTTATTTCATGTTGTTGGCAGTAACGACTAAAATAATATCATAGATCTATAGTTTATCTACAAACGAAACAAATGGCATACAAATCATTTTAAAGTAACTACAAACCTAGGAGGAAGCGGTATCCGATTTCTGATGATTTTTGACTTTGGTTTAGTTAGCCAGAACTCGGATTTATTCTAGTAGCGATAATACTGAAGCGCAGATACAACGAAGCGCTCAAAAGGGCGAACTGGGTACTTATCACGTACTTATAATATAACCGAAACTAAATATATTACATATTTTATGGAACTCGGCGCGGAAATTGAACACTCTGAATAGTAATTCGTAACGTTGAAATTGCGTAAATTACAGCTAGGTACGTCAAGTTTCACAGAATTCAACATCCATGTCGATCACAATACAAGGCATGTTTCAAATAGCGTTTCCAGATTTAAATATAAATGTGATAACAGAACACGGAAGACGCAGAAAATGAAAAATGTGTCTATTATCAAAAATATATTGCTAGAACCAGCTTTTGTAACGAATTTCTCTTACGAATAAATATAGGTACCTATGTTTTTTAATTTTTACTGGAACATAATTTGTTCATTATATAAAATCTACGAAAATGCAAGATGAGTTATCAATTATGATACTTAGAAATAGTTAATTTAAACTAACGATATCTCGTTCTTAAATAAAGTATTCGAATTAGCACCATCGATATTACATTATCGATAAAGGCACATCTCTATTTTTGTATCACGTCCCAATTTATGTCAAATTCTAAAAGTTACTAACATTAATAACTTTATTTCTATTGAGTATGACAGTTATTCTGAACTTAACAGGTAGATGAGTACCATGTGCTGAAAGTACAACTTACCTAAAAATATTAAAAAAAAGCTCTATTCATAAATAGGCAGAAATATGACGCCTTGGAATTCAAACACGATCTAATTCAAATGTGGAACACACACTAATGTCTTATCTTAATCATGACTTGTCTTTAAAGTGGTTCTTCAACTTACCGATTCTAGCTTGAATAATTAAGTTATTCCGCCGCTGAAAAAGCTTATTCCAAACATAGCCTAGCTTATTTCACGTTAGAATACGCATTTGAAAACGAACTAAGCTACATTTAGTTCTAGCTTACCTATAATGTATGTTCCCGAAACATTGGTTTTACATAGGGTTATCACACTTTTTAAAAATAACGGTTATTCTTAAACAAGTGTGTGTTGGACAGTTTACGCGATAAGGACGACATATTTTGTATTTAAAGAATTTAAAGATGGCGACTTTTATTCAAGATGGCGGCGGCGCGCTAAGAATAAGCGGTTTGAGCGGTACACACGGCGTTTCCAGTAGTTCTCCACCGGACTCCGTCATGGGAACTGTCTTGTGGTAGTTTATGAGATCAGCTGGAACAAAAACATTTACTTAAAACCTGCTTATAGGAAGTTGAAAGTCAAAGATTCTTTAAACTCGGTTTGAGGAGCTCTAGAAGTTTTAAGACGTGAATACCTAAAGAAGAATGTGTCTGTTGCTCAGCCCCCAGCAGCCTGTAGGAAGGTCCGTTGAGAGCCGTTTCCACCAGGTAGTGCTTGCAGCGCGCCGGGCCGCGGTACGACACCGCGTAGCCCCACACGCGCGACGAGATGCGCACTAGGAAACTGCCTTGTGACTGGCTGGAGAGGATCTCTTCAGCTTCTGAACGGGTTATTAGACCTGGAAGATGAGAATACGAAATTTTAACAGTGACTAACTCGATTCGATTGGCATAGGATCGGAAAGGATGGCGTGATGAAGAGAAGGTTTATACCCAGCAGTGGGTGAACATGGCTGATTATATAGTGTGGTTCTGACCATGGAACCAGTCGTAAGGTTTGCTGTCGCCGTCGAAGCCGACGCCGCGCGGCAGTTCTTGCGCGCGGAACCACTCCAGCACCGCGTCCGTGCTCGGGGGCTTGCCGGCTGGAATTACAAATACAACTAGGTAAGTAAGTACAGTAGTCACAACGGATCTTTGTCCCCCTAAAGTATCTGCGCAGAACATATTTTTGGGTCGAATTAATAAATAATAATCCGCCTTCCGGTCGTGGGTTCAAATCCAGTCGTGCACTAATGTATTTCTGTATTCGAAAAATTGATATTCTTTATTCTTTATTATTATTATTATAGGATGGACACTTGGTCATTGTCGAAACGTGACGCGTCATGGCCATGTATAAGTGCTTCTTGAGAATAATTCCGGATTTTTTCTGCGAGTTCATCAAAAAATTCGTTTAAATAAATACTACTGGTGATATGCGCAATCTAGTGCTCTCAAACGTTGAAGAAAACATCGTGAGGAAACCCGCGGTATTTTGCTCCTATTTATTCCACACATTCTTTAACACTGAAAAGAATGGATACCCTTTGAAGACCTGGACGAAGATTACCTACTATTAATGTAGCAGAACTAGGTGGAAGAGTAACTTACAGAGTGTTGCGTCAGGTATGTGCGCGGTGGCGAGGTCTGCGCTGCGTCGGTGCGCCTCACGCGCCGCGCGCGCAATCTGACGCATCGCTGCTTCTGCTTCTTTTGCTTTACGCTCTGGAGGACAAGAAGAATATTAGCTGTGCAGCCATAATTTAATGGACAAAATGGAGCAAAATCTCACAGAGAAGAATTCAATCACGGAAGACCAGCGTTATACCTAGTAGTCACAACAAGCTACTATAGCACATGCTGAGTAGCGACCGTTTTTGTAGTCACGTAGTCAATTTAATATTAAGCCAACTTATATTGTAATTATTTAGTGACACGAAATAAACTTTTTCTTTCTTTCTTTTCTTTCTTTTTTTTCAACCTACCTTGTTCTCTCCAGGCCTCATCATGATCAGTAGCGTGTAGCACAGCGTCTCGTAGAGTGCGTGCCCTCCTAGCGCGAAGTGTCCTCAGTATGTCGGTAGCTCTCGCAGCAGCCACACGTCTCTCCCACGCGGCTACTTTCACGCTGACGCCATCTCCTGTATTCGGCATGCCTATTTCCTGGAATTTAAGACATCCTTAATGGTCTTGGACTGATAGATATGAGACCTTAGGTTAACAAACTGGCATTATTTTAAGGGGAGCACCAGGAATTTTGGAGGCTTCTGCAATGAGGATACAGTCTTGAACCTTTTGGAAAGGAGAAATGGGATAAATGCCATTATGAGATACACAGGATAGAGACCAGCTTGAACATACCACGATTGGTAAACACCAGTTCAATAAAAAACTTTGTTCCTAACAAATCATTGAGCTCGTAGGTAATTTGTAAAGCTGAACTATGTTTAGAAACTGCTGGAAAAGACAGACCAAACTTGATATAAGAGAAAGACTCACCTGTAATACATCCCTTTTCCCCTCAATAAAGTTGAAATGCAGCGTGTTCTTATTGATATCCAGCTTCATATTCTCGCAGTATTCGGACTTGTCACAATACGACTTGTCATCCCCGACGTCATCCATGTCCACCTTCTCCTCCGCCACCTCGGGCTCCAGGGCGTCGATCCTCTGCCGGAGCTCGTCCACCGTGCAATAGATCTCGAGGTTCTCTTCCATGGAGTCCATGCTTTTTGGCGATAGGTCGAACTTCTGAAAGAGATGGGTGACCTCCTGATGATATTTTTATACTTCAACTATATTCTGGAAATCTATGCGGGAGTTAATCATGGGTTTTTCCTCGTCGATAGCACATTAGAAAACAGATACTTCTTGATGCAGTAGTTGAGTTATTACCTGTTCTAAACTGTCCATCGGTTGGTAGTCAATAAGCTGAGTGAGCTCCTTTTCCACGGACTTCCTCAGTTGATGAGCCTCCTCTCTGGCTTGTGCCAACGCCCTCTGCCTAGCCTCTTCTGTTAACATGCTCTCGATGGACTTGTCATCAGGGTGCTCGCCCATTACCCACACCTGGAAACCAGAACAAGAAAGATAAGTTGGTATAGGGACAACAGTCCGATGGCATCAGTCATGTCAAAGAAAATCTCAAAGAAAAAAGTTTTTAGTGAGGATCGAACCCACAACCTACAGCGCAAAAGGTACTAATTGAGCTGAGAGGCCACTCAATCCATTGTTCAACAGCAAAACCCCGTTTCAAAGACAGTTTGCTTGCATTACAAAATATGTAGATATTTCATTCGGTTATTAACACTGACCGCACCTTTTCACTGCACCTAAAAGCCGTGACAAGCCTTCTGTTCTAAAAATCAACATTTGCACAAGCTACCTTCAACTTTAAATCTGCCAGCATACAGTTCATTTCCTGCTAGCAGCATTGAACAATGGAAAACAGCCTTTGGTATGTCCTTGTTTTGGCGTGAACCATTGAAAAGAATTTGGACGTGATGGTCTTTATCCGGCGTTTTTCAATTTCAACTGTTGCAACCAGGAACCAGGTCAACTGTGTTTTGAAGTTAAGCCTTGAAACATTGGCTGGTTGTATCTTTTCTATTGGTAAACATTTTTCAAAAAGTTTAGATAAGTTTCTGAATAAAACACGGTTTTTGCAGGTCATTTTATGTGTTAAAAATAGGCTGGTAAATTTGACGCATAGATAAGTGTTTTGTTCATACTTACTCGCCTATTTACTACTTGTTTATCATTGCTAAATATTGATTCAATACGACGAGTCATGTACTTGGTCATAAAAATTAAATAAAGATACATAAAAACGCAAAACTTAATCGTTCAGCACCAATAAAACGGCTATTGACCAAAAGTTCATTGCCAACTATAAACCGTGACCAATAATTGCTTTAGAAAATCCATAAATTCACAAGGTTTCCTTGTCTCTCTAGCTGTACCACCATTATGTTCCCATGTTAATATGAAAATATTATTCTAATATTATCATCATCATCACACAAATCACAGGGTATTCGGATTGAGAAAATTCAATTGCTCTACCATCCATGTTTTAGTATACCTATTAGAGTAATGCCCGATGCAGCCCGGTTCATATAACCTACGAGCGTCCGTTAGTAGCACTGTGCTTACACAAAAATAGGGTAATGGGCATGTGTGGACTTGCTCAAAGGTAATGCATTTTTACGAACCTTGGCCTATAATAACGATAGCCTACTTCCTCTGTTAGAAGTTAACCTCAAGTGGGTTTTCTCACAAAAAACAACTTCATTAGGAATTCTTACCCAGGGTTCACCGTCCTCTCCTTTCAAGAACTGCACCTGCTTCTTGCCATTCTTCTGGAAACTGGGGCGTTCTTCGTCTGACCCCACTTTCTGATCCCACAGCTGCCATCGGCGAACCTAGAATTTCAATTTTAGTTTATTAGCTAGGTACACAGATTTGTCGTAGGGTTCTTCAGACAAGAATTCGTTAGGGAGGGAAGTATTCTATTTTTAATTATATCTGTGATACCACCGTGTCTTTAATTTCTGCCGCCAAGCAGTACGATGCTTACGGTGGTAAGGAAGAGTACACGTATTGTCTTGTCTTGTAACAGTGTATTAGCAAATCAAGCAAAATGTGTTTCAGAATCGTGAGTTAACTTCGAGTTGAAGTCACGATAATTTGAAGGACCAATGTAAATGCCAGTAAATAAATATTGTCAGTAACATAATGCTGATGAACAATTTAAGGTATAAGGGCTTGTTTCACCATTTCTGAGTAACGCTACCGTCAAGTAAAAATATTTCTATCCCTGTTTTTGACAAGTCCAAAGTAAAGACGGAAATATTTATACCTGACGGATATCGTAATCATGAAATGGTGAAAATGGCACTTCGACTAAGTATTTGTTTTGTAACTTTTGCAGGAGTTAGATTTTTACAAACTTGGCTTGACGCACTTCCGTGCGTCTAGAATTTTCATACTTATTTCAAACTAGCAGTTACCCGCGACTTCGTACGCGAGTACCGTTTCCGTGTACCTACATTATATTTATCTGTGCGTGTACCGAGCAGATACTTCTTTGAGAAACTTGACATTACACCGAACCCGTACTCGAATGTCAAACATTAGTCGTTAGACCAAAGAGGTAGTACTACGCCCTGTCAAACTGACGTGACATGACATGACAGCATCCTCTTGCTAAATTGGCGCTGCTAATCACGTTCGTTCATTTTATCCTGTAGACCCTGTTAATTATTCTGGATAAAAAGTTGCCTATATGTCAATCCAGGTTACAAACTACATATATGCCAAGTTTCATCCAAGTTGGTTCAGTAGTTTCGACGTGATTTAAACACAAACATCTAAACTTTCGCATTTATAATATTAGTAGAGTAGGATAGATGATAAATAAGTGAAAAAAAAAACTTCTTATAACATTTTGCGACTGCAGTTACTTGGATTTTAAAATCTCAATTAGTTGATCGTCTTATTTTGCTGACTGTACCTACTGGTTTTCAACTACCTGTGCTACCATTCGAAATCATTAGATCACTTTGCCAAATAGGATTAAGACATGTCATGATAATACGTTATCATGAAACGTAAGTATTACGAGTAGATCGATAATCTCACAAGATTGTCCGAACTTTGATGTCAAACAGATGGTAGATGGCTCGCCAGATGGGCCTCCAAAATGCTGTTCAGAACATGTGTAAAGTCCTGTGTGGCCAAACTCTTGTTCGGGTTTTTAACCCCCGACGCAAAAACGACGGGGTGTTATAAGTTTGACGTGTTTGTCTGAGGCAACGTAGCTCCTGAACGGATGAACCGATTTTGATTTTGTTTTTTTTTGTTTGAAAGGTGAATTAGTCGGGAGTGTTCTTAGCTATGTTTAATGAATATCGGTTTAAGATTCGGGGGTTTTTTAAATTTTTAATTTAATTACTTGTTTTTGGTTCTTTTGTTTGGTTTTGGGCAGATTAGGTTTTAAGCAGAAATACTTACAATTAAAAAATATGTTACGTACATATTCGTGTAGTAGTCACAAGTGTCACAACGGATCTTTGTCCCTCTGAACCACTGCAAAGAACCCATTTTTGGGTAAATGGAGGTACTTTGCGCACAACAGTAACGCAATCGTTGTTGCACCTAACTTCAGAGGGATAAAGATCCGTTGTGCGTACTGTAGGTACTTGAATTTACTTTTTAATGGGCTACAAAATTTTTAAAAGTTGAGAGAAAACTATCGTTATAATAATCTTTACATATCTCCCTATCAGCCATGTTAAAATCTCGATAAACAAAAAAAAAATCTGTTTACTGCCGTATCATTGCAACCAATCATTTCATAATTCACGGTCTATCGAAACTTTCAGCGCTCAAGGTCATTTTTTGTTCAATACCAACCGCTCAATGGTTATCTAAATTGAAGCTTATGTCATCGTGGCCTTTTTATTTAAACTCAACTGACTGATAATATCAGTGGCTGAAAAAACGAGAAGAGATAAGAGTTTTTTGACAGCGGCAGGATGTAAAGTTCCTACATTATTTAGGTACTTATATAACGCCCCCAACCGGAGAGCGCTAAGTATGAATTTGGACGACTGGCTCACTGAGGCAATGTTATAGGCGTGGTTACAACTTAACATCAGGTGTGTTATCGGCCTGTCCAACGACACATCATAGTAATATTAAAAAATATGCCTACTTAGGCATTTTTTTATTCAAATTATACTTAATCCGGAGATGGAAATAGCCGCCGTGGTAAACAAAAAAAGCGGTGCGGTGGAGGGACAAGCTAGATGAGAGACCGCGACGACTGGAGGAAAGAGGGGGAGACCTTTGCCCAGCAGAGGGACGGAACGGGTTAAAGAAAAAAGTATAATCCTGGGATTCATAAATTATGGAATGACCAATCCAAGACCTAAACATCGTTTGCAACGGTGTGTAGATAGCTCAACTGCTTCATGTGTATTTTGTACATATTATAAATATTGTAAATACTGTATTAGTCATAATTTTCTTTGTGAATAAATATTAGCAAAAGATTAGATAACTAAAAAAAAAAAGAACTAAACATGACTGTAAATCTAAATTAACATTAACCTTCGAACAAATTGACATCTATTTATGGCCCTAAAAAGACCAAAGTTAGTTTGAAGAAATGTGAGTAGGCAATGTGGCTTTACGCATCAGTGGTGACTGTCCGTGGTTTATATTTAGCTAATTATATCGACTGTTTCTTTTGAAGTGATTTTGTCCAAAATCGGAATTAATTTCGAACGACAGGCGTCACTGCTCAGTCGCGCGGATAGCTCTGCCTTCCGCGCTGTGGGTCGTGGGAATAAGCCAATCAGAGGTTTACCTCTACCAATATATGTTTTTGTTGTAACCTACTATCTATTTTTTCGGCTAATCGTAGTATCGAATTATCTTATAGGTATAATTCCGCAGTATGTTTAGTGGTCTATAAATAAGGTTAATCGAGCTATAATCATTTTTAGCGGGGTTTTTTGTGACTAATCACAATAACACTAGTGTCCTAGATCTCATAGATTTAAAATCTTTATGAACGGACTTTATGTAGAACGATAACAACGTGCTATTTTCTAGTTTAGCTTGAGTTGAATGACACGATGGTCATCAATCACATCATTTCAGATTTATCGTCGAGTTTGTTGCCTCGACTATTCATTATTTCGTGTTATAAATAAAACAGTTATATATAAAGTATCTTCATTGACCCCAAACTGAACTAAGATGCCTCTGAGATATCGTGGCAAGATTGCTAATTGCTAATACTAAAACGCCACTACCAGTAAATTAACTTTACCTAAGCAGAACAAAAAACAAACAAAAATCCGAAACCACAATATTTGCTGTCTTATACGGGAATTGCACCCACACCTTTAGGTAACGAATCAACCAGAGGGTCTAGTACGAGTTTCCAGCTCGGTGTAGACCAAGCTTCTCAAAGAATGTGCTCAGTCTGTCCATACCAATCAGCGCACTCTGGTGTGCTGGGCGTCAGACGTTACCGGTTTTATACACCAAAACTCGTACTAGTCCCTAAGTCACAGCAGAGTTGTGACTTAATTTTGAGAGCTCAGCAAAGTAATTCGTGCCTTATCAGCACCGCTGCACGTGTGTACAACAATGCGATTCGCGCCACCACCGCGCCGCCCGTAAGCGATGCCGATAAATCGATGCTGAGAATATGATACCTTGTTGGCTACTTTGGTCAGTGTGCAAACGCTCTTATATGCACTATCGCACTGGCGATTTGCGGGCGAGTTCAAATCTCACCTGCAGACATCTCTCAAACAGAGAGTAGGGAATGTTGACATGTGTCTCACATTCTGTGCCTCAAATGCGACATATTTTTAGGGCGATAAGATCAAATTGTATCTGTGGTCTATACTATAGATATCCCCCCACCCCCGCCCTCTACCTTATTGTATGCCTTTCTACCTAATAATGTTTTACAGTTACCTACAGTGAAGTACATTTTTTTTTCATTTAAAAAAACTCAAATCTATAAGAGTATTTCAAATGTGAATGGAATTTTGTTTTCACACCGAAAGTCAAAAAACAAGTGACGACGATCTCACAAAAGTTGACCTTTCATCTCTCCTTACCTGTTCCTCCCTCATCTTGCAGAAGAGGGTCTGTTTCTGCGTCTCGTCGAGCTCAGCTAGGATCTCGGGGTCCACCCACATGTCCCGCAGGATCTGCTGCAGCATGGTGCCGCCCTGAGGACAAACAAACAAACATTAGCACTGCCAACTGAAAGGTACCAGACTGCAGGACTTGTACAGATACTTCGTGGTCTTAGACCTTCAGATTAGGTACTGGGTTCGTTCTTCTGAGACTCCTTTTTGATTCTATTATAACGCAGATTTAAACAATAAAATCTACTAGTAAAAACTTCAGTCACATAAACAGTATCATGCATTCCTTCGTCTAGGATTCAATCGGATATGTCATCACATCTTATTGTCACGACACAAGCTGTTACATTACAACAACGGGACAATTTATGTGAGGAAACGTTTAGCAAAGATTGCAATAGCAGATAAAACCATTGCAAACGCGTTTACACTCGGATTTTGGTGTCGAAACATGCGATATACCGATATACCAACTTGAATTCATGTTTCACGCAAATTCGAATTCGAAGGGCACTCTGTCGGTCTCGACTCTAGCATTCAAAGGCCCCTAAAAACTCCGTCACCAGAGTTGACTACTAACTCACACGAAGCGAGACTAAACCATAGATTTTTATTCAGAAAACGAAGATTATGACCCGTCTTCTAGTTGTTTAATCATGTGACACTTATATCCAGCTAATTAGCGTTTGATAATAGTTTCATGCCTTGGGCCTGCGTAGAGAAAGTGAAACGGTAGCTCTAGACCGCAACATCACACTGAGTTTCCGCATCAGAACGGTCGAATGGTGGAAATGATCACCAGTTAGATCCTTACTCCTTCCTTACCTACGGATATTGTAGAGACCAGTACAATTGGCTAAAAAATCTAGCTAAAAGTTACTAACTAGGCCCTCTGCTGATGGTCAGATGACAAGATAAAACAAATCGTCAGCTAAAACCTATGGGCTTACAATTTTGTTGATATCTCTCTTTTTACATAGGTATTGTAGTCACAACAGATCTTTGTCCGTCTGAAGTGTCCGCTAATTCGACAAATAGGTTCTTCAAACTATTTTTAGTCGAATTGAAGAGATTGAAGGTAAGCTAATTTTTCCGCACAACAGTACATGCGCAATCATTTGTTACATCTAACTTCAGAGGGATGCATCTACTGTAAGCATGATTAATTTTACACTAATGCACGAGTGGTACAAACATCCGTTGTGCGTACTGTAAGCATGATTAATTTTACACCAATGCACGAGTGGTAATGTGTATTTCCGTGTGTTACTTGTACTTAGTTGTTGACCTCAAAGTACTGATTGTAGGAATGTAATCTAGACTTCTTACGTATATAAGACTGGGCTACCTTGCAAATTGTATCAGATTATTATACATAAACTGTCTTATCTATAAATATTCATGGACTTAATAACTTGCCACACGATGCACCGATGACATCGTTTAAGGTCGCGGGAAGTCGGTGGATGAAGAAGACCGAAGAAAACGGTTATTTCTAGAAATCTATGGGAGTAGCCTATGAGCAGTGGAATTCTATAGTGATGATGATGATTTTAATAATTAAGAAAAAAGAAAATTTATCACGTATAAATGTGACGATGGTAAATTGATCGTAACGCTATCGTTTCTGAGATACACTGCGCGGCAACACTATAACGTTTGGCAGCCAAGCAAGCGTTGACGCACAATATGATTCGAAGGTTCGTTTTTGTCAATTTTAGTACCTATAAAAACCCGCCACACCATCTTTCTGCACGCCCAGGAAGACTGGCAGACAATGCTCTTAGCAATAAGTCCTCCTATATTTGTGTGAAATTTTAAAATAAATAAGGTTTATATAACGAGGTGACTGTCAGATTTGTTCGTAATTACTCATTACGTTCACTGACGCGTTCGAGGGAAAATGGGGAAATGTGGGGGAAACAGCAAACGACATTGACGATCGTATACAGGGGATTTTCCCAACATTAGGACAATGGATTGAACAAAAATAAACGAGATTATAGTGATTGAGTGACAAAATCAACATCGGATTACATATCGGTTTGATAAATCGTATCATTGTGTAAATTATCGCTTATCGATAAAAAGCACAACAACAGACAGAATTGATAGATGGACAACATGTTTAATCTACAGTCATCATTATTTTGTGGACTTTTACCTAGAGAAAATTTTGAAGGTCCATCCTCGGTGGACGTGCTCAGAGAGAGCCAACACTTTGTTATAGGCAGAGGTTATCACATCTGGTGGGCCATCTACTTGTCCCAGCACTTATTCCCGCATAAAAACATCCAAGAACTGAACTTAGAAGATAAATAAGTTAAACTTGTCAACCCGCATGAAACCATGCGGGCTATGTTTTTGTGAACTGAACCCTCACGAGTGCAGGAAACTTACTGACAACAATCTTTCTACGCACAGCTAATAAAATACATGATAAGGGACATAGTATTGTCACTATGAAATTTCAAGGTTCCATAGTAAAAAAAAAAACAAAGGAGAAATATCATTTTCTTGTCTCACCTTATATTAACCATTTTTTTTATTAGATTGATAAAACCAAAACATTGTCATAGTATAGCCACTGAGTTCAAATGGTGAATAGAAACTCTACAATGTTGTATTTAAAGAGTGCGCAAACGCACATATTGACATGACAGTCACAAAGTTAACTGACATAACAGAGCGGTCCTTTGACCAGTTCTCGGTAATCGCACAAAAGACTGGAGATACGTGGTCGCGGAAGAGTAATGTAACAAGCTATATTGTGGCTCTATATTAATGCTCGCGAAAGATTCATCGGGACACGTTTTTTTATATAGCTTACTAGCAGTTACCCGCGACTTCGTACGCGTCTACAGTTTCCGTGTACATTATATTATCTGTGCGTGTACCGAGCGGATACTTTGAGAAACTTGACATTACACCTCATTACACCGAACTCGTACCTACTGGAATGTCAAACGCTAGTCGTTAGACCAAAGAGTTAGTACTACGCCCTGTCAAACTGACGTGACATGACATGACAATGAAATCCTCTTGCCAATTGGCGCTGCTAATCCTTTTCGTTCATTTTATCCTGTAGATCCTGTTAATTATTCGGGATAAAAAGTAGCCTATATGTCAATCCAGGTTACGAACTATATATATGCCAAGTTTCATCCAAGTTGGTTCATTAGTTTTGACGTGATTGAAACACAAACATCCAAACATCTAAACATCCAAACATCTAAACTTTCGCATTTATTAGTAGGAGGATCTCGTCCCACTGCTGGGCAAAGGCCTCCCCCAAACCCTTCCACTTATCCCGGTCCTTGGTGGTTTCCCACCAATCCGTCTCAAACATTTAAACTTGGGACACGTTTACCAAAGAAAAACTAGGCTATTTACGTCGTGTGCGAAGAAATGAGCTTTGAGATGCACGAAATCTATGGTGCTTTTATTTGGAGTTCATACGTTTGCTCTACCATTAATATTGCTTCTCTAAGTTTTGACACACACGCATATCCTATGCATACTAATCAGAACCACGCCGTGCATTCATAATATGCATATTCCTTTGGCGTAGACATTATTGTTCAAAACCGTCTGTATAAACATATCCTGTGTTACCGTGCAAGTTATATAAAGCGTAGCAATAATGATCTTTTGTATTCAACGAGTTATATGATTTGATCACCCTTTTGAGTTAGACAGTACAACAATACTTTAGCCCCAGATATTCTATCAAATCAGTCACTAACAGCTCGCTTAACATCAGGTCCTTGTCCAAGTCTCTCCAAGTCCAATCTCCAAGTCCTTGTTGGACCCATCGAAAACGAGGCCTGTATCGGGCCCAGTTATAAATAAATAAATAAATATTCATGGACATTTCACACAACGCCCTCTAGTTCCGAACTAAAGCTTGTAATATGGGAACTAGATGCTGATAAAATATTTATATACTTTTTATTTGTAAATACATACTTATAATACATAGTAACACCCAGACATAGAACAAACATCTATGCTTGCACAAATGTTTGTTCTTGGTGGGAATCGAACCCACGACCCACAGCACGGAAGTTAATGAGATACCTACTTACTAAGTAATAAGCTTGTACAAAATTATGGGACTCAAACCACTAGTTCAATCAATAGAACTAGCAATGTAACTAGTAGGAATGGACCTTGAAAAGTTTTTTTATACTATTAAATAATGGAACAACCTTATGCTAAGCGGTAACAACTGCCTATAACAATGCCTCAATCAGTGCGTCCAAAGAAGACGTGCCCTGTGTTGTATTGTCGTTGTGTGATATGCCTCTGATTTACCTCCAACTACAAACGTCTTGAAAAGTACATCATGTCACGCCAATTTACAAAAACTACTCGACTTTATTCATCAGACCTTGACGTTGAATTCTTTGTTTCTCGATAAAGGAGTTGAAACCAATGGAGCAGAAAGCACACAATAACAGGATATATACTTAGCTAGCAATACTAAGTACATTCCCGGCATTTATACATACCTTTTTTGAAACGACTTATAAGAAAAGCAGGAATACGATTGACGTAAAGGTGGTTTCAAAAAAAGGTTACAAAACACATTTCTCTCTGTTTCGACTCGAATTTGTGGGTTTTTCACCCACAAATTCGAGTCAAGTAAAAATGGTCACAATTTTTTGTTTTTAAAATGCCATAAATACGAGTGCACTACTAAGTAAAACCAGTGTTGACAAGTTAGGGGTTTTCCCCCTAAATTTAGGGGTGAAATATGTAAACAGGGGCAATTTTAGGGGTAGAAATTATTTGGGGTTTTTTTTAGGGGGAGGGTCAGTGTGTACATAACGGGGCGCTATGGAATTAGGACTTAGAAAAATTTTTCCCAAAAATATACGCCAAAACACACTACGGGGACCGGGGGGATGGGGGAGTATTAGGGCGGGGGAAACCACGCGGACCACCTAAGACCTCAAGTGACCTTTGACCTCAAGTGACCTTTGACCTTTGACCTTGAAATTGTTATTAGTACCACATTTGACCTCCTGTGGCGCTTCACCTTCAGTGACCTTTGACCTCGAGTGACCTTTGACCTTGTAATTTTTTCGAGAACTACATTTGACCTCCTGTGACGCTTCACCTTCAGTGACCTTTGACCTCCAGTGACCTTTGACCTCCAGTGACCTTTGACCTCCAGTGACCTTTGACTTTTGACCTTGTCATTTTTACGAGAACTACATTTGACCTCCTGTGACGCTTTGCCTTCAGTGACCTTTGACCTCCAGTGACCTTTCCAGCCTAGCGAGGTTTTTTAAAAAAATGGTCTATGAAGACATGGTTCTTCCTCACCCCCCCTATCCATTTCAACTATAAAAAAAGGGGGTCATGTTAACACCGCTCAATGAAAAAATATTCTAAGTGCTGCGTCCCGCCAAGTATACCTGCTAAGGAAAAAGGACTTGTAATATTTTTTCATCGACCGGTGTTAACATGACCCCCCTTTTTTATAGTAGAAATGGAAAGTGGAGGTGAGGTGGAACAATGTTTTCGTAGACCATTTTTATCTCAGATCCCTCTATACCCCCTCATAATACCATTCAAACTTTTAATTAGTAATTTTCGTTGAGTCATAGGAGCGGTGCAGGAAAGTTTGTCATAAAAACGGTCAATGAAGACGTTGTTCTCCTTCATCCTCCCTATCCATTTCAACTATAAAAAAAGGGGGTCATGTTAACACCATTCAATGAAAAAATATTCTAAGTGCTGCGTCCCGCCAAGTATACCTGCTAAGGAAAAAGGACTTGTAATATTTTTTCATCGACCGGTGTTAACATGACCCCCCTTTTTTATAGTAGAAATGGAAAGTGGAGGTGAGGTGGAACAATGTTTTCTTAGACCATTTTTATCTCAGATTCCTCTATACCCCCTCATAATACCATTCAAACTTTTAATTAGTAATTTTCGTTGAGTCATAGGAGCGGTGCAGGAAAGTTTGTCATAAAAATGGTCAATGAAGACGTTGTTCTCCTTCATCCTCCCTATCCATTTCAACTATAAAAAAAGGGGGTCATGTTAACACCGCTCAATGAAAAAATATTCTAAGTGCTGCGTCCCGCCAAGTATACCTGCTAAGGAAAAAGGACTTGTAATATTTTTTCATCGACCGGTGTTAACATGACCCCCCTTTTTTATAGTAGAAATGGAAAGTGGAGGTGAGGTGGAACAATGTTTTCGTAGACCATTTTTATCTCAGATTCCTCTATACCCCCTCATAATACCATTCAAACTTTTAATTAGTAATTTTCGTTGAGTCATAGGAGCGGTGCAGGAAAGTTTGTCATAAAAATGGTCAATGAAGACGTTGTTCTCCTTCATCCTCCCTATCCATTTCAACTATAAAAAAAGGGGGTCATGTTAACACCATTCAATGAAAAAATATTCTAAGTGCTGCGTCCCGTCAAGTATACCTGCTAAGGAAAAGGGACTTGTAATATTTTTTCATTGACCGGTGTTAACATGACCCCCCTTTTTTATGGTGGTTATGGATAGGGAAAATGAAGGAGAACAACGTTTTCATTGACCATTTTTATGACAAACCCCTCCCACACCGCTTCTATGACTGTTGAAAATTAATATTTAATTATGTCAAACCAACAACCTACTGTGACGCATCACCTTTCTGAGGTCAAAGGTCTTTCGCTCGCTCGTTTCGTTCGAGTCTTTTATGTCAAACCAACAACCTACTGTGACGCATCACCTTTCTGAGGTCAAAGGTCTTTCGCTCGCTCGTTTCGTTCGAGTCTTTTATGTCAAACCAACAACCACTGTGACGCATCACCTTTCTGAGGTCAAAGGTCTTTCGCTCGCTCGTTTCGTTCGAGTCTTTTATGTCAAACCAACAACCTACTGTGACGCATCACCTTTCTGAGGTCAAAGGTCTTTCGCTCGCTCGTTTCGTTCGAGTCTTTTATGTCAAACCAACAACCTACTGTGACGCATCACCTTTCTGAGGTCAAAGGTCTTTCGCTCGCTCGTTTCGTTCGAGTCTTTTATGTCAAACTAACAACCTACTGTGACGCATCACCTTTCTGAGGTCAAAGGTCTTTCGCTCGCTCGTTTCGTTCGAGTCTTTTATGTCAAACCAACAACCTACTGTGACGCATCACCTTTCTGAGGTCAAAGGTCTTTCGCTCGCTCGTTTCGTTCGAGTCTTTTATGTCAAACCAACAACCTACTGTGACGCATCACCTTTCTGAGGTCAAAGGTCTTTCGCTCGCTCGTTTCGTTCGAGTCTTTTATGTCAAACCAACAACCTACTGTGACGCATCACCTTTCTGAGGTCAAAGGTCTTTCGCTCGCTCGTTTCGTTCGAGTCTTTTATGTCAAACTAACAACCTACTGTGACGCATCACCTTTCTGAGGTCAAAGGTCTTTCGCTCGCTCGTTTCGTTCGAGTCTTTTATGTCAAACCAACAACCTACTGTGACGCATCACCTTTCTGAGGTCAAAGGTCTTTCGCTCGCTCGTTTCGTTCGAGTCTTTTATGTCAAACTAACAACCTACTGTGACGCATCACCTTTCTGAGGTCAAAGGTCTTTCGCTCGCTCGTTTCGTTCGAGTCTTTTATGTCAAACCAACAACCTACTGTGACGCATCACCTTTCTGAGGTCAAAGGTCTTTCGCTCGCTCGTTTCGTTCGAGTCTTTTATGTCAAACCAACAACCTACTGTGACGCATCACCTTTCTGAGGTCAAAGGTCTTTCGCTCGCTCGTTTCGTTCGAGTCTTTTATGTCAAACCAACAACCTACTGTGACGCATCACCTTTCTGAGGTCAAAGGTCTTTCGCTCGCTCGTTTCGTTCGAGTCTTTTATGTCAAACTAACAACCTACTGTGACGCATCACCTTTCTGAGGTCAAAGGTCTTTCGCTCGCTCGTTTCGTTCGAGTCTTTTATGTCAAACCAACAACCTACTGTGACGCATCACCTTTCTGAGGTCAAAGGTCTTTCGCTCGCTCGTTTCGTTCGAGTCTTTTATGTCAAACCAACAACCTACTGTGACGCATCACCTTTCTGAGGTCAAAGGTCACCAAAGGTCACTCGAGGTCACTCAATGCATCTAGGTCAACAAATGTCAGCAAAGGTCACTCAATGCATCCAGGTCAACAAAGGTCACCAAAGGTCACTCGAGGTCACCAAAGGTCACTCGATGTCACTCAATACATCCAGGTCAACAAAGGTCACCAAAGGTCACTCGAGGTCACCAAAGGTCACTCAATGCATCCAGGTCAACAAAGGTCACCAAAGGTCACCAAAGGTCACTAGAGGTCACTAACCAAAGGTCACTCAAGATCAAAGGTGATTCACTAACCAAAGGTCACTCAAGATCAAAGGTGATTCGAATATGAAAAATGTTCCAAGTTCAAACTTCGTAAAAATTTTCTAAGTCCTAACTCCATAGCGCCCCGTTATGTACACCCCAACCGCCATGGGCCATGGCAGCGTCGTCATCTGTTTAGATTTAGCTAATACAATACCTACCGTTAGAAATTAGAAGTGACAAAAATGCCGAAAGAAACGGATACTAAAAAGTATCAGCAAAAGTACACCAAATCATGGGAGGCAGATCCCGCATTAAGAGGTTAGTTTATTGTTTTTTATTTAATTTTGTTTTTCATACAGTAAAATTTTTAGGCACTGCTAATTTCTTTACAATTACACAGGATTACAAAAAATTTTAGGGTTTTTTAGGGGGATTTGAAAAAATACTTGGGGGTAAAATTTGGTATGGGTTGGCAACACTGAGTAAAACAAACAAAAGAGCAGTTTCTAAAATATCGTTTGTATTCGATTTTTAAATAAAATTTTCGTTTATTTTGAAATAATTCTTTTATTATTCCTTGAGGGCGCCACTGCACGGGGAATACCCTCCTTAGCTGTTATAAAATGTCATAAAGTATTTATTGCCAGCACTAGGTGCAAGTTGAAGGCAAGAAAAGTCTTTAGTGTGCAGGTAGTGCCTTGATGTACAACTAGTCTAAGTTCATACAGTGTGGTTGAACTTATATTATGACCTGAATCTTTTTTACCATTTATTGTGCTGACTATACCCTCTTGGGTATTCTCAAGGATCTTCAGTAGCAAGAGATTGGTGAGGTTTACAGTGCCAGGGAATTACCAGTCGTGATATTATTGTATTAGGATTTACATTAGTACAATAGAAGTTTACTTTAGGTCCTGGTTACGAACATCGCTATGTGTTTACTGATAGATATAATAGGCGTAGGTATAGTTCAAAAGTGAAGGTGATGCAAAATGTCGGCCTGTTAGCTCTAAAGCTTTGATAGACACTATCTAAAACCAAGGATATCTTTTAGTAGCTATAAATCATTTTTAGCTCTGACAAGATAAATCTTAGTTCTATTAATTGTAAAGTAAACTGAAAGTGAGACTTTTTCTAAAGTTTCAATGCAAAGTATAAAATATATGAAACTTGTTAAAATTAATACTAACTTAGATAGATGGATAGTCAATTCTTTATTGTACTTACTCAAATGGCAATTAAACAAAGGCGAACTTAATGCTGTGTATTATGTGTGCTATTGGCGATGCCTATTAAATAAATAAATAAATGCTAGGGAGCATTTTCTGCCAGCTAAACTATGTTTATTATGAACTAAACTACGGTAACGCACAATAAACATACAAAGTTACAAGTTGCGTTCTTTTTGAAACTACAAAACCACAAAACAAATTGTGATAAGACAGATAATATCAACAAAAGCATGAAAACGTGGCTCATGCAATTCACAAAACCGCAAAGTGTTCCACCTCACCTTTATAATACTGACCTTTAATGCTAACAACTAGCCACAAGTAACCTTAAAAGTATACGATCCTTATTCATTGCTCAATGAAGAAGAAAGTATATGAAATGCGCCGGCGCAGCAGAGAGGTCAAGGGCAGATCTTATTTGCTTGTCTTGTTTCATTTACAAAGCTTTATTCATAGAACATGAGAGTTATCATAAAAAAGTCATAAAACAAACATTCAAAGAAATAATAACTTTTTACTGTGCTTATAAGATTAACAATAGAAAACGTGAAAATAAAACCACTGGACCGTAACCTTAACTCTCCCTCGTCTCAAAGAAAATATAAATAGCGCCAAACTGTCCGCTGTCAAAGTGACAGCTGTCAGATGACAGTTCAGCCGGCGCCTAAACAAAAGCGTTTGGCAAATTCGTGGCAGCACTAGCCACCGAACAGCCAGAATTAAAAGAAGAAGAAGTATTCAAAAGCGTACGAAAGTAGGTTGCACCAATTTGAGGTTACATACTCCTTTGTGTCACGAGTTCGCGTAACAGATTTCTATCTGGCACTGTTTACTACTTTCGCATGCAGTTAAGAACGAAATTGCCTATGTATTACGGCTATAAACTGTTATCTCGCTAATGAATAGAGAAACTTCAATTGCTTTCGTATAGATTAGGTATTGTTAGCAGCGTTTTGATCTAGGAAACTGTAGCACGTTTCGCACTGCAGCCAAGATCATTGACTGCAGCAGTTGTTTTATTTAATTTTGAATGCACTATGCATGCACGCATTGGGCATTGGGCAATGTGCAACACATATTTAAGGTACCTACCGCGGATTTTTTTTTTATCAAAACTGACTTGTCGCTTTCAAATAAATACCATAAATAAAGAACTAAGCTTCGTAAATGTAAGAGGCCTTAAAGCGGCCTAAAAACTCCCGTCACTAGAGTTGGCTACTACTCATACGAACGAACCAGTAAATGAAAGAGTCGAGACTGCAAATTATTTGAAAAAGGCTTTAGTATCACTTTAACACTAACACTTTATCCACTTAACATCAGCCAGGCTATCGGCTTGTTCCATCATTAAGTTGTATTTATAAAAAAACATACTGCAAATTATTTGAAAAAGACTTAAGTATCAATTTAGCACTATCTGTGGTATCTTTAGTTATTCCCTACCATAAAGGTTTATATTAACAAGGCGTACATCTAGTTTTAAACTAAAAATTATGGTCCATTCCTTTGGTTCGGTATCTTGCTAAACTTATTTACAGATGATAGCCTAGCATCAATTTTTTATGATCTGTGTCTTAGTCAAATTAGTTAAGTAGTGTTTTTTTATAAGTACAACTTAATGATGGAACAAGCCGATAGCCTGTCTGATGTTAAGTGGATAAAGTGTTAGTGTTAAATTGATACTAACGACTTTTTCAAATAATTTGCAGTATGTTTTTTTATAAGTAGGTACAACTTAATGATGGAACAAGCCGATAGCCTGTCTGATGTTAAGTGGATAAAGTGTTAGTGTTAAATTGATACTAAAGACTTGTTCAAATAATTTGCAGTATGTTTTTTTATAAGTAGGTACAACTTAATGATGGAACAAGCCGATAGCCTGCCTGATGTTAAGTTGATAAAGTGTTAGTGTTAAATTGATACTAAAGACTTTTTCAAATAATTTGCAGTATGTTTTTTTATAAGTAGGTACAACTTAATGATGAAACAAGCCGATAGCCTGCCTGATGTTAACATGTACAAGGTACAACTTAATGATGGAACAAGCCGATAGCCTGCCTGATGTTAAGTGGATAAAGTGTTAGTGATATCGGTAGTCATTCCCAATGTCTTTTCTATTTTAGTACAGACATCATGTAAATGTAATTCAAGTGGGCGAGACGGAACAAGTCCTTTGCAGACACGTGCTTTGCAAAAATATGTGCGCTTATGAAAACGGCACTTGCATTTTACTTTACGGTGGGTCAATGAACTCTAATTATTCACGTTTCACGCATTGGACAGTTTACAAGCAGAACCCGTAGTTGTGAATTTTATTTTGTTGATTTACGAAGAGTGATTCGCAAAGTATGGACAAAAGTAGTTTTCGTTTCGATTTTTGTTCATACAAAAGTTGTGACTCACTTTTCGCAAATCACCAATACGACTGGATAGTTTTTTTTTATATTTAATGTCTGGATAATTTGTTATATGATAAGTCATTTATTCTAGTGTAATAAGTAGGTATCCAATTCCAATAGAAATAAAAATATTGATAACATCAATATCTTTTTATACGTACTTACTTAAAACCATCGGTCGTGGGAATTTCGATCCCTTTCTCAATCTTTTGTTAGGTAAACGTGCTAACTACATCTCAAGTAAGAATTAAGTATGAAAAAAAAGCAATTAAAATGTAGGTGAACCGTTGTACTAACTGTTAGCTGGCTGACATGAACCTCGATGTGCAATGGGCAGGTGAGGTTAAGTCGTTGAAATAATATAAACATTTCGCTAAAAGGTTTTTTAAAGTTTCAAGGATTTCCGTAAAACCTGCCTTCCACATCACCAAAAATGATGATGATGATGACAGTTCATTGGGAATGTTCTAGACAATAAACACCACTTAAAAGTCACAGGAAAGCAAAATACGCAATGTCGTGCACGAGGTTGGCATATTTTTATTCAGTTATTTCTATTAATAACCCAAACTACTGAACCGATTTTGATGAAAATTAAATGGGATCAATCTGGAAGTTTTTCATCTGAATCCTTTCAGATGAAAAAAGAATTTTAGAAATCGGTTCATAAATGACTGAGTTCTGAGGTAGGTAACAATAAAAAAACTAATTGAGAACTTCGTCCTTTTTTGGAGTCGGTTAAAAAGACGCTATTTTTCAGATTCTTCAAATAATACAAATACTTTGTGTACAAAAATCCAATTAGTCTTTTGTAACGACAGCGGCAAGTTTCAACTTTCAGAATGTTTTAGAACCATCATTATCTTTTAATTACGACTCTACAAACAGAATTAAATAACAGTATCGCCATCTTAATTTCATTTGAATGCATTTGTAATTAGTTGGCGAAATTAAATTACGGTTGGTTTGTGGTCGTTGCCCCTTCACGTTTCGTTTTGCGCAGAAATTAAGAAAATGCTGTTACTGATATGTTGCAAAATAACCTTTACCTACTCGCTCTACTGAGCCCGTAGTTTCATATTGTTGTAAAAAAAAAACTAGCGCACGACTGGTTAAGCTCGTGAAAACCATTTTGCTCCACAAGTAGGTACAAATATTGCGAATCATTTTTTCGCAAATAAACGAAACAAAACTTACGTAGTGGAGTTTTATTTTGGCAATTTATGTATGGAGGGAAATACTGCCGTCCGCTAGCTAAAACGCCGTTAAGTAACAAATGGTCAAATTTCACTTTTAAATGCCAATTTATAAAGCTCAAAATTCTCTATCGATCTGTCTTGGAACTGTGTTCCTATCGTTTATAGTTTCCGAATTAGAGATAGCATAGACAAATAAAAAAATAGACCAGCAGACGTTTAGAAAATATCGTAACCCGAAAATGGATTACCTTCAAAGCCGTGAGATGTCGCTGGGTGTATCGAATCGGTAATAAATCAAAACGGTGTTTATTTTCATTAATAATTAATAAAAAATAAATTAATGGCGTTTCTTTGGTTCTAACGGCTACTTGAAGCTTAAGTCGTCGTCGACGGTAGCGTCATCTGGAAATACGACCGGGAACTAGCCGGTTTTGCGAGTCACGCTCTAATATATAGGGTGTAGCAATCTTCGTGTATTCATTAATCGATGGAGATAGTAAGAAAGCGGCTAACTAAAATATTTTTTCTAATTACAACTTTAAATAAGTCAGTAAAGCTATTAGGTAGTACTCAATTAGGGCTTGAGGGCATCAATAATCTTACAAAAATGTAAATCTACTATACGTCAAAGGGTTACAAAGTGGCATCTATTTTTAATTTTCTCCGCGTTTTTAGCGATATCTCAAAAAGTTGTTTTGTCAGATAGCTACGTTTTAGTTAGCGGACGGCAGAATTGTTTTCATGACCAAAATACGATAGTGTGCGTTTATTTTTCAGAAAGATAATAAGCGCAGACGATGTAAGAATGTACTCGTATTTTACCGACTTTTGGATAGCGCAGAAGGCGGTTTGTCATTTTCTGCTTTTTGTTAGCAAAAATGTCTTTTTCCAGTGGATATGTTGAAAATTACATTGTTAAACATTTAGGTTCATTTTTGTAACAGAGTTCTAAGCGCAGAAATTGCATTTTACGGAAACATAAAAACACCCATTTTGAATGTAGTCCAGTTAAGTCATAACTGTTCTCTGTATAATTACGAGTTTTAAATGTTGTAATTATAGTTTTGCAAAACATTAGGTGGAAATGCAAAATTACTCTATTTACTAAGTACCTACCTTGAAACTTGGGTCAACTTGAAAAATTCGCGCGTTAGATTTTAGGAGAGCTTCCTTAGACAAGTCATATAATAATATAAACTCATATAATTAAGTCTTGGTAATTTTCTCTAGATATTACTAGTTATATTACAATTTGTACCTACAGTCATCATCAGAAGTTGATAATTTTTTCAGAACTACAAGTACAAGTGGAAAAATATTATAAAAAAAACTAAGTTTTATTTTTTTTTAGTCGGGTAACATGTTTGGATCAAAATGATATTTTTACTGAAACTTTGTATTGTTATTATTGTTATTAATTACCGTTTTTAAGCCAGGACAGTAGGTTAGGTAGTAGTAATTAAGTAACGTCGTAAAAGTCACACTAATCTAATACCTAACTACAGTATAAACATACTTAATTGATAATTGAAACGAAGTAACTACAGTAATTACGTACATTTCCTTATTATTATCAACAATACGATTGTCTTCGTTTGAACTCGAGTTTTTCAATTTGTAACAATTTTCCTGCGCCTTCCGTGTACCGCTTCCTTCCGAGTACGATAGCGCACGTTACTGTGAAACGTAGCCCGTAACATAACGGCCGTTTTACTCTAGAAGATAAAATTTTCTTATTGACAGATTTATTTTTATTTTATTTTATTTATTAAGGTCAACCAACAGTTGTTACAAAAAAAATTCAACGACTTGCCATACCGTCACTCCGGCATCTTGTAATATATATACCTACCTAGTATGGTATGTGCAGTCACGGGCCACCTTCAGAATTTCTGAAATGCCACGGACCCCCCCTGTCAAAGAATATAGTGAAAAAAAAACAAATTAAAAAAAACACTTATTGGTAATTTACTCACACTTAAGGCGGCTTGCACCAGAATCACTAAACGTGTTTAACAGCTAAATAGATTTAAATCTGACGTATTTGTATGACTTGACAACTCGCTAAATACTATTTAAAAGTTAAACGCGTTTAGCGATTCCGGTGCAAGCCGCCCTTAGGTACTAATGCTTCATTTAATACCAGCGAGAGTGGTCAAGCAAAATATATGATGAGTTAGTTACTGCACATTTTTTTTTCGGATCCTGGGCGGTCGCGGTCCGGCATAGCGCCCGTGGCCGCAGCGCACCGCTTTGTAGGGATTTGAATTAATTGATCTGCTGCGGACCCCTGGCACACATCTTAGGACCCCGGGGGTCGGTGGATCCCACTTTACGAAACCCTGAAACCTCTACACTATATAGGTTTCAAGGGTAAACTTCGTCTCAGAGTGGTGAACGCAGTGCATTCTACTGAGGCCTTAAGGCGGCCTAAAAATTCCGTCGCCAAAGTTGAACACTATTTATTATTGGCTCATACGAACGAGCGATACAGAAATTCACGACCCAATTCATCTCACACTGCGACCGTGCTTTGTATTAATTGTGTAAACTAAACTAATCTAGAATTCCGTGTCATTGTTTCACTGGCACACTTGTCTTGTTTTCCATTCTAGTGGTTTTGTCACTGTTAGCCATTGAACTACAAACACAAAGGAGCCATGATTCCATTATATTAATGAATCATAATAAATTGCTGTTTCTAGTTTTAGGGTAATTAAAGCACGCAACACAATAATCATTCTAAATTCACATATTTAAATGCGAATCTAGCTAGTTAGATCATTATGAAATACTGCAATGTTTTTAATGTTACAATGAATTATAAGCTGTTTTGTGAATAAATAAAATGCCACTTTTGAAATGACACGTTTTTTACGTTTGTCAGTACTATGTTTGCCGTACATTGCAAATTAGGCACTCTAATAGCCCTTTAAAGTGTTCGATAATCAATTAGGTTAGTTAAGGAAAATGAAACAACATAATTACCATTTTTTGTTTTTTTGGCTATGTAATGTCCTTAGATATGATACTACTATTCTTGTCGCGCGTCCGGAGTAGTTCGGAATAGTCCGGAGTAGTCCGGAATAGTCCGGACTACGGACGCAATATGACGGTAGTTGTATTCCAGAAACGAAGATCACGCGCAATCGTGAAGAAAGTCACAAAACTTTATTTGAACTTTCTCTTGATTCTGTCAACATTCACAATTTCACCGGCAATACTTGAATTTTACGTCTTGTAATCTTGTAATCGTCTTGTAAAGAGTCAACGTATTATATAATACGTTGACTCTTCGTACTTTTTTTTTTTTTTTTTAATTTTTAGTTTTATTTGTTTCAAAACAATAACTATATACAAATACTTAAGAAAATAGCATTTTTAACAAAAAAACTATTAAACTATTAAATTGAACTCTGAACTCTAAATGCTAGAGATAGAAAACAGAGTTTAAATCACCGACTGCAGGCAGGGTGCCTCTTCGTACTTAATTTGGTAATAAATGTTGAGAACTTGAGAGTTGAGACAGGGCTACTCAGAATAATTTCGGTCACCTAGTGCCGTTTGTTTTACACTACGCAGTGACGCTGTCACTTCGCTAGATCCCGCGTCGTCGCAGGAAGCTGCCGCGCAGTGTAATACAAATCTCACTACCTTCATTCGGAGTAGAATCCCTGGATTTCTGGTACGCGACGCAACCGTATACAGCGACGGACACAAAACGAGTTTTTTGGTCGTAGTCGCGTTATTCGCTTACCAAAAGAAATTTAAGTAAATGTAAATGAAAAAAAGTAAATGAAAGGTACCTTTGAATATATGGCTTCGCTTTAAAATCAAAATCTACAAATGAAAATCCACCTACTTTCTATTAGACCAACAAGATTATCACCTTATCTGTTCTAAAAGTAAACATAAAAACTATTTATCACCATAAATATCCAGTTTAAACTCATTACACCTTAACTTGATAAACGCAAAAAGCCTACAAGTGCTATAAATGGATTGGCTTGAATGGCACTTGTTTATAAGTTTCCTGCCATTCTAATATAAACTCTAACATCTTGGAATAGAACCTTACTACTTACGTGCGTAGTTTTTTTTTAATTAAACCTTGTGTGCTTGAGATAAAGTACATTTTTAATTGGGAACTGTTGGTATTTTGCGCGTAGTCTAAGTGCAATGTTCTAACGATTTCTAAGCAAGGAATGTTGTCTATGGGTAGGCTAGTTCAAGCTCTATAGTAACCTAAATAAAAACATAAATAATTTATAAGTTTAAAAAACTAGAAAAACCAACTTCAATTCGACTACCAGCTTCATCATCATCAGCATTATTACTTTTACAAATGACAGAACTCGAATCCTTAAAACTCTCTTTTTCTTCTCATAAATAATGGCCTCTGTCCATCATTTCGAGAAACAATTTTGCCAGTGTCAAGTGAATTACATGAAAAAAGTTTAGTCAAGTCGGCTGTCTTTTGTTTTGAAGGCAAAATGGTGGATTTTCCCTTCAAAACTTGGTAACGAATTCCATCAAAAAACCATAATAGTACACATTTATTCAAATGGCTCACACTTAATGCCACGACTTTAAGTATTATTGGTTAAAATTCCACCAAAATCAAAGAGCCATACTCACAATAATACCAAGAAAAATAATTAAAATAAATGTGCTACGTTGCTTTTACAAATGACAGAACTCGAATCCAAGTTCAAACTCATGAATCATCAAAACAAACAGAAAGCACATATCGTTTTGCATAAAGCGCAGTGAAACCTCTATGAATATGCAATTTGCAGAGCAATGACTCACACCCGTATTTTAGACGATTAAAATCTGTCGCTCACTCAATCTTTCACCGAAAAAAAAGATAAGAGATGTCATCCTTGAAGTGATAAAACAGTTGACAATCACTATGATTTACTAATGAAAGTCAACAATATGTTTGTGTATCAATGTGTACTTTAAAACCCAGTAAAATATTAGATTAGATAATTCGTTACTGCACACAATAATAAAACCGTACAGAGGCGAACTTAATGATATTTAACATTTTCTTCCAACTAACCTTTGTGTAAATATCACAGAAAAAAATAATAGTTCATAATAAAGTCAAATAAAAGTATGTTTATTTAGAACATTCATTATAAATAAATAATGATGGAACTAAGTGGTAAAAGTAGAATAAGTAATATATCGCAATTACCCTTCCCGAGCTCGTTGGGTAAATATTTAATTTGTTGAGGAAAAGATGAGTAACGACCTAAAATAGGGCGGGTCTAGTACTTAGTACTAGTATAATATAATCTGTGGTACCTAGGCATGCCTAATGCGATGGAAAGCGTAGGTTGCGATATGTTACAAATAGGTTGACAAGTGTACTTAGGTAGGAGGGTATTTTAATATTACGAAAGAGCAATGTACATCGACTTACTTCATGATCTAGATCCGCTCCCCGATTGTAGGTACCTACCTACCTATATGTTTTGATATTATCAAAATCTGACCAATTACAAGCAAAATGATGTCAAATGGTATATCGAAATCAGTATTTTAAAGCTGCGCTAGCTAAAATGGCTGCTAAACCTATTACAGTACGCACAACGGGTATTTATCTCTCTGAAGTGCAACAAACGATTGCGTATTTTACCTCCAATTCGAGCCAAAAATGGGTTCTGCGCAGATAGGTACTTCAGGGGGTAAAGAAAGACCCGTTTTCAATACTATACGTTCAATTTATCTCCTGTCATCGTGTTATGATTAATAATTATTAATAGTAAGTAATTGGTGTATAATAAATCAAAGTTAAATAACTACATTTTTATTATTTCTAATAAAAAATCAACATAAAAATATGTTCCTCGTATCGTAACTTAGACTTACGCATTATTATTAGATAGCATTATATCTGTTCTAAATCATTATTTAATCTACTTTTTTCGTATAAAGATAGCAAATTATAAACAATTTCTAATTATAAGTAATCATGTTTTTTACTTTATCCGTAGGTATTACCTACTTAGATAAGTTTAATGACTGATTGCGATTTGATAACAACATTATAATAATTAGGAGCTACCGCCTCCAACTTCGTTCGTTTATGTAATTAAACCACTGGGTTAGCTTTGCTAATTATTAAACTAACCTAATTTGACAGCGCTAAAAATGTTGCCGTCCCTTTTTCATAAACTGAAACGACAAGGACGGCTATTTATTATAGTGCTGCCAAATTAGGTTAGTTTAAAAAAAATGCAACAACGGGATCGATTTCAAACCTTTTTTATATCTGCTCTGATGAATGAATGTGAGAGTAGATTCGTAGACGAATGAAGAGTGCGTGGAAGAAGAAAATGTTGTGCCGACCCCACAGCGTGGGAGCCACGGGAACAATGATGATGATGATGAATTATTATATATCAGTCGGTCATTCATAACGCAATTCTTATAGATAAATCTAAAGATTATTTATAATTTGTCACTACTAAAATAAGATAATGTTATCCAAATGCACTTTAATTTATAAACCAAATAAAACTTTTAGTACCATAAAAATACTCAGTACATTTATTTAAATCAATAGCCACATTCGCCTCGATTTGAATCGATTAAAAATACAAACCTAAATTCGATAATATAAAAAAAGAATACAAAAATCTGGGCGCTCGTTGATGTCTTTTCTATGGAAAAATTATTCAAATATCAATAGTCTCAAATTATTTATTTTAGGCAAATTAAAAAAAAAGAAGATTCTCAAAACGATTATAAAACTGCATAGGTACATACTTGTGCAAAGCGAAGGACTTTCAGATAGAGTGAGCTGAGCAAACAAAGAAGTAGAAAACGAAAAATAAATTAACTTTTAGACATAGACAAGACATAGACATAGACATTTATTTATTTACTACATAGCACACAAAAAAAGTACAAAACAATGACACTACTTAGTGAAGAATAATATAGGTATAGATAATAATATAGGTAGATAGGTAGGTAAGGTACATAGCTGGTAGAGTGTCGTTTTTGTGTGCTACAGCAGCAAAACCGCCTCGACTCAGCATGGTGCCTAGCCACTGGAAGGTAGCTAGCTACCCAATGCTGCTTTTAAAGCTATACCGCCTACCTTACGTTACGTGCGATAAAGCTGAACGTCTATAAATAAATAAATAATAATAAATAAATAAATATTCATGGACTTTACACACGACGCCCTCTAGTCCCAAACTAAGCAAAGCTTGTGATATGGGAACTAGATGGCTGATAGAATACTTATATACTTTTTTTTTGTAAATACATACTTATAATTACATATTAACACCCAGACATAGAACAAACATCTATGTTTTCACGCACAAATGTTTGTTCTTGGTGGGGATCGAACCCACGACCTACAGCACGGAAGGCAGAGCTATTACCGACTGAGCTGTGACGCCTGTCAAATTTGTGTAAGTACTATGTGTCTAAGTACTGCCATTTGAACCGCGAGAGCAATAGTAGTATTGCTCTCGTGGTTCAAATGGCAGTACTAAGGCAGTAAAAAAAAGAAATCATAGTGACAAGTGTAGACTTGTCACTATGATTTCTTTTTGTCTCTCCAGTATTTGTTGAATGTTTCATTCGCATCGCAGTATTGACTGCTGAACTGAACGACGATATGTAGGTATGTAACATAGCATGGTTGGTTGTACAGTTGTATAACAAACGCGCCTACGGTATTGTTATCTGCGCAAGCGCTGGTATGCGTCAACTAATCGCTCGACAGCATTATGTTCCGGAAATGGAGCAGAAACTAAACGTCACTAAACTCATGGGAGTTACTGTACTAAGGGCGGCTTGCACCAGAATCGCTAAACGCGTTTAACTACTAAATAGTATTTAGCGAGTTGTCAAGTCATATAAATACGTCAAATTTAAATCTATTTAGCTGTTAAACACGTTTAGCGATTCTGGTGCAAGCCGCCCTAAACCTACTCCATAAATATAGATGATTCTCAGTAGATCCATTGCACAGATAAATTCAGCGCGGCAATGCAGCCAGTGTCTTGGGCACGCTTCCGATTGGTACTGATTTGGATCAGTTGAGCTATCTATAAATCGTTTGCAACGGTGTGTAGATAGCTCAACTGCTTCATGTGTATTTTGTACATATTATAAATGTTGTAAATACTGTATTAGTCATAATTTTCTGTATTAGTTATAATTTTCTTTGTGAATAAATGATAAATACTGATAAATACTGTTATTCTATTATTTTTTGCGTTTTACGAGTATTACCTACCAATTATAGTATTTTTAATGTAAATTATTTTTAAGTGGTGTAGTACAATAAAGAGTATCAGCCTCAACGACATAATTCGTAGGGCTCTCGCCACCGTCAATGTGCCGGCCATCCTAGAGCCGAACGGTATTGCACGTGACGATGGAAAGAGACCCGACGGTATGTCGCTGATTCCCTGGGAGTCGTGGTAAGCCGCTGGTGTGGGACGCTACATGCGTAGACACGTTAGCGCCTTCTCATGTGGCGTCCACCTCCAGAATGGCAGGCACGGCCGCAGCAGCAGCGGAAAACAAAAAAAAGCGGAAATATACATCCATCGGAGATGGGTACATATTTCGGCCTTTTGGCGTAGAAACGTTAGGACCGTGGGGTCCAGAGGCGTGGCTTCTATTCAAAGAGTTATCCAAAAGGTTGGTGGACGTGACAAATGACCAAAGGGCTGGCGCTTACCTTGGACAGAGAATTAGTATTGCCATACAAAGAGGTAACGTTGCCAGCCTTTTGGGCACCCTGCCTGCAGTCGGTGATTTGAACTCTGTTTTCTATCTCTAGCATTTAGAATTCAGAGTTCATTTTAATAATTTTTTTTTTGTTAAAAATGCTATTTTCTTATTAGTATTTGTATATAGTTATTGATGTGTAAAAAAAAAACTAAGTTGCCTGAATAAAACCAACTTCTTATGCAATAAAAAAAAAGTGTATCTTATCTATCTACTCTTTTGAGAATATTAGAAACATTTTTTTTTAATTTATGAAAATGCGGTCTACGGAATTTAATGTAATTTGATTGGAGATGTCAAAGTAAGATTTTTTATTTAATAATATCATAAGAATCATTTAGAATCGTTTAGTTAGGAGATTCTTATTATTTATTGAATGAGTTGGAGCTATGACGATCATGATTGCAAAATATAATATTGCACAAAGTATATAAAAAAATGGACTTTTCATACGACGCCCTCTAGTCCCAAACTAAGCAAAGCTTGTAATATGGGAACTAGATGCTGATAGAAAACTTATATATTTTTTTGGTGACATACCTTTTTGTAACTGCCGGGCTAGTTTGAAGCAAGTCCAGGCATCAATACCTGAAAAAAAAAAACAATTTCAAAACACTAAAAACTCAGCATAGCATAAGTATGATACACGTGTAATTATTTATTCTATGACTAAATTCCGAATAATCTCAGCGATTTAAAAACACCGGCAAACAGACAAACATCCCGCCCGCGCAGAAATATTTGTTTACTCAAATTGAGAGCCACCACATTTTTTTAAGCTGGTTATAAATGTTTCCCTGTACAGTGTAACGGATTTACACGATTCTGTAAATATTTCGTCTAGGATACTATAGAGTATTTATTATTACTATTATTATAAGCTTTCAATGTCCCACTGCTGGGCAAAGGCCTCCCACCCCTTCCCTCCACGCAATACGATCCAGCGCTGATGATGATGACGATAGCAGTTTATTGGGAATGTTCTAGTGACCATAAACACCACTAAAAAGGAGCTACAAAGTCACAGGAAAGCAAAATACGCAATTTTGTGCACGTGGATGGCATATCTTTTACCAGTTAAGTATTTCTATTTATAAGCCAAACTAATGAACCGATTTTGATGAAAATTGAATGGGACCAACCTGGAAATACATCCTTACAGGTCAAAAAGGAATTTTTTAAATCGGTTCATAAATGACGGAGTTCTGAGGTAACAAACATTAAAAAACCAAATTGAGAACCTCCATTTTTGAAGTCGATTAAAAAGAGAGAAACAGGGATACGATAGGTTGTCTTAACTCGACGTGTAGCCGTGTGTACTCATGACTTTAGTAAGAATAGGGCCATATCAGGCAATACCCACATGACATATAGCTACAGTATAGCTAACACGCTTCCTAATAGTTCGATTTTAGTATGTAGGGCATGTTTTTAGTGCGCTAAGTATTCTACTGCCTTGGTATTTATTTCGCAAAGCAGGTATTGCGCAAGGCAATCGAAAGCATCGATTATCTCAAAAACCGTCGTTGTTATATTACGATAAAAAGTTATTTGGGGGACTAGCTACGTTGTACCCTCGACACAAAGTGTAGATTCATTACCATGCTTTTTTTATAGATAGTTAATTTTTTTATTTGTAACTTCCATACTTTTTAAAACCGTTGCCATGCAGTGAGTTTAGTTGTGGGGTTTGATTGATAAGTTTAATTTTTTCCCATTTTGTTCGGTCAACTGAACTGTTAGATTTGTTTACTGCTTCGCTTTCCAATTATTATTTAAGTACACGGCTGTTAAATGACGGTTCCGTCATTTAGAAAAATACCCATATTTCGTTCAGCTCACTTCCGAATTCATTGGCTATTCGAGCAGGCGCTTAAAACCTAGAAAACAGCTCATGTGCAATTTTCACATTTCCTTGTAAGTGACTTGAATTGCACTCAAATTGGTAGGTAGGTACAAGTATTTCTAAATGAGGAACTCGCTGAATTGGATAAACTAAAAGCGATTCGAAGAAAATAATGTTGAAAAAACGCGACTAATGAAATGTGCATTTAAAAAACAAATTTTTAGTTTAAGTAAATGCTCTAAAAATACTTTGAGTATTTTTTCATTCGCCCGACACCGTTTTAGAACTGCTAATTTAGATACAGCGACAGAGGCTACTTTTTAGCAATGCGCCGCCGATGTACGGGACGCTCTGCAATGCCTGAGACATATTTTAGACTAGCAGTTGCCCGCGACTTCGTACGCGTCTACAGTTTCCGTGTACTCAGATAATATAATGTACATTATATTTGCGTGTACCGAGCGGATACTTCTTAGAGAAACTTGACATAACACCTCATCACACCGAACTCGTACCTACTGGAATATCAAACGCTAGTCGTTAGACCAAAGAGGTAGTACTACGCCCTGTCAAACTGACGTGACATGACAATGAAATCCTCTTGACAATTGGCGCTGCTAATCCTTTTCGTTCATTTTATTCTGTAGATCCTGTTAATTTAGGGAGAACGCAAACCAAAGACAAAACGTCTTGTCGAACAGTTAGTGATGTGAAACTTCTCAGTAAAACTTTTTTAGTTACGATATGCTTCTTTTTATTTGCTGTTTTCGTTACTTGCTTATTTAATGAGAATCATCCTAAGTAGGTACTTAATAATATTATTAAGTACACTACATAATTACTCTATATTCTTATTTATTAAAAAACACAGTTAATTCTCTAGGTATGTGCGTATAAAGCAATGTTTAATAGGTAGGTACTAAACAATGCTATAATAGATAGGTAAACATACTTAAGAAAAGTCTGTCGTGTCAATTGATGTGAGTTTCGTTGTAACGAAAACAGCATATGACGAGGAAGCATTCGTCATATGCCGTTTTCGTTATGACAGAAAATTTATTTTCACGTCACTAAGTACGCGACAAAACAGTTTTGTCGATAGATGTGCGTTGGCCCTTATTCGGGATAAAAAGTAGCCTATATGTCAATCCAGGTTACGAACTATATGTATGCCAAGTTTCATCCAAGTTGGTTTAGTAGTTTTGACGTGATTGAAACACTAAAGGTAGCCACTGACGATACGTCCATTTAGTAGACTTCCATTTGGATGCACTCCAAATGAAAATTTATCCAGATACGGTACCATTCACAATACTTCCATTTGGATGCATGGCGTCACTTCGAACTTTGCAATCGTACGGAACGGAAATAAATAATACTATGGATAACAATACTTTACTGGAGGCAGCAGCTGTGTGTATTTCATTAAAAATACAAAAAAAACCTAAGAGATGAAGGGAAAGGAGAGGATGAAGGGTTGGTTGAAACAAAGAAATACTTTTATTATTTATATTATTATTACTAATATTTTTCTATTACTTCCAACACAAAGTCACGCGCGGACGTAGACATAATAAAAAATATACGCTTGACAAATACACAGCACACGCACCACCATCGACATCAAAACATAAACTGACGCAATAACCTCAAAAAAATGGACGCCGTTTCGCCCATTCACGGACAATTCCGACTGCTTCCATATGGCGTGGCGCACGTTTCTGACATTGACGGACGGCCGCGGATGACGTCCATTTGGCCTGGACGCATGGATTTCAATCCGTTTGGAAATCCAGAGCTGCCTGACGTCCATCCAAATGGAATATTTTTTTACCATTCATGAGACGATTTTGGACGACGACTACTCCATTCGGATTAATGGACGTATCGTCAGTGGCTACCTTAACATCCAAACATCTAAACATCTAAACTTTCGCATTTATAATATTAGTAGGCCATCCTACTAATATTATAAATGCGACACCACACCATTGTAGGCTGAAAGGATGAGAATGAGGATACCCTCTCAGCCCAGTCCGTAGAATTACAACTTTAACGTTAATTAGTTAGATTTCTATATTTTTATGAAAGCTTCATCACAGACAAAAGTTGCTTTTCTGCATACTTAAAATGGTAGTTAGTATTGTCTAAGTAATTTATGATACTTGACAGTTCAAAGTGACAGCAATGACAGGTGACATATTAACCGGTAATATATCCAATTGTTATTCTCTACCAGACATCTAGTTAGGTATACGTTTGGTTATTATGTAAAACATCGTGAGAAAGCGTATCACCAGCCATCACATAACATAGTAATATCCTTTATTTAACAAGCTAACCTTCTCCGGAAATTACTTAAGCTTAGTAAAAACCGGAGTAATCCGTTCATTGCTATTTCGAGATGTCCTCTTAAATAAGTTTAAATTCTACTGTCACCATAGAGAATAATAATTTATAAGTATAAAAAACTAGAAAAACCGACTTCAATTTGACTACCGGCTTCATCATCAGATGATGATGATGATGGCGGTTCATTGGGAATGTTTTAGTGACTGCTAAAAAGGCACTACTAAAAAGTCACAGAAAAGCAAAATACGCAATTTCGTGCACGTGGATGGCATATTTTTTTTTCGGTTGTTTTTATTTATAAGCCAAAACTAATGGACCGATTTTGATGAAAATTAAATGGGAATAAAGAAGTTATGACTTTGACATTGACTTTTATAAGTAAAGCAAAATGTACATAAATAATGCTCATATTTTTTTTCCTCGATCAATTAGTTTGAAAATCTGTTGTTCGTTGTTGTCGGACCTTGTTCTAGCCTAAAAAAAGTATTTTTTACACTACGTACCCAGTAGGTATATTTGAGCAGTTTATAATAATCTAATCAGTGACTCAAACTATGTACATAACAAAATAGTTAAGACTTATGCACACATGCTTCGCAAGAACAGGCAAAGTCAACACGAACAATTGGATTAATTCAACACACACGTGTCGAAAACCACCTTTATGCTAGCACACTACCGATCGAATTTTGACTTTATTGGTAGAGTTTAAGGTTCATAATCAAATGTAGGCGTAAATTGGAGCGTCAGATATTTGCTGAGGAATTAGCCTTGAACTCAAAACAATGGTGGATGGAATGTTCTGACGAAATTGAAAGTCAAATGATACGAGTAAATAACCTACGTAGGATTCTAAGTGAAAACCAGTTAGCAGAATGTACATAGGTAAGTAGGTATCTAGATTATGTGTAGTAGGTATATCTCTTAAGTATCGGGCCCGATATTGTTGGTGCACTAAATTAATTCGACAGCATTAAAATTATAGTTGTCTTTGTCGTTTAATTGCGTGTCAATTCATGAGAAAGGGATGGCAACCATTTTAGTGCTGTCAAATTAGGTTAGTAAGAAAAATGAAACAACAGAATCGGGTGGAATACCTACTTTATTTAGCAGTGTCTCTGTTCGTCTTCTTCTTTTTATTTATGGCCTCATTTTGACAGATAATTTTGACAGTGACAATTGAATATCCCACTACTATTATAAATGTCAAAGTTTAGATGTTTGAATGTTTGTGTTTCAATCACGCTGTAACTACTGGTCCGATTTGGATGAAACTTGGAATATATTATAGTGGACGAAGTCGCGGATAACTGCTAGTTTGAAATAGTATTTAGTTAAGTAGAATCATTCGTCAAATCGGCAGTCGAAACATTATAATTCGTCGTTGTCTTATGTAAAAAGGACATGTTTTCAGGAGAAATAAAAAACTGTTTTTTGAATTGACCAATAAGACTTTTTCTATATTTTAATGCAAGTTGTTTTAGTTTTACTATTTATATTCGTATCTGCTACCTATGTATTAATTAATACAGTAGTAATTAATTCAGGTCAGAAAACAGATTTTTGTATCCAGCTATACATAATGTCATTTTTATAGTTTGAAAGTGGCGCCTGTTGTTGAAAAGGTGAAGAGTGCTAGATTAGCATGGTATGAACACGTAATGAGGAGGGATGAAAGTCATATCACGAAAAAAGTTATGAATATGAGTGTGACTGGGTACGCAGGTAGCGGAAGGCCGAAGAAGAAGTGGTAGGATTGTGTAAAAGAGGATATGAATGTGAGAGGAGTAGATTCTGAGTTGACGAATGATAGGAGCGAGTGGAAGAAGAAGACATGTTGTGCCGACCTCATCTAGCGCGGGATAAGGGCAGGAAAATGATGATTTAAAAAGCACGAGTTTTTCATACAAAAGACTTCAACGCGCTATTTCTATTTAGAACTAGTTTCGTCCGTGTCTCGTTCGTTTTGTTAATTTTTCTGTAGTCTATGTATTAATCCAGGTTACGAACTATATAATCTATGGTTCGTAACTTATACTCTTAGCCACGCTGTTGACATATTTTGTTTGCTGAGAACTTGACAAGGGCACTGTATATCCGAGGTATTACTTATCACTTGTACCTTATCGTCATTTACTTTTAAAATATTTTTATCTTATTTTTTGCACTCTTTGCTGTCTTTTCTTGGTCCCAGTCCCAACAATCTAGGCTTTTTTCAGACCACATTGGTATCTCTCACTATTATATTAACCATCGTTTAAAATGTATGGTTAATTTATACGTAAATACTAAATACATGACTGTCTTATAGCGGAAATCGAACACGCACCTCTCACCCTACTCAAAAGATATTAAAATTATAATTTATTTATTTGTTTCATCTCTATATTTTTTTACAAGACAAAAAAACTAGGTTAAGTAATTTAGGTTTTTATGTTCACGATATTTCAGTTTACATTTTATTACAATTACCTATAAATATCTTCGTCACTACTTTTAACTTGCCAATAACAATGATGGATTATTATTCTTTCGCTATAAGAACGCTATCTGACGGGAGCGTAACTTAATTAAGTACTAAGTTAAGTTAAGTTAGTAAGTTTAGTTTTATTAAGTATTAATAAGTAGTAGTATTAAGTAGTACAAGATAAAGGCTTTTGCCTAGTTTGGGCCTCGCCGTTTCTATCATATAATAATATAATAATTTGTGTAACGACTGTGTCCTTTTACCCTATATCCTGTGTTCTATTTTTGGAAATAAAAATTATTCTATTCTATTCTACTATGTCTGCCAATACCATAGACAACATAATATTAGCCCGTAGGTAGGTACTTCGAAACCTCAGTTAGACCGTTACGATGATTCACACATTGTGATGTGACATGCGATAGTACCTACCTACATCCAACAACTCGTCTAAGCTTACCTAGGTACCTAACATACCGCACCTACTAAATTGAATTACATACTACACTAGGTAGGCAGTAGATACACTAGATATATTATACCTAATAACTAAACTATGTCCCTTTTATAATATTACCTACAATAAGGGCGGCTTGCACCAGAATCACTAAACGCGTTTAACTCTTAAATAGTATTTAGCGAGTTGTCAAGATATAAATACGTCAGATTTAAACACGTTTAGTGATTCTAGTGCAAGCCGCCCTCAGTGTTTCAAATATTGGTTAAGTATTATACGAATAATAAAAAAATTGCACATCTGAAAGCTAAATACTTGTGTAAGAATATTAGCAATGTAGATTTTTCAGCAGCTCCAATTTAGTGACTTTTTCTCAGTTAGAAAGCGTACCAAAACAGCATTCTAAATCACAAAAGTTGTAAGCCATGTGTACACGCGATAAACAAAAGAAAAAAAAAACAAAGTTAAACAAACTAAATAGTGGCACTCACCCTTTGGCAAAAGTAATAAATCCTCCTTGTTTCAGTAATAGATGCTGGCACTGCACAAAAAACCCACAGAAAAAGAAAACTTATTTGAATTTAGAACGTAGTTTGAAACGTTAAAATGGTTTAGCGCGAAACGCAGCGCACTCAACGCGCGCTCTCGGTCGACTGACGCGAACAAAGCGGAATGAGTTCTCCTCTCAGTCCTCCATCCTCCCGTTGTTCGTTTGAAAACAAGCGTACCATACCAACCAACGTAGACATCGTCCTAGCGAATGTTTAGCGAAATGCGATAACTTGATATTTATTGTCTGTAGAACTAGGTCTTGGTGTTAAAATTTAAAATTATGGTATCTCTATACTAACCTTTTATCTTAGGCACAAACATTAGGCACATTAAAAAAGATTTAGATTAACTTAAACTATTTAGCGAGTAGTGTTGAGATGATAATGAAAGTAACTTAACTGATGAAGAATATTTTTTCCTATGATTGGTATCAAGAATCGTTTTTTATTATCTTATTGGTACAGTCGAGATCATGTAATTAATGATAATGTTAAGATTCAGTGTTTTTTGCTTTGTTAAATTATTGACTTTTAAAAGCTATCATGAAAAATTTATTTATTTATTAAAAAATTAAAATGATTTTTATATGGCTACTAGCAGTTATCGGCGACTTCGTCCACAAAAAAAACTTAACCTATAAAAAAAGCGGAAAAAGTAGCCTATGTGTTAATCCAGGTTACGAACTATAATATATTCCTAGTTTCTTCCAAATCGGAACAGTAGTTACAGCGTGATTGAAACACAAACATCCAAACATCTGAACTTTGACATTTATAATACCTAGTAGTGGGATAGAAGACCATTGATTAAAGCCAATAGGTACTTAATCAATTTTGGAATCCTGATTAATTTCTGGTTGCCTGATACTCACAAATCGTGAGAAATCACAAATAGCTACGTCTAAAAAATACAAGTTTAAACGATGTCTTTTGCAATAAAGTATTGAGTATTTTTCAATCGCTATTTATTCGAAGAGGCTTTTGTCTAATCGCGCAGAGATTATTCAGAATCGTATACAATAAGCATATTTCTATGCTTATTCTAGCTTCAGTAGTTTTTTATTGACAGTCAAGTAAACATTATTTTCCAAATGTAAACATAATATGTGACCTATTGATCCAACTGAACGCCTTATAAGAGTTAGCCATTAGGTACATTAGTCAAATTAAATATTAATAATTTTTTTTACGGTTATTCGTTACTTAACTTACCAATCGAAGTAAGTACCTTTATGCAAGTATCTATCTATATCTACTTAACCAAGTTTCTCATAGCGTACAGCACTTTCACTAACGCTCTTGTTAATATAGCTGTACCTATTAGTAGCCGACAAATAAGATGAACCATCGCATTTACTAGCGGATCCAAGGGGGGCTGAAGGGGCTCTACCCCCCTCCCTCACCCCCCAAAGGCTCTGAGTATACCCAAAGATGGACTAGAATTAGAATTTAGATTTGTTTATCCTTTTAGTACTAAGGTACTTAAAAACACGCCACACCATCTTCGCTATCATCGTAATTCGTAGTAGAAAGTCACAAAAGTTATAAATTGTCTATGGTCTATCCATAATTAATTTATATGCAAATACGGGAACTCGTAAAAAAATGGCAATTGCATAATGCATCGTCGAATATCGTCCGCTGATTCATCAATGTTTAAAAACAAGTCTTTAAAAATTGAAAACCTGTTTTTGGACGCGCAAAAAGTTTGATAACACGGACAACGGTAGACGTTGGTTCTTGCAATTCTGTGCAGTCTTCGTCAATACATGAATAATCTGTAAAATTTTTAGGGCTGTTTATTTTTAATTATAAATTTTCTTTATACATATTCAAGAAATGTCGATACTGCGCGAGTATAGACATTACTAGAATAAGCTAGAATAGAATAACTAGAATAGCATACATTACCTATTCGCAATTTTTGTATGGCCATAAATCGTTTGGTGGAAAAAAAAAGACTTTTCTCAATACAAAAAGTATTTTTAGTAGGGCGGCTTGCACCAGAATCACTAAACGTATTTAACAGCTAAATAGATTTAAATCTGACGTATTTATGACTTGACCACTCGCTAAATACTATTTAATAGTTAAACGCGTTTAGCGATTCTGGTGCAAGCCGCCCGTACTGTTTAATTTTTGTTCGTTTATTGACCGAGCGAGCGAAGCGTCAGTTTCGAGATTGGCTAAAAAATGCTTTTGTCCATCTGTCTGTCTGTCAGTTCTCGCCTAAATTACTTCAGCAAAAACTGAATTACTGATCCTAGATTTTCGAAAACTCAGACAAGAGCTCAGACTAAATAAAACTCAGATTCGTCAGTCAGAACTTACTTGCGACGCTGACTGTACCTCCTGGTTGATTTACTTGGTGGTAGTCTTCATACTTTGTTATGTAGTGGGTAATGGTCAATTACCTTCCACTGGTTTGGAAGAAAAACTTGACGAAAACCTGTCTAAAACGAAAGTTGTCAAAACACCTGTTGTGTAACCAAGAAAGCGAAAAAAACTCGCTCGCGCATCATGACTGATGTCCTGACACGCCTACATTATCTCTTAGTATTTATCTTAGTATTTGTCTTAGGAGGTAATCAAAGGCACGTCCAGGATTTATACCCGTGTTTTACAATGACAAGTAGACCGTGAATACCGGGTGCAATAAAAACACTCCCGATTCGACTCGATGTAAGCTCAATACTCAATACATTTATTGCTTTCACATGGTATTATAGTTGTTACATTGTAGGTAGGTATTACATGAAGCTTGGAATAGATACACCGTGTTTTGTTTTTGTCACTTTCAATCGAATTTGGATCTGCTTGTCAATGCAAAAAACAAAACACGGTGTAACTAAGTATTCCAAGGAATCAAACCAACGACTTGACGTATGACTCGACTTGACTAAACTTATTTCAAATAATCCACTCGACACTGGCAAAATTGTCTGTCGAAATGACGGACAGAGGCCATATAGAAGAAGAAGAACTGGAATCAACAGTGTGCAACATTTTTGCTAACTAGATTATTGAAGATTATTGTATGGAATAGCAGATTTATTTTCCGCATTCATTTTTTGGTTCCAAAAAAGTTGTTCTAAGATGAGTAGGTACTTTAGACCTATAAAGACAGTTCGCAAATCCATCAGGCGAGCTAAAAACTAGTTTCCTCACAAAGTTCTTTTTGATATTTTGAGACCACTGCATTATTTCATTGGGAAATTCTATAATTCGCACAGTACAGGACTGTCCATCACAAAATGTTGACGATCACAACAGGGAAAGATAATTACAGAGAGGATCTAGGCCATACATATGTCGTGTCATGACATTCAATGACACGTCACGTCCGCCAACCTCCAGCGAGTGATGGATGGCCTTCGAGGTCGAGGCAACGACTGACATTTCGAACAAAATTATTAGCTGCATAATATTTTGAAGGAATCTGTTGTAGCTGAAATAATGGATGTAGGGTGCACCTGAAGTATCGCTGCATTTAAAAAAAAAACGAGTAGTAGTAGAGCTTGTGAAAGAGCGTGTCTCTGGAAGGTACCTACCTACAGACGCGTACGGTGGTAGCCGTACCTATTTCTGCCGCCAAGCAGTGATGCTTACATTATTTCTGTGTTCCGGTTTGAAGTGTATGGGTGCCGGTGTAATTACAGGCACATGAGACTTAGCATCTTTGTCTCAGAGTGATGGGCGCAGTGCAATGCGTCACAGGGCACGTCTTTAGTGGACGTGCTGAGTGAGACAATGTATCGTTATAGGCACTGGTCAGGTGGGCCATCATCTGGAAGACACGACTTGGCCGCAAGTGCGTTAGTACACCTAATTATACCTACCCGGTCACTATTTTTAATTAATAAGTAATTATACTAAATTCGCAGCACCGTATGTAACACGGTGTAATTAGTACCTACTTTACGTTGCGTAACCACTTTCGCCGTAAGAATTCAGACAATTACTTGCACTTTTACTGGTTTTTATTTGGGGATGCACTTTGACTAAAATCTTCTTGAGCGGTTGTTTTTGGGTGGATAAAAATCCCACCCAGAAATGGAATGGTGCAAGGCATGTTAACAGGATTTAGGTACCTAGGTTATATTCCAAAGATGTTATAAAGGTAGATATATAGATATATTCTTTATTATACTCCACTTAAAACTAATATAACAATAATAAAGACTCTTTAGGAGGTAGGTACAATGGGCGGCCTTATTGCTAAAAGCAATCTTTTCCAGGCAACCTTTGGATGGACACGATCTACACAAAACCAAGGACGTAATATCCCTTGTGATTTTACTGAGTATACTTACAAAATTATTAACTTTGACTTCGCCATTCAGGATATGGAAACAATGAGAAAAGCTAAATGAGAAAAGCTAGCGAGTGGTGATAGGCTTCTGTGAGCCTATCACCAATAATCACCATTCAACAAACATAGAAGCTAGCTTAGCTATGAAAAAGTGAGAAAGGAGTTACAAACCTCAACAATGAAGGGATAAGCTGATCGAGATATTGTCGCACAAAAATGCCTGATAATACTTGATAATAGAGATTATTAGGGACATGGAAATTCGACAGCAAACGTTGCAGTGCCTCTATGATATAGTCCACATTGAGCACTCTGGACAACCAGATGATAATATAAATGTCGAACGGTGACAAGCGGAAATGGCACACAACGCACAATAGCCTTCTCGCCCCACTGAGCATACGCATGTGCCAGGGTTACTACATTACAAATTAGAGATACCTATAAGCAAAAAATTGGTCATTTGAGGATACGACAGTTTTTTCAGCCCCCGTATGCCAATCTTTTGCTGTCAAGTTATATTTCACTGCCCAGTGTTATTTCTTCAGGTACAATTTTGTACCACGTGATCATTCTTTTTAGACACTTGACAGCAAAATATGCGCGAAAACACATCAAATGACGTCATAATGTCACTATTTAGTCACAGAATAACTATGAGTTAGTATGAACTGACCATGATTTAAAACTTTGCAGTTCAACTTTGATTGGCATACCAATACTGTAAGCAAAAAATTGGTAATTTGAGGATACGATACGACAGTTTTTTCAGAACTGTGAAATTGATACTGTACGATACGAGTACATTTAGTAGGTACTTACAAGCTTTATTCCATCTACTGATCGACTCTACCATAAGTAAACCCGTAGATACCAAAACTAAATGCAATTTAAGTAAATAAATCATCTGGTAACAGTAGATCTTGGTAAAGTACTCGTAGATGTTGTCCTAAAGTGTGTTTATAACCTACATTCTTCCAAATTTAACGATTGGTATTTTGTATAGAAGAGCTAATGTTTTTTCATCGCTGATTCCGTAGAAAAAGTGGTTTATATTGACGTGTAAAACCCCCTAAAAGTCTTCGGGAGTGGTCTTATCTGAACCGGTATATTTACCTGACTGCAGAATAAGAGTATTCGACTTGTGTTCGAGTCACTGAAGTTTAACACAGAGAGTGATTTCATAGATTCCTGCCTCTGAATTCGAAAGCAAATGACATGGTGGAACGAGAATGAAGAACAATGAAGACCAATTTAACAATAACACGATGTTTAATACCACTTTAAAGGAAAACTTATAGACTAAGGTACTTTCAAAGTCTCATAACAATACATAGAAAATGATTCCCATTATTGCGGTGTGCAAGAGCAATTAAATTAAATTCGATTTATTCACAATGAAAATTACGACTATTTACAAACAGTTGAGCGAGTTGCAAACGATCTATAGATAGCTCAACACAAAATGATATCAAATCCAATGATGTCCATTCGCAGATAGGTATTTAGACGTCCCTGGGAACCCACAACTTCGGTTCGTGTAATAGTGAACGCCGAGAGAAAGACGTTTTGCCGACAAAGTGGGCATCTAAACGTAGCGAATTCCACGCACGCGTCTGCCTACTCTATATAAGTGTAACGGAATGTCTAGAGGCAGTAAACCAGGTGGGGTTGTGGCCAACACTGATGACCTCCATCTCCAGAATTGGCCACAATCTCCGAAGCCGAAAAAAGTCTGACATAGGTTTTACCTGAGGGCTGACGTACCCTGCTGCTGATAGAACTGTTCACTCTCAATTGAATCCTAATGTGTGATTCTGATGATGACGAAATATGATAATCTTATAAAACAGATCATAATAATCGCAGAGCTCTTGGTTATTAGGTACAATCATGTATTAATCGAACATTATACGGTTTTATCCGTAACTAGAATTATGCCAACCGATAGTGTATCTAGGTCCACCGTACGCGGCACCGTTAACGCTGATCGTACGCACTCGAGTGTAACGAAACGTATAATAGTTACGTGGGAATTGGACTAGTCCGGGACTTTACCATTACCTACAGTCTATTTTGGGTGCGGTCCTTCTTTCGAAATGGGCGTAGTGTTAGCTTCATGCAGTGTAGTCTGTATTTCATTCTCGAAAGTAGAGAACTGTATTCTGTCTGACTGAGAACCCAGTTACTCGAGCTATAGATTTGAGTAGAGATTTTCAATTTTTTAAAATGAAATTAAATGTATTTACATAATTTGACTCACTACTAGGTAGGTAAGGTACTTATTTGGATCTTAGCAGGTATAAATATAATAATCAATTTTAGAATACTAAATGAAATTAGCACATAAGTAGGTACACATTAAAAACTATTGCGAGGTTAACAGCCAATCAGCGGGCTCTAGAAAAAAACTTGTCAATTATTCTTTGAAACTTATCACAAAGGAATTCGCAAAATTCAACCCTAAAAGGGTGCAACCAACAGAACAATAATAAACTTGATCTGTGGTGCAACAAGGGTGCAAACTATAAGCGGATGAGATACCTATTTTTAAAAACCCCTCGACATATTAATTCTTTTTTGCACACAACACAGGACATAAACAAAAGACAGAAATAGATGACTACAGGCGAGCTGAACCCTAACCAGAGACATTGACATGTTTTTCAGACTTTTTTCGTAGACGCCCTTTACTAAATGTTACAAGGCCAGAGGCAGTCCGGCAGTAATAGCTATGAAGCAAGAAGGTACTTTAAGACCTGTTGTAGGTGTGTGCGCTATCCATTATATCGAATACTTCATCGAAGCTTGACACACCCACATTTTTGCACTAACCTGTTGAGTAGGAATGCATGTAAGACATGAATAGTTACTTTAAGCACGTAGCTAGCGTGTGGGTTTTTGTTGTATCACGTGATATATTTGATGTTAGGTACCTACCTACTTAGGAGGCAGATTCTTGGTACTCTGAAATAGCTAAGACTACAATTCTGCGACGGATGTCTATGAAGATACAGTTGTGATTGACCACTTCAACCAGAATCATCTTGTAAACGCTGTCGGTCACCCATCGTTAGATCATTAGGCCACGAAAAACGCTACTCGACCTGGGTAGAATCTAGATTCTAGAACAACTAGGCATGCTACGCAAGTGTATTATACAGTCACGATAGTGGCAGCAATAACAAACGGAACGCATATAGCAAATGTCACAAAAAATACTTTCATATTTTGATTTACGCTCAATGAAACCGATCCGACGCTAAAAACCACAAATCGTAGATTCTGGCAGTCAACAATTAAGATTAACTAGTGGAACACACGTGACTTGGCTCGCTTGCAGTTATTTGCTTTTCCCTGCGGCTTCACTCTCGAATTTCGAGTTTCTTTCTCACCCCATTTTGCGTCTTGGCAGTTGGCCTTTCGGAACTTTCTGAAATTGCAGTTTCCAGAACTTGACTAAAATTTCCAAAGTCGCGATAAACTCGCGCTGTAACTTTTAACCAGTCAGTTAGCGCAAGTTTTATACATATTCACCTAGATCCAGTTACCTCGCGTTAGCTGTCGAGTCGGCTAAATAGCTTAGCTGTTTCGTGTGATCTTCTAATTGCGCTGTAGAAAGTACGCGCGTTTTAAAAGATCCGCCGCGGCGCGGCCGGTTTGCAATTTTTGTGCTTTATTATTATTACGTGTAGATTCCTCGCTAACAAGATGAAAGTCTGATCACACTTGTAATGAATTCGCTGCATACCACAGTTCAGAGTCTTAGAGATTGCCGACGGAAAGTGATACCTATTAGTTTTTTCCGAGGATTAGATTTCACTAATTAGCTGTTGCCTGCACTTACCTACTTAATTAGTGCAATGTCGAAGGCGTCTTATTAGGTTTTTTTTTAATCTAACCAACCAGACTCGCATACTAAGTAAGACTCGCATCTAGACCCATACATGACGAAGACGTCTTATTAGGTTTTTTTTTAATCTAACCAACCAGACTCGCATCTAGACCCATAGGTACAACATTGTAAAGGTTAAACGTATCTAATGACCGCTACGATGTAGAGAAAACAGATGCCTGTGCAGAGGGACCCAATAAAACCTCTATCTACTTGTGCTGACCAAATGAAGATGTGGCCATTACATATTCTCGGTGACCCCGATGACAAGATCACCTCTGCCAACGCAGAGACGATCGAGTCATCCAGTTCGGTTAGACAAAACACTGCACAGATCCACTGACCCCGCCGGCGTGGTCGAAGACGTCCCTTAGTGCCCGCCCATTCGGGGCCTAATCTAGATTTTAACTCCCCCCCCTGGCCGAGGTCGTACCATAGCGGTGCCCTTGTGCTAGTTGCCCTAACTTTACCAGTTGAGCGCCGTCTGTGCTCACCATTGTTCAGTAGCGCTGTAAGAATCGTCATACGACCATCAGCATTTAGTCCATTCGAAAAAAAAATACTGGGTTTATGGACAAATTTAGAAAAATATAAAAATTTAGGTGTGCACAGCACCAAGGGTCCGAAAGTAATGCATTAGCTTATTGAACATTAGTAGTAAATACGCGAGCATCGTTGCTAGCAGTAAAATGGTAGGTACTGCGCCGCAACAGTTGGCATATTTTTTTCAGTTATTTCTATTTATAACCCAAACTACTGAACCGATGTTGATGAAAATGAAATGGGACCAATTTGGAAGTATATCCTTTCAGATAAAAAAAGAATTTTTGAAATCGGTTTAAACATACAACCGTTTTGAGAACCTCCTCCTTTTCTGAAGTCTTAAAAATGCTGGTCAGTGCCTTGATCACAAATAAATGTGACAATCGTGAACGTATCGTAACGGTAGCGTATCCGAGATACACTGCGCGGTGACGCTACAACGTTCGGCAGTCGGGCTGACGTTGACGCGCAATATCACTTGAATACGTTAGGTTTACGTAACGCGGCGACTGTCAGATTTGTTCGTGATTACCCCTCAGTATTGTATTTATTATTTACGGTTACACTGTCAGCTGTCGGAAGATTACCAACCAATAGTTCTTCTAATCTCTCGTGGCTTGTGATCGGTTGTATGTTTAAGGTGAGTCTGTTTATGAATAAGCATACTCTCCTCGAACATGCATCCGACTTCAAGCTCTTCCTCAGAAGTACCCAAAAAGAAAACCTGACTGACTGGTTTCTATGAGAGCGATGCAAATCCAAGTATGCAGTTGATGGTATCTCGCATGGCATCGTTAGATGGATTACCTTTGAGGACCGGTGTGCGCTGCTTGGTATGGAAACACTGAGCGGAAGATTGACGAGTCCAAGCTTCTCAAAAAATCCGCTCAGTGTTTCCATACCAAGCAGCGCACACCGGTGTGCTCGGCGTCAGACGTTTCACACCGGTTTTTACATTGTCAACTCGTAATCAGCCCTTTGGGCGTCATGATCCCAGACGTTTTACACACTGTAAACTTGTACTCGCCCCTCTGACAGACAGACAGATGGACAAAAGCATATTTTGGCCAATCTCGAAACTGAGACGCTTCACTCTCTCGGTCAATCACACTTGTAAATAAAAAAAATTATAATTTGTATTACTTATACTCTGCTGGCATTTCTCGGTTGTTTAAAGCTGCTAGAATATTTCTAGCAGTCAGTTCCCCCATAGTGTCCCGCGCTTCTATTGTAGCACTACCTATATGCGGCAATATCACACACTGCTCCAGCTTAAACAGTTCACTGTTCAACGGCAAAGGTTCCGGTGTAGTCACATCTAAACCAGCTGCTCTTATTGTATTATTTTTCAATGCTTCAATCAGCGCTTTTTGATCTACAGTCCCACCTCGACTGGTGTTGATAAAAATTGCTGTTTTCTTCATTTTAGAAAAGGCTGCTTCGTTAAATATCTCTTTTGTCTCTGGTACTAGAGCAGCGCAGCAGATAATGAAGTCACTATGGATGAGTAGCTCATCGAACTCTACTTTGATGGCACCAGTTTTGACTGCTTCGGGCCGCTGGCTGCGGTTGTAGTAGAGTATTTTCGCTGTGTTGAAGGCTTTGACACGTTTGGCTACAGCTTGGCCGATGCGGCCGAACCCGACGATGCCGACAGTGGAGCCCGCGAGACCGGGGCCTGTCATCCATGTGGGCGCCCAGGACACCCAACCACCTGAGCGCGCTTCATTGATAGCTTCGGGGAGACGACGTGCTGTAGCAAGCAGTAGGGCTAGCTGGAAATAAAGAATGGAAACTATACTACCAGTCTACCACCCTTACCTAACCTTGAAATTCTACCATCTTCTCAATACTAGATAAAAGTTGGAATGTGGAGACTTGAAAAGGTTTCCATCATTCCGATAGTCCTTTCTTCAACCGGTGTGATCCCTAAACAACTATTTCACTATCACTTGCCCTTCTTGATCTTAAAATTAGATTTGCACAAAAGTAGGTACCTACCTAACTTACCTATGACGTTTTGTACATATAAGTAACATAACCTCACTTTTGAACGTCCAGTTTTTAGCACTTTATTTCGTCGAAATTGCCACTTTTCTCACAGATTTTTATTGTTCACTTTGTTTTATGAGTTGCACAGTAGGTACCTATCATTTTATATGATGCGTTTGGGTAGTCTATAGCATTTTTGAGAATTTTCCAAGAATAAAACAATAATCTGTTGCCAAGTAGGTAACAGAGCGCCGGAAACCAAAAAAATATTTATAAATAAGTACAAATTATATTATGTTTCCATAATTCGAGCAGGTTTATTAATGGGCAAATTAGTTGGGATCCAATGGTTAGGTATGAAGAGTACTTACAGTTAGTTCGGCAGTGGCATCGGTCAGCACATCAGGAGTATACCCAATCCTGATACCTCTCTTTCTGCACTCTGACACATCAATATGATCGACACCGACCGAGATGGTTGACACAACCTTCAAAGAAGGTCCAGCGGCGTCCAACACCTCCTTGTCAATCTTATCGTTCAAACAACAGTAGATTGCATTGACCCCCTTCACACATTGAATCAGCTTATCTCTGGGTGCTGCCATTTTACCCCACATTGAGACTGTACATCTGAAATGCGAGATAATAATTTGAGCCTAGCCACACATATAAAACAGCTGTTTGAGTAGTCTAAACTCAAACTTAGGTAGGTAAATCTACAGTAGTACATGTTTTTGATAGAATGCTCACGGATACCTCTATCTCAGGAGGAAATAACAAACAGTAGGTAATTAAAATTAATGTTTTAATTTAATTTTTGAACCAACAACGATTTTTTTTACAGAGATTTTTTTACATTATGACACACTTGTCAAACCTAATCTATTTTCTTTAGCAAACCTTTTTTAAATTCAAAATTACTTTTATTGTTTATTGATGGACAGTAACACATAACCATCCTTATTACAACAGTTTTTCTATGAAAAACCCAACTTACTCTGTATCTAACAGTTCCACACAACCACCAGGCATATCAAGTCTCGTCACAAACACTGTGTATGGTTTCAGCTTCATACCACTCATGTTTTTAGCTAGGAATACACTATTTCGCAATAAACTACAACTCTTGAACACAAAGCTTTTGTATAACATTAGTAGCCAAGTTTGAACTTTTGGGGTACCTCCGTCATCCGCACAAGGTCTATCAGTTCTCAGGTAGGTATTTGGGAGGAACAGCAGCTGACTTTTTGTCCACTTCAGCCTTGAAAAACGAAGGTTTCGCAAAATAAATTGTGAGGTGTAAAACGGCGACAGTTGCTAACAGAGCTTTGCCTTTTGTAGACTTTATGAATGATACTGCGGCACTCATGTTATCAAAAGTTCAAGCTGGTCAAGGATAAGTTAAGTCTACGTTTTATCCAAAAATCTAATTTCTTTAAAATACCTGGCCACACAAATCAACAAGAAGGCCACAATTTTTTCTTTTTCTTCACGTCAGTCAGTTCACGTGACTGTGACAATATTATATGACAGTGACGTAAAATTGACTTGACAACTTCTCGTTGGCAGCCTTCGGACGACATTATTCGTTTCGTTCAAAAACAGTGATTTGGATGTTCAATAGGATTTCGTGACAATCTTCATAAAATTGACATAGAGGTAGGTAGTATGTACCCTACCTATGATTTCATATTTTGTTATTTTTTATTTTTAGGCAGCTTACTGGGATAGGGTATTCTAAAAATTTCCCTACAACTCGGTTATAATCAAACAACCTTTCTAAAGTAAGATCTATTAATAAAACCGTCAACAAAAACACCAAAAACCCTTAGCAACTAATCATTATGTTCATGTTGAGCTTCAGACTCCCTCCAGTTGTTCTGCACCATTTCTAATATCATCTTCCACCACTTCGATTGCATGAAGTAATACACAGTACAGACTATGATGAATAACCAGGATAAAACTAGGAAATAATCAGTCTCATTTTCTACTACACTTGAAACAGGTCCTTGAAAGTCTTTGGAAGTAACGAGCAGCTCATGGTAATACTGGCCAGTTATAGCATGGACAAACTTGCTAAACGATTGTATGTTGTATTCTGTGCCATTGAATTTCCCAACCGGTCGGCCGTTGTGGAACATTTTCAAGGTGGGAACACCAACAATGCCATACTGAGCATTGATTCCATGGAACTTAAGTGCATCTAGTGCCACCATTTTGACATTATGATATGCTCGTGCCAGAGCATTGAAGTGGGGAGCAGCATGCGCACTAAATGGGCATGCTCGAGCGTAAAACAAAACTAGAACACAGTCAGCTTCTATATCTCGGCTTGTGATTTCTGGATCGACTTGCAGAAGCTTTGCTAGGCCAGTGCCATTTACTATTTCTACAGATGGCTCATAGTCTTCATTTTCATACACTATTGTCTTACATTTAACTAGTTTCTTTGTTTCAATTACAACTTGGGTTGTATTCTCCACTGTCACATTGGCTAGTGTTACAGTATTGTAGATAGAAGTTAGAGTTTTGTTAACATCTGAGACAACATTTGACAGGATAGAATCTGTATCAGTTTCTGATTCATCCACATTGGGGATATCAATTTCTTCTTCTGCTTTCACTGTTTCTTCTTCTTGAATATCGTATGGAGTAGTTACTGCAGCTAAGCCTACAAAAATAAATATATTTATTGCAAACATTTAAAACTTTTATTTCTGAATAACTAGAACTATTGTAATAGATAGGACCTATGACTTTTGCAATTCATGTAAACAAGTAGATAGGTACCTATGCTAATTTTAATTTATTCAGTTCTTGGTTCTGTTGGTAATAGATTGAACCGCAAAATAGTGAAAATAGATTTTTGGTTTTCTATGACTTACTTAATAAAACCAATATCACGAAGATTATGTCAGTTCTTCGACAGAAAATCATCTTGCGCGCTAGTTATTGCGCGTTAGAATGTTTTCTAGTTATTTTAGCGCCGTTTGTAGTCGAAATTATTAAATTTTTGGTTTATTTACAAGCGGCACGGCACTGTTCGGTTCGGTTTGCTCCACAAACAAACTAATAGATGAGATGAGATGCTACGCATGTTTGCTCACTCTTCTTCTTCTTCTCTTATACATGGCCTCTGTCCGTCATTTCGACAGACAATTTTGCCAGTGTCAAGTGGATTATTTGAAATAACTTTAGTCAAGTTGAGTCATACTCCATACGTCAAGTCGTTTGTTTTGCAGACAAAATGGTGAATTTTCCCTTCAAAACTTGAAAACGAATTCCATCAAATAATAAAAACACACATTTATTCCTATGGCTCACACTTTATGGTATGACTGCAAGTATTATTGGTTAAAATTCCATCAAAATTAAAGAACAACACTCACTATACCTAACACTAAAAAAAACAATTAAAATAAAATGTGCTATGTTGCTTAGAACTCGAATCCCGTCTGCTCACTCAAGTGGGCTGTTGTTTTGATTTTTTTATTTTTGACATTATACACTCTGATGATATTATGACAGTGACAAATTCGGATGTTGTTCAGCATTTTTTTTTTTTTTGGTATTTCACACAGCGTCATCTATCTAGCGCATCTAATCTAAACACATATTTAAAGCTGCATCCTATAGAATAATTAAATGAATAAAATGTTTATACATTTTCCAAAAGGGAACATAGGGAACAGACAACTGCACGTCCAGTCCAAACATAACATTTAGCGCTTGCCCACTTTTTGCAGTTCCTTACCTACCTATTTGGTATTCCATACCTGACAGGCTGCAAACCCTTAGCCAGCGGCTGGTAGAATATTAAACCATTTTAAGGACGATTAAAAATTACAACCGGAGAATGGGATCCCATATACAGACCTACCGTAGTAATCCAGTAGTAAACCTACTAAGTTCTGTAATCTCTATGCTTGCATGACTACTTTCGTAGAGGGCCTACGGTTGCTATGCCGTAGACTCTCTACGACAACATCGGCTACGACGTAGAGGGTGGTAGAGGCGACCTAATCATTACTGCAGGAAGAAGTACCTAGATTTTATTCTATTTTTGCAACTTATAAACTCATGTTACTTGGGAAAGTACCGCCCTTTCTCGAAAGATTCGCCAAAACTCCAGTCGACCTTGATCGTTGCGTACGACACCAACCTCGTCAGAGTCCCAAAATGCTCCACCACAGAATACGAGGCAGTTAGTACTTGCCACGTATAGTGACGTTGGGCGAGTCGATGCTGGTTTATTTGTTAGTGAAGAGGCGCGGGCGGCGGCCGATTGCGATTCGTCAGTCGCATCTCGTCCGCCGCCGCGCTTTTTACTCCTAAAAAAAATAAAAGTTTAATCCCAATGGCCTATTCCTGGGATAACAGAGTAGCGTTCGTAGTGAGATATCTTTACGGTGAGTGTAGTGTGCCAGTGATTGGTTGTGGACTGAACTATTTACTGATAGAATAACACCTTACAGCTGATTTCCTAACGCGGCGATGCACACAAATTCAGCTTATTGTTATCCAAATATCTGAGGCGTCGTAGGCAGAGATGGGCGGGTAGGTAAAAATTGGGTAGGTAAAAATGGGAAGGGAAGGGTAGAATATGTAAAAATTAAAAAATACCCATTTATACCGGGTATTTTTTATTAATACCCGGTAAAAATACGACCTACATTTTTATAATATGTTTAGGCCTACTGTCGTTTTATAGTTACACTAGCGGCGCGTCCCGGCTTCGCACGGGTATTTAACAAAAAGGGGATAGAACCTTTGTGGCATATCGACCCGCCCGCCATTTTAAATTTTTTTAAAGTTTCCGCGCACATTGAAAATAGTATAATATGGGTAGCGGACACTAATACAAGCAAAAAATGTTCTATATTATATTGTCCTAAAGTGTCACGTTTCCGAGATATTTGGAGTTAAAAATCGCCAATGAGGTAAAGGAGTTAGATTTTTTTTCTTGTTTTTAGTGTTCCGGTTCAGTTTTGGAAAAAACGAAACACTTACTTACACTTACCGTCTGTCCGTCTGGCCGTCTGTCCGTCTGTCTGTCACGCGCTACCAGAGCTGAACCGTAGAAGCTAGAGAGTTGAAATTTGGAATAGTAATTGACCGAGCGAGCGAAGCGTGTCAGTTTCGAGATTGGCCAAAAATGTTTTTGTCCGGCTGTCTGTCTGTCTGTCAGTAATCGCCTACAGGTCGCATTTATCAACCGATTTCGACGAAAATCGGCACACAAGTTCCTTGATTTATTTCAATTTTTTTGTCGAGCGCGATTTTTGATTGGAGGGAAAATAGGGGAGAAAAAAGGGAAAGTTTGCTGTAGCGTTATTTATCGACGGATTTCAATCAAATTTGAGAAGCACACTAAAGACTTATTTCTACACAAGATGGTGTAAGTATAAAAAATTCCAAAAAATAGTGGAAGAAATGTAGAAGGGGAAAAGAAGGGAAATTAATTTTAATTTTTTCCGAAAATTTACGCCCACCTATTTCAGTTAGATTACGCAGTCCTTTCCGCCTTTATGAGACAAATCCGTAGACACTAGATTCGACTTCCTAGGACCAAAGGAACGTGAGTAATCGCTAAAACTTATACCCCTATTTTGCTCAAGTCTACATAGGTAAATTGGAAAGGCCTATTGGAAAATTGAAGCACCTGAAATGCGATTTAGCCAGAGGAAAAGGGAAAGTGTCTGTTATTGCATGGTTATTATGGCTCGCGAGATCTACTGTTCTTACAGAACAACTAGTTATTATCCTAATCAGTAGATAATTTTATGCAGAATCTAAATAGGTCTAGATGTTATTTGGTATTAAATCAAAATAATCCAGAAACCTGCTAAAGAATGCATCAATTCTCACCCACCTGGTATCCCGCCGCGGAGTGCTGCCACCCGAGGCGGGAGGGGCCCCGCACAGTCTGCCACGAGGATAACGAGCGTCTCAGTTTCGGGATTGGCCAAAAATGCTTTTGTCCGTCGGTCTGTCAGTTCTCGCCTACAGGTCGCATTTATCGACCGATTTGGACGAATATCGGCACACTAGTTCCTTGATTTATTAAATTTGTTAATCGACCGCGTTTTTTAATTGGGGGGAAAGTAGGGGAGAAAAGGGGAAGAGGAATCGACGGATTTCAATTTGAGAAGCACACTAAAGACTTCATTTTAGACAAATTGATGTAAAAATATTTCCCAAAAGGGGTAGTGGAAGGGCGAAAAGAGGGGAAATTAAAAATTAATGGTCATAAAGGCTCGTGAGGTCAATTTTTTTCACAGAACAACTACTTTATATAGTTAAACCTCATCAAAAATCGATAATTTGAATAGTTACCTAGCTGGTTTAATTTCTGTTTTCTGGTTTATTTTACTTTTAATACGAAATCATTATAAATCAGAACGAATACTAACCAATAAAAACATGAATTTCCTACTAAAACTAAACCTCAATGTTAAAAAAGTGTTTTTGAATTAATACCCGGTATAAATTCAAAATGGGTAGGTAAAAATGGGTATAAATGGGTATATACCCGATGATCGGGTATTTACCGGGTAAGTGCCCATCTCTGGTCGTAGGTGATGCTACGAGTCTCGTAGAGTCAAAAAATATATCTTGTTTTACAAACATTATTTTAGCCAGCCCTACTCCAGTGCATTCATGTTACTTATTAAATATTCATAGATTCATAGAAAGTAGGTAAGTATTTACTTAACTTATTCAGCGCGGCAATGCAGCCAGTGTCTTGGGCACGCTTCCGATTGGTACTGATTTGGATCAGTTGAGCTATCTATAAATCGTTTGCAACGGTGTGTAGATCGCTCAACTGCTTCATGTGTATTTTGTATATATTATAAATATTGTAAATACTGTATTAGTCATAATTTTCTGAATTAGTAATAATTTTCTTTGTGAATAAATTTACTATTTACTTAACTTATACATATAGGTTGCAAATAAATATCTTTCACAAACAATAATATCTAATTAGTTGTGAAACTGATTTTTTCATCAATTGATTCTTTATTGGACTTTAACCAACTGTGATTCCGTGATATTTTTATTTCAATACTCATAATTTACCTTGTCTGACGGGCTGTTCGTCTGGTTTTCATTTTACACAATATAGATATTTCGGTACCTATTCTGTTTTACTCACAGAGTTCACATTGGAGATGTGACTAACAATTTTATTAGATGTGAAAAACGGATGATTAACAAATATCTTTGCCTTGTTTTTTGAGGGAGCGATGGTATTTTTATTAGGTACTTCTGCCGAATGCTTTCAGCTATTGGCTTCACCATGAGACCAAATCACAATATTTAATGTAGATGTTTATACCTAGTCACTACAAAATAAAATACTATTAAAAGTCATTGTTATCCGTACAATGGATAATGCACCATTTAAAAAAATATATTTTTAAAGTAGTTAAACTACCATAGGTACTTAGCATACACGTACTAGGCGTGGATATAGACAACAATGTAGAAATGATTTTAACATAATCTCGTCAACGAATAAATAAACAAACAATGTGGTTGTTTGATTTATTTGTGCTGTCAAGGCATCATAATATTGATAATAATATTATGCATGTTGTCAAACCTTCCACATTGCAAACAGCTCTACCTAATTTACAGGCATAGCTGCCTTACCGCCGAGTGTAATGCTAATGGAAATCTATAGCTTGCTCGATAAAAGCCATCCGCTATTTCAGTCAAGTCAAAGTCAAAATGTTTTTAATCAATAAATCTGACTGATCATTTTGAACCGTCATAAGGCTTAGTATGATTATTTTTACATTTTCTTTATCGAATGAATTCGCTCCAAGCTTGTTTGTTTTTGTAAAAATTACGACCAAAGTTTAATAAAAAAAAATGAAATGAAAAAAAAATATTTTGGTCCAATAGTTAGATAATACATACACAAAGAAAAATAAGATAACAAAGAATAGGTACAAGCAAGATACAAAGATATTATATAATATGTATGTGATATTATTTTAAACTACGTTATTCTTAATACTTACAACTAAATGATGGAACAAGCTGATAGCCCACTTGATATGTTTGACACCTGTTTGACAGCAATTTGTTTTTGTATTGTATTTGTTTATGTCTGTGTTTTTGTGTAATGTCTGTCAAATAAATAAATTCTTAGGGCGTCTTGCACCAGAATCGCTAAACGCGTTTAACTCTTAAATAGTATTTAGCGAGTTGTCAAGTCATACAAATACGTCAAATTTAAATCAATTTAGCTGTTAAATACGTTTAGTGATTCTGGTGCAAGCCGCCCTTATTCTTATATGCATTGCCTCAAGGACGACGTAACGCACTTGGCGGTAAGGCAGCAGGTCTGCCGAAGCTCTAGTAAAACAATAGTAGATCAATCATCGGGTGAGGACGCGGGTCAGTCTGCCAAATTTCACAACATACGAACCCAGGTGGAGGGCACTATCATCACACTATTGAGCAATGAATCACTCCCACTCGAACAATTAGCTGCTTCGATAGTGATTAACATAACACGAGTAGGTAGGTACATGCTATCGATTATTTTGAGATGCTGAGACTGAAATAACCGCCAACTCAGCACACTAGGCACAATTTTTGAGAATAGCAGCCAGTTCAGCATAGCAGGCACTTTGTAAGACACGATTTAGAATGTTCAACATTTACTAAAAAAAACGTATACAAATATTCTATACGCAATCTAGCTCCCATATCACAAGCTTTGCTTAGTTTGGGACTAGAGGGAGCTGTGTGAAATGTCCCTGAATATAAAAAAAACTCCTTTAACAGCAATCTATTCCCGTGTGATTGGCATCTACGTATAGTGCATCGGTTAGCGTTCTTGATACAAAGTCAGCCCTGACGTGACGACCGCCACAGCTCTTGCAGCTGTATCTCAATATTCAGTCAACTCGTTAAACCTAGGTTTGTTTGAGCTAGTGCCAACCCTGGTGAAAGACATTTTGAGCAGTCTGAATACCTTTAAGGTACTGACACACGTGCTCAATATTAGCACGAAAGCATGCTTTTATTGAGCAATTGCTCATTAGTAGCACGTGTGTACCAACATTGCTAGTAATGAGCACGCTTATTTAGAGCGTGCTCGAAAATCAACAGACGTTTGATTTTGGAGCATGCTACATGAGGCGCGGGTGGAAGGGGCGTGCTCAGAGCACGTCTGAACAGGTTTGCTTATGATCGATTCGTATATTATTTGACACTGGCAGTTAAAACAAGCATGCTTATTGCTGGCAAATGTGAACAGTTGCAGAGCATGCTAATTTTAAGCAAGCTTATCAGCATGCTTTTTTTTGAGCACGTGTGTCAGTACCTTTCCTTTACACCGCCCAACCCAAGCACACACAGCAAAAAAAGTACAATTTTAAATCAGTGATGCTAAATTGAGTAGATTTAAAAAGGGTTTTGGCAGAAGAAGCGTGTTTACTAGCTTTTTTTTGTCATTATTGTTTACATTGCTCGCCAGCTGGCCAGCATTGACCTATTGATCGATAGGGCAACAGTAGCAGCTGCCAGCATGTGTCTGCGACGATTGGATAGAAGATATTCATCATCGCTGCAGCCGCCGTACTCAACTAATGTCATTTACAAATTACAATGTAATGTATGAGCGCAATTAGATATGATGAAGAATGATAAATGAGTTCGTATTTGCTAGTTGAGTAGACCGATGAATGCGGTAGTAAGTACTAGCATCTATCTACGAGAGTTGTAAATGTCGGAAACAAAACGGGTAATTTGGTAATTTTCCACATCGACATTCATCTGTCACTAGAGTTTATAAAATCAACCATGCGAACTACCGTAGCACATCAAATCTAATGCAGAATAACTGCACTAAAATTAAACAAACATTTTTTTTATTCAAATAATATGGTGGGCTAAAGATTTCTCACGGCCAGCTTTTTCTAGAAACGAAAAAAAACCCTCCGAGTATTCTCAGCTGTCTTCTCCCAATCGACTTTCATTTATTTGGTTCCAGACATAGACAACAATGGGTACCTGGACGCGCGGGACTTCCACTGCCTGGCACTGCGCACGTGCGTGCTCGAAGGCAAGGGGGACTGCAGCGCCGCACGCCTGCAGAAGTACCAGCACGTGATGCTATCGCTGTGGGAGGAGATCGCTCAGCTGGCTGACTTCGACAAGGTTCCTGACTATGTCGGTACACTTTACATTACATAGCGGTGTCGCAGTAAGCTTTGAAGACGTAGATTGTCCTAAGATGCTTCTTCCGCTTCTGTAGTGTTGGCAGATTCTTGGTTCTTTTAGTAATTGTTGTCTATTGCCTTCTTCTTCTTAATATTTGCGGTAAAACTGTTATTTTCTCAATAATGACGCTTCACGCGTAGACGCATCTGATAATCCTGGGTTATTTTCAACTCTCGCTCGATGACGCTCTAGGGTCTTCTTTAGTTCTAACAAAGTAGATCCACCTCCCAGTAAGATGATAATTTCAGAGGACAAAAAATCCAACAAATGCGGAAGAAATACAATTGAATCATGGAATTGAAATAGGATGTTTCCAATCAGAAAAAACTTGCGGATCTCGTAGGTCACACCCTAGATTGTTCAGTCTTCAGAGCTCTACCTGATTATAGTTAGGTACCTACGTTCGGCCTGTATCTAATGGCTGCGATAATGCTGTTACAAACATACCTACCTACATAATCATCGTTGTTCTTGTATCTATAGCTTTGTCTATCTTAAGACAAGTCAGAAAGTCAGGCTCTTCTACGAAAAGGAAGTTCAGTTCGCCATCAACGTCTGCTTGTGTACCGCACACTCACACTGCACACGCTAGCTTCGCATTGCAAGCTTCTGCTTTACTAGTCTACAGTTCCCAGCTGTTATGGCACACCGTAAAGATTCTCTCTTTTTATCAACAGACGCATCGTTACCGACCGAAACTCTAAATGTAACAGCAACTCCTGGAACTTTTAGATTGTTTGAGTCAGAAATATGACCATTATATTACCTGATAAGAGTTTCCTCTGCAAGAGCATTACTTTTTACAATAAATTGACAATAGACAACCAAGATCTGAATTTTAAAGCCTTTAGTAATAAAATTAGGACATTTCTTTTGTTAAAATCGTATTATAATATTGACGAAGCTCTGGCTGATGATTTTACATTGTAAAATTACTATTATATGTTGTGTACGGTAAATGTACCCTTTTTGATCTATTTTGTAAAATTGTGACTTTTCCCAGTGTACAAAATGTATCTAAGGAATTGAATTGAATTGAATTGAATTGACCGTGCTACAATGAATTCTTTTCAACTGCAAATTGACGGACCTCGTGTACCACAGACGCGTCTGCGATAGCCATACCCACTGATACCAACCCCCTATGTGCTAGCTAGAGTGACAGCTGGGAGCGCTACAATTAAAACACACATCTTACTTACAATTTTCTTGGCTTTTGGACATCTAGGTACAGACTTCCATTCGGAACTGCAGCTTTTACCTGTAAAAAGCTGTGAGCATGGTAGGAACTTGAGTTAGAAAACAGCGTCCAAAAGCCACTAAACGTTGTAGGGAAGCAATACGGTAACCACACGTAACCTGCTACGAATTCCAGGATGGTATGATAACCGTCGACGAGTTCAAACAAGCTGTTATGAACAGCTGTGTCGGCCGGAAATACGACGACTTCCCTCAGGCGATGAAGGCGTTCATCGAGACCAACTTCCGAATGATTGACATCAACAGTGACGGTGTCATTGGGATCGAGGAGTACAGATACGACTGCGTGCAGAGGATAGTGATAGAGGACATCAAGATCATCGACGAAGCATTCGATTCCTTGCTGAACGTAAGTTTAAACTAACAAGCCAACTGTTGAAATTCCCACAGCTTCGATCACTTGTGTTGCGCTATGTTCTTACTAACTGTAAAACCCGCGTCTTATTGAACTTCAGTAGTTCAAACAGGACTTTTTTAACATCTGTCAACTTCGATCAACCAACCGCAAATTGTAATAGTGATGAAAATAAAAAAAAATGCTTTGCGTTTTAACGTTTTGAGTACCTATGTTGTCTAGAGTGCACATACCTAAGGGTGGCTTGCACCAGAATCGCTAAACGCGTTTAACTCTTAAATACACGCGAGAGCAATGATTCCGGGTCACTTAAAGAATGTTAAAAATCTCGGAAACTAAAAATGATAGGTTAATGCAATAAATTGTATTTAATAGACAATGTAATACTCCTTAAATGAAGGTATTAAAACTTCTTAGTTATTGTAAAGTTATATCTTAAAAAAATCAAATTTGAAAAAGGGCCACTTTCGAAGATGGAACTACGAAATTACAGCATTTGGTTTTGCTTTTGTTTGTAATCTGTCATTTATGTGGGTATATAAACCATGTTGATAGTGCTCTATATTCATTATTCAAGCTGAAATTATGTCGCTTACGCCTGAAGAATGCACCAGAATACTTACAATGCTGGAAACCGGCCGGAGTCAGCGCGATACAGCCAGGACTGTCGGTGTGTCGCTGTCAACAGTACAAAGAGTTCTCCGACGTTACGAAGAAACTGGTTCTAACCTACGCAGACCAGGAACGGGCAGAACCAGGTGTACCACAGCACGAGAAGACCGATACTTGGTGAACACCATGCTTCGAAATCGCTTTCTCACAGGAACTGAACTCACAAATCAGTTTCGACGCCTCGGAGGAAGTAACCCAAGTGCATGGACAGTAAGACGTCGGCTTGCTGAATCTAACTTAAAACCCCTTAGACCTGCAAACGGCCCTAAACTGGAGCGTGGGCATCGTATTTCAAGACTAAGATATGCCCAGAGCCACGTAAATTGGAGTATTGAAGATTGGTCAAAAGTTATGTTCTCCGACGAATCAAAATTTATGCTCTACAAGCACGATGGAAGACACAGAGTGTATCGAAGACCAGGGGAAAGATTCAAGCAAGCATGCATCGAAGAAAAAGTAGCCTACGGTGGTGGGTCTGTACTTGTGTGGGCCGGAATTTCTTCTGAAAGTCGCACAGAGCTGGTGATCATAGAAAACGGCTCTTTAACTAGCGTAAGATATGTGGAAGAAATCCTCAATGATCATGTTGGTCCATTTATGGTCAATTTAGGTGAGGATGCTATATTTATGCATGACAATGCCCGACCTCATACAGGTAGGATTGTGAATGACTACCTTCAAGAGATGAACATTACTCGTATGGAGTGGCCAGCGCGCAGCCCGGATATCAACCCGATCGAGCATGCTTGGGACGAGCTAGGCAGATGCGTAAAACAACGAAACCCTCCCCCAATCACGCTTCGTGAGCTCAAAATTGCTCTCACAGAGGAATGGGAGAATATTCCCCAAAATCGTATAAGGAACTTGGTGTACAGCATGCCAAACCGCGTAAACGCAGTAATGGAAGCACGAGGAGGCAATACGAAGTATTAAAATTCAAGTCAAATCGTAATAAAGTTCAAAAATTTCATGTTTCCTATTTTTGTTTTAAGGAGAGATCAGCAGTTTTTTTCTTTATGTAATTTTGTGTTAATAAAATGTATGGTGACTCATATTTTTTTACTTTCATTTAAGGAGTATTACATTGTCTATTAAATACAATTTATTGCATTAACCTATCATTTTTAGTTTCCGAGATTTTTAACATTCTTTAAGTGACCCGGAATCATTGCTCTCGAGTGTAGTAGGTATTTAGCGAGTTGTCAAGTCATACAAATACGTCAGATTTAAATCGATTTAGCTGTTAAATACGTTTAGTGATTCTGGTGCAAGACGCCCTAAGTGTTGTGAAGCGTAAAAACTTTTAGCGCTAAGATGCGGTGCTCAAGATGTTATTCAGCAAAACTACACCATTGTAGTTCATTAACCCTTATCCCTGATGCGAAGCATTTTCAAGTGCTAATTTGCAATCAAGAGAACATGCAGTTAACATCGTATATCTTAATTTACGAGGAGAGATAGCTTTTTAATCTCCAACAATTAAAATAAGCTTGTTTTGTAAATGATACAAAAACAGACACCTCGAGTGCCAAAAGTTTTTTTGATGGAGAGTTTCATAAACAATGATTTATGTCTGACAGTGGTGTTGAACCCACGACTTTGTTCGTGATGTACAATGATAATGATGAGGTCAAGTAGTATCATAGATTTTCATAGTGCTATTTGTAAACTGTGTTACCAAACAAAAGAGGATAGAATTTCTTGACAAAAATAAGAATAGACTTCACACTGAAATATAATCACCTAAATCTTAACTAATTTTTATTTAGCTCGAACCAGTGGCCATTTCAATTACATTAATCTTCAAATACCAAGCCAACTCGCTCTAGTAAGTATTTTTAGAACTATGAATAAAGTGTTTAGTTTACTACGAGAGTATTGGCACCCGTCATTTTGTTTATGTTTGGATTGTCCTATCTTCCTGGGTTCGTCATATTATCTCATCATCATATTCAAAATAGTTCCGTAGGACTCTATTACGCGTAGTCTCAGTTGAAGGAAGTAAACATTCTAAAGACCTTACCAAAATCTCATTAACTTTAAACTATAAGTACTTAACTCAGTTTCTGTTCATAAATTAATTCACAGGATATTTTTTCGAGTATTACGTACCTAGCAAGCTAAGTGGGGCGAAGATCTGCGAAATGTAGCTGGTAAACGTTGGATGAGAAAAGCACAAGAGCCAATGGCTAGTCGTGGTAAAGACTTACTTCCAGCATTGGAATTAGATTGATGGTGATGATCACTATTACCTAGTAACAACAACCTTCCAAATCCCATTAAAAAAAAACCCGTCCATCTTCATCACAAAAGATTTTTCTAAAAGCGACCTAACTTTATTACGCGATCGCTATCTAACTATAAAACATGCTAAAAATAACAAGAAAAACTATTTCAATGTGTGCCATGAACGAAATAAAATTATGCAACAAGCCGAATAGAACAAACGAGCTTTCCTTTTGGCACAGAATCAACAAATCTACGATAAGGAGTATAAGCGACCGGATTCTGGAAATCCCTCTAGAATTCCATGCATTTTCGACGCATTTTATTTATTTAATACTTTATTGCACAAAATTACACAAATTCTATACAAAGGGAGGACAATGCTAATTATCTGCCAGCCAACCCAAGCGTGGTCGTGTAAAAAGGAGGTTGGCGTGCGATATTACAAAATGAAAACTATTTAAAAACTTAAAATTAAGAGAAACTTAAAATTTATAGGCTTGGTATGCTATTGATGTCTATGCACCGTACCGTATCTGTCTCTAAGTACTCGACCACCATAAGTCCCCTATTAAGAGTATAAGGAGAGAACAGATGAGGTATTTGGTAGCAATGGTCTTTTGACGCGATCTAAGATAGTTCTCGTGTAGCGTGCTAGTCTAGTTGGCGCTACAGGTTTACAAGATTTATGGTAGTAGAGTAATAGACCTACCCCGAATTCATAATCAAAAATTGAGCGGTCCTCCAAGCCGTTACAATTGCATTCGCCAAACGCATCGCATGAATCCGCTAGTTAGTCACAAAATAGGATCGCGAATTCATTCCTAAATACTGTTAAAAAGCTATTTACTAGTAAAATATCAGTGCAGAAACCAGCAGCGTGTGATCCAGACGTTATTTCCTCCACACCATCTAATAGAAATTCTAACATTCTACAACATTTCGAAATACTGCGGAAGCTTAAATTATAATTCTGGAAATAAACAGGTAGATTCTAAATGTCGACCCCATTCGAACTGTTGATCGCTTAATTTGTTTATGGAAGAAGAGTTGAGACCGAAATCATTATAATAATTTTAAAACTGAGGCGCAAGAAAATGCAGAGAAAAGAAAATGGACGTCTATGGGAATGTCTACCGTGCGAAACGTTATCTCGAAAGATTTTCTATAGCAGATAGAAACCAATGGATTTTCTATTCGGAAAATTGATGTGCGCAATGCCAGTGCTCTCAATCGGTGAAAGAAAACATCGTGAGGAAACCCACGGCTTAGTCAGCTCCGCACGTATTGACCTTGTCTTTTCTGTGGATAAGGCTGACTAGGCTGATAGGATGGTATAGGTGCTAGACAAGCCTACTCTATCTATAATGTCCCAGACACTACAGTGCCCCGTTCCGGGAATGAGTAAAACGTGGCTCCTGACGCTGTATCTAGATTAGATGCAATGACCTGATTATTTCTCTTTCAGGATGACGACAGAAAAAAAGGTGGCCTTACGCTCTCGAGATACCAAGAACTTTTCGCGCAATTCCTCGGAAACTGCGAAGACTGCCAAGCGAAGAACCTCTTTGGACCCCTAGATATGTAGGCTAGTGTAGCAACTAGTAGGCATAGTAAAAACTTTTCTATATCAATTAACGTATGAACAAGGTTTGATAATTTTAATGGGGCATATTCCAAAACTGAAGTTTAATTTGGATGACTTTTTTTTTACAATAGGTACCTACTCTCTCGACGCCCTCTAGTCCCAAACTAAGCAAAGCTTGTATGTGGGAACTAGATGCTGATATCGTGTGTCAGTTTAGTTCTGAAGCAATGACGCCATCATCAGATTTTATTTTTAATAAATAATTTGTGATGAGAGCGTCATCGTTCTTAAGACTCATATGAGCCGCGGATAAAAATTATAAAATACAGTCTTACATATTCCCAGTTATTTTGTTTTGTCACTTACTATTTTTTCCGTATACCAACGTTATATACCTACCAATTAAAAACGCTATTTACCTACCTATTATTGATTTTAAGTACCTAAGTACAAAATGGAATTAATAAAACAAGTTTTTTAATTATTGTTGATCGTTTTTTACCGTTATTGGTTGTTAGATTTGTAAAACAAAATTGGGGATATTTAGATTTATTATTATATTATTATTGGAAGTAGTCTATGGTTTAGTATTGATTTTCGTTTGTTTTCTATTGCTATATCTGTTTGTTAAGTTCTATCTGGAATGTTAATACTCATATAATAAAAGGTACTCCCGTATGTATGTAAATGTGATAATAAGTGGACTTATGCTAGCATATAATTATGCATAATATTGTTTATTTCGAGAAGAAAATGCTAGATTTTATGTGGTCCAGCAATTTCTCTCTCGACTGTTTAATATTTTAGTTTTAAGTTTGTAATTGTTGAAGTTTTACCTAAATCGATTGCAAATAAAAGGAGAATATTGAAAAAAAATATCTTCACATTTAAGTACAACCTATTTTTCAAGAAATTTTATTACCTACTTATTTTGTTCAAAATAATGCTTCTCAAAACTTAAATTGACACTTTTTATGATATTTATTAAAGAAATACTTTTATTTCCAATCGAATTATTGTAATAAGGACAGTTTCACACAACACTAGTATAAGGGATAGGCATGCCAGAATGTGGGCTCAATATACAAAATGAATCTAGTCATCGCTGAAATGTAAATATTTACTGTTGTCTATAAATAAATTGGTTTAACTGGAATCACTTTTTTATTATACCTACTGGTAAATACGAAACTAGTGCCGTGACGTCTAATTCTAGTAAAAAAAAAATTCTAGTAAGGTTATATCATTTATTAATAAAATTCAATCACAACTCCCTTATAAATATCTGATAATATAGATTACCTAAAAATTACCAGATAGGAATGTTGCAACCGAAAAATATTGAAATGAGTATCGGCTAATTTCTAAAAACTAAAAAAAACTGCATTGGTTTTTATATAAAGACAAATAACACAGCTGGATCAAAAAACACCTACTAAACACATTTCATAAGTGCCCCAATCTTTTAAGTAAGGGTACATTCACAACAATTAATTTTACATTAGAATATCATTGTTTTTTATATACAGAAAACTATTCCTAAAAACAATCACTTAGTTGATATTAAATATTTTATATATAGCAACTTTAATATCAGTTTTATAAATAAATCTAACATACAAAGATTTTGGTAGTTTAAGAGTGGATTTTACCAATTCTGAATAACGATATCCGACAGAATAAACACCATCAGACTCTATTTTAATCTTGTCAAAAATGACTGATATTTAATCTAAAGAATAGTATTATTCGGAGTTGGTAAAACCCGTGTAAGTACCTATACCTAAATAGAATTGGTCAATGGTATTATAAAAGACAGAACGCAATGAACTATTTAACTAAATCATCAACACTGGAAAACAACTGGAGCTCAAATTCTTTGGACTGTCAAATAGGTACCTACCTAATGGATGTAGTTTTACCAATTATTGATTAGAACCTAAAAGTATACAATTAAGTAATTACCTACCTTTTTCATAATTTATTACTAGCGTCAAATAATTACTAATAGAATTTTAGGATTTATCTACACATTTCCGCGTTTATTTAATTATTTATAATATCTATAGCCTCTTACATTACATGATAGTTTATTAAGGTGCCTTAAAGCGATACTTTTAAGATACCGAAGATCTACGATGAAAAAAAAAATGCTTCAATAAAGATATATATTTAAAACTTACACTAGCCATAATAAACATTTGATTTTGATGATTTTCTTGTAGATATATTCAACAATCTCTTTAGAACATTAATGCTTCTTTGCTTAGCGTCAAATTGACTTTGAAAGGCACAAAAACATTATTTTCGTCGCACATATATTCAAAATTTAACCTTAAGTTCTTATAAAACACTAGATAAATTTCAATATTTATAAGACTGTTGAGTTTCTACAGCACACTTTTGCTCACATTTTATAATCGCTTGTATAATATACCAATCTTGGTAAGTAGGTGATAACTGAGCTAACCTAATTAACAACCGAGGTAAGTATGCATATTATAATATTTCTTATGTACCTTTAATTGGTTACAATAATCCCAAGATCTTTAGGTAATATCAATTTATCAAATCCCTACATAATTTTTTTTAATTATTTTGACTATTATTTAAAGATAAAATAGATAAAATTAACTTGTAGATTTCGAAGTAAAATAAAAATTAGGTACTTAATTACTATATATATTATTATTTCGTTGTCGTCTAATGAATCCACTTGCATTATTTTATTTATTAGTAAAATATGCCATTAGAAATCTAGACAATCTGATTCTATTAAATCGATTTCAGTTTCAAGTAGGTATCTACATAAACTTTTATCTGTCATTAATACTAAGTTTTTTAATGGCGAAAGCTCACGTTAAATAAGTAGGTACATTTCCTAATGTCAAATCCACGCATTCAGTAAGTGTGATACTTACTATACTATAGTGTATTATTATCTGTGGTATGATAAATATTGAACGTGTTGAACGTGTATCCTTTGTCCAGCGTATTATACCTCCCTCCATAGAACAATAAGATTTAGACTTCAAATCGCTTGTTCTAGAGTTGATATTTTAAATATTTCAATGATTTAACCCCTCTTACACCGAATCCAATTAATATCACTAGTTTTTAATCTGAATCAGACCAAGTTTCAGTCCGTATTAATCACACACATATTTTTAAATTATTAGGTACACGAATATACAATCAACCATGCGCGATAGATTTCAAGATACGTCAAATATTGCCACGTTTGGGGCCGCAAGTCTTTCAATCCCGAATGGATTTCCATCAAGCACTGTCAGTCACAGCACAGCCTACATTTCGTCAGTGAACGCATTGACTGTACCGCTGCCAGAGGCGAGGGGCGCCGTGTCTTCTAAACTGCCGTAGGTGAGGCCGCGGTTCCAGACACGAATGCCCCTGCGTCGGGTTATGCCTGGTGGTAGAGGAGTACATTCTTATTCTATTCTAATCTTAATAATAGCCTCTCTTTTCAGTAAAATAATAAATACTTAATCATGTCCCAGGCACTGCAGCGTCGTTCATAAGGCATGGGTAAGAAGTGGCTCTATAGTTTTAAAAAAAACTGTAGATATTGACGAGACTAAATAGGATTTATATATTTTACTGACAAAAGGCGTTGAGGCGGTGATGCTTGATAGTGTGGACAAGCCTTACGTTTTTCTTTATGCAATGTTCAGTGGATTAACTACCTACGGAAGGCAAACTATATTTGATAGTATTTTTGAATATAGAGCCATGATAAAGCTTATAAAAATATACACAGATGTGTTTGAATATTGTGCTTTGATGATCTACTATAAGGACAAATAGAGGCTGCTAAGAATTTATGAGCACATGCGTAGTTTCAAGCTACAAAACACTACTCAATCAAAATTTCATTCCATGAATATTTATTTGAATACCTAAGAAATTGAAGTATTAGGCAGTACAGCCACCAATTTCAGAGGAGCATAATTAATATTTAACATAATTCAGTATTTCACATCATTTAAGAAATGATACGACTGATTATTTTATCAATAATTTGCATTTTGTGAAATAGATAATTAATTAATCATAGATGAGCGCTTCGACTGAGCAATTTTGTTAGACAAATCCTGCCCAGTAAGTGCACATTATACGTTTAGTATTTTTTTTAAATATACTTATCCAAATATGTGAACTTTGACCACTTTTGCATAAAATACTTTGCAAACTGAGAAGCAATAGAAAAGACAGTACTTAATGCAATTTCTTTAGATTTCTGTGCACACTTGCCTGTAAGTGAATCTCAACACTACGGCTACGTGATAATGTGTATTTTGCAATAACAATTAAAAATCCTTACGCTGTTTTGGTTCGGACTCAGAAGCTCCTTTTACGCAAGACAAGGAAAAGGAAATATTAATTTTTTAAATTTTTTTTGTATTTGCACATTGGACCTTTGCCGAAACTGTAATGGTATTTCATATGCAATGATGAATATGACATGATTGACATACTTTGCACTAGCGTTGTGTCATTTTAAGGATTTTGAAGTAGGTACGCGAGTTTAGATTAATTTAATCAGATTGTTCGATCCCCACTGAGAACAAACATTTGTGCGTGGAAAACATAGATGTTTGTTCTATGTCTGGGTGTTACCATGTATTATAAGTATGTATTTACAAAAAAAAAGTATATAAGTATTCTATCAGCCATCTAGTTCCCGTATTACAAGCTTTGCTTAGTTTGGGACTAGAGGGCGTTGTGTGTAAAGTCCATGAATATTTATTTATTTATTTATTGTTTGAAAAGTATCGCGTTCGTGTCTGCACAGCGCTAGTGTAAAGGGATGCTGTACCTAATACTCACTTTATGATACCAATAATTTTCATGCAAAAATTAAAAAAATACAACTGGTTTATATACACCAAGATTAAAAAAAAAAATTGTACGGACGACAAAAAAATTTAAAATTATCGACGTATTTTGAGAGTGAGCAATCATGCATTGCAAACGAAATCCATTCAAAATGAATGCATGCGCAGGGTGCTAAATAAAAATAAAACAAAAAATAATTAAAAAAACATACATTTATTTCTATCACATAATAAAATAACCGGTAAGTACATACCACAAGCCATTACCTTTGGATAACTATTCCCTCTAGTTTTAAGTTTAAGTACTAATTTAAGTAGAGATTCTCTGCATTTCATTGTTCTATTACAAAGATGTATTATGCAGTACAAATAACAATTTAAAGTGACTTTAAAATTATTAGGAACTTAGAGGGGGCTTTGAAAAATCTCTTTAAAATAATACAGATCAAATAATAATAATCCTAAAACAAAAACATTAAATCATTTTTGCAAATAAATAGATTTTTTCATAATTTCCGCATGGTTTTACAGTCATACCTGTAAAAACAGATTCCCTTGAACGAATTTCAATTTAATTTTACCAACACCGATTTTACAAAACACCGAATTAGAAGCGTTTGTTTGTTCACAATTTCCCCAGTGGGTTAGTATTTAAAATAACTTAAAATAAAAATAATACAAAGTGCATAAAAAAAGCTAAGTCTACATCAAAAAATAGTGAAGTGGAAAAAATTGTGACCATCACCAAAAATAATTTAGAATAATCATTTTATTGTGATATTATTAATGTTTGATAAGGGCGTCATCGTTTTCAAACCTTTGGGTATTATTTTGTCATATGCCTAATCTCGGTAAAAACTATAAAATAAGTACTTACAGTTAATTGTTTCCACTGAACAAAGAATAATTGCCTAAACATTTTTACACCAATAAAGCAAAACGTGTTCAAGCATTATGATAATGATTTTAATCCTTACGCCGATGACAATAGATATCAATATAGTTTGGTAAATTATGTTAATAAATTAAAGCTATATCTGGTCACTGACCTTTGTTTTAAGTACTGTGGCAATAAGTACTTGTTTTCTAAGATATATGGATATAGGAAATTAGCCAAGTCAAAGACAATAAAGGAATGATATTCAAATATAGGACTAAATGTTATTGAGATTAGGTTAAGATTCGTTTGCGACGAGTGAACACACGTTCTCTTAAATAGTGTGATAGGAACATAGTTTTTAATACGTTATAATAAGTAGTCTCATTGGATAGCTCTTTGAATCGGCCATAATTCGAGGTACAAATAGGGGATTAGTTAAAGGCAGTGACACAGAGACTGAAGTAACAAGCTAAAATATAACATTTAAATTCGAAATAATTAGGAATGATCGTTATCCAAACCTAGTTATTAACCGATTCAGACGCGCAGTATTTCATTAGTGCAAGGTACTATTAAAAAAACCAATAAATTCCTGAAATGTAATATAAAAAATTTACACTGTACGTTTTTGCATCGCTGCAAACTCGCTGTGTGTAACTGCTCTGTATTGTATAAAAGTTAAATACTTACTGTGCGACGTCTGAAAAGGTACACATATCTTTACCATGCAAATATAAAAGTAGGTAAATTATTACATTTAAAAGGTGCCCGCAACCATTGACTGGTTAAATCCGCGCACCCTTAAAGCGTGCAATTATCAAATTGCAAGCTTATAATACCGTAAATGCTTAAAAACATGAAAATGTTCAATAGCTATTCTTGTGGCTCGCTATCCTCCAAATTATATGTTCAGTTAGTTAATTCACCTCCACCAAAGCTTTCATGCTTCATAAGGGTTTGAAAGACACAAAAATACTTCAAAAGTGGGACCTTTACATACAGAATAAAGGTACAAAGGAGATAAAATGGACTAATATTAGGTTATTATATTTTCTATCGTGTTAAATTGGGGCGAAATGCGAATAAAACTTGTATTAGTATTAATTGGCTTAGCCTAAGATATTTTTATTCTCAGTTATGTAAAAATCCCACATTAAAAATACAAAAATACCGATGCGTTAGAGAACTCAACCGAGAATGAACAAGGCACTTTAAATAAGTAATCATTAACCGAGATCGTGTTTACGATTAAACGTAATTAATACTGATAAGTTGCATATTAATGATTATTTACAGCTGTGTAAACTTGCATTGTACAACAGTAAATCCTTAAATCCATAAATATTTTATCCCAACAGGCTGCGCCATACAATATGATAAGTATCATAATTACTGCAATTAAACCAGTACCTACATCTAATATTATCCAAACAATTTTATTTAAAGTTTAGCAAGTATTTTACACAAATTATTAATTTATATATAAAAATAGAATTCAAGATTTTTTCGTTACAGTGTCACAATGCAAGCTGACACGAGCTAGACTCTATTCATTGGTGTTAAGGTCCATTCTCGCAAGTTGTAAGCTTACGCAAGTAGCGACTCAAAGTTGTACTGGCGGTAAGTTTGTGTGACGTGCGAGTCACTGTCTCTTACTCGAGTGAGGGAAGTTTCAGCGACCGGGGCCTCCTTGCCTCGGAGCATTTGATTCGCGAGCTTCTGTTTGTTGACCGGGGAACCTGGAAATTGGACTCAATTCACCTGCCTGAAGGTACAATTTTGAATGGGAAACTTATAGCTATTCTGGTTTATAATGCGGTAGCTATTTAAGACACCTTTCACTAAAGCTTTCGTAATGTTTATGGAGATAAAGAATAAAATAGAGCAAATTTTCCGTCGAAAATTCTTCATTTACATAATGTCGACGATAGTATGAATTATTTAGGTGTGCAAATCAAGTAAGCGATAAATAAATTAAAGCTTTTCAGAAACGTATTTTCTGATGGCTAACAAAACCGCCATTTTGTTTTAGTTAGATGATTGGCTGAGGCCAGAGTACTTAGAAGATTTTTCAATATAAAATAAATTGAAAAGCGCTTATAGAAAATACTTATTCATAATATAAACGTAGCTTTTAAAAGATCACCATAATAAAACATAACAATGCTAAATGTTTCCCGCACCATTTTGGACAATTGGCATATCCTTACCTTCATAATTATTTTGTTAGTAAGTAGCACTATGATGGGTTAAAAGCCGAAAAATATATTTAAAATGTTTTTAAAACGTAACATCGATAACGAACGTTGGCGTACACATGGCAACACTGTTGTCGATTCTGTTGTTGCATTTTTCTAAACTAACCTGATTTGACAGCGCTAAAATAATAGCCGTCTTTGTCGTTTCAGTTTACGAGAAAGGGACGGCAACATATTTAGTGCTGCCAAATCAAATTAGGTTAGTTTAGAAAAATACAACAATAAAACCGACACTTATTGCATTCACACAACAAAACAAGTTAAAATAGGTGTAATTTTCAAGAATTTTTAAATAATAATTGTAGCAAATGAAAATAATTATGTAATCTTTGCCATGTATAAAGTTAAATGAAAATAAGGTCCAATACACAAGCAAAAGTTAAAAAAATGTGTAGATAATCTTATAAAACAAAATAGCATGCGAGGCCGAAACAAAACGTGTGAAAAGTGATCTAGTGATAGAAGAGGAATAATTTAGAAAATAAAATAATGTACATTGTAAACGTGAACTCGGGTATCCTCTCCCACTTATTTTAAATAAACATAAAAAATACAGGTTTTGATTCACAAAATATTTAAAAAACAAAACCGTACGATAGCCAGTCTGTGGTTTAATATTTCTAGTAATTTCGGTGCAACTTACAGCAAAACCTGAGTACAGTACGCAAAACGGATATTTATCCCTCAGAAGTTAGGTGCAACAAACGATTGCACATGTACTGTTGTGCGGAAAAATTAGCTCACCTCGAATTCGACTTAAAAATGTGTTCTGCGCAGATACTTGAGAGGGACAAAGATCCACAATGGGAGAGACAATTTGAATGTTTTTAACAGGAGAGTGAATAGGTTTCTTCTAGGCAAGTGTGCTACATAGTCGACCGCATCGTCACTTACCATCAGAGGGCCGATTACGAGTTGATAATGTAAAAACCGGTGTGAAACGTCTGACGCCGAGCACACCGGTGTGCGCTGCTTGGTATGGAAGTAGTGAGCGGATACTTATCATGTGAATCTTGAATGTAATTGATAGAGCATCTAATTTAAAAATGCACGTGTATTAAAAAGTCACAAGTGTAATTCATTGGTTATTCAAAGTGACATTTTGAAATGTACTTCACCGCTCAGTGTGTCCATACCAAGCAGCGCACACCGGTGTGCTCGGCGTCAGACGTTTCACACCGGTTTTCACACTGTCAACTCGTAATCGCCCCTCAGGTGAGATTGCGGTCAATCGCTTGTATATATTGTATTTAAAAAAAAAGAAGAAGATCCGTTTACACTGGGGTGTTGTGTAAGTGTACCTGTTGATGATGACTTACCGATATAGCTGAGCATGACAGGTAAGAAGATGAGTCCGTGAGCCGCGCCGAACAGAACTATGCCGAGATACATACGGAAGTAGAACACCTGTGAAAAATCCAAATTAAATCATATATACTTGGACATTTCAAACAGCGCCCTCTAGCCCCAAACTAAGCAAAGATTGTACTATGAGAACTGAATTTCTGATAATAACAATTTGGATGACAATGTTCACATTATTAGTCTTTATATAGTCCATAATATTATTTCAAGTCTTAATACTACTACTATAGTCTGACCAAGCTTAGTTTGCAATGATCTAATGGGCTACTTCAAAAACAATTTAATTGTACAGACGGCCACATGTCAGGTTATACACCCAATACCCAATAACTACGCCACATACGATGTAAAGAATCGTTGGAAAGGAAGCGCAATAGGCTAGGGCGCGCGCCGCGCTCGCAGCCCGACCCACACAAACACACTGTCGTCCCTCGCACGATTTGTAATGTTTCAAGTCCGAACAGTATAGGTGGACGTGTCTTCGACTGTACATGGTGTTATGTATACATAGTGATTTTTGTAGTATTAGGTTGTCATGTCAAATCTGCAAAAATAGTGTGGTCATACTCTATCACCGTCATAACCTCCTGTCATTGTAGCGTAACTTAAAAAAAATAATCTATGAAAATAACTCGATGTATAATAGCATTAGGGACGATATTAGCTTACCTGAAAGATTTGACTCTTAGCAGTTCCCAGTACAATAATTCCTCCGAACTTGGTGAGTGTGATCCCTGATAGGACAGAGGAGCCCATGCGAGTGAGCGAGTCGGCTGCGCGAGTGATGCGACACCTGCCGTACGAAACGCTGAAACTGTGCACTAAGTGGGAGCAGAACTCGACCGCTATGCCCACCGCCATTACCTATAACAAAACACAAATATTACAAAACCAAAATACAAATATAAACGCTTAGGAAGACTGGCAGACAATGCTCTTAGCAAAGTCCTCCTAGCACTACCTATTTGTGTGAAATCCTATCCTACTAATATTATAAATGCGAAAGTTTAGATGTTTGGATGTTTGTGTTTCAATCACGTCAAAACTACTGAACCAACTTGGATGAAACTTGGCATATATATAGTTCGTAACCTGGATTGACACATAGGCTACTTTTTATCCCGAATAATTAACAGGATCGACAGGATAAAATGAACGAAAAGGATTAGCAGCGCCAATTGGCAAGAGGATTTCATTGTCATGTCATGTCACGTCAGTTTGACAGGGTGTAGTACTACCTCTTTGGTCTAACGACTAGCGTTTGACATTCCAGTACGAGTTCGGTGTAATGAGGTGTAATGTCAAGTTTCTCAAAGAAGTATCCATTCGGTACACGCACAGATAATATAATGTACACGGAAACTGTAGACGCGTACGAAGTCGCGGGCAACTGCTAGTCATTTATAAAAACAAGTAATTAAATTAAAAATTTCAAAAACCCCCGAATCTTGGACCGATTTTTATCAAACATAGCTAAGAACACTTCCGAAGAATTCACCTTTCAAACAAAAAAAAAACAAAATCGGTTCATCCGTTCGGGAGCTACGTTGCCTCAGACAGACAGACACACACACACACGTCCAACTAATAACACACCGTCGTTTTTGCGGCGAGGGTTAAAAAACTATAAATCCATAGTTTTTGATTGCTTACCAAGTTGACGAGAGAGACCGCGTTGAGGCTGATGCCCCACCAGTACATGAGCCCGCCGATGTTCACCACGATCATTGTAATAGTTATCACCACCACCTAAACATAATATATACACATTTTTATATCCTTTTACCTCGAATATTCTAAAATATGAAATATTTTATTCAATATCTGACTTGGATTTATGTGAGTCCAATATTGTACTAAAATCTGGTCCAGAAATATAGAAAGACTTTCACATAGCGTTCTGCTATAAATCATAGAAAATATCTTATTATATTTAACATAACCTTATGTTAAAGATAATCATAATCTGTGGAAACTTTTAATTGGCCATCAGCTCGCTTGAATCTTCTTGATTCCTGTGTTATGTTTGTCGTTGTATCGTGTTACCTAGCTGTTAGTTTTCCTAAAATTACTAAAATAAAATAAAATTTTGAGCTACCTAAGGTCTACTTTCCGAGCATGAATAATGAAATAAATACTCACCAAAGCCGAGAAAAGATCGAATCCCATCAACAAGAAGGTGACAATAAATATGGAGAGCACCGATATCCCCATGGACCTGAGCGTGTCCGGCCACATGGTGAGGTACTGCTCGTAGAACACGTAGAACACGGAGTAGGGGAACACGTTCACTGTGGTGTTGGTCCCGCGCGCGCGCAGCTGCCGGTTCAGGGTGTCCGTCAGGTTGGCGGCCACGTCGCGCGCGCCGCGGAGCGACGAGTAGTAGTCGGCACTTGTCTTCAGCACTGTGTGGTATCCTGGGGAAGATTAAATAATAAATAAATATTCATGGACATTTCACACGACGCCCTCTAGTCCCAAACTAAGCAAAGCTTGTAATATGGAAACTAGATGCTGATAGAATACCATACTTTTTTTTTTAATACATACTTATAATAAATAAATAAATATTCTTGGACTTTACACACAACACCCTCTAGTCCCAAACAAAGCAATGCTTGTAATATGGGAACTAGATGGCTGTTACAATACCATACTTTTTTTTTTAATACATACTTATAATAAATAAATAAATATTCTTGGACTTTATACACAACATTCTTGGACTTTACACACAACACCCTCTAGTCCCAAACTAAGCAAAGCCTGTAATATGGGAACTAGATGGCTGATAGAATACTTATATACTTTTTATTTTGTAAATACATACTTATAATACATAGTAACACCCAGACATAGAACAAACATCTATGTTTTGCCACACACAAATGTTTGTTCTTAGTGGGGATCGAACCCACGACCCACAGCACGGAAGGCAGATCCATCACCGACTGAGCTGTGACGCCTGTCAAGATTATATTTGGTGAGCTAAATAATAAGTTTATGTCAAACTAGCTGTTAACCGCGACTTCGTACGCGTGACATTACTTGGAACTTGCAAACGTATGTCAGACGTAAGATTTAGGTGTTGGGTTCTTCAAGCGAAACACAGAAGCCTTTGACACACAAATGTTTATTTTACGAACTCGGTACAATCAGGAAACAACTAGTAGCTACACACGGATTAAATCATTATTACGGGTTTCACATAAATTCACGTAATTTGGTGCGAGCGTATCCGCGCCCGACGACATGCTCACTCTTTATTTATTCGTTTGCCACTGCTTGCAGCGAGTCAAGCCGGTCCGTCGCGTGGTACACCCGCGCCCGCCCGCACCCCTCTGGAGAGGGTTTGCGGGACGAGGGGGGGGGGGGCAAGCGCATACACACCCCTGTCCCCGCACCGCGGCTAACCCCGCGGCGTATTGTTTTACCTACATTTTCGACGTTTTACACCGGCTTTATACACCAAAACTTGTACTAGGCGTAAAGCGTGTGTTTATTGGCGCTGCTAATCCCGTTCGTTCATTTTATCTTGTAGCTTCTGTTATATATTCGGGATGAAAAGTAGCTGGTGTTAATCTAGATTACGAACTATATATATTCCAAGTTGCTATTCAGCGCGGCAATCCAGCAAGTGTCTTGGGCACGCTTCCGATTGGTACTGATCTGTATCAGTTGAGCTATCTATAAATAGTTTGCAACGGTGTGTAGATAGCTCAACTGCTTCATGTGTATTTTTTATATATTATAAATATTGTAAATACTGTATTAGTCGTAATTTTATTTGTGAATAAAGTAAATTTTATTAATAAAAAATCCAAGTTTAATCTATATTGGTTCAGTAGTTTTCTAATTTGACAGTAAGTACATACCCTGGTAGTAAGTAGCGCCTAGCTTCGACTGCGTTTTGTTGATCATTTGATAGTTGACAGCTCGTGAGTAGGCGGCATGACCTCCCTTGATACATCCACTGTCGGGCGAGGGGTTGTCTTGTAAGAAGTAAGGGACGTAACGGTTGAAGTCCGTTTTAGAAGGACGTTGCTCTTCACCCACTAGCGGTATGTTGCAACGAGGACACGGCGGCGATGATGTGGCTAGAAAAAAAATATTTTCTATTAAAAAAAACAGTGAATAAATAATAATATATAAATAAATATTTATGGACATTTCACACAACGCCCTCTAGTCCCAAACTAAGCAAAGGCTGTGATATGGGGACAGGAATGCTAATAGAATACTTATATAGTTTTTTTTTGTAAATACATACTAATAAAAAATAGTAACACCCAGACATAGAACAAACAAATGTTTGCCACACAAAAATGTTTGTTCTCAGTGCGGATCGAACCCACGACCCACATACATATAACCCACCCAATAAACATTACAATTTCAAAAGTAACAAATCCACATTGTAAAACGTTTTTGAGTTGATATTGTAATCGTACATAGATCTAAATGGCTACCCAAATAAACAATATAAAACCAGTTTTTTAGTGTCTGTACATACCTACACATAAAATCCAGATAAAACATTTTAACACGCTTTCATTAGCTTTACTTTTAACTCTAAAGCAAGGTAAGGTGAGAAAATAATTCGGGAAAAAAATAGCTGGTCTAATTTTTTTTATACACGAAAGGTTCGTTTAGAATATGATCCTAAAGTAACCTTATCGTGCAATAAATAAGACTTACAATCGCTCGGACAGAAGCTGCTGTTTCCTGGGAAGTAATGACAGCATTCTTTTATAGAGGCCCAGTCGAAGAAGTCGTCCAGCCAGGAGTTCGGCGGCTGCGATAGGTACGTCTCGTTGGGGGATTTCGATGCTGAAACATAACACGAGTTTAAGCATTTTTCTATTACAAAGGTGATATAGTTTTATTACGACACCACATTTTTTAAACTGTCGATCCCGGCTCTAGCAGGCATCAAGCCACGAGGCCTTAAGGCGAATTTTTTGAGAAGCTTGGTCTCGTCAATCTTCCGCTCAGTGTTTCCATACCAAGCAGCGCACACCGGTGTGGTTGGCGTCAGACGTTTCACACCGGTTTTGTACATTGTCAACTCGTACTCGCCCCTCAGGTGAGATTGCGGTCAAACGCTTGTATATAATGTATAAAATGTTTACCTGAGTACAATTGCATAGCGACACTGTCCTGCCGACAGAAGCGAGTGCCGCATATCATATTCTGCGTATCGCGATCCGAATAGTCGAGCGCTGGTCCGGTGACGGAGGTCACCACGAAGTAGACCGGGGGCCCGATGTTCAGGTACCGATTCAGATGTTGGAAGTACTTCAGTTGGAAGCTGTCTTGAGGCATCGATAGCTCTTGGTCTAAACCGATCTCTATGTGAGGGGCGACCTGGAACCAAACCATACCACATCTTGGAACGTCAACTTAATTATTGGCCTGTGTAGGATTAGGCTCGCGAACGCATGGTTGTAAAAAGAAAAAAGTCGTAGATTCGAATCTACTCAGTCGGAATTGAAATTAATAAATATTCAGTCTGTTACCTTTATCCCGCAGAGTAATAGACACAGTGAATCCTTTTACCTAACCAGTTATCTTCAAGGATTTTTTTCCCTAACAGATAACCGTGATTATCTACGAGGGAAAAAAACCTCTAAGATAACTGGTTACCTCAGAGGATTTTTTTCCCAACAGATAACCGTGGTTATCTACAAAAATTCCTCTAAGATAACTGGTTATCTCAGAGGATTTTTTTCCTAATTAATAACCGTGGTTATCTACGACGGAAAAAAATCCTCTAAGATAACTGGTTACCTCAGAGAATTTTTTTTCCCAACAGGTAACCGTGGTTATCTACAAAAATTCCTTTAAGATAACTGGTTATACCAGAAGATTTTTTTTCCTAATAAATAACCGTGGTTATCTACGAGGAAAAAAAATCCTCTGTGGTAACCAGCTATCTAGACTTTGTTACTTGTCAGGAATAAGATTGGAATCCCATAAGGGCCACGTCCTCGATGGTCGTGCTCTGAGAGGTAATAACTGCGTCATCTGTCTGTTTCATCACTTATTCTCACAGCCCCTCATGCTTCATCATCATATAAACCTATAGATAAGTCCACTTGCTGTATTATCGGCAAAATTTCCGCCTTACCACTTTTGAAACTGTTTCGCTTGCAAGCAGTTAGCTACCTGACCGCGTCTTTTTCTTTTGTCTTCTTATTTTGACCAACCAGAGACCTAAACATCTATTTATTTTTATGACGGCCCATTATTTTCATAACTTTTACACCAGAAATAATTTGCTTCTATTGGTGTTCAAAAATTAACGTCTAGTTGGTTTACAGGAAATGCACCCTTAAGGTGATAAGGTAGAACTTTTGCTGATGGTACATACATTTACAGAAAGAACTATTTTGGGCCGACTATATACATCAACATTCCGCAATACCGTCGAGTCTCGGGTGGATGGCCGTCGTATACCTTTATCAATAGAATATCTAATGGAGACCGATTCTAACGGCCGGTTTCTGAAAGCTCAATCAAAACTAATCGGCTATCAAGTCACTTGCTATTTCAGCTTTTACTTCAAATTAGATAATAATATTCATGGACATTTCACACAACGCCCTCTAGTCCCAAACTAAGCAAAGCTTGTAATATGGGAACTAGATGCTGATACAATACTTATATACTTTTTTTTTGTAAATACATACCCAGACATAGAACAAACATCTATGTTTGCCACACACAAATGTTAGTTCTCAGTGGGGATCGAACCCACGACCCACAGCACGGAAGGCAGATCCATTACCAACTGAGCTGTGACGCCTGTCACAGATGCCTGTAGATGGAGATAGCAAGTGACTTGACAGCCGATTAGTTGATCGAGTTTACCGGTTGTAAGGGTTTTATACTTACAGCGACTGAGGAACACAGCCACGCGAAGAATATGATCATAACAGCCGCCCGCACCTCGCGCTTCATGAGGAAGGGTACGTACACCTGCTTGAACAAGTTGTAGAGCGCGCCCTCCGCGCCCCCCCCCGCCGCGCACTCAGTCTTACTGCCGCGCATGCAGCACACCACGTCGAACCTATTGTGTAACCAACATACACTTTTGTATTCTTGTCTGCGTTCAACTACAATAAACATCAGTTTACTACGATAAACCAAAGAGGTAGGAAACCATAAACATGGAGATGCCCCGTTCTACTATACAAAATAAATCGACACCTAAGCCGTCAAATATTATTTTGTTTCTTTTTAACCAAACAAATACTAAATGGGTTGAAAGAGATAGACAATAAAATAAATAAATAAATATTCAGGGACATTTCACACAACACCCTCTAGTCCCAAACTAAGCAATGCTTGTAATATGGGAACTAGATGGCTGATAGAATACTTATATACTTTTTTTTGTAAATACATACTTATATTACATAGTAACACCCAGAAGAACAAACATCTATGTTTTCCACGCACAAATGTTTATTCTTGGTGGGGATCGAACCCACGACCCACAGCATGGAAGGCAGAGCTATTACCGACTGAGCTGTGACGCCTATCAATATTTTGTCCTTTCGATTTTTTTTGTGACGTCATGATTTTATGTTTGCGTAACCAGCGCCGCCATGTTCAGTTCCGAGTTTGTGGTAGATCTGCTGTCAATACTACTAAGAAGGCAGCCATATTATGTTCCGTAGTAAGTACGCTTTTTTTGTTGGTAGAGCATATCCATTGGTTTTCTCTATCAGAGCGAAAAATGCTAGAATTTTGGCACTTTGGAAACGTCATGTTTTGACGCTTGTCAGTAGCAATCCTAACGGGATATTTCACTGGCCACATGCTGTTTAATGTTACCGCTCTTAGGCGGTTTTATACATTTCGAATATATTAGCATTTTGCTTGTAAGTGTCGATAGCCATACTAATAAGACTGCTTCGACGTATAATCAAATGACATATCACAGAATGTAGCAAAAAATGTCCGATTTGTCCCCCTATTACTAAAACAGATCGGAAATTTCAAATTTTTAAGTCTCATCTGTCACCCTGCTGTAAAAAGGGAAACAAATTGGACTTTTTTTGTCCAATTTGTCCGCTAGTGAGACAAATAGAAATAGAGCTTAATAATAGCTTCCAGTACCATTTTCAATTGAGGACGTTTTGCTCTCAGAGCATTTTATATTACAGTCGATGTGTACCTAAGAACATTTAGCTTCCAATTACCTTCTGATCCGTAATGAAATTATTTATCATATTTAAAATCAGAGTGACAGACGGAATGACAGAGAATGAAAACAAGATCAAATATAAAGCTAGTACATATACAGTACATATACATACCTGTTAGCATTCTGCCTGTAAGTGTCGATAGCCAATAACGCCACGAAACACGTAACTTGCAGTAGGAAGTCGACGAGTAGGGCTGCGCCGGCGTACAATGCGAATGCTCTCACAGCTGGCATGTCGCTCAGGGCTCCGAGGAAGAAACACACTGATTCTGACACTGATGTTAGGAACATCGATGGACCGACTTGGCCAAGGCTGTTGGAAGAAATTGCAAGATTAAAAGAGATTGAGAGTTTTATTCTTGTGGCGGCTAGCTACAAGTAGGTAAATCGGGCTGACGAATAAAATAAACAATATTCTTTTACGCTTTCATTACGTTAAAGCGATGATAAATCGGTTTAAAGACATTTATTCTCATAAAGACAGGGGTGTCACTTACATGAGAAAATAATATAACAGTAGGTAGGTTAGTAAGTCGTTCTTTTAAAGTAGGTTAGTAAATAGGTTGATTGGTCGAAAATATTTGTTATAAGTAGGTAGGTACTCGCCTAATGCATCAGGTTCCACAATTCGCTAGAAGTAGTTTTCAATAACATGTTGTTGTAGTTTTGATTTGAATGCATTAAACGAGCTTACATCTTTTATAATTGTAGGTAATTTGTTATATAGCTGTGCACCTTCAAAAGTAATCATTTTTTTACCATAGTTAGTGCGTACCCTCGGTAAATAAAACTCACGTTCTTCCAATATGCTGAGGTACAGTCTCATTGGGCCTCCTCGCGTCCCGCTGCCCCGTTTGCACTAATATGAAGATATTGTCGACGCCGACGGCGAGCACTAGGAAGGGTATAACTTCCACAATGATGAGGGTGGCGGGGACGCCCACGAACCCGAATATGCCGATGGAGCATACGACAGACGCCAGTACTATTAGTACGCCTGCAACACTCATATACATTACAAACAAGCAAACACATACAACAATAATTATTGTTTTATTAATATTTTTGATGATGGGAGGAAGCCCAGGAGAGAGAACATTGGAAGTCTTTGGGGGAGACCTTTGCCCAGCAGTGGGACGAGATAGGTTAAGGAAAAAAAAAATATTTAGCAAAAACGTACATCAATTATAATTGATGTACGCTTTTGCTTGTTTTTAAGCCCCGAGGCAAAAACGACGAGGTGTTATAAGTTTGACGTGTGTATATGTGTGTGTGTGTGTGTGTGTGTGTGTGTGTGTCTGAGCCAACGTAGCTCCCGAACGGATGAACCGATTTTGTTTTTTTTGTTTGAAAGGTGGATTAGTCGAGGGTGTTCTTAGCTATGTTTGATGAAAATCGGTCCAAAATGGCCGCCGCAAAATGGCGGATCAGGTACATATTTTTTCACATCTCCCGCAATATGGGTATCAAATGAAAGGGCTTGACTAGTAGAATACTATATACACTATGATTTTTAAATCAAATATGTCCGCCACCACAAAATGGCGAATTAGATTTTTTTTCACAACTCCCTCAATAAAAGTATCAAAGTCAGGGGTTTTTTTTAATTTTTAATTTAATTTGTTGTTAATTACCCTAATTTTAATCAAATATCAAGCTATATTTTATAGTTTTAATATATTACCTCCAAGTCCAAGCGTAACTTTACTATCGATGAGCAGCCTCGACATGGTGGTGATGTGTCCGAGCGAGATCGCGATGTACGCGAACATAATGAAGTAGGACACCAGTATAGTGGACACGTCCGACTGCGACTCCCGATCCAGTTCATCTTCAATAGAGCGCTCGGAAGTGTACGCGATGTCCATGAACGCCGGCATTTCACTCTCCGTGTAGTTCTTCATAAATGCTATGAATTCTTTCTCCCACGAGAGAGCTGGTTTCAACTGGAAATAATAAATATTCATGGACATTTCACAAAACGCCCTCTAGTCTCAAACTAAAAGCTTGTAATATGAAAACTAGATTGCTGACAGAATACCTACTTTATTTACTTTTATTTGTATATACATACTTATAATACATAGTAACATCCAGACGTAGAACATCTATGTCATCATCATCATCAACTTATACTCGTCCACTGCTGGACGTAGGTCTCTCCCGCGACGCGCCATTGGCGCTCGGTCTTCGGCTCTTCTCATCCAGTGTCTGCCAGATACATTTCACAGATCGTCGCCCCATCTCGCCGGAGGGCGTCCTACACCTATGTATGCCACACTTAAATGTTTGTTCGATGGGGATCGAACCCACGCGCCACAGCACGGAAGGCAGAGCTAATACCGAGTGAGCTGTGCCGCTTGGCTGTTAGATGAGAGGTGATGCAGTGAGTGGAGTTCGTCACCTGTTCCTTGTCGTGCTTGTTGTCGACGAGGATGGTGATGATGAGTGCGTTGGCGGAGTGGTAGCGGGACCGCTTCGTGAGAGGCTCGCCGGGAGACAAGAACCCGCCCAACGCCACGCCGGGCAGCACCGGACCTCCGTATTCAGAGAGGCAGTTTGTCGCGTACGGGTTACTGTAAACATAATACAATAAGGTACCTACTAATTCATTAATCCTACTAATATTATAAATGCGAAAGTTTAGATGTTTGGATGTTTAGATGTTTGGATGTTTGTGTTTCAATCACGTCAAAACCACTGAACCAACTTGGATGAAACATGGCATATATATAGTTCGTAACCTGGATTGACACATAGGCTACTTTTTATCCCGAATAATTAACAGGATCTACAGGATAAAATGAACGAAAAGGATTAGCAGCGTCAATTGGCAAGAGGATTTCATTGTCATGTCATGTCACGTCAGTTTGACAGGGCGTAGTACTACCTCTTTGGTCTAACAACTAGCGTTTGACATTCTAGTAGGTACGAGTTCGGTGTAATGAGGTGTAATGACAAGTTTCTCAAAGTATCCGCTCGGTACACGCACAGATAATATAATATACACGGAAACTGTAGACGCGTACGAAGTCGCGGGTAACTACTAGTTACATAATAAATTAAGAGCCTTTATTTCCCTGAGACGTCGTCCTAATAAAGCGCGATAACAGGATTATCGTGCGAACTGGCGATGCGACCGTCGCACGTTTGTTTGAAAAAACGCTAAGACACATATTCGACATACTGAGACCTTATGCTCAGTTCAGTAGAGATTTTACTCTAGAGATAACAGAAATTACACAACAGCACCGGCACCCATACCCTTCAAACTGGAACACAGCAATGCGAGCATCACTGCAGTAAGTAAGCATCACTGCTGCCTCGCATATCGGCGCGCGAAATTAATACCGTCTTGCGAAATAAATACCGTCTTGCGAAATAAATACAGTCTTGCGAAATAAATACCGTCTTGCGAAATAAATACCGTCTTGCGAAACAAATACCGTCTTGCGAAATTAATACAGTCTTTCAGTGATGCGAAGCTAGCTACACAATAATAATAGTCACGCACCTAGAGCACAAAAGTATCTGATCCAGATAAGCGCCGTCGTCAGTGTCGAAGTTATCGACACTGTTCTGGTACCATCCCCAAACGGTCTGTATGGCGCACTCCTGTGACGTCACAGGGCCGCGGAACGGGGACGAGAGGGGCGCGAAGCAGATGTCAGCTATGCCTGTCTCGTTGCCTAGCTCTGAAACAACAGAGGCGAGTTATAGTACACTCGCATGCAGTTAAATCACAAATATCATTTTGAATCATCTGGAGAACACACCACCTAACGTGTTCTAGGTTCAACGCAGTAGGTACAGTTAACATGAAATGAATGTGACAGGCGTCACAGCTCAGTCGGTAATAGCTCTGCCTTCCGTGCTGTGGGTCGTGGGTTCGATCCCCACCAAGAACAAACATTTGTGTGTGGAAAACATAGATGTTTGTTCTATGTCTGGGTGTTACTATGTATTATAAGTATGTATTTACAGAAAAAAAAGTATATAAGTATTCTATCAGCCATCTAGTTCCCATATCACAAGCTTTGCTTAATTTGGGACTTGAGGGTGTTGTGTGTGAAGTCCAAGAATATTTATTTATTTATTATTAAAATCAAAGTCAATAAATATTTATTCAATAAAAATCACAAAAACCATTTAGAATCGTATTTACACTAGTCAGAGCTGAAAACGTTTTTTAATCAACCTGTTGTTACCCTTCCCCAAACCATTTTTATATTTTTTTTAATTAGTTTCTTTTTTTATCATCTTACTTACTCATAATCTTATTCTGCAGATCCAAAACTTCCAACATGAAAGTAGAGTTGAACACTGGCCCGAACTCGATGATCCCAGAAGGAGTCTTGTGTTCGATCTTTGACAGCCCTTTCGAGCTGATGATCAGCATCTCCGTCCTGCAGGCAAATGTTACATTTCATTCAATATTCATAACAAGAGTGAAGAATGTGGAAGAGTTCCGTGACCAGAGGCCTAATCCTCATTTCGGCAGAGATTTTACTCTAATAGGGATGACGTCATATCTCGGCCAAAAACTCGTGTTTTTGGCCGTTCGTCGCCCACTGGTGAAACAAGTTTTCAACGCCATTTTGATGTAAAATCTCTGCCGAAGTGAGAATTACGCCCCTGGGACCTTATGCTCAGTCTGGCAGAGATTTTACTCTAATAAGGATGACGTCATAATGGCGTCGAAAACTGGTATCGCCAGTGGGTGCAATGAATTTACGACCGAAATATGACGTCATCCCTATTAGAGTAAAATCTCTGCCGAAGTGAGAATCAAGTCCCAGATCGGATGAGTGCTTAACCGCCGCCGTAACAGTCACACGAGTGTGACAGATAAGTGCGATAAAAGTATATGTTTTTTTGTTACCTGTAGAAAGGCTCAAAGTGCGAGTCGAAGTATTCCCTCTCGATCCTGGAGCGGGAGGTGGGAGAGGCCCACAGTTCCACCGGGTTAGTGGTCACCTGCATGTACTTGATGCCGTGACCCAGACCGACCACCAGGCACAGTCCTGTGCAAACATATATAAGCAGGATTAAAACTTTTTTAGCTAGATTTGTTGGTCTGCCTTTCTGTTCCGAAATCTTGCATAATAATAAGAATTTATTTATTTGACAGACATTACAATAAAAACAAATTGCTGTCAAACAGGTCCGGTCTCAGCTATATGCCACTCCCGAACGGGGATAAAGAAGCAGCGCTGGTTTTCAGACTGGACCTCAACAGCATGCATAACATAAATTGCTCCTGAAAAATGGTTTTAAGGTTTGGCAGTTGCAAATGGATATAGCCATAGATAATGTCAGATATCTCTGGATGTCGCGGAGGCTCTTACCCAAGAACAGCACAATCCAAGGTCTAGAAGCCATAAGCGTGCCCCACCACTGGAAGAAGTCTTCGAGCTTCGTCTCAGTCTTAGCGCCGAGCCTCTCGAAGAAGGTTGCCTCAGACGGACCGCCATCAGGTTGGTCGATGCCCCACCCGGCTGAAGTTGGATTCGTCGCCATTTCTTGGTTGTGCTCCGATGCTACACCTATAATAGAAATAAATACTATGGAATATTAAATTGTTTTTATCTATTGGATAGATAAGCCAACATAAATTGGAATTATTTTATTAGTGACTCGAAATAAACTTTTTCTTATCTTATAAGCCAATAAGTATGGAAGAACTTTTAACTTAAAAGAAGTATAAACTAAGCCAATATCAATGGATAAAGAAATGCTTTAATAGAGACCACACGCTTAGTGGAGATTTCTGGAAAAAAATCCAGAAATCCCCACTGAGACACTGTAGCATGCTACGAGGTAGCCATTGGGGATTTCTGAAAAAAAAATCCAGAAATCCCCACTGAGATACTAGCATGCTACGACGTAGCCATTGGGGATTTCTGGAAAAAAAATCCAGAAATCCCCACTGAGACACTGTAGCACGCTACGACGTAGCCATTGGGGATTTCTGGAAAAAAACTAGAAATCTCCACTGATATGGGATTGAAGATTTGGAGATTGGGGACCCTGAAAATGATGCTTATAAGAGTTGGCATGGATAATAACATACGCGTATTGCCGAGTTATAGTATTTTACAGGTATAATAAAACCATTCTCGAGGTGTAGTAGAGCTTCTTGTGTGCGAGCTCGTACGGGGAAGTACTACCACCTTACCTATATCGTGGTTGGCACAGTGTTGCTCGCATTGCTGTGTTCCGGTTAGAAGGGTATGGGTGCCGGCGTAATTACAGGCACATCAGACTTAACATCTTTGTCTCAGACTGATGGGCACAGGGCACGTCTTCAGTGGACGTGCTCGATGAGACAATGCAGCGTTATAGGCAATACCATAGATGGGCCATCGGCTTGCTCCGTCGTTTAGTTGTATTAAAAAAGTGGTATCTTAGTTAAAATTAAAGCTAAATTACGAACACAATCACAAATGGACAAAAAATAAAGCCACGTTAATAATCTATAGATTAATAACACGATTTGAAACTTACATTCTCACAAGACTAAAAAAACACATAGTGCTAGGAACAAGAGACTGAAGACAAAAGTGTTACAATCTAATTTACTTGTTCATGTGGAGATTTTACTAAAAAGTCCGACTACTTTTCTAAAGAGCCTTGTACCAATTGTCGATTGCCAGTTGACCTCTTGAACATGACGACGTCATTCTCCTTAGGACCATTTCTGAACAAGGAGACATGACATCATTCAATTTAGCGATATTTTCGGTACAAAAACAGTAAGGAAAATGATTGAGACAATCAACAATTGAGGATTATAAATCAAAAAGGGCGCCACCGATTAGGTATTGTGAAACAAAATAGAGCACCTGAAATGACGTCATAAGTTTTTTGTTGGACAACTGAACAGATAAGTTGGATGGTATAATAGTCACAACAAATCTTTGTCTCTCTGAAGTATCTGCGCATAATTCATTTTTGGTAGAATTGAAGGTAATCGAATTTTTCCGCACAACAGTACATGCGCAATCGTTTGTTGCACCTAACTTTAGAGGGATAAAGATCCGTTGTGCGTACTTTACACCCTTTATCTACAGTAAAATACAATGTTAATTTTATTTAGTAAAAGGCGAAGTGCAAATGTGGTGTTATGTGGTTAATAAAAGAATAAACAGTAGCAATTATAATGCATGCTCAATCGATTATGTGACTTACGTAGGTAATACAAAAAGTTTTTCAAACTACATGTAAGTAATGGACCTAATCTACCTAGTATACTAAGAAAAAGAATACAGGAAAGGACGTAGACAATTCACAAGTCGCAGAGTTACGTCTAATTTGCCAGACGAATATTTACCTTCATCCCCCTAAATAACAAGACAAATCGCATCAACGTACACAAAAAGCTAGACTAACTAAAAGCCTTGTTACTGACAAAAACGTGCCTTATCCCAGTTACAAAAGATTGCATCAACTTTCACAAAAAGCTAGTCTGTAACAGAAACTGTACCTTACCCCATTGCAATAAGAGTTACACAAGTCCCACGAAACCTGACATGATACAGAAAGTTGTACCTTAGCGCGTTGCAATAACAGTTATACAAGTCCCCCATGAGCTAGTCTATAACAAAAACTGTACCCTGCCCCGTTGCAATAAGAGTTACAATTACAAGTTTCATAAAAGTTAACAGTGTTATAGAAAACTGTACCTTACCCCGTTGCAATAACAGTTACACAAGTCCCACATAAGTTGACGTGTTATAGAAAACGGTACCTTACCCCGTTGCAATAAGAGTTATACGTACTAGAGCGGTGCGAGTGAAGAGGGCTGGTCTCGGGTCCGCCGGCGCGGCGCACGTCGGTCCAACCGTCTGTTCCCAATCACCGCGGTTAGCATGCGTACTCTCATTATCGACCTTATTGACATTAACTAGTCTATTTTCCATTAACAGTAAAAACGTCTACATTACTTATGCAAAACAGTAATAAGTTTTTCATATAAATTTCATTTTGAATCTGTCTCTTTCGTTTACTATGTTAAAGTTAGGAAATGAGTCTTCTAAATCAATTTTCTATACAAGGTGTATTAAATATACTCAAAAACGTACAATATTAATATTTAAACAAATAGCCGGAAATCAGTCAACAAGGTCAATGCTGTTATCTAACTATTGCATATTTAATATTCAAGACTATAAAAGTTTTATGAGTTCCCATACGCCACATTGTAGAATAAAATAGATAAAAACTATAGAATTATGTGTAAATAATTTCCATAATATATGTTAGTAATTTATATTATTTTGTAAAACCAACTGAAATGTTCACAAAAAATATAAAAGATACTTGTAAGTGATTCAGAAATATTATCAATTGTTAAAAATTCAAATTAAATATCAACTTTATTGTAACAAATAAAAATAAGATAGCCAAGTTGTCAAAAATATATATCATACAAAACACAAAATCGTTTTCTACAAACTTTCTGAGGCGTCAAGGCGTCAAGCCACGCCAAGGTCAATGCTACTATTTCAATCTACACGCTGTATACAAGTATGGAAACCCATAAACCGCCACCTTCACGCTTATTCTAACTTCATCTCTACTGGTAAGGTATAGAGTCGAATTTTGTATGAGCTTGTGGATGTTAAATCACCATCGATCTAATCTAGTTTATGCAAGAGTTGAAAACTGCTTTTTGTCGAGCGTTCGCACGCGAACATTATTTATATTCTGAGACCTTAATATTCTGCCTGAAACTTGTAAAGTTATTTTACATTTACTTCATACTAGCAGTTACCCGTGACTTCGTACGCGAGTACCGTTTCCATGTACATTATATTATCTGTGCGTATAACCTGTGAGTATAGTAGTTTAGACGTGATTGAAACACAAACATCCAAACATCTAAACTTTCGCATTTATAATATTAGTAGGATTAGAGGATGGTGTACTGTATACCTGGGCTGGGTCTACTCCATTTAAAACATGTCCCAGCCACTCAGTGTCCCATTCATAGAGGCATGGATAAAAAATGTCCTCAAGCGCTATGTAAATCAGCTCTGATTAAATGTAAAAGGCACTATTTGGATGGGTGACTGCTAGTGATATTTTAAGTACTTCAAGATAGCCTTCAAAAACGTTAGAATCTCCATCACCAATCAACACCCATACGAAATAACCTTTAAAAATATAATAATCGATTCTTATTATATAATCAATAGTAATAAGCAATAAATAAATAATTAATAAGGTCACACAATGGAATTTATGATTTAAATAATAATGTACATGATAATTATATCATTTTTAAATAAACGTAAGCGACTCGAAATTGTTTTTCACACCTTGATCGATTTTCAGTCTGACTTTACACTATAAAAGTGATAATAATGTCTACCTTTAACCAAATTAATCTTAAACCATTTGATCTTGCGTATAATTCTAAAACACATGCGTGCGATCACGGAACGCAGTAGAAGGTCAAATTTGATAATCTTAAATGATGTCTGCACGCTAATTTTGTACGGAATTTAGCATTTTTATATTACACCTAAGATCTTTCACAAAATCAGCTCTGTGTTCCATACGGCAACGACTTAGCTCGCACGCATTGTCATTCTAATTTGAACTCCATCAACATTCATAATAAGGTTCAATTCGATTCACATCTCGCTAAGCTACACAGCAAACCGTCATTCAAACAAAAGAAAGTCGCCACTCGAAATTTGTAGACGCATCATTTAGGGTTATCTCGCTCACTTATTCATGCCAATTTGAACTCCATCCACATTCAAACAAGATTCAACTTACTTCAGATTCTTATACTGCAGTCGTCCGCATTCAAACAAAAGAACGTCGCTATTGGAAACATCCCAGCTGATTTAGGCTCCTCCTTATTCACTACCCCTCGCGAAATTTAACTCTATCCACATATCCACAAGAGTTAATTTACTTCACATCCTTGCTAAGCTACACTGTTAGCCGTCAGCATTCAAACAAAAGAACGTCGCCGCTAGAAACTTCTCAGCTCATACGCTCCTTTTTTAATTCCCCGCGAAAAGAAACCCTACCAACATAAAAACAAGGATCATTCTCACCAACAGAGTTCTCCTGCTGCGCGCAACAAAACACGCCGCTCAGGAAGAGAGTTGTGAATATGACAAAGACGATCGCCATGACGACCGCGTATCCATCCGCTCCGTGGATTGAGAATGGTTTCGGGGGTGGTGGCCGCGGGGGAGGGGCGGGGCAGGATGCAGAGCAGTCGAGGCAACTGCAGCCGGGCTGGCCCTGTACATGGCAAGAATTGATTAACGGTCCTAACGTGTAGAACTTAGGAAATTACCCCCGAATTCATAGCTGATGTAAAGTCTCCCCTAGAGGATTTAATTGGTTGGGCGGACCGCTCACACTCAAGCGTATTTTGACAGTTTTTCACTGATAAATATCGAAACACCCATATTGTAGTCTCGATTCAGAATTTCATTGTTGCAGCATACGAGTTTAAATTAGAAATGCGGTCGACAGTGCTTACACGTTGCGGGGTCTTGCAGCGATGCAAATCAACTTTTTTTCACAATTCAGTCATGTCTAATATTACACAATGTTTCAGACACAATATCGTTAAAATTGGGTAGGTATGTGTGTGTTAAACTCACCCCAGCACCGACATTACACGTCCTAGTCTCAGGAGCGAAGGGGGTATACCCGTCGACCGGACCATCGCTGCCAATATAGTTGATCTGGAATGGCACATAAGGAGAGCTCCCATCTCCCATAAACTCAAACCAGCGTTCCGGCGTGCAGTATTCTGAACCCCACTCCCCGCACATAAGGTCTAAAGCTACTTGGTTTGTTGCTGGGTTTTGGACCTGAAAAGATAAATCATCATTTTACATATCGATGCAGGCTAAGCCTAGTGAGGAGACTGACAGGTATTTCTAAGTTTTGTACATTGTCTGAGAAAATTGTTTTGTGTTCAACCAATAATGTTAGTTAAACTTTAGCAGTGATATTCTCCTTAAAAAAAAAATCTAAGTTATACGATTTTTCCACTAATTGGTCATAGCCTAAACCTTTTACTTTCAGTACCCCATTCAAGAGAGCTATTCTATTACACCAAAAAATATTTTACTTGCAAACCAATGCACAACTAAACAGTATCCTAAAAACTATATTGAACTCACTACAAGCGGAGCGGTAGAGCGCAGGTAGTCGTTCTGTACATCAAAAATTATTTCTGTGACTGTAGTAGTGATTATCTTTCACTGCAAATCATCTGAGAATATGAACGTTGTTCTGTCTTAGTCACTACATAAAATCAGTGATCAATTCAAGGCCGGAAAAATTAAAAAATAGTAAAATATCAGATTGTCGGAACACGAGTGAACACACGTGATAAATAATAAAACCTGTTATCAACAAACTCTCTGGTGATAACAGTAGCTTGAGAACATTTTATTTTAAAACTAGCAGTTACCCGCGACTTCGTACGCGTCCACAGTTTCCGTGTACATTATATTATCTGTAAGTGTACCGAGCGGATACTTTGAGAAACTTGACATTACACCTCATTACACCGAACTCGTACCTACTGGAATGTCAAACGCTAGTTGTTAGACCAAAGAGGTGGTACTACGCCCTGTCAAACTGACGTGACATGACATGACAATGAAATCCTCTTGCCAATTGGCGCTGCTAATCCTTTTCGTTCATTTTATCATGTAGATCCTGTTAATTATTCGAAATAAAGAGTAGCCTATATGTCAATCCAGGTTACGAACTAAATATATGCCAAGTTTCATCCAAGTTGGTTCAGTAGTTTAGACTTGATTGAAACACAAACATCCAAACATCTAAACTTTCGCATTTATTGACCGAGCGAGCGAAGCGAGCGAAGCGTCTCAGTTTCCACATTGGCCAAAAATGCGTTTGTCCGGATGTCTGTCTGTCTGTTCTCCTCTACAGGTCGCATTTTTCAACCGATCTGGACGAAACTTGGTACACAGGTTATATGAATTATTAGATTTTTTTTGTCGTCGGGGATTTTTGATCGGGGGGAAAATAGGGGAGAAAAGGAGGAAAGTTTGCTGTAGCGTTATTTATCGACGGATTTCAATCAAATTTGAGAAGCACACGTAAGATTTTATTCTATACAAGATGGTGTAAAAACATTTCCAAAAAGGGGGAGTAGAAAGGGAAAAAAAGGGGAAATTATTTTTTTATTTATTTCCCGAAAATTGACTTCTACCAATATCAATAAGACTACACAGTCCTCTTCGCCTTTACGAGACAAATCCGTAGACACGAGATTCGACCTCCTAGGACCAAGGGAACGCGAGTAATCGCTAAAACTTGTTAATTTGTTCAAAAGTCTACATATTGGAAAATTCAAGCACCTGAAATTCGATTTAGCCAGGGTAAAAGGGAAAGTGTCGGTTATTGTATGGTTATAAAGGCTTGCGAGGTCTATGTTCTCACAGGACAACTAGTAATATTAGTAGGATTCGCAATCATTATCTAAACATTCTAAACAATTAACTTATCTTATTTATTTATGATATGATATTTCTTGTTTATTGTAACAGGTGTATATATATTCCACGGTATCTGTGCGATAGTAGATAGTACAAATAACATGAGTGCTTTGAGAGATACATCCGCCTTCATGAACACCTGCCCTGATTCTCCAATTCTGATAGCATGAGTTTTTTTTATGAGTTTATTGATACAATCGATATACGACTGCGGCAGATAATGTACACACGGCCACAGGTCAGGTTATACACCCAATAAAACCATAACTACGCTAACTTCAATGCAGAGAATCGTTGGAAAGGGAGCGCAAAAGGCGTAGGCGCGCGCCGCGCTTGCAGGCCGTCCTACACAAACACACTGTCGTCCCTCTCGCACGATTCGCAACGTTCAACTCCTAATAGTTCAAAGTCTCAGTATAGGTGGACGCGTCTTCGACTTCACAAGCAGCATATACCCCTGTGTAGCCTAAGATTTTATATGTAGTGTAGCTAATATGTTATCATACCTGCAAGCATGAGTTGAAAGTAGCATACATGTAGTCATTTGTGATGTGGTAGTCGATCTCTGCAACCGCCTGATGAGTGGCTGGAATAGAAATATATTTTTAATAACTTTAAATAGAACAGAAACTAATTATACAAATTAAAAACATGCATGAGTTACACAATACTACAAAAATAATCTAATAACTTAAAATTTCGTTATTAATAAGTTAGCGACAGGCGTCACATCTCAGTCGGTAATAGCTCTGCCTTCCGTGCTGTGGGTCGTGGATTCGATCCCAACGACGAACAAACATTTGTGCGTGGCAAACAAACCTAGATGTATGTTCTATGTCTGGGTGTTGTTCAATAAAAAACACAACAATAATGGTTCAATAAAAAAGTTCTTCATCTAACATCTAACGACCTAAGGACAGTAGATGAAAACGAAGTTAGGAGAAACAAGTCAAGACAATGTTAAGTAAGGTGAGGTAAGTCCAGTCATGTCAAATGGCAAACATACCATTAAACGGAGTGAGTTTGACCGGCTTGATGTAATCACTCTGATGGATCCCACAGCTCATTCCACAGATGTGCTTGAGGAAGTTGTCCATGCATGACGGACATCTCGAGAGGATGTTCTCCGCCAGACCGATGCTGTTCTCGAAGACCTTGAGCTGGCCTGTGTTGCAGCATGACGTACCGGTCGCGGCGATGTCAGGACAGTACTTCTCTATTATATACTGAAACAGGAAGAGGGGTCTTTAATCAGGAACTGAGAAATATGATATACTAGCAGTTATCCGCGACTTCGTACGCGAGTACCGTTTCCGTGTACATTATATTATCTGTGCGTGTACCGAGCGGATACTTCTTTGAGAAACTTGACATTACACCGAACCCGTACTCGAATGTCAAACGTTAGTCGTTAGACCAAATAGGTTGTACTACGCCCTGTCAAACTGACTTGACATGACATGACATCATCCTCTTGCCAATAATTGGCGCTGCTAATCCCGTTTTTTCATTTTATCCCGTAGATCCTGTTAATTATTCGGGATAAAAAGTAGCCTATGTGTCAATCCAGGTTACGTACTTATATATGCCAAGTTTCATCCAAGTTGGTTCAGTAGTTGAGACGTAATTGAAACACGAACATCCAAACATCTAAACTTTCGCATTTATAATATTAGTAGGATGATGATAGTAGGTTTTGGATTTCACTACAATCAAATTGACACAATAACCTGCTGAAAGTCAACCATCACGGGGTAAAAACGTTGCATACCAGTTAGAAAGAGGATTGGAAACCAACTCTATTTATTCTTCAGCTTGTTTGTTTCTTCCATCTATAATTGGACGCCTAAATCCAGCACAACGAACGCAGATCACAAAACTCTGGACTCCAGACAGTCAACAACAGTATTACGTCATTTTCGTCCGCAGATCATTTCTCATAATTGCGGTAAAACAACGGAAATGATTCATATATTAATATTGCTTTATCGCATATGAGAAGATTTATATCAGAGATTTGGTCGGTGGTCAATCCAAGCACGACATTCATAGCTAATTAACCTCGCGGTTATCACCAAGTTATCACAGCCACAGACAACATAAACTATAGTTCACAGCTGAATCATACGATTGTTGTATCACAAAATTCAACTTTGATACCACGGTCGTAAGAGCGATATTTAACAAAGTTGATAAAACAAAATAGAAGCCTGTTCACTGTCTGAATTAGACTACTACGATACAGAATAACCCACACGGAGAAGAGTTAATTTAGTGTTCTAAATAAAACGTAACTTTAAAATTTAATATTTTGTTTATTTGTATTTGTATGACTCAAGTCATAAGTAATAACCCAAATAAACATAAAATAATGTCGCATTGCTCTTCGTCATAAGTGCCAACTTATAGTTTAAATGGTTATTTTGGTAGATACCAAATATAATGTACACTTTATCAAAACATGTTCGTACCTATACCTACTGAAAGTATTAGCGTACATTGTAACTCTTATCAAATTATGACTTCATTGAGTTTCAACGAAAAATTCAGCTATAAACTTACGGTTCGGTCAATAACAAAATGTGCGAGCGAGAAGGTTGTTTGATCGTTTTAAATTACCGTACAAGATAACAATGACGCAAAGAATGAGTGGCAAATTCTACAGAATGTTCTAACCTACTTGAATTACCATAAATAGAAGAGTAGTAATGTGTCTCTGCTAAAAGCTGTTTTGGTGTGCTCGTGTCTATTTCTACGAATCTCGGAACTATTTTCTGATGAGTATACACAAACTGCACCATCTTAATTTATTTATTTTACTTTAATTAGGGGATTAACCTATTAATTAAATGAACAGTTCGATTCATCTCATTCAGGATGTCAAATCGTTATAGTGTTGTCAAAGATTTCTTTCGGAATACGGTTTATAATCGTTATCAGCTTGTAGCCTTGTCCGCAGACATTAAAATACTTTTAGTTTTTCGAATATAATATAACCAGTTTTCTGCAGGTTTAATTTTAAACAAGTCTAGAGAATTATAATACTTATCTGGTTTGTTTTTGTTTGTCAAGGGTAATCTCAAGATCTTCAATGACGAGAATTAAACTTGTAGATTACGAACGTGTTCGATAACGATTAATCCATCCTATGATCTAAGATAAAAATGCCACAGCAATATTATCATCTTTTGTACATTTTTTCAGCATCAAGTTGATGCATCACTGTATTAGTCGTAATTTTCTTTGTGGATAACGACGAAAAGTTTTTTTTCAAAATTTTCAAACTTGTTTAAAATTTGCTATCACAACTTTAGAAAGCTATCATAACTCGAGAGTTTTAACTCAATTACATTTAAAAATTAATTTAAAATGAGTCGCTAGTTTTCAGTCATACAACATTCTTGAAACTTTATCCCATCATCATTGCCTATGCCATGAATAATAAGGCTCACCGCAATAATTAACATTACAACATGGAATAGAAGCATCAATACAGTCATGTCGACCATGGCCTGACCTCATGGTGTTCGTGGCACTTCAGGTTAATTATCAAAGCTGTTATACATTGTTAACATGAACATCTAAATGCATCATAACCCATCTAATTGAAGCCATAGACAAAATACAAGTTCTATCTACTAATTATAATTACCTACCTACTTTACATAGATATCTTCGTGCCCCTATAGGTATCCGAAGTGGGGGTCAGCCAAACATGGTCTCCTATTTTTCTCTATCTCTTTAATTTTTATTCTCGCTCCTTTCTTGTGCAACATCATCATCATATCAGCCTAAAGAAGTCCAATGCTGGGCCTATGCCCAGCATTGGACTATGCCTATTGACTATGACTATGACTATTGGACTATGAAACAGAGGCCTATGCTTCTGTTTGTGCATGTAATAACAACACATCCATATTCTTAGGGCTACCTATCTGACTTACACATAAGCATTTATGTACTTACCTACATATTTCACGAATAGCTAGGTTGGACTTGCGTGTATAATGTAAAAAAAATGAAAACAAAAATAATTACGATATGACTAATATCGATATATAGGTATTATATTAAATAATTATGTTGGAAGTAAATTACGATTACCCAAATAATTTAAAACTAAAATAGGGGATACCTAGTTATTTTAAGATACCTATTAAACTGCACTAATATACTTTCTACTCTTATTGCTTTGACCTTCGCTGAAGTTATTATTTTGTGACTGAAGTAATGTCGTTGCATGAGAAATTACTACCAAACAAGGACGACTCCTTTGGGAATCTTATTAATATTTTTATTGCGTCATCTGGCGACTCTCATAGCAATTTGAGCCCTATTATGAAAGCAGTTGGCATTAAATTAAAACAGAGCATTCTGTTATTCGTTGAAACACTGAGACTGTATTTCAACGTGTAAGCTAAGCTGAAGCTTGGAAATGGCTTGTTAATAGTCAACTTGGCCATGTGGTAATGTGGATTTGGGATACTACTAATAGGATAAATCATCTAAAACTTATAAGGGATTCAAAAGACTACATTTACTTCCAGTTAAGAAAATATTTTGATTCCAATCTTTTAAAGGGAATGCATTGCTTTTCTGGTCAGCCTTCTTTTCTTACCTACACAAGGATACCGATAACGAACCCAATTACTTGACAATTATATCAACTTACCTACACAAGGATACCAATAACGAACCCAATTACTTGACAATAAAATTATATCAAGTACTTTTAAGTGTATGAAATCATATCCATTATTTTGTGAAGGAGGATAGTCAGATATTTAATAATTTTCTTTATAGTGAAAGTTTTGGCATATGAAGTTCTGTAGGTCAATGCGTACAAAGAAGCCTTCAATACTATAGACGTACGTAACGGACCTTGGGTGAGGCGAGGGAAATTACTCAAAAAGTAGAGCAAGTCAAGTATCCATGAAAGTTTTACGAACCCAGTTTCAATCCTGCAAAACAATGACGTATTATTTTGAAATTAGCTGAGAACAGAAGAACAGGAACTTTTTTTTTCGGCAAAAAGTACCCCTTCAAATGGTATTTTTTATCTGGAAACAGGGTCTTTAAGAGTTCAAGAAGCTAATACTTGTCTGATTTTTATTTATTGAAGGTAAGTTGAGTATTCTATGCAACAGCATCATCACACCACCACTCATATAAATCACGCAATTATCACAGAACTTACATAAAAACCATAAAAATGTACGGCACATACATGCATCGATTAATCGATGGACACATACGACAAGACATGCGATGTAACGTCTCAGGGTGAGATACGCAATGCTAGCCATGTAGGTCACACCCATCTAATACTCCTGCTCATATTCATTAAATAGACAGTAGAAGAAGAAGGATGGACAGAGAATGGAAAAAGGCACCATAATTTTTGATTCGTAAAGATCAGATTTGTCTTCACAATATTGGATTACTTTCTTTAAAATCTCTATAGATAGATATTACAGCAGAGAACCACTGTAATGAAAGACCAGATAAAATAAAAGACGAAGTGAGTGTACCCACACAGCGGAAAATTCTATCACCTACAGAAGATAAGGCCAGACGTTCAAAAATATGACTCATCTAAATATTTGAAGAGTTTACGTCATCAAATCGATAACAATGCCTCTTCAATGGCAAGCATTCCTAAATTCTTTCTAATTAGCTATGATTGAATTAATTTATGAACATGTACCTAAATGCTGTTTGTTGCTTACCTCTCCTTTGATTTAAAAGCAGCGCACATACGCATACTTTCGAAATAAGTTCCTAAATATAAAGATTTGCGCAAATTTTAATTTATATTTAGTGCCAATTATAATAATTGTACCCTTCATTTTGGTTAGTTTATAACCATAATTGGGTCCATTCGGTCAGAATACTAAAACCAGGCACGATCAATATACCGCACGGCGAAAATGGAGGGTGTCTCAAGGTCGGCAGATTCAAAGCCGTGGTTCGGGGGCTCTAGGCCAAGTTCTAGTCTTAGAAACAGGTTCAGCGACAAGCAGACCAACATTCTGGTCTAAAAACTATTGCAAAAACAGTAAAAACTAAAAAACTGCAATTGTTTTTGTTTTTACTTCCGCAAACTGAAGAAGCTATTCAAGATCTGTCATTTCAAATCATATAATAACGATATTTTTAGTACTAAATACTAAATATTATGTCTTGCTCAGAAACGGCACATGTCAATGGCATTTTCCGTGGCGTCACAAAGATCTTTCCGGGTGCAGGTGTTGCAAAACTTACAAGTAATATTTTAGGTTTCCGGGTTTCAACTAAGTGATAAAACATCGCCGATAGTTCTAAAAGCAGCTACGTAAATCCGTCGTTGTTAGAACAGAACATACCTATATTTATACACGTGTACTACGTTTCGCAAGTAATTGCCAATAAAAATATTGTATGCCGTCAGCTATTTGAAGACAGTGCGAAATCGGAGGATGTCAAAAACATGAGACAAAGGCAATAAACCTAAGGCAACACAAAAGAAAAACCAATCGAAAGATGATTCTGCTTTTGACAAGATAATGAAGGATAAAGAAAGATTGAAATAATATTTTAGGAGAAGGATGTTAGCAAAAGGCGAATGTTAGTAGATTAACATACCTATTTTTTTTATCTACATAAAAACAGTATGAGATGTAGAATGTGGATGCCCCTGGATAGCCAACTAAATTGATTGCGTAACATTAATTGACATTAATTGACATACAACTAGCAACTGTATAATACGCGAGTCCTTAGAAAACAATTCGCAGAACCACAAAAAACTGATTTGATACTGTAATAGTTTCATTTCACAGCTTAGTAAGTTTTTACTGGTTTACTGTAGTTGGGTTTGCAAATCTTGATCTTTCTTTAAAAGAGTTTCTAAGGAACAGAAATACATTGTTCAAAAATACTCGTGCAGTTTTGAAAACTGCGCCAGTATTGTCGTGTTTTAAAAATATACCTGTCAAGATTTAAATAAAAATGATAACCATACTGATAAATGATAACCGCCCATTGTACAATTAGTTACGTTTTGTTTTGTATTTTATAGTAGTCCCTAGGTTAAGGTGTGCAATAAAGTATTTTCTATCTATCTATCTACTCCGAAGTTCCTAATACTAATAAATATCAATTTATAATAGGTACCTACTAATATTTAAGATTTTGTATTTATAAATAAATAAATATTCATGGACTTTACACACAACGCCCTCTAGTCCCAAACTAAGCAAAGCTTGTAATATGGGAACTAGATGGCTAAAAAATAAAAAAAAAATAAAAAAAGCAATAAATTAAAATAAAAAAATTAATAAATAAAATAAAATAATTTAATTAATATTTTTTTTATAAAAGCAATATTTCGATTTATATATTCAATCGGACCGGAAACCACAAAATAAATATGTAATTATGCTGCGATATTATACCAAACATCAGTTTTCCTTCCGCAAAATTATAACGTGATCTGTCGATGCTTAAAATAAGGAAGCTGATTCCACCTGGCTGTAAACTATAGAAAATTTAATCATATACATTAAAACAGCATTACCTAAATGTGAATTTAAGTATGTTTTGCTGAAATTATGGCTTATTTTGAAACCACGTCATCGCAGTTTCAGGGTTTGGCAGAGAGCCCAGTTTTGGTGTGGGGGCACTAGGAAGGAACCATTCGATTCCAGGATGTGTTTCCAGGAGATAATTTGCAAAATTTGGGTTTATTAGGTCAAGGACGAAATATTTGAATATCTTCAAGGCAAGAGTGAAAAGGTGTCTTCTAGTCCGTCTTGCTATATCGTCGGCTTCATCGCCACTTTCCATCAGGTGAGATTGAAGTCAAAAGACGGTCGATCAAATTAAAAAAATAATAATAAGATAGATTACGCTTATGATCATCAATGAGCCTCGGCTATTATTTGGGGTCTGGGGTACGCGGCACGACATTGACATGCACTTTTTGCTCAATATCTTTATTGCCCACTTAAACAACTAACAAAACGATGAACAGTCACAAATTGTGAAACTAGCAATGCATAACTCATTTCGCACTTTACGTTTTATTTTTTTACATTATTTTGTTTATATTATTGAACTGATTTTATATAATTTATATAGTTTATATTATTTGACGCATTCGAAGCACATTGGTGGGACCTGGCAAGCCAGCGGAAGTCCTGGAGGGAAATGGGGGAGACCTTTGCCCAGCTTGGGACAGTATAGGTTAAAAAAAAAAAATATATTGAACTGATAGAATCGATGCAACTCACACGCGAAAAAGCACGATAACGTCGATAATACATGAAAATCATGTTTTGATTTGCAAAAAAAATCGATTCACTAAAATACAATAACCCTAATAAATATAACAACATAAATTCCTTGAAAAATTTACGTATAAGTCACATTATGATTACCTATCACATTCATAAAATTCGTAAGCGATTTTACAACTCGTTGTTTCTTGATAATATAATTGTAGATTATTAGATTTATCATATTAACGTCATAATTATTGATTTCGCTGATAATATTTTGGATTGTCTAGTCAGTTCCTAGTGCTAGCCAAATCATACATTCATGGTCACCACCAGAACATTATTTATTACTCAACACTGGTATAGCGGAAATGACGAAAGCTATGCATGCTCTATACCCAATATGCCGTTTGTTTCAGTCACATATTTTATTTAGTTACTGATTTGGTTTATCTTCAAAATCAATATCTAAGCCATATGTAAATGAAACAACTGCTTAGCTCTAGCGATTATATTTAAAAACTTTTGTTGGCTACATATATATCGCGCAAAAGAATATCAAAAAAAATCATCATCTATGCGTTCATCCCGCAACTCGTAGATTCTAAGCCAAAGCTACAACAAAATAAATTTATAGTATGTTCAGACAATCTGACTTTTTGTATTATAAAATTGGCTGTGCCGACTAATACTAAAAGGTGGGTTAGGAACAAGTTTGACTGCTATTTTTTGCGAATATCATCCGTTTAAAATATCATCAAAGGTGACCTCGATACAACTGATAACATACAATGTAGCTATGTCCCTAATCTATAATTTCAACTAATCACCTGTATTTCAAATGAGTGAACACAGTAAACAGACTGAACATTAGGTCTGACAATATATCGGGAAACATGTATAAATTCGGATAAATAAATAAACGGTATAGAAACATGACAAATTAGGTACCTACAGATAGTTTGGTAGGTAGGAGGATAACTATGTAATACCTAACACCAATACAGCTTAAAAACCCGCTTGCCACGGATTACTTAAAAAACATAATGTTTAAGAGAGTTTTATTTAAATACTATTAAACTATTAAGTTTAAATTCAATACTAAAGCGCGCATGCAACTGTTGCTGTAGGATTTGGTGACGTCATTTGCGAATGCTAAATATAGCATCTATGACCTGCTCACAGAATAGGAGGTACCCCCAGTCCGCGAGGCACACGCCCTTGGAACGAGGGTTGTAGCGAAAACGTACAAGTTATATTGGAAACTAGCCAGAAATTTACAAATCACGACCTTCTTTTTGAAGGACAAAAATGTCCCGGTTTCTAACGGGCAGTAGGTAATTTATATGGATATTATTTATTATCAATCAGTGATTAATCTATCTAACCAATCGCTATTTACTATAGACGAACAAGGCTAAAAAAGATGAAATCATTACGAAAAAATTTCCTTTATCAATGCAATGCACTGCAAGTCAGTATTCATTAATAAAGGTGTCGTAGTTGTGCGTCATACATAATGTCATTGATTTGGTCACACTGCTGACGAATTTTAAAGCTTTTTCGTATGTGACACAGCGAATTTATTGAAGACTGGCCGCGAAATGAAGCCAAGGAAATCAACGCTACTGAAAATATGCTGGCTGAAGTAGAAAGTTTAAATTACGAAGAAACATGAGCTATATTGAAGTTATAAAATCGCGAACAATAACAATCCGTCGATGACAATAAAACATGATTATACTTTCCGACAATCGAATCAAGAATTTATAGTTTCCATTCATACCACAACCTGATAAGAATATAAACAATCCAAAACAACATTATCATTTTTCTGATGAATACTGCTGGACATAGACATATTAGATATCCTCAGATTTCGAAGAAAAGACCTTGAGCCTTCTTCATCCACTGTAGATAACGTATAAGACTTACCCGAGATTCTTCCTCAATAGGCGGTGCTGTACCATTGTAAAAACAATTTATTTTCTTAAAGTCCGTCGGCTTGGAGCATATTCCGTACCAAACGCAATGGCCTTCCGCCGACGCCGTTGGAACCTGCAACAAGCGAACCAAATTGTTTTCACATACCAAGTTTAATTATAAACCATGTGGTGTAAATAAGGATAGAGTAATGTCTGGAGTGTGGAGGCGCAGTGTTCAAAAGTATGCTTGAGGATGAATGAAATGGGTAAGAGGTCTGTATATCAGATCAGGCGGATCTCGCCGTACTCGATCAGATAACAGATCAAATCTAGAATACCCTAAACTTAACTAACCCACATTTTATAGTTACAAGATACCTAAAAAAGTAGCGGAAAGCGGTCTTTACCTAATCATGGAAAAGGCAAATGCATTATTTTTTTTATTTAACCTATACTTTGCTACTGCTGGGCTTAAGGTCTCCTCCATATCTTCCCAATTCCCTCGATCACCCACTGCTTAGTTACCACCAGACCAGAGGCGTAATTACGAAAAAATCTAACAGTCGCCGCGTTACGTAAACCTAATGTATTTGAATGATATTGCATTGCACGTCAACACCAGCTCGACTACTGCACGTTGTAGCATCACCGCGCAGTGTATCTCGGATATGCTAGCATTATAATACGTTCACGATTGTCATATTTATTCGTGATCAAGGCACATGATTCGTGAAATTTGTGAATTAGTGGATGATAATCGCCTAATCCTATATTGCCTTTGATCATTTATAATCAGATAGCAATACTGATATAACTATATCGACAGACATTTCACTTTCATCGTCACTTACCATCAGATGAGATAGCGGTAAAACGCTTGTCTATAATGGATAAAAAAAAATTAGGTAAGATAAGAGTCTGTATTAAGAATTCATCGACCTGTACTGCGGTTCTATTACTAAACTATCTAAATCGCCCTGGATTCACAAAGGTTTACTCAGGTCCAGTACTTTCTGAAATTAGCTTTGTCTGTTGGTTGCTATTGAAATTACCAACAGACATGCAGATACGACAGGGCAGGGCTATCTAAAATATACTTACTAACCATGCCATGACAAATTGCGAAATGTATTGTATGACCATAAATATTAGGCAGTGGACAATGATGTGTACATAAATTATTATCTACAAATAAACAATGGCATGGTAAGGAAGTGAACAAGCACATATTAGTCAATTAACCTACCATTGATGACAAGAATACTTATCTACTAACTACCAGTTATTTAGTGCATGGACGGACACAGTATCGTACTCTACATTCCTATTACTCATACTATATCACTATTACCCCATACAAATAGCTGGATCTGTTGTAATTCTGCAGCTTGTTGGTACAGTTCATAGTACGCTGGGGAATTGCCAAACTCTTGCATAGTAGTATTTATTAGAGAAAGCCAAGCATCAAAATCAGATTCAAAACATTGACGAAAGCTATTTTGGCAGACTATCTTATTGATGAACCAAATATTAATTATATTATTTATATTCTTATTGTTTTCAATTTAGAATCTCATGTTGTTTTCAATATCTGAATTACTTGTTGTAAACAGATATTGTAAGCATTGAAGCGTATCTATCTACTAACGTACCTACTTGGTATTTTACCACTGCAAGCAGTCATACTTGGTTGGTTTGTATCACACCCAGTTTAGTTTACTTTACACTAGAATTTTACCGTACGGGTATACATATCGAAACGTTGATAATCAATGTACAAAGACATGGTGATAAAAAAATCATTAGACCACATTCTCTATCGATTTGACACTAATAGCCATCGCATGATAAACCAAAATCAAGTACACAGTAGTCAGAAATGTATCACAGCGTTAATTTATTCATGAAAGTCAAAGTCAAAATTTCTTTATTCAATAAAATCACAAGGATCATTTAGAATCACTGATGGGAAGGTCTCAAAGTCAAAGTCAAAGTCAAAATTTCTTTATTCAATAAAATCACAAGGATCATTTAGAATCGTCTTATATAACTAGGTGATTCTAGGTGCCAGTTCCACGCGACCAGAGCCTAGAAGAACGGGCAAGAAACTACGGCCTGGTTCCTAGCGTTTTTCTAGGTAGGCATAGTGGACAAGACACGCTACCTCCCGTTGGTGGAAATGTCTCTATGGATGAGGTATCGAGGTCTAGTAAAGGTATAAGACCAAAAGAGCCAGTATTAATAATCGTTATTAATAACTCCGTCTCCCACGCCGTCAACACAATGGATGGAAGAAAATAAACGTGATGATACGAGCATGAAATACAATGTGTTGATTATACATAGTAGGTACGTTAAATAGATTATGGTTGTTATTGTTGTACTAAATGACAAAGATTTGAATAAAAACTAGATTATAAAGTCATCTCAAATCATAATTACTTATGCTATAATTTAATTTAGAATTTGCCAACGCATTGTCAAACTAGCAAAAAGAATCGCTTGTTCAAAGTGTTCGGTTACATTTTGAAATCGCATAGGAATAATATTTTAGTCAATCTAAGCTGAAATATGAAACCCAAACCCATGAACAAGCCAGTATTATATTGAATTAAGTATGTGCACGAAACATTCACTTGATTTTCCAATGAATCCTTGTGCGTCATTCGAGTCGATCCACGGTCAAAACAACTCGCAACCTGATATATTATTCAACATCCAATATTTCATCCAGCACTGCATCTACTTCACATTTAAATTTAGGATTACCTATACGGTTCAACAGTTGACAAGTAGGGCACACGAATATCCGATGAGAACATTGAGAACCGTTATTTTGGCTAAATATATATATGTACACATACTGTACTGGGAGATAACTAATTATGTTAAATACTTTTTATGGAAGATTTTTTAGTTTTGAGAAAATAGGGCTCTTTTGTTTTTGATGCCTCGATTTCTGGACGTAAAATTGAACTCTAGATAAAATGTAGAGGATTGCGCTCTTCCCAAAGATAAACTTTATAAGAAATGACTGATATAACAAGCAACGTGCAATAGGAAACACTGCGTAGAAAATCTAATTATTTATAGCTTCGATAGAAAAAAATTAAACACAAGTTCATCCGGAATTGAAAAAAAAAAAACAAATTGTATAAGTATTGTAAAAAATCTGTTAATAGATGACGATAAGGAAACTGCATAAGGCAGTTGGAATTATAATGAATCCGGTTTGAATGCATATTGACCATCAACGGAGCGGCGAAGTTGTAAAGTATTAGAGAGATTTACAATTTTGTGATGTAAAAATGATGAGACAGTTCAAATAGTTGGCTAGAGCTAGCAACTTGACTGTAGTGAAATGGTTTTGCCTAAAACAAAACACCGCTTATAACTAAATTAAATTGATATTGTAAATAACAAGCAGATGGAAGCAGGTAGGTGTTTTTGTGATGATGAAAAGGTCAGAAAATATAATTTTAAAATATCCCTGAATGAAACCACTAATGCAAGCGATGAATAAGAAAGGCACCTCTTCAATCAGAAACCACTGAACCCATTAAAATATTTCATAGAATATGATGGATGAGCGAATCTTTCAGGCCAGGTGCGGCGAACTGCTAAAAGTTCAATACAGTTTAGCTACCTTCCAAATGAATAGATTTCGCTACGTGGCCAATTCAATTTGTTTGAAAGAAAATAGCCCAATGCCCTCAGAAACCCCTCGCTTTATATGAACTCTTGTAAATATACAACCAAACGAACGAGAGGTCAAAGGACTTGATAAACGTAACTGTAGTAGTTAGATAGACGTTTTAATTATTGTGTGTGACTAAACCGAATGAACTTATTAGCAAAAAGGTACTGCGGTAATCGAAGTGAGCACAATACAACCCATTCTTGTACAGGGAATCTGATCGTATTGTGTTACGTGCCATTTTAGTCTCTGCGTCTTTTGTAATCCGATCAGTGTCACCCAGAAACATGCATAACACAAAACTTCAAAGTCCCAGTGAAATAAAGGAATAAGTGAAATACATTTCGATGTGCCTAGAACCACAATGGCTCGTTTCGTCAGTTTCATTTTAAACAATTCCACTAAAATATGCATAGTTGACCTTCCGAGTGATATAATGGATAGGTTTTGAGCCTCAGGCTTGTTTTAATGGCCGCAAGCGACCTTCAAATTAATATCATGGGTAGGTTTTAGTTTCCTCGAATTTAAACTATAAATCCTTTGCAAAGATTATCCGACTCCGTAATCCCTACTTATATTTTAACACCTACTCGCGAACACCGTGTGCAATATAATTAAGTTAAAGAACAAACATCTGAAACTTGAAAATAAGTCGTCTGGTAGGTAAAAGTTAAGTTGATTTAATTTATATTTATAAATAACTATGATAAAATGGTGCTCCATTTTTTTCAACTATTAAGCGAAACTACGTACCTGAAGTAGCGTGATTGTTTATCACAAAAATGTTTATCCCGGATGGGAAATAATAGGAATCTATCTGTTCTGTGTTATTGACAGTACCGGTAAGTACACCGCTATAGACAGTGGATGAATAAGTAGTTTAGGTATACTACCCATTTATACTATGGAGCTAAATATGAGAATCTCAAACTACGAAGGTATTTGAATCATTCGAATAAACACACTATCAGCCCAGTTAATGAACCCGTTTGTAAGATAACCTCAAATTTTATCCGAATTGCTTTAATAAAATAACGGAATATTCAAGGTTTTGTACGAATTTACTCATTGGCTTTCAATAAATGCAAGTTTAGTATTACCTACTCGATTTTGAGAACTGTTTTCAACTTAATACTGATTTATTTCAGTTTGTACTCACCTCCCGGACTCTACCCCCACTAATTTGTTTTATGTCTAGTTTGTCGTGTCGTGTTGCCGCCGCGCCCTGTCTACCGTTCAAAGCTCCGGTGATCAATATTCTACCCTCCTACCACCCCCTGTAAGGTTGACGACCAAATACAGCTTTCTAGTAATCGATAATAAAGTCGACATTGCTTCGCTGTATACTTTTATCAATAAACGGAAGTCAGTCTTATTAGAGTTAACATAGAGCTTCGGTTCTACATACATTTCTGTAAGTAGTTTGAATGCGTCAGTCAGGATTTATAAGTATGAATCATTTTTATTTGTTGTGAATGCTTCGTACTATGATATAAGTACATAATTATTATGTATTTCCCATTTCTGTATCCTCTGGCTTGTAGATAACATTTTGTGGGTCAAGCCTCCGCCCCTAGCTGTCCTATGTGTAAACTAAATGTACTTTAGTTTGTTAGTTATGGATCTCAGCGTGCAACTAGTCTTTACTAGATTTAAATATCTAGATAAATCTAGCATATACAGAGAGATCAAATGACTGAGATTATCTTAATGTTTATGTTGGCATTTAATTTAGCAGTCATGGATTTTTTTCTACGTCTGCGTTTCGTCTGTTTGATGATTCAGACGAATGTTTGCACTTTCTCCGAGGTTGTCCTGACCTTCGCTGCTATTACCGACCTCGATATTACCTTGCAGACTGACCATCGCATCCTCGTTTTGTAAACCATTATGAACATGATCGCTCGTTACATCTAGATAGACTATACAATGACTTTAGCTTAGTTCATAATTATAAAAAAATTGGCTGGATCACGATGGTTTCCTAGCCAGAGTTTACGTATTTTATGTTTTATGAAATTATGTTGACAGAGCGTCAACTTCCGAATTAATAAAACATGGAAGCAACCCAGTCATACTTGCCACCGCCTAATCGTACAACTTTTGATACAACTCTATAAATAAGTACAAATGAACGCTAGGCCTAACGACACTAGGTCGCTATAAGTATGAGCTAGGTACAACATTTTAGAACTAGCTCTGCCATTGGGTGAGTACGCGTCACATGACGACGTGACATGACTATACCTTCGTGGTGATGGATGCAGAATGCAGATGTGTTAGGTATACCTACAAAGAAGTCGCAGTTGAGCGCTTGTTACTCTTCCATGTTTTACTCATTCGTAGGCGTCAACATCACCACCAATTGAATACGAAATCCGGTTCCAAAACGATACGATACGGACAGGTAGTCGCTAATGTATCAGAACTTGACCTCAGTGCAGCAATTTCAGTTGCGGAAGGAGGCATGATGCAGAGGTGTTTGTATTCTGCTTGTGTGGGTTTTTGATTCTCGTGAGAACCTGTTATTGTATAACTAGCTAGGTAAGTAGGTATTTTGTTTTTAAGCTATCAAATCATAATCAATGTATTTCATGCATATGCATTGTTAGCATTTATTTACACTGTGCGCCATGCAGCAGCATTCTGCAGTCGAGTTGTCATTGCCACGCAGTGGTAGCTCTATTTCGCTTCTGCACTTATCAGAATTGGCTGAGCTCATGTCAGTTATAAGATTACATAGTAAGAAGTGTTTTTCACAAGGTCCGATGTATATTGTAATATGTCATCCCACCACGTCATGCTACATTCGAAGAATATCAAACAGTTTCCTTAAATAACGCGAGTCAAGGCATTTATAAATAAATAAGTGAAGACCAAAATACCTATTTAAAGGTGTTTGGTGAAGTGAACCCAGCTCATTAGAGCTAAGATCGCGATATGACATCAGTAAAACCAGTCATTAAAAAGTAAATAATCCTAAGAGCTACAGAAAATTATATAAGGTGTAGGTAGGTAGGTAGGCACTAGGCACCAATGAAGCCAAATGAACCAACATGACTCTTTCAAATAATACACCCACATTAAGATTTCCTACTTCCAATAATGTGTATATCAGTGGGGTCGTGGGTTCATCGTTGGGGTCAACAAGGCTTGCTTACACTGAGTCAATTGACAACTAACAGTCAGTTATTGTTTAGATTAATATTAATTGGTCTTACTGACAGTCTATTGGTCCAGCTGTAGGGCGATAGTTGTAGCAATTAATGCATTTCACCCCCATCATTATCATACTCTTACTTTATGTAAAGGACACTTACTCATGAAGACAATATTGTGATAAATTTTTGGAAGATTTTTTATAACTATACTTTTTTTTTTAATTCCAATTTTTCTTGCGAGCTGCCTTATTGGGCATTTAGCGAGAGTTTTGATGATACAGCCACGACTCCGGACATGCGCAGTCAGTGTCCAGTGACACATCCCGCATAAACTATACTTAGCTATGTCATAAATTCTCAGTCTGCCGACTTACCGAGGTTTCAAAGTAGGCAGTAACAGAGTTCATTATTACCTATCTACAATGTAGAAACTATATTATACCATGTGAAAGCAATAAATGTATAGAGTATTGGCAGAGCCAATACCACTCGGCCACAGATGCTTTATTAGGAAGGCACCTAGGTACTTATCTTTAAATAAGGTCAATAACACTCAATTGATCACATGATTACAAGTAGGTATCAAAATGAACAAAATTATTTTCATATCATAGCTCAATGTAGATATAAATAAATATTTTTTTAGTATCAAACTAAACAAACAAACATTTGGCTTTATCATTCAGCAAACACTTTATCAGTATTTTGTATCATACAAAAAGAAACAGTCATTAATTCATTATCAACCTTCTCTCTTAAAATTAGCGCCTTATATGCAATCTCTATCGAGAAGAAGACAAATAATACTTTAGAAACTCGGTCCCTTTCTTTTAGTTAATGGAAAAGGAGACAGAAATTGTTTTCAGTTTCCCTTCTCCCTTGCAATTTATAAACATTTGTTGAAAGTTAAGGAACTCATTTTCATGTAGTTCAGCCTATTTATTTCAAAATAAAAATCATACATTCTATGATATATTGAAACAACAAGTTAACTTGAGAATTGCTTTGTCTTATAATTGCTCTAACCTTGGCAAAGATGTAAAATTAACATGCATTTTTATAGTCTACACATCACATCATTATAAGCACTTAGTTCTAGAACTGAACATGCATAGACGGTATTTAGTGCGGTTTTATTAGTAGTTATTTATAGTGCGGTAATTTGAATGTAGTTTTTCTTTCTTTCTTTTAAGTTTCTTTCTTAGTTGGCACCTACCTACCTACCCTAGGACTCCACTAGTCATGATAAAATCATGTCACCACTTCTGCCCTACCTAGAGAGGTTGTTCGCAACAATGTTGTTTGCAGATTGAAAAATCCAGCAGTTTAATATGGCTCGAGGGTTTTTGCAGTAAAATGATGCGCCATTGACACCAGCAGAAGCGAATATCACAATACGTAAGTACGAGTAAGGATAAATGTAACACGGGAAGGAAAATGAATCATTCGGACTTACGTATTCTGTAAGATGTAAAAGCAGTAGACATTCCAAGAAAGCTGGTAGAAATCGACGTAACAAACGAAGGTAATCCGCCATTGCTTTACACTAATTTACACTAATTATTTATGAAAACACTATTTAACATAGCATAGCATAATTATACGGGGAAATCAAACGATTTATTTCACTTATATCTTTACGGCGCACTTATAATTCCCGTTACACCCGTCCAAATGTGCGTCCAAATCACCCGATAATACAACATTGAATGACTTGACTTGACTGACAGATAGAATGAATGATTGCTAATTTGACATGTTGATTATTTTGATTGGATTGGATGGATTCATTCATAGACAAGAAGATTGGATTGGATTGATCTGTAGGTTGGTTGGATTCGCATAATACCTACCACCACACCACCAATATCAACCACCTGGTCAACTGCTTGACTGTGTCAAAGCCATGCAGTAAAATCAGTTAATGTAATGTCACTGTCACTTTAGTTACTTTTGTCACAATCATGTATCAGTCATTTCATTTATCAAAAAAAAAAATACGCAAAAAAAATAACAAGAGAAAGAAAGAGAAAAGGCGCACATAACCATAACGGACTCGACACTGACAGAGTTGCGTCAACACAACAGTCGCAAGCAGGTGGGGTCGACTTTGTTCGACGAGTGCGGTACCTCCCACAATACCTACTTGGGGCTGCAAAGAACAGGGATAGCTGTAGCTCGATCTCGCTCATAGTAGTTGCCTCATCAAACTGCACTAAAACTGTGTAGTTTTGTTAAGTGAAATAATTGTTAATTATTTTTACAATTTATTATATTTTTATGTAAAAATAAACTGCACAATAAAATAAACCATTTAAAAATAATCAGAATATTTAACATTTTAGTGCAATAATTTTTAGGCAGCGTGCATTTCTCATCAATTTCTTTTTTTTTTTAATTTTTTCTGGCGCTGGATAGGTACTAGTCCTTTTGCCAAATTCTCATCAAATTACTTTCCAGTGTTTCCAGCCAGTATTAGTTGGGAAATTCGCCCTTCGAGATACGAGTAAATATTTTGGTCGAACCTAATATTATAATATTCGCCAACATCATTGTCACTCACGCCAAACTCCCGCGCCATTTTAGATGTTTGAGATAAAAAAAATGATGTGGAAAGCTAAACAGCAATGCCATTGATTTGACAGAGATGGCAAATAATTTACCTATTGCGGCCCGGAATACAACGCAAATTGGAGTTGGTGGGTTCAAATGTCTCGTACTTAGTTGAGCTAAAAAAAATTTTGAGCGTGGTGATGCCGTTTTTAACTATTAGTAAGAAAATGAAAAAAAAAAACTTTATTTCCAGCAAAACATACAGTAGGTAGGTAAAGGCTATGCAAGGTACATAGAAACCTAGCAGGTACAGTGAGTATCAGATATGAGAGAGTAGGCAGAGTTATTTACCTAAACATTTAGGGGGGTGCCTAGCTAAAGAAATTAGCGCCTCGGTTTACCCATTTTGTTATATAAAGCAATAAAAATGTTTACTTACCTACCTAAATGGTTTTATTTAACCTGTCAAGCCATCTTCTGCAAAAAAAGTTCCACACTGTCAGGTCACGGGGGGGGGGGGGGAGGGAGGTGTACTATGCGACCTAGGGCATTATGGAAACAATTTTTACAGATACATAAGAGTAAGTTTGGAGTGTTCTAAGGCATGATAAGCCAAATTAATAGCCAAGGAGATGGATGATTCAAGATCGATAAGGTTGCCAAGAGGATAAAAGATTGAATAATGTAATGTAGCAATCGTTAAAATAATGGGGTAAAATTTAATTGTGAGTTAGTAGCACCGCAACTCCATGTTTTTCTTTTCAAAAACGAAAAACATGTCCGTCATTGTCCATTGGTGTTGGCTTTTTTTACTTTCGTGAAGTTTCGTCAAAGAAAGATTTCCTATGAATAACATTGAGTTGAGCATCTGCTCCGTTTTCTGTAGTGAAATCTGTGTGTTGTGGGAGATAAGAGACTCGTGGTTGAGACAGTGTCTCTATTTAGTTGCAAGGGCTTCGCCCTCCATTTTAACTGTAGTGAAATCCGTGCGTTGTGTTGTGGGAGATACGAGACTTTTGGTTGAGACAGTGACTCTATGTTATAAGGGTTTCGCCTTCTATTTTAGCTGGAGTGAAGTCCGTGTGTTGTGGTAGATAAGAGACTCGTGGTTGAGACAGTGACTCTGTATTTTGATTGGAACTTTGTGATTAGATCTATCTTTCAAATATGAAAGAAAATCAAAGGAAGTGTGTCAAGTGTGGGGCTTCACCGTGTGAAAACCCTGATACCATATCACATCGTTTTCCTAAGCCGGGACCAACTAACATTAATCGGTAAGTAGTCTACTGAACACAACCTGATTGTGTCTGTCTCCATGGGAATTCCCATCATATTTTTTCTCATAAAAACTCTGACACTGATTGTTATGAAATGAATATAATAATGTTACTAGGTATAAAAGCCCGATCTGCGGTAAGTCTTAAGATTTACCAATTTGTACGGGTAAAAGTTCCAATAGTTCTATGATCATCGTTCATAAGGACTTTTACCACCATTCACTTGGTAAATCTTAAGATTTACCTCAAAGTCACGGTAAATGTTGAAAAAGACATCTCAGTCATGTGATAATATAGGGTGGCATAACAAAGCACATTACAAATCTATTGTGTTTCGTTACTTCCATCGTTAAGACTCCCTAAATATCATAAAATTAGGAGAAAATAGAATAATAGATAGATAATTATTTACTTAGTTCACAATCACAGGTAGGTACAGCACAAAACAAGCAGGAATAAAAACAGACAATAAGAACTATTCGGAACATTTTCATAAGATAATGACATGAAAATTGCTTTGGAATGAAATAAATACTAAATGATGCATGTAATAAATTTCAGATGTGTGTTGTGGGCCAAGTATTGTTTTCCACATGGTTCCTGGAGCTCTCAAGAATTCCATCGCCAACTTCACAGTGAACATAGAATGCTGTGCACTAGACATTTTGAAAGGAAATGGTTCATTGATAATGCAGTACCAGATGCTGAATGTGACAATTAGTGAGTTTTTTCTATAATAATATACTAGCTTCCGCGCGCGACTTTGTCCGCGTCCCGTTTGATCCTGTGGATATTCCGGGATAAAAAGTAGCCTATGTGTAAATCCAGGCTACGAACTATATCGACGGTTAAAAGGCGACTTGACTCAAGCGACATTTTTTTCAATATTGAGTTATGAAATTTGGAATAAATTATGTATTCCAAGTTTCATTCAAATCGGACCAGTAGTTTTTGCGTGAAAGAGAAACAAACATCCATACATAATTACAAACTTTCGCGTTTGGTATGATAACTAGTTGTTCACCCGAACTAAGATCTTATGATGTTCCCGAAAAAAAAACACAAAGAAGTTGTATAATTTATAAGTTAAAAAACTAGAAAAACTGACTGAGTTATTTATAAGCCAAACTACTGAACCGATTATGATGAAAATTAAATGGGACCAACCTGGAAGTACATCCTTTCAGATAAAAAAAGAATTTTTGAAATCGGTTTATAAATGACGGAGTTCTGAGGTAACACACATTAAAAAAAACAACTGAATTGAGAACCTTTTCCCTCTTTTAAAGTCGGTTAAAAAGGGCACACAGTTTCTTAACACTACTTGTTTGTTTATTTCAGGTTTTGACAGACCCTGTGTTGGTTACGATTGAGCCTGTGGCTGGTCCATCTTTAACTCTACCTTTAATGGAAAATTTTAACTTATTAAACCAGAGCCAGATGAATGTCGATGGTACAACTACAGGATCGCTGATTACCCAGAAACCAGCAGAAGATGGCAAACAAAATACCTACAATTTGGTATGTATGTATGAAAAATGTATGTAGGTATGAAAAATACATGGTCCTATATGGCCACCAGCCATGGTGGTATAGTAATTCTATTCTTACTATACTGTCTACGTCTAATAAGACAACCAGCTTACCACACGAAATAGTAGATTGTGTCATAAGGGACCAAAATTAGAGTAGAATCCTGAACGTAGCGAGGATTAACACTACACATAGGCACACTCTGCTTTTCATCCCCCTCTATGAGAAAGATAAATATCATAGGCTTTTAGATATTATTCTCACGATTTGTTCGGTAGTAAATTGTTTATGACAGTTTCTGTGTTTAATTTTACACTTTCTGGTGTTAATATGGTGTTCTTGGTGGGGAATAAATAAATATATTGAATTTTTTTGTACTGAGAGTTTGCTTACTTGGCTAGTTTTATCGTTGTTTGTTTAGTTAATAATAGGAGTAGGAGTAAGAAATTTGGGATAGTAAGAGGTATCTTACTCACTTATTTTTTTATTATTTCAGGAGAACTATCGACTTCAGCGACAACGACGGCAGAAGTATTAAAAAAAATGGATGAACTATTTGACAGCGTCAACGCTTATACGCCAGACAGAAGAAGAGGAAAGCCGTTAGCCACCAATATCCAAAACAATACGCGTCATATAGAATTATTTGGGCAAATGAAAGAATTTTTTTAAAAACTGAAGTTTTTGGGGTGCAGAACACCACCCCCTTTACAACAAGGATGGATATGGACCATTAACGGATTGGAACAAGTGTGGAAAAATCTTACAACTAAACATAAAAACATAAAAAGTCTAGCCAGAAGAAGGCTCCAGCAAGACCCACTAGAAAACTTATTCGTAAACTTAAATAATAAAAAAAATCAATAAACTTGTAACTTTTAATTTGTTAGGTACCTACCTGATTAGTTTTCGTATTTCACTGCTAGGCCAAGAAAGACAGATTGCTTATAAACAGTTTCTGCTGTTTGGCTTATCTTTTTGTCAAATGCTGACCTGATAAAACTAGCAACGATTTTAACATTCTGTAATAATCTTATGTCAGCATTTTGACAAAAAGATAAGCCAAACAGCAGAAACTGTTTGAACAATTTTAATCCCTGCCAGGTCTGTTCGAAATTTAGCGCTAAAATAGATTGAAACTGCCACCAAATATTTTAAAAGTTGGTGCCAAAAATAACGCCATCTAGTTACGAACCCCCAAACAAATGGTCAATTTTGTCCTGCCATATTTGTATGCAGTAAACGTTCTTCTTGGGTAACAGTATTCTGTGGTCGCAAGTCGCAAAAGCCATCAAATCAAGCAGTTGGAGAAAAGGCGAGAAGCATTTGAAACAAAATATAGGTACAATCAATATTTATCTATTACAGTTATTTACATAGAAAGTAAAGTAAATTGTCGATTCCATACTTGCTCCATAAGCCTACATAAACGATATTAGATTTCTATGCCTAACCTACCAACATGTAATTGTTATTTCTAAACAGCATCTCTAAAATGGACCCAAGACTAAGGCAAAGAACTGTGTACCCTACATTTAAACAGAAAAGGAAGTTGATTGGATTAGTATCACAACATCCGCAATTAATTTCATTCAAGGTTTCTCAAAGTTTCAACACCAGAGACTGTCAGAATATTTGGGGCAACATAGCAGCAGAGTGCAACTCTCTTCCTGGGGCTAGGAAAACTTGGAAACAGTGGAGAAAGGTCTGTTCTAACTACCTAATTAGTTACATCATTCCTATGTTTATAAATTTGTAGATAGTACAATGCATTATGACTATTTATGACCCTTGAAGGGTTCAGTCGCATAGGTAGTTCAAGTCCTTAAATTGATCAAGCATCTCAAAATTTGTTACATGCCATGACCTACCGCAATGCTGATGAATTACAATAAAAATATTTACACTTTGCATATTGGATTGTTTTTAATATCATCTGCCCATTTATTTTACAGACATGGCAGGATATAAGAGCTAATGCTAAGAAGAAACAGCAAGTAAGAAACGGCGAGATTCCCTCATCTATTGAAAACCTCACAATGGCTGAAAAAGAAGCTTTAGGACTGAAGAATGTGTCTTCTACTACCAGCTATCAAGATACAGTTGAATTTGTTGCAACAGAAGACACAAAAAACTTGATAGAAGAGAATCTTAATAGTTATAATGATTCAGCAACATTCAGTGAGCCTGAATCACCTCCTGAAGTTAAGGTTGAAGTATTAAACCTCCCAATACATAACCCCAAGCCGAAAAAGATGAAAACTAGTAAAAACAGTAGCCATACAGACAACTGTGTGTTCAACTGTGATTTGTTAGCGGTTCAGGAGCAAAAGAAAATAAAAATCAAAGAGAAATATTTAAATTTCAAAATGGACTATTTGAGGCAGAAGTTGCGATTGATGAAGGAACAGACCGAAGCATTGAAGAGTATTGCAAAAGAACTTGCAGAGTGATCCGAAAATAGTGATAAATGTAACAAAATAAGTACCTAGGTATTATAAGTAAACATTTCTGCTGATAACTTATTTTATTTATTAACCCCCGACGCAAAAATGACGGGGTATATAGGTGTAATATTACTTTCTATTCTATGTAGATATAATATTACTTATTATGTTTATAACTTTACGCTAACATAAATACTATGTATAGTTATAGTATGTGTGGCAAGGGGACAGAAGGGTCCTGATAAAGATATCTCTGAGTCTGATACCTATGAAATTTTATATAAAATTCCTCTTGACCGAAACTTAGCTGCATGCACACCATAGGTACCTACCTACTAACCTACCATTACTAATATTCTCAAGTTTTTTAATATCGTACATTGTTGTCAATTACATTATTGTTATTACATTATTCTTCGAAGGGAGATGGTGGGAGGAGGCTCAGGATAGGGAGTATTGGAAGTCTCTGGGGGAGACCTTTGCCCAGCAGTGGGACGAACGAGACAGCTTAATTAAAAAAAAAAATATTGTCAAACATTTTAAATGTCAAAGTCATTGTATCATACTGTATCAATGTCATATGCCTTGCTGATGGATGGTTGTTGTTGTGCGTCTCAAAGTGCGTCTTCTTCTTTTCGAAATAGTTGGTACTCACTCCGGAATGAAATTTCCCTTTTTCCCAATATAATTCTCAAGTTCATTCAAGTAATTTGTATTTCTTTCAATGAATAATGCTGAGAAAAAGTTATAACTGTTTTGTAAAGGCTTCAGCTTCTTCAGAAGTTGTTACAAAACAGCTTACACTTAGCGGAGAACAAGCCCAGGAAACATATTTGAGAGAAATCAAAGATGCAAGCAGTTGCACAAGTTTTGTGAGACAAACATCTTCAAAGCGTACAAGCACAAATGCGATACAAAGGGTACAAAGTTTAGAAGATATCTCACGCAAGGACTTGTTTATTTGTGTACAAAACAATGACGTAAAAATGCTCAAAGATATCTTGGAGTCTTGCCCAAGTTCAATAAACATGGTTGACGAATACGGATGGAGCTTACTCATGATCGCATGCCAAGCCAACTCGGTAGATGCCGTAAAGGAGTTATTGGCAAGGGGAGTTGATACATCAGTAAGAGATAAAGGAGGGAATTCTGCAACAAACTTAGTAATCAGGAACAAAAATCTTGAACTAGCTGACCTACTCATAAATCACAGTAAAAATAATTCAAGTAATAATCATTTTGAAACTACAAGGAAAATTAAGAGTAAAAATGTAAGGGCTAAGTCAAAAGAAAGGTTTGTATGTGAAATCTGTAACAGAGTGGTTCCTGATAAAAAAGAACACTTAGCTTCAACAGTACACAATATTAATGCCAGTAAGGGTAAGAAAATACCCACACACTATGTCATACCCCAAACCAATAGGGGATATCAAATAATGTTAAAAGTTGGCTGGGACAGAGAATGCGGACTAGGCAAAGATGGATCAGGAAAAAAGTATCCAATAAAAGCTGTACCAAAAAAGGATAAAAAAGGTCTTGGACATAAGAGAACAGAACAATCAAATAAAGAATTATTGAAGAACAAAAGTAGTAAATTGGTAATTACAGAATCTAAGAATGAGAAACGAATGGAAATTAACTTTAGAAGAGAATTTTATTAATTAATTTATGTAAAAACAACCAATATTTTAAACTGTGATGGAATAAAAACGATGAAAAATTTGCAATCTAATTATAATCCCTATTTTTTTATGAGTGTTTCAAAATACCTTTGTAACTGTACCTGCTGAAAATAAAATCAATAACCTTGATTTAAACATTTTGAAGTTAAAGAAAAAATAAATGTATAGACACTTTATTTGCTTATAATAAGGCACAACATAATTGCTAATATCTTCAACATAAACATTCATAAACAGTAAATAATACTAACAATCATTGCTTTTATAAAAAAAAAGTTGATTTCAATAATCCATCGAACTGTATTATTTGTGCAAAAGATAAAAAAAACGGTCATGAATAATCTAATATTACTTATCACTTTTATCTTGTAAATTAATCTAGGAACAGAAATTACTGTACACTTTTAAAATTATAGATACAATCGGAGACATTGTATTTTTTTTAGCATGCCTAGCATGATAGTTATTCTTTTAAAGATTTTTAGAACTATATTTATGTACAAGTAAAATGGTTGCACCACCATAATTCTAGAGAACTACGCAAGTTATCAACAAATTGTATGTTTTTCACAGCAATTACATTTCATGATTTCCACTTAAAATTCACTTAGCACCTAATGTTCACCTATTCAATTTCATAATTCAATATTTACAATACTCCCAACCTATCAAAGATTTGGTGCAATCCAGTTTAGGAAGTTCACGGCTAACTCAAACCCTACAAAGCATGCTGCATTAGCCGGGAATGCCCGGAGCATGACAGGTGTTACACCTTTGTATAGTGCAGTTGGTCCTTCTCTTTCCATCAGCTGTTTGAAGACATCTCTCATGCCTCGAGGATAAGTGCCCTCAGGGGCAGTTTGTAGCCTGCTCTTCAAGACATCAGCTGGCATGCCCACCAGCCAGTTAGCTATTCCAGCGCAACCCCCCGCCACAATAGTTGCCATCATCTTTGTCTTAGCAGTGGCATCTCCAGGTACTAATACCTCCTTGACCCATTCGTAAGTCATGAAGTACATACCGCTGGCTGGCACATCCCTCAGTATTGTGGCCACACTGCCTTTGTAAATACTCTTGATCCCTCCCTCTGAATATAGCTGCCTGGCACAGTCGACCATGCCATTGTACTTCTGGGGCATATTTCCTCCCTGTTGGATTTGCAATAGGCACTTGATGCGTTCCCCGGGCGCCATAATGGACGTGGTAAAGATACCTGAGAACGCACCAGCCGCAAACAGTTCAGGTTTAGTCAAAACATGATTTTCATCACTCTTTATCAACCGTTTTCCGAGTCCGAAACCGAAGAAGCTGATCGCGAAGATAGGGGCCACTCCAGTCAAAGGCGCCGACATGCCCTTGTAGAGACCCCGGAAGCCTTCCTTCTGTATCGTTTTCTTAAAGCAATCGTATGTTCCACCGTAAAGAGCAACCTCGCCAGATTTGGGCACGGGCATTGTCTGCAATCTCACTTTGACCGTGTCCATAGGATGTCCTGCTAGAACAGTGCATACTCCACCGAAACCACCGCTGAGAAAATATTTTATTGGGCTACTGTTTTCAGACATTTCGGATTCGTTGTTTCGGTCGGGTTGAAGGAAAAGTAGGGAACTAAAAGAGAATAACTTATTTCGTAAGGCTGGATCGTTAATAAAACCAGTTTTGATAGAGTTTCAATTAACTTTCGATACAACTTTCACAACAAAATAAACCCGTATTATTGAGTGATGTGATGGAGTAACATGAACCCGCCCGTCAACAAACAGCTGTTGCAGATAACCAAAGAACCCTTATTATTTTGACTGATTGGAATCGTAGAGGGAGAACACTCCCTACGATTGGAATGGAATGTCAAAGTCCAAGGCAAATAAGGCAATGTACTTATTATCCACAGACCTTCGAAAATCACTCGACGATCGACGACAAAGATTATAATTAATGCTCAATAACTACGCTCGACAACACGGCGACGACTGAATCTGTGTAATTTTTTTGTCTGTGGATATATTTGTATGTGTTTTGTTAGTGATGAACGACAGAGTTTTTTTGAGTTCGAGTTATTTGAGTTGAACTGTCTGTTGACCCGAGTTCACTCAACTCTGTCTGTGTGTGACGTCAGAGAAATTGATGCTAGTTTTGAACGTAAATATGAGTTTACTTGATATGTATAATTATTGTCAGATTTCGTTTGATTGTTCGATTCTAATCGAACTCAACTTGACCCCCAAGTTGAAGCGTATGAACACCCAAATTCAAGTCACATGGTGCTTACATTCCGAAAGCTGTGAGCATTTGGATTGAATCAACTCGAGTTACAGAAAATTCGATTCGAGTCGAGTAATTACATTTGCAACCAGCAACATAACGACGACAAAACTCAACTCGCACCGTACCGTACCGTACATCACTATTGTTTGTTTGGACACACGGGGGTTGATCTGTGAACAATATTTTTAGTCTAGTTATAGTCTGCGGCTCACATATCCCAATTGACACCCCCCCTTCACCCTTCCTTCATATCACGCCCCTTGTCCGATCCGACCGCCATGTTTGTTCGTTGCCATGGTTCGTTGTTTCTGGGGCTGTCAAACAACAAACTAACCGCCATTGCAGTTTTAAAATTGATGAGTGAAGTTTTGCGTTGATTTATTTCCGTAACTTACCCTCTCTATTTCTGAAGCTGCAAATTCATCTAAATATGTACAACAAGTGCTGTGTTGTGAGCTGTGCTAGTAGACGAAAGGACGTACATTTACATATGTTTCCAAAAACTGAGATAGGACTCCAAAAGTGGTTAGAGTGCATAAACTGTGAACGACTTCGTAGCCTGAGCTTCCAAGGTCTTCGCAAGCAATTTGTGTGTCGCAAACACTTTGAGAAGAGGTTTCTCGCGTCCACACGCGATAGAGCTCGTCTTCGCCCCGGTGCCTATCCCACGTTATTTACCGCAACAGAGATATCCAGTGGTATACCTCAAACATCTCCAATACCCTCTGACTTCTTTCTAGCTCTGACCTTGAGATTAGCAGTGTTCAACTGGTGCAATATAATAAATAGAATATTAAAAGGCACAGATGCATGCAGGTTACAGAATAGAATACTGCCTAGCATGCAATTAAAAGCTTATACTAAATATAAAACAAAATTGAAAAATAAAAAATTAAACAAATAATAATAATAGCGCACGCTTCTGATTGGTAGGTTAAGGTACTGATTTGGATCAGTTGAGCTATCTATAGATCGCTTGCAGCAGTCTGCAGATAGCTCAACTGTTTCATGTATGTATTTTGTAAACGAATTAGTCGTAGTTTTTATTTAATAAATATGATTCAATATACTTTAATATCTTGTTTTACTCATAAGTCTCCCTTAGCTCGAGGTCGTTTAAATTAATTAAAATAGTAGGATAGAAGTAGGTTCAATCGGGTGCCATGATTACACAACCATGGAAAGTACAACCTTGGAATGTACAGGCATGGAATTCATGTACATAGTGGTCGCCAATTCCATGGCTGTGCAATCCCGGGCTGTGCTCTCAAATTAAAAATAAAAGACCAATCATATGACATACGTGAGCATTCTATTGGACGAATTTTGCTCTATGGGAGTGCCCCGTCTGTAGGATCTGTAGTTTGTGTTTGGACAGATAGAGAGAGAGAACTTCGATTTCGGGCATTTTCGGGATTTCGTTGTGAAAATAAAAGTGGACTGTTTATATATTTAGACTATTTGATTTCACGAGTTTTATTTTATTTTAGTCACTAGTGAGAGATCTACTATGTGAACTCAGTATCAGCATGTCGTGCTCCAGGGAAGAAATTGAGAGAAAGCGCCTCGCTGCGCTGCAGAAACGGCAAAGTAAAACCAGCAGTCAAAACAGCTGTACGCCACTGGTTTCTACCACATCCAGCTACAATCAGCTTGGTTCTCCTACCGCAAACACGTCCAGAGCAGGTCCTGTGAAGACATTCGCCAGTAACTCACAAAACTACCATCCGTATGCAAAGCCAAACATTCAGGTGGAAATCAATGTTCCTGTTGGGAAAGTTGTCAGTGGGACTATCTACCTTATCTCTGAAGCTAGGTTTGAGGTGAACCCTTCAGAGTTCTGCACTCCATTGGTTAATATATTCAAAAGCTTGCCTTCTAAGAACTATGGTTAGTATGTTAGTACTTACTTATCTAAGTGTCCACTAAAATAAGCTATTAAACTCTCCTTATTATGTACATAATCTTTATATTTTCATACGAACTCCTATATTTTTTTACTATTCTTCAATGTGGGCTATACCTACAACATGTATAGTCAGTAGATCACAATGAAGCATTTTGGAATTAAACTGTCTTCACCCATATTATGACTAACTTCTGGACTGCCTAGATTTGCTGACCGCACTGTATCAATAGTATGAAATTCTACTAAATGATCTCAGTATTACATTTAAATGGCATTATCTTCATTTTCAGATCCCAAATCAAAGTTATGGAACTTCTCGATAGATGACTATGATACTCTGATGTTGAAGGTGGCCCCATTGGCTCCTCATGTTGTACTTGGCCCTCTGCCCAGTTATGTTTTAAAGGTAAAATTATTCCGAGCTTCTATTAATGTAAATCCATCATTGGATAGGTATCACTGAAAAGTAAAATATCAAAGAGGATAGCACAAAATTGTGTTGAATAATGAGAGTGAAGAATGGACTATGCCCAGCAGGGTCAAGCCAGGGTCGAAACTCCCCATTTGTCTTACCAGTATGACAACTGGATGATGATGAAACAAAAATAATGTCACAAAGAATTTTCTTGCTATGACTTGATGCGTTGATCAAAGAATATTAGCGGAAATTATCATTATTCATGCTTATCTTTCTAACTCTTCACTCCAAACTCCAGATAATTCTGTCTTTGTAGAGTCAGCTTGAAATTTAATTTTATAACATCCCAACTTTTTACTAGATTTTATTAAGAGATGTCCGTCTCTCAAAGATCAGATCTTTTGTTCAGTAAAGTCGCAAGGATCATTTAAAATGTGTTTGGATATACAGGTACTCAGGGAAAACACAATGGATCCTAAGAACATAGATTTATCACCTGTAGAATACTCATTAAGACACAAACTAATGCCATTTCAAGAAGATGGAGTTCGGTAAGGAATTTTTACCATAATATATATTTCTAGTTTATCAGTATTTCTAAGGTATTTCTAGTTTAGTTGATAGCAAGGGATAAAAATTTTTCAAAGACCTGGGCTTGCAATCTGCATTAAAATGTGGGTATGAGCTAAATATAATGTATGTGCCTCAGATGTGACTACCCCTTAGACATCCACAAAAAATATTGTAGGTACCAAGAGATTTTAACTAAGGAAATATTCCACCATGACTATTTCTGTCTATGTCGGCAATGATGTTTACATCGCAATTACATTCAATACTAAGGTCTTGAGAGTGATGGACGCGGAGTAATCACTCTCAGGGTCCATCCTCAGTGGACGTGCGCTTTGATCTAATGCATTATTATTTGGTTATAACCATCGGTTATAACCAAAGATAGCCACATCAAGTGGATCTATTGCTGGTCAAATATTTATCTCATAAAAACCCAGTTTTTTTTAAATCGGTGACAATGTCCCTTCCAGATTCGCGATAGCCCGGCGTGGCAGATGCATGATAGCTGACGATATGGGCCTAGGCAAGACATTCCAAGCCCTAGCTGTGGCTAGTTACTACAGGCATAACTGGCCGCTACTTATCGTCACTACTTCTTCTATGAGGTAATACACTTTATAATAAGTTATCTTAATGCAGTGGTTACCACTTAATAACAGGTGGATCATTGCTGTAACAATACATTGGTGACGTCGTTACCGCTGACTCTGTAAATGCCTTCAAAAACAAGCTGGACAACTGGGTATGAACAAGTAAAACAGTGCTTAAAAGATGTGACTAAGGGAAATTGCAATTACTTAAAAATAACATAAAAATGTTTCAACACTATTTGACGTAGACATATCAGCGAAACCTGCTTGTCTATATACCAATAAATAAATAAACATTGTCTCACTGGGCACTTCCTCCGTGGACGTGCCCTGTGATGCATTGAACTACGCCCATCACTCTGAGATATAAACTGACTTGGACCTTGTTGGTTATAATAAAATAAATAATTTCAGAGAGACATGGCAAAGTAAAATCCATGAGTTACTTCCGTCAGTGCCTCTCCCGAACATCGCCACTCTAACTAACAGCAAGGACACACCACTAGTGGCTGATAGACAGGTGACACTACTCTTAACCCTCAACTAAAAAGCTGTTATCATTGGCTTAGGAGCGCAAGTATTTTTTACAACATGTTTTTGTTTTTTTCAGACCGAAATAGTAATAGTCAGCTACAAAATAACAACAATGCATACGGAATTACTAAAGAATAAAAAGTTTGGAGTCGTTATCATTGTAAGTAGGTATTTATTCTTACGCATTACTCTTAGTAGTAGAGCTTGTGTGCGAGCTCGTCCGGGGAAGTACTACCACTGTACCTATTCCTGCCACCAAGCAGTGATGCTCGCATCGCTGTGTTCTGACTTGAAGGGTATGGGTGTACCGGTGTAAGGCACATGAGACTTAAAAAAAATATTGTTTTGAGAGTTTCCAATATAAATTCGGATTCCCGAAAGATATTTTTAAAACCTATGTAAACACCACATGTTTTCGTTGTTCTAAGGACGAGTCTCACTACCTAAAGTCTCACAAAGCGCAATGTACGGTTGCCCTCGGTGGCATCACGCGGCAATGTACGCGGTGCATCCTCCTCAGTGGCACGCCTGCACTCAGTCGTCCCGCAGAATTGTACACACAACTGACGCTCATCGAGCCAAAACTATTTGTCAACTACACAGACTATGGTAACTATAACTGTATTAAGACGAGTTTATTTAACAGGACGAGTTTATCTATCAGGACGAGTTTACATATCAGGACGAGTTTATCTAACGGGACGAGTATAAGTTTAGCGTGGTTACTCTTTTTATCTTAAATAATTTAATACACTTCTAATAATGTGGAGGGTTTGTACGTAATAATATTTATTTTAGGTAAAAGATACTGCGATGGAAAGCAAACTAACTTCGGATGGGACATGACAGGGCAGTCCAATCTAGCAGAGCTTCAAATTATCCTACAAAAGAGGTTTCTTATCAGACGAACTAAAGAACAAGTTTTAACAAAGCTTGAAGGAAAGACGAGGTAATATTCTTACAATTTACATTACATTTCTTACATTTCTTACAATTTTTGGATACAATAAAAGCAATGAAGGTTTATACCTAGCAGTGATGATAGTTTTGATGATGATTTGGATTTTAAAAACAATGAATAACACAAGACCTAACATATTGCCTTGAGATACTCCAATCGTCAGTAAACTACAGAATGAAAATCATCTGAATGTTTGATATATAATGGCTTTTAATGGTAATGCAAGATTAAATAAACTTTATAATATTGGTATTTTCGTCATAACTTTAGAATCTATTAGCATTGAACCAAAACAACTGAATCAAAAGCATTTCTTAGTTCCGAATTTAGTCCATCTAAAATCATTAAACTTTAAAAGTATGCTTGTATTCCAGAGAAACAGTATTACTAGACCACACGCTACTGCAATTCAGTAAGGAAGACGAGCAGGGCTTGTCTCAAATGGCGGAGATGTACAAAAGTACCAAAGCATCGGATCGTCATGCGGCGCTGTTGACCTTCTTCAGCGAGTCTGCCCGCGCTAAGATACCGGCTATTTGGTAAATATTTGTTAATATTATTGATATCTAGAAGGATCTGTTTTAGATAAAACCAGGGTTGTCCGATACTCTGTATTTTACGGATTATCCCGTTTTTAGGCTAATTATATAAATTTAAGAACCCGTAGATTAGCAAAACAAGATGCGGAGCATAAGTTTCAAGATACAAGATACATTTATTTGCTCATTTTCATTTAGTTCTCCAATAATAATAGTAGTTATAGCAACGAATACGAAAATATAAAAAGTAATCAAAAAATAAAACCTATTTGAACTTCAAAAATAGCCCGATTAGCATCCACGTAAACTTAGACTCTTTCCACACGACCCGGTAGCCAGGTAGCGGGTGCCGAGTACCCGGCAACCGGGAGAATGTGCAGAAGCTCTTATGGTTTTACAAAAAGTTGATGTAAGTATAAAAAAATTAACAATTATTGTTTGTTATTTCAGTAAATACATCCGTCAACTCGTAGCCGACAAGTCGACGGGCAAGTTTCTAGTGTTCGCCCACCACAGGAACGTCATCGACGCCATCTGCAATACTTTAGACGAGACTGAGGTCCACTACATCTGTATTACTGGCGCCACTCCCTCGCACACCAGAGCTGTGAGTAGAGTAGTGTGCACCCTTTACTACACCTCTCTATTGTTTATTTATTTTCTTTTTTAAGTAAATAAAAATTATATAGTCCCTGACGGACGGTCTCGTGGCCGGCCTAAAAAGTGCTGGCGGGACGACCTGGACGCCTTTGAAAGGAGATGGTGGGAGGAGGCCCAGGAGAGAGAGTATTGGAAGTCTTTGGAGGAGACCTTTGCCCAGCAGTGGGACGAGATAGGTTAAGGAAAAAAAAATAGTAAATAAATAGGCGTTACAAGCCCGTTGACAACAAATGAAGTGTCTTTTTTTTGTGTTTCTTTGACAGGCGTCACAGCTCAGTCGGTAATAGCTCTGCCTTCCGTGCTGTGGGTCGTGGGTTCGATCCCCACCAAGAACAAACATTTGTGCGTGGAAAACATAGATGTTTGTTCTATGTCTGGGTGTTACTATGTATTATAAGTATGTATTTACAAAAAAAAAGTATATAAGTATTCTATCAGCCATCTAGTTCCCATATTACAAGCTTTGCTTAGTTTGGGACTAGAGGGTGTTGTGTGTAAAGTCCAAGAATATTTATTTATTTTATCGCAGGATCTAGTAGATAAGTTTCAACATAACGAGTGGTGTCGTTGCGCCGTGCTGTCCACCACGGCCGCCGGCTCGGGCATCACGCTCACCGCCGCCTCGCTCGTGCTGTTCGCGGAACTGCACTGGAACCCCGGGGTGAGCCACAGCATCTGCCATCATCAGCCCTTTGCATCTACCCCTATTAACGGGTGTCCAATTTTCAAGCCAAATCGGACCAGTAGTTGCAGCGTGATTAAAACGCAAACATCTAAACACATCCCTGTGCCAAACATCTAAACACATCCCTTGGCCAAACATCTAAACACATCCCTGGGCCAAACATCTAAACACATCCCTGGGCCAAACATCTAAACACATCCCTGTGCCAAACATGTAAACACATCCCTGTGCCAAACATGTAAACACATCCCTGTGCCAAACATGTAAGCACATCCCTGTGCCAAACATCTAAACACATCCCTGTGCCAAACATGTAAACACATCCCTGTGCCAAACATGTAAACACATCCCTATGCACAACGTGCTTCAGAGGGCACGTTATACTGTCGGTCCCGGCTCTAGCAGTCGCGGGGAGACCTTACGGGCGGCCGAAAACTCCGTCACTAGAGTTGGTCACGACGAACGACGAAGATTATGCAAAATAACTATGATGTTAATAATTTTTTTTATGGCTTCTGTCTTTTCACACAATTTTGCCAGTGTCAAGTCAAGTGCCAGTGTCGAGTCATACGTCAAGTCATTTGTTTTGAAGACAAAATGGTGGATTTTCCCTTCAAAACTTGGAATCGAATTACATCAAATAATAAAAACACAAAACACATTTATTACAAATGGCTCACACTTTGTGCTATGACTGCTAGTATTATTGGTTAAAATTCCACCAAAATTAAAGAACAATACTCACTATAACACCAAGAAAAACAATTAAAATGAATGTGCTATGTTGCTTTTACAAATGACAGAACTCTGCTCATGTTAAAATCGGTATAATTAATTGTATTCTTTGTTTAGAGATTAGAGCACAGACTAATAGGATGCAAGTATGGAAAAGAAACGCAATTAGCACGCGACAATACAGCATAAACTTTTCTTTTCATAAGTTCTCACGAAGATAAGTTCCTTCCTTCACATCATTCACAGATAATTCAAAATTGTAGCGCCATTTTATTTAGGGCTATTTCCATTTTTAACCATTGACGCAAAAACGACGGGGGTGTTATAAGTTTGACGTGTGTGCGTCTGTCTGTGGCATCGTAGCTCCCTCTGATTCATAGCTCCCGAACGGATGAACCCATTTTATTTTTATTTTATTTTTGTATGAAAGGTGAGGTGTATTTCAGGAGTGTTCGGGAGTGTTCGAGAGTATGGTTCAAGATCTTTAAGGGCGTCGTGCACCAGAATCACTAAACGTATTCTAAACTAGCAGTTACCCGCGACTTCGAACGCGTCTACAGTTTCCGTGTAATTATATTATCTGTCCGTGTACCGAGCGGATACTTCTTTGAGAAACTTGACATTACACCGAACCCGTACTCGAATGTCAAACGTCAGTCGTTAGACCAAAGAGGTAGTACTACGTCCTGTCAAACTGACGTGACATAACATGACATCATCCTCTTGCTAAATTGGCGCTGCAAATCCCGTTTTTTTCATTTTATCCTGTAGATGATCCATGTGATTTTATTGAATAAAGAAATTTTGACTTTGACTTTGACTTCGTATTTAATAATTGTTAACAGATACTGACGCAGGCGGAGTCGCGCGCACACCGGCTCGGGCAGACGGGCGCGGTGTGCGCGCGGTACCTGCTCGCGCCGCGCACTGCGGACGACTACATGTGGCCCATGCTGCAGGGGAAACTACATGTAAGCATCTATGAACCTTCCATGCTGTGGGTCGTGGGTTCGATCCCCACTGAGAACAAACATTTGTGCGTGGAAAACATAGATGTCTGTTCTATGTCTGGGTGTTACTATGTATTATAAGTATGTATTTACAAAAAAAAGTATGTAAGTATTCTATAAGCCATCTAGTTCCCATATCACAAGCTTTGCTTAGTTTGGGACTAGAGGGCGTTGTGTGTAAAGTCCATGAATATTTATTTATGATGTCCTCATTTTTAACCCACGACGCAAAAACGACGAGGCGTTATAAGTTTGACGTGTCTGTCTGAGGCAACGTAGCTCCCGAACGGATGAACCGATTTTGATTTAATTTTTTTTGTTTGAAAGGTGAGTTAAGCGGGAGTGTTCTTAACTGTGTTTGATAAAAATCGGTCCAAGATTTGGGGGTTAAATTTTAAATTTAATTACTTGTTAAGTGTTCCGATCCAGTTTTAGAAAAACTGAACACTTATGGTCTCACTCCGGTGTCCGTCTGTCTGTCACATCCACCATTACTAAATTTATGATAATGCAATGGAACAAGCAAGGCATTTGGATAAAACTTTGAATATACAGGGTGAGAAGTACTCTCGACCGCCCTCATAAGTGCAACATCTAAACGGCATAAAAAAATGTTGTTAAGAGTCACGGGCTCGATTTTGACAAAAATAAAAACTACATTAAAATTTTTAAAAAAAGTTGTTTATTTGATTTTGTTGATTTCTTTTTTGACATATTGCGATACTTTACCTGATAACAAACAAATGTTGTAAAGTGTAGGCAGAATATTTGTCAATTTTGTAAATTTTGTTCATTGTCAAATAGTTATGTATGAAACTCAGCTAAGCTTTAACATGACGTTGATTAGCGGAATATTTTATTATAAACTAGTAGTTACCCGCGACTTCGTCCGCGAGTACAGTTTCCGTGTACATTATATTATCTCTGCGTGTACCGAGCGGATACTTTGAGAAAGTCGAAATTACACCGAACCCGTACTCGGATGTCAAACGCTAGTTGTTAGACCAAAGAGGTAGTACTACGTCCTGTCAAACTGACGTGACATGACATCATCTTTTTGCCAATTGGCGCTGCTAATCCTATTCGTTCATTTTATCCTGTAGATCCTGTTAATTATTCGGGATAAAAAGTAGCCTATGTGTCAATCCAGGTTACGAACCATATATATGCCAAGTTTCATCCAAGTTGCTTCAGTAGTTTTGACGTGATTGAAACAAACATCCAAACATCTAAACTTTCGCATTTATAATATTAGTAGGATAATATTATTATTTGTTTCCTCAACAGGTACTGAACAACGTAGGACTCAGCAAAGACTCATTCGAAAACACAACCATGACACATCAGGTATGTAAAAACTTTGTAAACTAAATTTTGTGGTACAATCTATATAATAAGTCAATGATCAAGGGACAAAGATCCATATTATTTGTCGATACCTCGTAACCATTTCTTTCTACTTTAGATTTAAGAATGTACTTGATAATTGTTATTTCCTTGTTGGATGCTCTCAATAAAATAAATAAAAAATAAATAATCATCGAAATCCATTGAAAATTTACAGGCGTCATAGCTCAGTAATATATAGATCTGAGAACAAACATTTGTGTGTGGCAAACATACGTGTTTGTTCCATGTCTGTATTATAAGTAGGTATTTACAAAAAAGTATTCTATCAACAATCTAGTACTCATAGTACAAGCTTTGCTTAGTTTGGGACTAGAGGGCGTCAATGAATATTTATAAAAAATATAATTAGTTGTCAAAATGAGCACGAACACATGCTTTGGTACAACCAAAGCACGCATGCAGCAAGCAAGCACTCATTGAGGTAATGCTGTTATAGGCAGTGTTTATTACTTAACATCAGGTGGGCCATCGGCTTGTTCCATCATTAAGGGCGGCTTGCACCAGAATCGCTAAACGCGATTAACTCTTAAATAGTATTTAGCGAGTTGTCAAGTCATACAAATACGTCAGATTTAAATCGATTTAGCTGTTAAATACGTTTAGTGATTCTGGTGCAAGACGCCCTAAGTAGTATAAAAAAACTTCGAAGTTATCAAAGTCAAATTAGTTTAGTTTTGAAAAATGTAAACAGAATAGTGGGCATTACATTCCCGGGAAAATGTAAACCTAGCGAGACTGAGGTCAACGAGTACGTGAACAAACATTGTGACTGTTTACTCATAGTTTAGTCATTGTTTATTTATTAAATTCGCAGTAATGTGTTAAAACAGTCATAAAAGCAATGGTTTTCCTTTAAAAGCAAAAGCCACAATTTGCAGCTCCTTTTAAGACTAAAAAAAGGGTCATTCATTATACAGGGTTTAATAATACCCCCGATCAATATATGAACAACTTTACAGAAGTAACAAGTTTCAAACGAGTCCGAAAAAAGTTTTCGGAAAACCCTGTTATAAAGTTCCGAAAACAGATTACTACAAATATTGTTATTATTTACAGGACAGTAAAAACAAAATCTCTCAATACCTAATGCCACAATTCGCAGAAAACAAAAACGATTACATACCGGGCACTAATATAAGAAAGGATTCTATCAAAAACGATGCAGCACAATCTGGCGAGACGTCGTTTAATAGAATTAGTGAATCGTTCTTGGACGATAGTGAAGTGTTTGAGAAATCTTTTTTGAATGATAATGAGGATGACGAACTTTTAGCCAATTTAGACTTATAGTGAATGTGATAAAAGTAATTTATATTTTTGTACTATTTTTTTTGAATAAAACATTGTTTAAATATGCGTTAACTTGTGATTTATTTCTTGTAGAACAAAACTAGTCTAACCAAATATTCGTATTAGGTCTAACAACAATATATGTAGGTTGTAATTTGTCTGAATTGAAGATGTATCAAAGAATACTTTAGTACCTACCTAAATCTGCAAGCAGTTAGACTTCAGCTGCTCTTTCAGTCCACATTTCATTATAGGACAAGAAAAACTACAAAATAACAGAATGCAACATTTATTGAACACTAAGGTTAAATAGTTCGCCTGGTAAGATTCTAAAATCGAACCAACTTGAAAAATAAGTTCACGTAGTCCGATTGATCGAACCATGCGGTCGAACCACGTGGCCAGAAGTAAAAAAACTCAGTTTACCACATTAACATGTCCGCATTCGCCTGGGTGCGAGATCCTCAGAGTGTGATCATCAGCGGTCGCACAGTTTAATAAACAATCGTTGGAATAAGTCTTGCCATCAGAACCGCAGACGGGTTCGAAGCTCCTAGCGCAAGTGCAAGGAGGTGGGAGCTTGTTTTCAGCGCATTGGCCTGAGTGTGCGATGCCCAGAGTATGATCTTTAGCAGTCTCGCAGTTTAAGAAACAATCATTCGAGTAGGTATTTCCATCAGTCCCACAAACTGGTTTAAAGTTCGTTACGCATGTACAAGAAGGGCTTGGAATGTCCCCAGGACATCTGCCGGTATGTGCGATACCTAAAGTAGGATTCTTCGCAGTAGCACAGTTCAGTCTACAATGGTTCGAGTAGGTTTTACCGTCCGTACCGCATACCTCGTTCAGATCATCCGTGCAAAAACACGGTGTCTCAATTTTTACTCTGTCTGCACATGCGCCTTCGTGAGCGGGTGCTATTCTCGGGTTGGTAGATAGCTGGCATCGCAGCGCGCAAGGATTCGAGTAGGTAACTCCATCGTTTCCGCAGACCGGCTTGTATTCAAAAGTGCATACGCATGCCGTAGGGTAAGACCCGGAGCAGGGTCCATCGCTGACTTTAGTCAGGTCTGATTTTACGGTGGCCTTCTCGCATCGCAGCTTGCATTCGTTACTGTAGGTGACTCCGTCTGAGCCGCAGACGGGACTGAGATTGCGTGCGCAGACGCAGGGCGGAAGTGCATTAGTACTGTAGGCTTGGAGAGCCACTAGGGCTATGACTGCTGTGAACAATGGTAACTTTAAAACAATCTGAGCTATTCGTTAGTGTGCTGTGAGTCGTGGGTTCGATCCCCACCAAGAACAACATTTATTGTGCGTGGAAAACATAGAGGTTTGTTCTATGTCTGGGTGTTACATACTATACCTATATTATAAGAATGTATTTATAAAAAAAGTATATAAGTATTCTATCAGCCATCTAGTTCCCATATTAAAAGCTTAGCTTAGTTTGGGACTAGAGGGCGTTGTGTGAAATGTCCATGAATATTTATTTATACTACGTATGACTGTGAACTAAATCCAAGGGGGACATTTGAAGATCCTAGAGAAAAGGATGCACTAGTCAAAAAACAATCATTTTGAGATATCGCATTTTTAAAGTTTGGAACCCTGTGCTAAACCCTGTATACCTAATACCTAAGTAGGTAACAATAAACGTCAATACCTCTGAGGCATATTAGTTTTTACCCTGTTCGGTTTACTATCATAGTAGGTAGGTATCGAAAATTCTCTACAAAACTACATTCGCAGATTAGTTTCAAAATAATTATAAGTTTTAAAAACTATAAAAACCGACTTCAATTCGACTACCGGCTTCATCATCAGATGATGATGATGACGGCAGTTCATTGGGAATGTTCTAGTGACTGTAAACACCAATAAAAAAAGTCACAGGAAAGCAAAATACACAATTTCTTGCACGTGGATGGCATATTTTTTTCCAGTTATTTCTATTTATACCTAAGCCAAACTGCTGAACCGATTTTGATGAAAATTGAATGGGACCAACGTAGAGACTACAGTTCCTACCCGTATAGTATGAAAATTAGTGCATAAAATTTTCCAAGTGAGTAGTTAACGGTATTCCCGAACGATGCGGAATTCGCGAAAGTATTGTGAAAGCCGAATGACTATAAGTTACGAAGAATTACTGTGAACTCAAACTGGGACATTGCATTTTTTTAACAGATTTTAACATCGTTTATAATGACAATAAATAACTATCGGATTAGCTAAAATTAATTTGGGGGTCACCTTGTCTATACATTATAATATATACCTAAATAACTAGAAAACTTTAACACGATTTGATAATTCCTTGAATTTATTTCAAACCCAATTTAAAATATTGTTTTTTAAATTATACCTACTAATTTGTAAATGAGTTTTAAAACTTACCAATTCTGTAATTCATTTCGCTGCTGTTAGGTCTGTTCAAAAGCAACGCTCTGCTTGTATTAATTTTTTTACTAGACACCTTTTTAAGTACGTGGGTAGGTATTTACTTTATCTGAGTAAAGGTTATCGGTTTTAAAATATTCATAACATCTGTATTCTCGTCGTCAAGACAGAGATCTGACGATTTGCGAGCAAAAGCTAGCTTTATATGTGAAGATAATATTATTTCTTGGGAAAATGCAAGGTGTTTGTATGTAAATCCCCGCGAGTACGTCAACAAACCATCGATGCTTGCGTTCGTGCCTAGGCCTCAGTACTCGCAGAATAAATATTAACATTGCATCGTCAAGAAGATACCTAAAGAATATAAAAATGTTATTTAATAATTATGTTCGTATCATCATTCTCCTGCCCTTATCCCACGCTAGGTGGGGTCGGCACAACATGTCTTCTTCTTCCACTCACTCCTATCATTCGTCAACTCTGAATCTACTCCTCTCACATTCATGTCATCCTTCACACAATCCAACCACTTCTTCGGTCTTCCTCTACTTGCATAATAATAGGTAATTATTAATAATTATGTTGATAGGTAATTGGTTAAAATACTTAGTGACCATTTTTAAATTGTCGTGCCCTAACTGGGTTCATATTGGTAGCATTAGGTATTATACAACATGAACGCAATAAAATATTGAGTATTGAGTCAATATACAGCCTGACTTCACCCATTGCTGAGTAGGTACTTATAGGAACAGTTTTATAATTGAATAGATACCTAGATAATGTTTTTATTCAACACTACAATGAAAAGTATAAACTAAAAACTAAGAAATAACTAAAATTAAAAACTATAAACATACAAAAGAAATCGCAGTGGTAGTGAAGTACAAACTTGGGATTCTGAGGGCCGAAATAATAGTAGAATGTTTACCTAGGGAGCAAACAACTATTTTGAAGGCGAGAGTTTCTTTTAATCCAGAGCGGAGCGAAGAATTCTAAAGTAGAATCCTGAGCGCAGCAAGGGATTCCAAGTTCACAAGCATATATAAAATAGTATTGTTCCCGGAGTAGCGCAACTTATGAATAGAGTGTAGTGTGTTCATTTATTTAGATACAATAAGACAACATAGAAATTTTGAAAACAAAATTATTAAAATTTTGTTTTAAATTTTTATTTTTGCTGACCGTACATACAAGCTAGTACCTCAAGCTAGTCAATATTAGGTATGTCTATATGTCCTAAGTTGTTGCGACCTCTTGTAGTCGTACTAAACGAGAGCCTATGTTAGAGTTAGACTACAGGCTATCAGTAAATACTGTACAAATTACCACTTTTCTAAGAATTTTAATATTATTCTTCTCCAGTAAATCAGTTACCCCTGATCACTTTAATCACTGTTAACCTGTTAATCACTTTAACCCTGATGGTGACCCAGCGAACTGATGTAATCAATCTAATCAAAACAATGTAAGAATGGGCCTTCGAACTTCTTCAATTAAGTCGTTAATAGTTTAGTATCTAAACTTACTACGGAAGTAAAGTTCGAACACAAACACCTTGAAATGATGAAGACGTTCATCATTTCATTGATTACCTACGTAGAAAACGTACTTTTGCAATAAGGAAAAATATTGTAGTGTGAATTCTGGAAGTCAAATACGTAAAAAATACGTCATTCTAACCTAGAGGTTGGTTTACTAGTGACGCACGTGTTTTGGAGGTATACAATTTCTTTGGTTTTTTTAAGAAAACATTTTGTAAATTTTACTTATGCATTCTTTATTTTCTCGTTCGTTATATTATTACAAATTAAAATGATGATCGCGGTCACAGCCTCGATCCGGCGCGGTTAGCTACATACTTTTAACATACAAACACATAATAAGTAATTTCATTTACCAGCCAACTATTCAGAACTGCATGGGTGACGTTGGTGGAGAACATACCTCTTCTCATACGGCGAGTTTATCGCTCGCTTACCCCTCTTCAAACCCTCACATCTTCCCTGGTGATGCACTTCCAAGGATAGGTTCTTCTGTCTCGCGCATCTCAGCAGGCAGATATTATTGTACGTGACTCCATCAGTCCCACACACAGGTGCAAGGTTCCTCACGCACGCGCATTCTGAGCCTGATCTCTTCAACCTGGCGAGTTCACATGGCCCTTCCTTTGTCACAGTGAGGTCTGTTCTCAGTATACTTTTAGTGCAGTCTAGAAGACATCTGTTGGAGTATACGATTCCGTCTGACCCGCAGACGGGGGCGTACTGCCGTGGACAGGCGCATTGGGGATCCCCGGATATGGGGCTGATGATGAGAGCGACCAGGACGATGGTGCCTGAAACTAAAAAAGATGTTTAAACTTCATTGAGCACACGTAGAAGACTTTCAATTCTTTATTCCTTGAATCATCCTGCTACCAAGAAGGATTCGAGTGTATTCTTGTGTAGACTTAGACCGTCGAGTCTAAGTCCACACAAGCATTTTGAGTAGATTTTATACAAAAATCTATCCTTGAGTCTTAGATCAGTGCTTGAGCTAACGAATACGGGCGTAGGTAATTGTTTGGGATAATTTTGAAAGTACATATTGGGTTTCTGCCAAAATGTGTGACTACCTAGGTAACGTGTAAAATATAGGTGTCTTACCTAATTTTAAAGACATCCTGTTTCACGCCTGATCCGAACAATAACTTCTAGAATGATCAATTTAGACCCTGTTCTGATCATAAAACTTGCGAACTCAACGAGCTATTAGAAAATGATGATGCACAATAGCTTCATAGCATTTATATATGAAAAATCACTGAATGATTTTCCCTATGTGATTTATTGTAGCCTGACGTCGTGGACGAATAAGTACACCACGTGCATAATCCAGTCCATTCCAAGATTTCCAAGTCGACTCATCCTTTTATACAGGGTGTTAGAAAACGCTCTTTAAAAACGGAAGTGTCACCTACATTGCTCGCAAGCCATATTACTACATAGCATATACCTACATTATGTAAATAGGTACCTACACGACACATATATACTACTCTAATGTTCAGAATTATGATAGATTTAAGATGTGACCCATCTTTAAAATATTTTAAAATATCTTTACTTACTGGAGCACATTATTCCAGTTTCATTTTTTTTTGTTTTCATATTCATCAATCCTTAATTTTTTTTTCTTCAACCTATTTCGTCCGCAAAGGTCAAAGATCAAAGACTTCGAAATACAGTTATTACGGTGTAATTCTGCCCAAGGGGATTTTGAGACTCTTTGTCTCAAGATGAAAAATTTAGAGGGGTTCTAATTTTTTAATAATCAAGGGGATTTTGAGACTAATCCAATTCTCCCTCCCTTACTTACCTACCAATTGTTTTTCTTTTGCTAGGAAGGTAAGTTCTCACAAGGAAAACATTTTCGTACCGACCTTAGGTAGATTCTAAATAAACATCCTAATAATATTTATTTTACTGTTTCCTGGAAAACTCTGGTTTCCATGAATAATATTGTTATCAAAATAAAATAATGTAGTAAATTAGGCTATTTTCTTATACCTACACCTACTAACGTAGGTATAGCTAAATGGTGTCACATCCACATCACATCAATTCATTAAATTTTACTGCCCATACCTAAAATGTGAGTGCCACTCACATTTTACGATACCTATCGTTTTGATAGGTACCTTTAGCTACCTACATGACACATGGCGGTACTAAATATTTTTATTTTACCTGCCTACTGCATACCTGTACACAATTCATTTATTTATTATACAGAGTGTTCTTCTAATTCGACCGAGCTCAAATAAAACTTTATTTTAGAAATGAAAATTTAAAAAAAAAGTAGAAGTCGCAATAATTATTTCTGTGAGCAGTATGAACTTCAGTTCATCAAATATAAATAGGTACTTTGAGATGAACTAAATGTTTAAAACTGCAATTAGGTATGCCTGAGATTCGAAACTGGTTTTCAGAGACCTAGATTTCTAGATCCTCATAACTTGTATTAGGTATGTGTGCTGCTGGCGATGCTTAAATAAATAAATAAACTTGGAAACGCCTCCAATTTTCACTGGCTAAGAACCGCATTCAAATCGGAGCCCTACTCACAGAGGTACGAGGGCACACGCAAACAGACACAAAACGCTGTCAAACTTATAACACCTCTTCCGTTTTCGGTTGGGGTTTAAAAATAAGGTAAACCGCACTATAATGAAGTGATGCGATGATGATGAATGATTGTGACATGTAACCCATTACCTTAATTACCTACCTTTAGTTATGTTGCTAATATTGTACTAGCACTCAACATAAGAACAAGATAAATAGATAAAACACGATTGGAGTAGGTCGTTCGTTAGGTAATGGGCGAACACTATAGGTCGGTACAGGATGTTACTAGATAAGTAGATCCTACCTAATTATGTCTGAATGACGACTCTGGCTTAGATGATATTCGACAGGTTTCAAATAAATAAAGATTTTTATAACATCCCTTTGTGATTAGTAGTTCCATCCACCGGTTCCCGATCTAAATAATAACATCAGTCAACGGGTCGTCTTACGCTTTATCATCCGGTTCGTGGTAGCCATTCGAGAACCTTTGTTGTCAATTCTGCGGGCCTTCCTTTTGATACTTCAACTTGCTATTTTAAGAGCTTCGTACCTCTACCTAATGTAATGATATTACTTTTTTGTTACTTCCGCTGTAAATCGAGAATGTTTCTACGGTTTTCTCAGGAAAATTTTATTTCGACTCATCCATTGCGTTTGGGAATTTACAATGTGTCAGTATATTTGTTCCTAGTTAGGTAGTCTTACCTACCTATTTCATATACTAGTTGTCCTGTGAGAACATAGACCTCGCAAGCCTTTATAACCATGCAATAACCGACACTTTCCCTTTTACCCTGGCTAAATCGAATTTCAGCTGCTTGAATTTTCCAATAGGCCCTAAGTACCTATGTAGACTTTTGAGCAAATTAGGGGTATAAGTTTTAGCGATTACTCGCGTTCCCTTGGTCCTAGGAGGTCGAATCTGGTGTCTACGGATTTGTCTCGTAAAGGCGAAGAGGACTGTGTAGTCTCATTGATATTGGTAGGAGTCAATTTTCGGAAAAAAAATAAAAAACCATTTCCCCTTTTTCCCCTTTTCACTCCTCTTTTTTGGAAATATTTTTACACCATCTTGTGTAGAATAAAGTTTAACGTGTGTTTCTCAAATTTGATTGAAATCCGTCTATAAATAACGCTACAGCAAACCTTCCCCTTTTTCTCCCTTATTTACCCACCAATCAAAAATCCCCGATGACAAAAAAAATCTAATAATTCATATAACCTGTGTACCAAGTTTCGTCCAGATCGGTTGAAAAATGCGACCTGTAGAGGAGAACAGACATCCGGACAAACGCATTTTTGGCCAATGTGCAAACTGAGACGCTTCGCTCGCTTCGCTCGCTCGGTCAATTAGAGCAACCTAAGTACCTAGTTTTGACGTAAAGGTCGTAAAGTAAATAAACGCGAAGGAAAAAAGTGGCTCACATGACTTAAAATTTCTACAAAACTTAAAAACGTGATTTCAGTTTTTTTACCTTCTGTGGGTACCTTTTAATATATTTTGGATAAACAAAACCTGTGTGGCTGCTAAATAGTAAACCATACATGCGGAAATGGCCCCAGTCCCAGCGCGGTAGACGCATTAATTAATGCATAGGTAACGGAATACCAATGGCAGGTTCGCAAGACAAAGCTATTGTTACGTTTCGCTACACGCTGTGTTCTTTGCGCCGAAGACACTTATTTACCTTTATCCTTATTGGATTATCGAAAGGAAACGAGCCGATACTGCCTCGTTAACTGAAACACGTATAAAACTAACCATTTGCTTTTTCTGAAAGTACTGACTGAATTCACGATCGTAGTGCGCACACGATTCTAGTGACAGAGGTTTGATTTTGCGATGGGTTACAAAATCGGTATGTTATTTTTTGTTTATTTTATTTTCTGTTTCAACTTGCACAATGTTGCTTTATTGCATAGAAACCATAGACAATTTTTCTATTATGTGCCTTTACCTGTATAGTGTATGTAGCACATAGTGACCACTCCCTAAAACTTCAGGGGCTTACTTACCCTTTATCTTTTTTATGGAACCAAATCGACAGTGTGAGCAGCGCAGAAAAAGTTATCTAATCCCCTAAGTTTTCGGGAGAAGTCTTGTTACACCCGGCATTACTTAATAAGTGAATACCTATTAAGTACCTAAATATTGTCTTGTAAGTGGTGGTAATAATGTTAATGTTTGTTTCAAATTTGCTATGATTTGAGTAATGTTACTAAGGCCACTTTTACTTTGTGAAAAATCCCTAGCAGTTATTCCAAGATGGCATACGCACGTATTTAATTTAGGTACCTACTTATTGTGTTTAACTAACACACGCCACTAGGTATACTGTATTATATATGTGCTTTAGCTATACCACTACATAATAGTACTTATACCTACGACATAGGTCATATATATGATATTGTATTACCTACTTTCTATTCCACACTAAATAGGTAAGTATAAGAAGCATCTAGGTACCTAGCTAGAGATCTACTAGTGTTAGGTAGTATGAGTTTACCTACCTAGGTATTTATTCCTTGTTACGACGCGACGGTTCTAAAATGTACTAATGTTTCAGCTTTTATTTTGGTGGCAATGGCCACTTGCACTCTCTGCCTACCTTTTGCACCGACCACGCCCAAACAACCGTCATGTCCATGTGCCAGAACTTACTACCCCATCTGTGCTTCGGACGGGATCACCTCAAACAATGAGTGCGAATTTGTCTGCCGCACTGATTTTATGCTTCAAAAATTCGGAAAGAAAATCTACGCCTACAAAACAGGGTTCACATGCGATGAAATACTAAACGAAAAATACAACGATCAATAGCAGGAATACACGTAGGTACACCAGTATTTCGTTTACTTTAAATAATATCGATTATAATCGATTGATAAAGCAGAACACGAAACAATTGGTCCATATACTTTTGTGGTCTGAAAGTATAATTTATATTACAGAGTAGGTATACCTACATTTTTGGCATTTATTATTCACATAAATACAAGTCTGATAAATACTGATAATTTTACAAATATTTACAATATTCAAGACAAAGTTGGTGGGACTCGAACGAACCCCTCTCTTACGACTCGTAAGTTACGAGTCGCGCGCTATCGTTACTTCTATACGACGAGAAATATTATGGTAGGTATCTTTCTACCTGTCATCATTAGCCATACTAGGTAAGGACTTCTAGTTTAATAATCTGAGCGATTTTCATTATATTAGATTGACGTTACCAAAAAATAATTAGCCATGACCATAACATCTATCAAAGATGCACTAATATAGGTATACGACATACTTTTATCTAACTATACAAAATATTAGTTATCACTCAACAAAACACCTGCTTTTGTGATCAATAATTAAGGTTTTTTTTTGTTTTTATGCTATATTTATTGCTTTTAAATTCTGCTCAATAAGTAGGTAGGTATTTTCGTATTCGTTATGTATATGTAGGTACCCAGTAAGTACTTATTATTTCGGTACCTGTTACAATTCCTATCTAAAATGCGTTTTAGGTTTTAGTATTCACAATAAAGTAAATTATACCTACTACTTTTTTTTCAGTGTTTGTCTTAATATTTTACTTTTTGATGGTATCTACACGTTGTCAAAGGAGAGCTCCGGTATACACAACACAGCCTCCAAAGACAATTCCACCTTGGAGGGAAATGGACTGCTATTGCCTTAGTCAGTATGACCCTGTATGTGGCTCCAATGGGGGCCAGTACCGCAATATGTGTACTTGGAAATGTGGTAGAGATCACTTATGGAAATACTACAATTATAATATGACAGCACTTAACTGTATAAATGGTAGTCAAATTACAAATTACCAGTAGGTATTTCTGTAAAAAAATATTGTAAACTTACCCACTATCAAATAAAATTAAATGTACTGTTTTTTAAATTGTATTATTTTGTACCTATTCATAGTACCTAGGTACTTTGAAAATAATTACATAATTACAAAGAAAATATAAATTAACTTATATTAATTTTATTAAATTTATCACAGGATAATAGTTTGAGACCACCAAAACAGCTTTTAGGGTTCAGAACCACGGTGTAGTTGTTTTAGTCTTCTATATTATGTAAGAGCAACATTGTTTTTTTTTTCTTAGATTAGGATAGTCCCATACTTTTAAGACAGGACTTTTTATACTAATAGCTTTGCTAGATATAATGAATAGATTCAGTGAAATAACCATCATAGTTTAGAAGGTAATAGCTCACTAAGTTCATAACTTTTCTTCATAAAGTTGGGGTTATACACATCGTTGGGCAGAAAACACATTAAAAACCAATGTGTGATCATGCCCGTTATACCCCAAATTTTATATTTCCCACACATAAAAACTGGTAAGGGTAGGCTTTCAAACATAAAATGAGCATGGTTATTTGCATCACAGAGAGTTTCCATGGACACTGTAAACACTTCTTCGACCTCGTCCATGTTTGGAATCAGGTCCTTAAATACAAAGTTATTCAACTGGCCGATCACAGGAGTGATGACCATTTTTCTGTCCCGCCCCTGCACTTCACCCATCGTCCCCCAAACATCAACCTGTTTCTGAGGAAATCCTATCTCTTCTTCGGTCTCCCGTAACGCTGTATCAATCAGAGTTTCATTATTATCACGTTTGCCACCTGGGAAAGACACTTGGCCACTGTGCTTGACTAGATTCGATGATCTAAGGGTGTATAGAAGGCAAACTTCTTCGTTAAGGACACATAGCGGCACCAACACTGAAGAACGAATCATTTCAGCTTCAGATAAGTTATGTCCTATCAGAGAAGGCACATCCTTGATGTTGGCTATGCAGCGGGCCTTCGATGCACTTGACAACAAGATTCCTGGACGAAGAGCCATAGTTAGGTAGGTACGTTTTGCTTGCCTGCAGTTTAGTTAGGTACAAGCAATCTTAAATCCGATGAAGTAAAACGATAAAACTGAAAGAAAATTGATGACAAAGTCCAGTCCACATTTTGGACTTTTCTTTCAGTTTTTTTTATTTGTTTACGTTACGTCAGCCAAAGTGTTATGTTAACGTCAAATCAGTCAACTTATTGTCTTTTTATAGGTATCTCTTAGCACTCACTGTCAGGTTTGTCACTTTTGTCAGCGTCACAAAAAAAAAAAACAGTGATTTTGATTAGATTTTCAAACTTTGTATCTTATCCTTTTTATTTTACTATGAAATGAAATTACAGTGTTTTCTAACTTGATAATGAGTATAAACGTTTCATTCGGTATACATAATATTTTTTCATTAGTCTCCCGTGAACGATGCATGACAAATTTGAAGAAAATAACTATTCCAAAGTTTGGGAAGCTTCCGACTGCTACGGCTGCTGTTTTAGTACCTCTATGTAAGGTTCAGGACGTGCCTTCGATTCTGTACACTGTACGTTCATCAAACCTAAGGACAAACAGCGGTGAGATATCGTTTCCTGGCGGCAAAACGGACCCCGACGAGACCCCTGTTCAGACCGCCCTGAGAGAAACAACCGAAGAAATCGGCCTGTCGTCTAAAAAGATAGAAATATGGGGTCAAGGACCTGCAGTTCCAGGCCGTAATAACAAAATAATGATAACCCCGGTTATAGGATCCATCTCTAACTTGACCGATGTTGACTTGTCTATAAACACTAAGGAAGTAGCAGAAGTCTTCACAGTCCCGGTGGAAGTCCTGTGTGACCCTAACAATCAGTATCACACTCAGTACCAGAATGGCTACATTCTACCTGTGTTTATTGCTGAGCAATATAAAATTTGGGGCATAACTGCATATATCACGCATGCATTTTTGAGTTCTATACTAACCAAAGATGTTTATAGAAATGATTGGATGAAGAAGAAGATCTTTATACAATAATTAATTTTTGTTTCTGATTATATTTCAGTGAAATGAAATAAACTGTTACACTTTAATAGAAATATTTATTGTAGAAAAGCTAGTTATCACAATTTTATGGCAGCAGTCATAGATAATTCCCTAAGCTAAGCAAGGCACAAATGTATGAAACTACTAAAAAATATGCCAAAAAAAAAAAGGAACCAAAATGGTGGCAAAATAAAAAAAAAACCAAAAATTATAATAATTACCAGGTTTATTCCTTAACACTTACATTATAATCTAAGTTTTAATATTTTATACATTGTCCAATTGACACGTTGACCATCTCTCGCCTCGTCTATTGCATGTGTACTATTATGTATTTTAAATGTTTTGATGTATTTTTCCTAAAAAATAACATTTTGCAAATGTTGTTCTTAGCAAAAATATACTTCAGCAGTCTCAAAATGGCCACTATCAAATAGGTGGTTCAACTTAAGCCTCACTATACTGTAAGTGAAAATGTAACAAAAAAAAACTACAAAACTTAAAACGGTCAACAAGGCAGGCAAGAGCGCTTCCAAAATGCTCACAATATATTGAAAAATATGTAAATAACATAAACCTTATTATAAAATAAAAGGCAGAGGTATCCAATCAGGTAAAATATGTAGGTTCATGAACCTCTTGTCTGATTTTGTCAAGGATCCATCAAAAGACAATAGAAAATCAACTGTATCTGGAATACCGAGAGAGATAAATCCAGAAACATTTTTTTTTAAGCCCAGAAATATCTGAAATGGTTGAATAGTATAAATAACCAATCCTAAAACTTAAAAATATAATACAAATGTATTCCTGCTTCGTTGTGTTTGAAGACTATCCTTCCATCTAAAACTACAATGAATACTAAATTCCAATTTTCACAAAGATTAATTAAATTTTTAGCTTTCAAACACCTCTGCCAAATAATAAAATACCGATATTATAAAAAAAAATAAGGACATTTTGAACAAAAATTATAACCAAAAAGCTAATGGCCACTGTTCACTCTCTCTGTGTCAGAACAGATCATGAGAGGTCTTGGGTTCAACATCAACCCCATATTTAAGCATGCCTCATATTAATGCATCTTGTATTTCACGTGCATTCACTAATAAATGGGGCTGAACCCTAATAGAATGTCTGACTGTCTGAATAAATTACAATATTCTAATATTGTTATCAACTCGTTTTATAAAAGCATAAAAAATTCAATTGCACCATACATTCATTTCAACAATTTCAACTGTCACAACATGACATCTTTAAGTCGAATTAAAAAAAATTATACACAAAAATGATTTACTGTCTGTCCTAAGATCACATAAAATTATTGAACCAAACAATTCAACAAATAAATTACCTACCTGTAGTCTAAACTAAACCTTCCAATGGTCAAATCTGCTACAATAACCGTCATAATAACTAAAGAGTGATATAAGGTATCTCAAGTAACAAGTTTACAAAGTGTGGAATTATGTAAAGTAGGGTTTCTTGTCCGCAGTTCCACCTAAATCATACAAAATAAAGGTCTTCATCTCTATTAAAATGTTATAATCAGATTTAAAAAGCTATTGATTTCTTTGACCCCAGAATAAAATAATACTTAGTACCTGAAATTGCTATTGGCAATGCAATTCAAAAATGTTTTGGGTATGCAGTGATCAAGAGTAACAACGAAAATTCGACTCAATATGTATTGTACCAAGGTTGTGTATCGCGAACGCTTCGTTATTCGGCGTTGACTTCGCTGACATCGACTGGAATCGATGTGGTGAATGTCGGCGTTTCGAGTTCTTCGTGTTTCTTCATTTTCAATGCCTGAAAATAATACGAAGTATTAAAAAAATATAACTTAATTCTAACTAATCAGACAAACATTTTGAATGAATGAATAATAATAATGCAGAATTTTACTAAACATGGCTAGAATATAAACATAAGTAAGTAAAGAAATATATGCCAGTTTTTTTTTAATCTGGCACAAGAATCTGTTCTAGTTTAGTTCGAGTAAACCAACCACTGTTAGTTATATTAAAATCAAAACAAAAACAAAACTTGTTTATGGTTTACAATAATTTCAGTCGTATTTTACAAAAACCACAACCAAATACAGTAGGTACGTAGACAGAAACAAATAGTGAGAGTAGGCACAACAGATAATGTGTCTTGGACGTTTTAGAATACTATGTAAATTCTTTTTTTTTTTCTTATTATTTTGTAAGAAAATTCATATACAAAACTAGAAGCCAAGTCAGATTCTAGCCCATTTTCTAGGTCATGGCAACACTTTTAACCACACAGTATTAGGTATGACGTTTCAAAGTGATAGTGAGACCCTTGTGATTTTGTTTAGTCTTCAGAGGGACAATTTATCGATTGTGCTACTTCTGTAGGTTAAGTTAATTAAAAAACAAAAACCCGCTCCCTTTTCACCAAAAGCCACAACATTATCGTCCGATTTTAAGTGTGATAACCACATAAAACACCAATTTTAAAAAATTGCCTTCCAGCCAGCCAATCAGAATTAGTTGGATTACTTATGTTGTTGTGATTTAATACCATGTTAGTCTTGATTAAAACGAGTAGGGTCAAAATGTCAGGACATCAAAAATGTATTTAATAAAATGAATAAATTCCCTGGAGCCTATTTCTAAAAGCTTACAAGCTGATGACAGAAATAGTTCCAAATGTAAATGTTTAAAAATATATTTATAACATTTAAAACCAAAAACAACTTTGTACATGAACAAATGATAACTAGATAATTCATAGTAAAACCACAGATAATATAAAGGTAAAACTGACATGAGTCCAATATTTATGAAACTACCGTCTCATTAACAAATATGTTAGGTGCGATGTCCCATGCTTTATGAATATGCCCCGTATGTATATGTGCGTAGGGTTTACAATGCGATGACGTCACGCACATCCGACGTACCGTATTGCTAGAGTCCTCTTTTTTCTGTCGCTGTAGCGTTGGCGACAACACCAAGCCTTTAGCCGATAACTGCAGGCGATAGTAATACTTATAGTCATAGCTAGAAGATATAGAATAGCATAGGAATATCCCAAAATACAAGGAAAAATTGCGACAGTGAACGTAGCTGCAAAAAATATGTAATTCTCTTTCACAAGAGGGTAGCGAATGTTGCTATCTTCACAGTCACAAAGACACTAGGCACATTGGCTTAACCCAATACATTTTAAACAGTAATTCAAATACATTCAAGAAAGATATTGCACATACAATAATTATAATACTCAGAGTTGATATTAAAACCATGCTAAAACATGCTATTCTAGTCAAAATATTTATGAATCCGAATTTCATTTAAAAAAAAATATTAAAATATTCATGGACATTTCACACGACGCCGTCTAGTCCCAAACTAAGCAAAGCTTGTAATATGGAAACTAGATGCTGATAGAATACTATATTTTGATTAATTCATTTGTTTTTGTGTGGAGACAAATCGTCTAGTGAAACGAAAACTACTTTGCTCGATACCAAAATTTCGATTTAACTAAATGAAATTCAGACTCTGAATAACCAATAGCACCCAGATTTAAATAGGTACCAAAAAATAGGTAGCAAAATAAGAAATAAAAAAAATTAAAATCCCAGTCTCGGCTCTTTTACCCAAAATGTTCTCAAACTCTTGTAAATTCAAAGTATTCACCGTCCACTTTGCCTATAGATAAAATGTAAGTAATTGTATACCTGTTGCAATTTGTAATGGTTGATGATGTCCTGGTCAGCGGGACAGCTTTGTGTGAACGCATCCAGCTGATACATATGATGCATGTACCGCCAGAGGGCGACGAAACTCGTCTGAAAATGTACAAATAAAGATAAAACATGTGTAGAGATAATAAAAACATTTGGTGTGGCATACCATGTCTTACCGGTATCTACCGGTGTGTCGAAATGGTACGATACAATACTATAGTTATATTCATCATCATCATCAACCTATACTCGTCCACTGCTGGACGTAGGTCTCTCCCAAGACGCGCCATTGAGCTCGGTTTTCGGCTCTTCTCATCCAGTGTCAGCGCTACATTTCGCAGATCGTCGCCCCATCTCGCCGGAGGGCGTCCTACACTACGCTTGCCTAAACGTGGTCTCCACTCAAGTATTAGTTTGCTCCAACGATTGTCGGTTCTACGGCAAACATGCCTGGGTGGCCCACTGCCACTTCAGCCTGCTAATCCTCTGAGCTATGTCGGCGACTTTGGTTCTCTGTCGGATAACTTCATTTCGGATTCTATCCTTGAGAGAGATTCCGAGCATAGCTCTCTCCATAGCTCGCTGAGCGACTTTTAGCTTATGGACCAGCCCTACTGTCAGTGTCCACGTTTCGGCAGCATAGGTCATGACAGATAGGACGCATTGCTTGAAGACTTTCGTCTTCAGACATTGAGTTATATTCACTGTGTCAAAAACTGCGAACTCGATTATCCAGTTTCGACTGGCTGCTATTAGAGCACGTAGTCTGGGGTTTATTGTATAGATTTTTTGAATCGAGTAATTCACAGTTTTTTATTGAGATAAATCGTTTTCTCCCGCTAGAGGCGCTTATCGTGTTTTCATACAAAATATCATGCAAGTCTCTATTCGAAAGTCGATTAATAAAACAAAACTACAAGAAATATTTTTACAGAATAGCCCTTTCAATTCATATTATCGACCTATTCAAAGCCACTCAGGTTTGATTAGAAATAAGAAATGTATATTATACAAACCGGTATTTCAAAGTCAACGAAGTATTTCCCCGCGACGCGAATGTGCTGCAGACGCGGCATCAGTTCGCAGTCGAAGCAGCACATTGTGTCGCCCGTTAGGAACCTGCAATGCGAAAACGCATATTTTTACTCACACATTTTCAACTTCCTAAAATGCTCAATGGTTTTTCTAACAAGCTAAATCAAATACAAGATCAGGACAAGTTAAATATGACCACCTAATGTTTTACCGTTGAACATGTCTTTGCCTAAGCAACTGCAATAATTCAAAAAGCGCAACCAATGAGGACGTGCCTAGTGTGGCGTCCTAAAAGAACATAACTTTATAGTAAAACAAGAGTCTGATTCCAACTTGAGTGACTTTACGTTCGTTATAGCTGATCTTTATATAACAGGTAGGTACAAGACAACATTTAATTTTAAGGGGTCTAAGTACAATATGTGTGTCATGTCAAGTATGTGTGTATGTGGAAGTATTTACCTGGTCGCCCGGCGCTCAAGCAAGCCATCGATGCGGCTAAGATGTGCGCGTAAAGCTGCAGACTTTTGCTCATCTTTACGCACCAGAACCAGTTTCAGCTTGGAGTATAAGTTCTCGATTAGAGAAGCCACTTCCTTGTCCTGAAATCATGAAATGCAGTAATAAGTAAACCGAAATTGTTGAAACTGTAGCGTTAGAGTCAAACCAAGGTCACAAGTTCGAAACCTGAAAACTAGAGTGAACGCTAACTAAAGTGTATAAGACACAGGTTCACTCTATAATAACATACGGAATCAAGCTCTGGGATGACCACAGAACAGAGAAAAGTAAGGGGATGACAGTTTACCTGTACAAATAGATTGTGTCCTCCCGGTACCGACTTCATGATGTGTCGCTCGATTTTCTCGTTCTCTAAGATGGCGAGTCCGTTGTCGATCAGGATAGGAGGATGCGTTGCTTCAAAGTTGGTACGGAAGTCTGGTGGGGGCTTCTGCATATCTACCGTTGTGACCTGGAATAATTAAGTCTTTCTTAAGAATCGGTATCGAAAACTAGTCTGTTGCCACCAAAGCCGATTTACCAAAATATACTACCTAAATCTAATCTCTAAAAGTTGCATAAAAGTATAAGCTGTGAATGCCTTTACGAACAATAATAACGATTTGAGCGTTCTTGTTCACCAGTGTGTCAAACATTGCCTTTCCAAACCATAAATCATAATTTTTAGCATGTCATTCAGCTTAGCCATTGTAGAGACATAAAGATTTCTCGTCACGTTTTCGTCTCACGACTATCTTCTCATATCTTTTGCATCCATCAACAAACCTATTAGTGAAGACCACGATCGCTGAAGCGCTGACATTTGAATCGGAAACCAAGCTTAAAAGACTGTTAGCTCGGGAGTCCCGAGAATGTAAAGCAGGAGTGGAAATGGTAAGAAAAGAGGCCTTACTGGTATGAAAAATCTGACTTACAAAAGAAAGGTGTCTATATCTACATGCATCTGGGATTGTGTATAAATCTGACTTACAAAAGAAAGGTGTATATATCTACATGCATCTGGGATTGTGTATCCACAGACAGACAATGGGCCCGTTCAACCCTAACCACTTATTTACATGCAACCTTGTCCGAATAAACCATATTTAGCATAGAAGACATAACTATGGCACAACCTCGGTATTAACGAGCGTGAACTTTAAGCCTTTATGGAATTCATGAGTGATATCTTATTTAACGTGACATATTCGGAGCAGAATGCCTTTATAAATAGCCTGGCTATTTATTGGATTAAAATTTATACAAACATGTTCTTTGAGAGACTATTATGCGTTCTCATTCTTGGTAGTTTTAGCTTTAGAAACTAGTGGTCACTATTTTGTGGCGTGATCGCTACCTGGCATCTACAGTTCTTTCATTTTGAAGGCATATCAATATAAACCTGTTGGTTCCAGCTAAACCACGCAAACGAGTGGGCACAGCGATTCCATTTCGATGTATTTTATTTCAGTAAAGTTTAATGCGATGTTCTCACCTTTAGACTGATAGTCTTGAGTTCAGCTAACAGATACAGGTCCATGAAGTACTCCTGGCAGAAGAGGCACGCACCCTTCCGCCTTCCATCGATCGTCGATGCCTGGAACAAAGACAAAGCTATCATTAGTATTGGTTTAGGAAACTTCCAGGGTTAGGAGTTCTGTAGTTTTAGGATTTTGTGGATAAAATTCTACTAAGTACCTTATGAAAACCTTATTCAAAATGCGTTCTTCATCAACATAATTGGGTACGTTAGTCATCAAAGCATATAAAAGGACAAAATAAAGTCCTAATTTTTTTCAATCGTAGTCTAAGTTCGAGTTAATTATGCCTGTCCAATCTTACACATTCGCTGAAACCCAAATTGGCTACACCAACATCACCATTCCAAATGTCTGTCCATCCCAGTTGCGTTCACTGATTCGCCCATAGAACAAACAACTTTTGTTCAAAAGTCAAACGCATATTGAGATTGAGGTAACCTAGACACGGTACAAGAGAAAGTCGAAAAGCAGTTTCGTTTATTACCTACCTCAATTGGCGATTACATTCGTGCAGCGACATCAAACACAAATTCTAGCAGTTGGAATATCAGTCATTTCAGTAGTTCCGCAAGTTGAGAAATAAGAAATACCGACGTAATAGTTAGTGTTCAAAATGAAAGAGCGGTAATAGTTGCACAACCTGTTTGCGGGGTATTAATTATGGAATTCAGTGATGTTGCACGTCCGACCAACAGTAAACGAGCAGTTTAAGTTCTAGGAGCTTTATCTTCAATAACACACAAGTAATTCAAGGATATTTGTCACATTACAACACCTCAGCATTTGCTGATGGGAAAACGAGAAAAACGACAGCGTTGCTAGTGGAAATGGAAAACAAGATGGAAACCTTCGACTATGCATATTCATAGCTATTGTTAACGACAAGCGCCGTGTCCAATTGTTCGAACAACTCTCGTATTTACCTAGGATTTATGACTATTATTTATCAAGAAAAGAACTAGCACATGGGCACAATAATGTGCAAGAACTTGGGAAAAACCAACTACCTACTGGAGACTACCCAAAAAAACCCAAAAGTAAGAGCACGAAAAATACAGATGACTTGATTATTGTAACCACAAAGATTGACTAAAACAGTAAGTACCCACCCACTTGTAACCAGGTTTTCGTCACAAAAACAAAATTGCATTATTTCATTCTCTGTTATCTTTTTCTTTGTCAGCATTTGTCTTGTTCCGAATTGATGGTAGCTTTGTTAGTTGCTATGACTCATACAATTCATACATGCTCGTCTAACTCATAAAGGGCAAAGAGCTTTGGTTGTGCAACGCGCCAGCTTTCTACACCCGCTTTTGGATTTTTACGTTTAGCGTTTGATTTATGTGAAGGGTATTGCTTACTTATTACATAGACAAGTTACGTACGAGCAAGGCGAAGACTCGATGGTTTGTTGGGAAATTTTCAATGGTAAGTACAGGTACAGATAAATGTTGCGAGTCTCAAATTATAGAAAATCTCTCAAATACATATAAGTATTAGTTTTATAACAAAACGCTAAAGTTACCTGGTGTTTACGTGACGTGGCGTGGTAATAAAAAACCTAGATAATTATGTGCATTTCCAAATACAATCCATACTTACGCAACAAACATTATCTTCCACAGAACCGATTCAAGAGTTACCAGAATATCATTAAATACAAAGGCGTAAGGAGAAATAACAGGGGCATTGCCATAGAAAATAACAGACTCCGAAAACAACCGAATAATGGTCATGTTCAAATCAGTAATACTTATCTCTGCAAAGGACCAATGGCTGCTGTCCAAAATAAGGCAATGACTGCATGAATAATATCGTCATATGGACTAAACAGGACAATGTAAGCAAGAAGGAAATACGGTCAGCATTTATATTTTACTAATGGAATGGGAAACAATTATAATAAAGGTACGCGTTAAGTATATTACTTATACTCTGTTATATAAACTCGATGTGAGATTGGAATAGTTACACCGTGTTTTGTCTCTTTCAATGGAATTTCAATCTGCTTGTCAATGCAGAAGACAAAACACGGTGTGACTATTCCAAGCTTTATTTGATTTAACCCTCTGTGTCCCACTGCTGAGCAAAGGCCTCCCCCCATTCTCTTCACACACTCCGATCGAAGCTTATATCGAGTTTATTAACTAGTTGTCCTGTGAGAACATAGACCTCGCAAGCCTTTATAACCATACAATAACCGACACTTTCCCTTTTACCCTGGCTAAATCGAATTTCAGGTGCTTGAATTTTCCAATAGGCCCATAGGTAGACTTTTGAGCAAAATAAGGGTATAAGTTTTAGCGATTACTCGCGTTCCCTTGGTCCTAGGAGGTCGAATCTGGTATCTACGGATTTGTCTCGTAAAGGCGAAGAGGACTGTATAGTCTCATTGATATTGGTAGAAGTCAATTTTCTAAAAAAAAATTTTTTTTTAAAAATCCCCTTTTTTCCCCTTTCCACTCCCCCTTTTTGGAAATATTTTTACACCATCTTGTGTAGAATAAAGTCTTTCGTGTGCTTCTCAAATTTGATTGAAATCCGTCGATAAATAACGCTACAGCAAACTTTCCCTCTTTTCTCCCCTATTTTCCCCCCAATCAAAAATCCCCGACGACAAAAAAAATCTAATAATTCATATAACCTGTGTACCAAGTTTCGTCCAGATCGGTTGAAAAATGCGACCTGTAGAGGAGAACAGACAGACAGACAGACAGACAGACAGACAGACAGACATCCGGACAAACGCATTTTTGGCCAATGTGGAAACTGAGACGCTTCGCTCGCTTCGCTCGCTCGGTCAATAACAGGGATAAAGATAAATGTTTTCATTAATTGATCTCTTCCAAACATTGGGCACTATATTCACAAAAGTCTGTTTAAAGATTATGTTTCAACAAATAGTGTTTTTGGCTGATTGTGTGGTCAATTTAGCTTTCTTGCCGTTTTATAGAGAAACAAAGTAAAAGCACCTAGTCCTATAGAGAGTATGAGAAAAAGTAGGCCATTAAAACCCTGGAAAGCCAGTTAATAATGGTGTCAGTAGCCAGTGTTCCGAGTGGAATAGAAACCAAACGCGATGGTGCATGACGCACCTACATAGACGAACAAACATGACGACCAGTGAATTCGATCAAGTGTAGAATATTCTCAGTTCTTGTAAACTCCGTCAAACACTGGAGAAATAACGATAAAGGTGAGGAATTAAATTAAAAGGAAGTGCGTTTGTTCAATCAAATCCAACGAAGTCTTAAAGCTAGGTGATTCTAGTGCCAGGCCCTCGTTGCCAAAACCCAGAAGAACAACCAAAGAAAGGTCCTTCAAATTAACCACTATCCATGACACCCCAATAGACATCAAGGAGAATGTCTAATAAACTTACGGATTCCAGTAGAACACATTGATGATTGAATTTTAAGGGAATGAAGATAAATAGTTGTCATAATATCAAAATTCCATTTGATAAACCTAGATATAACTTACCTACCTACCTATTTAAGTTTAATTTTTATAGAATATTCCGAATATTTCCGACATTATAAACTTTTGGTGCGTATTTGACCAATCTGATTACTTAAGTGAACTGTAGTGTATAAACAAAACACATCAAAGAAAATTATAATTTGTAAAATGTACTACTTTCTACTAGGTAAGCCTCATTCATATTATAATAATGAACCGATATTATAGCGGAAGAAGCGAAAATATGCACATTCAAGTGCAATAAAGGTGTCATAATGATGAATAATATTATATCTGAATAGGAATTGTGTACAAAACAGTGAAAAGTAAAATATAGTATGGCAGATAAAATATAAATATTCAGAGCTAGCAACAACAAGAGCAACACAATACTAAATCATGAAATCAATGTTGCACGATTAGTATTATAAACAAGTCTTACACACATGGTGGATAACGTGAAGAAAAAACCAAGAACGAAAGAGTAGTAACAGTGGGCAGCCATGTGAAGCGTCATACATTACATACTACGAAGACAGGCTGAAAACAAAGTAAATTGCAACGCCAAATTACAGCATTCTAGTTTACATTGCACGATATGATAAGTTTTCCAGCGACTTTCGACCAACCAACCGTGACAAACAAACATCAGAGTCAACGACATCACCCGAACATATAAGGTGCTTTCAGTTTCGTGAAATCGAAAGTGGCGTACATACATCTCCCGCGCACTGCAAGAGGAGCCATTTTAGCTAAGATGGCGGCGAAAACTCTTGATAAATCCGTCACGGTGCCGCGAGCAGAGCATCCAGCGGCCATTAATTTGTCGATTGCACTGTTGGCTGCTGCATGCCGCCTTCTTGTACAGCATTTATCGTCAAAGTCAACATCACTAATCAGAACACTTCATCAATTTCATTTTAACGATGTGTCTACTGCTTCATTTGAATTTATTGGTTTCAACTTCTGTTTATTTATTGGTTCGGCTATCCAGCACGATCATAATAAAGCTTTCAATCCGAGAGCAATCTCGTAAGCGTTTTATGGGTTCCCTGATAGAGCAGCTTCTGAGGAGGTGCAGTGACCCGAGTGAAATGCAATGGCACCTGCCGGCCGGCACGGTCGCTGTGAAAGTGTACCTCTCTAATTACTCTCGTCTTGCCTATAATGGTGTAGTTCCATTCCATTTACGATGAAAAGCATTTGGCTGTAGGTGGCGCTTGTAAAGCCGGAGATTTATGTTTTCACTGTTCCTCTCTAACAAGACTTTTTCAACGTGTTTCCATCAGTATCCAGCACTTGATTGCTTTTTGTAGGCCTTGATGACATGGTTTAGGTTTGATATACATATAAGTAGGTACTTATAGCAGATATAGGGTGGTTCCATGCGTTTACTGACCGGATGAGCTAAGATTAGCTTAACATAGCATTCAATTCTTCTTTGGAGATACGTGCATTGTACTTCCATTAGATGATCACTCAAGTGCGGACTCATATAAAATCATAAGTGTCGGCACTTTATCATCTTGTCAACGCATTTCGATTACAAAATTGAGCACGTGTTCCAGAATCGCGTGCTGCCTTCAATAACGAAGTGAAATCTGGTGCGATCCGCATTGCTCCTGTCATCCGCTGCGCCGCCGCTTCCGCGTGATTTACGTACCTTCACGTAACACTCTCACTGATGCAAGCCCGATATAGTTAGACTTGACATGACACTGGTGGACGTAAGGCCTGCTGCAGTGCAAACCCCAGAGTTGAGCCTGCCCTCGATCACTGCCCGGAATGTCTGTTTGCATAATTAGGTTATTTTACTATTCCATGTTCATCTTCAATGCTTCTCAGTACAATTAAGTCGCCGTTTGCTTTGCCGTTGATCAGTAATTGGTCTGAGCTTTTAACGTTTATACCTTTCTCAAGAAAATCATAAATTAATAATAGGACTCTTTTCGTTTCAGTCAAGCTCTACTCTTTATCACTTCCCGCGTCATTCTTTATCAAATGGGATGTGATAACGTTAGTCAGTAGAAAACAATCAATTGCTTGTTTGTCTGTTCCGTATTAAAATTACGATTTCATGACCAAACACTCGCCATACCATTCTGGACGAACCTTTGCTTGAATTATGTATAACTTTATGCATTTGAAAACATGTTATGAGTGATTGATGGCCACCTGACCGATGCTGCAGCAATTACTCATTGCTATTCTATTCAACGAGCATATCATGATAATTGCATTTGGAGGCGCGCCAAAGACGCGAATAACATAATGCGAAACCATATAAGCCGATTAGAAAATGAGTGAAAACATGGACATGGCAAAAGGGTCGACATTGAAATGAAACGGCTTTACAAATACATTGAATCTGTAATGGCTATTGAAGCAGAAACGGTCATGGTCGGTGAATTGCATACAGTGGAGTGAATAGGTTTCTTTTGGGAGTTTGGGAGGATATTCCCACGAGCGACTGCGGAAACCAGAGGGCGCGGCAGACAGATTGCACAATGCGCTTTCCGGCTGCTCCAAACCATATCACAATGCACACGACTTGGCTAATCGACTGTGCTGGTGTAGTATACGAGTATACTGGTATGGTATGTAGTAATAGTATACGAGTAAATACCGACAACGGAAGAAAAATCTGATGTATAGGTGGTGTGCTGGTGCACGTCGCTTCAGTTAACCTTTTCCAAAAGAACTTGATTATATTTTATGGTTGCAGAAACCAAGATCTTAGATTAATCTTGCAGTGAGTTGAGTTCAAACACTATTTCTCGGAGGCCAGTAGAATAAGTTTTAGTCAACTGAATAAGTTTACGATTCTTCATAAAGCTTGTTGCCACGGTTATTTTCGTGTGCGCTCTATATCGTGTTTCTACGAGATAAAAGCACAGTTTAAAAGTTATTCATTCTATTTGGTGCACGTATAACATGCCTGCGACAGACAGCAATCTAATTAAGAGCGGTTCGGGTTGAATAAGGAATGAAGTAGCTGGTAGCTTTTTGAATTCTACTCGTGCGTGTGCGACATCTTTGACTAACGGCTTTGGAAGGTGAAGGGTGTGTTGTTTTTAAAGCTTTATTTCGTTGGCACAATGTTAATGTGGTAGTTACTTTGGATCCCATACGTTTAGACTTTAGTTTCCTTTCTTTGACTCCAGCTTCGAGACAAATGTTGGACAACAGAACTCCTCCCGCGATAGATAATAATAGGAGTTTTGTTGAACTCGTATCGATTCACTCTACAAAAACTATGTTTAGATTTTATTTGTTTCGCCTGTTGTGCATGTTAAATAAAAGTTTGTAATTGAAACCAACCTTATTACTGCAATTACAAGGGCTAGTAAAACTATATTATTATTGAGATTATTATCGTAAACTGTGCACATTTTATTATTGACCTAGCAATGAAATTTCTTGCTAAATATAGCTTCTAGGTGTAATTGTCCAATAACAATTTAGAATTAATTTTAAATTTTAATTATAAATAATGCGATATTTTACTTTTTCTATTCTATCTATGAAGCCAGTTATCAGAACATCATGATTGTGTATTATGATGATGAGCAATTAGATTCCTTAGAAATAAAACTCACGTAATAAATTATTACTAACTGGCATACTCGCTACTTTGCCCCACGTGGCTTTCATAGATTTCCTCACATGAAGACTGTAATCCAAAGGCTCAATAATAGACAGCTATCCTTTAACCCCAGGTGCCAAATAAATACTTTTCTGAATAGTTTCTTGTATATTGCTCGCATTGGAAATCCAATAAGGTAGGCAATATTGTCTGCATACTTAGCAGTATAATACTTGCACAATGTCCTCTCCACTCTAGAGATCAGCTGACGGGGGGAGGTCGCGGTCGCAAGCCGCCCTTTCTACATCTTGCCACAGAAACAACACAGTACCACCTATTGCCACACAACGTTAGAATATTCCACTTACAAAATGATGGTCGATTGGGCCATTTAACACAAGTTCGAAAATCAAGGTACATTTCGTTGATGATGATGCGCATTGCACAATGAATACTACTAAGTCATGCGAAAAATTATCTGTAATAGTGATTAAAATATTATATGAATTAACGTCCTCAGAACAATTACGAAACCTTTCTAAGGTCATAAAGGTCTCGTTAATAATGAATCTACGTGGTAAAGAGTTTTGTAAAACATGCAAGTTTTATTAAACCAAGGTCATGATGTCATTGTCATCATCAACTTATGAGTATACGAGCTGAGATCATCACAATATATGAGAAATAATTGTAAACAGACTGTAATGCCATCTGCAGGATATAAGGAACATATCGCAACATATGCGTCATTTTGGAACGTTTGTGAACTAAATGATGTACTATCTAGACTAAATTTTTCCTTATAAAAAACGAAGAGATATTCCTCATATTTTTACCAAGTAGGTATGAAACAATAAATTTTTCGCGGTAACATTGATAGGTCCATAGGAAAACTTGTTCACCTAAAGTTTCCACGATCAAAGAATACTCTCTTCATCCTCAACCTGTCAGTCCACTGCTGGACGTAGGTTTCTCTCCCAAGATACGCCACTGAGTCCGGTCATCGGCACTTCTCATCCAGTGTCCAGTGAATAGTCTTTATTTGTGTCGCATTTCAAACAGAATAAGGATGTAAAGTTGTAGGGCATTATGCAGTACTACAGAATAGATAAAGTACTTCTATCAGAGGCCCGACCACGAACAAAAAAATTAATATTATTCGAATCATATTACGCGTCAACGTCAGCTCGACTGCTGAATACACTCGAGAGCAATGATTCCGGGTCACTTAAAGAATGTTAAAAATCTCGGAAACTAAAAATGATAGGTTAATGCAATAAATTGTATTTAATAGACAATGTAATACTCCTTAAATGAAAGTAAAAAAATATGAGTCACCATACATTTTATTAACACAAAATTACATAAAGAAAAAAACTGCTGATCTCTCCTTAAAACAAAAATAGGAAACATGAAATTTTTGAACTTTATTACGATTTGACTTGAATTTTAATACTTCGTATTGCCTCCTCGTGCTTCCATTACTGCGTTTACGCGGTTTGGCATGCTGTACACCAAGTTCCTTATACGATTTTGGGGAATATTCTCCCATTCCTCTGTGAGAGCAATTTTGAGCTCACGAAGCGTGATTGGGGGAGGGTTTCGTTGTTTTACGCATCTGCCTAGCTCGTCCCAAGCATGCTCGATCGGGTTGATATCCGGGCTGCGCGCTGGCCACTCCATACGAGTAATGTTCATCTCTTGAAGGTAGTCATTCACAATCCTACCTGTATGAGGTCGGGCATTGTCATGCATAAATATAGCATCCTCACCTAAATTTACCATAAATGGACCAACATGATCATTGAGGATTTCTTCCACATATCTTACGCTAGTTAAAGAGCCGTTTTCTATGATCACCAGCTCTGTGCGACTTTCAGAAGAAATTCCGGCCCACACAAGTACAGACCCACCACCGTAGGCTACTTTTTCTTCGATGCATGCTTGCTTGAATCTTTCCCCTGGTCTTCGATACACTCTGTGTCTTCCATCGTGCTTGTAGAGCATAAATTTTGATTCGTCGGAGAACATAACTTTTGACCAATCTTCAATACTCCAATTTACGTGGCTCTGGGCATATCTTAGTCTTGAAATACGATGCCCACGCTCCAGTTTAGGGCCGTTTGCAGGTCTAAGGGGTTTTAAGTTAGATTCAGCAAGCCGACGTCTTACTGTCCATGCACTTGGGTTACTTCCTCCGAGGCGTCGAAACTGATTTGTGAGTTCAGTTCCTGTGAGAAAGCGATTTCGAAGCATGGTGTTCACCAAGTATCGGTCTTCTCGTGCTGTGGTACACCTGGTTCTGCCCGTTCCTGGTCTGCGTAGGTTAGAACCAGTTTCTTCGTAACGTCGGAGAACTCTTTGTACTGTTGACAGCGACACACCGACAGTCCTGGCTGTATCGCGCTGACTCCGGCCGGTTTCCAGCATTGTAAGTATTCTGGTGCATTCTTCAGGCGTAAGCGACATAATTTCAGCTTGAATAATGAATATAGAGCACTATCAACATGGTTTATATACCCACATAAATGACAGATTACAAACAAAAGCAAAACCAAATGCTGTAATTTCGTAGTTCCATCTTCGAAAGTGGCCCTTTTTCAAATTTGATTTTTTTAAGATATAACTTTACAATAACTAAGAAGTTTTAATACCTTCATTTAAGGAGTATTACATTGTCTATTAAATACAATTTATTGCATTAACCTATCATTTTTAGTTTCCGAGATTTTTAACATTCTTTAAGTGACCCGGAATCATTGCTCTCGCGTGTATATCAGCGTCAGCGTGCAGTTTATCTTGGATACACTGGCTTTACGATGCGTTTACGATTGTCACATTTATTCTAAGGCCTCAGTATGGTAGTAATAATGTTGCTAAAGAGAGAATTTCCACCAGTAGCACAACGATACTTTGTTTACTAGCACTTTCCAGTGTTTAGAATACAAACACTAATTAAGCAGCTGTACATAATGCTGCATACGAGTAAACAAACCAATTTGCATGTACTACAACTGTACGGAATATTATGTTGTACACGTACCTACTAACACTTTCTAAATGATCTTCTTCTTCTTCTCTTATATATGGCCTCTGTCCGTCATTTCGACAGACAATTTTGTCAGTGTCAAGTGGATTATTTGAAATAAGTTTAGTCAAGTCGAGTCACACGTCAAGTCGTTTGTGTTGAAGACAAAATGGTGGATTTTCCCTTCAAAACTTGGAAACGAATTCCATCAAATAATAAAAACACATAATAATGAAATTTTGACTTTGACTTTCAATGTCTTGATTTTTAAGCCCCAACCGAAAAACGTAAGGGGTGTTATAAGATTGACAGCGTTGTGTGCGATATCCGCATCGTATCCATCCTATTTCTACTATATGTATAGTTAGAGGAATATTGGAGATTTATTGATCGATTCATAAGTACGGCACTACGTCATGCATGACATCATAATGAATATTGTTCTTGGAAATTTGACAGTTAATTACTACAGTGAACTCAGTTTTACAGATCTCAGATAACTGCCAGATGTTTAATTAGTTAAAATTGGAAGAGGTCTGGTCCGATACGATAAAGTAAATCTGTTAAAATTGGATGAGGTCCGGTCCGATACGATAAAGTAAATCTGGCTGGTCTATACCACGGATCTTATTCATGTTTGAGTTGGTGAAACCCCAGAGTTAGAACATAGCGTTGTCATACACCTTTACACAATACAGCTGTGTAGTTCTGCTGGCATATGAGTGTTTTTCCACCACGACTAAGCTATATAGCTAAAGATGTGTTTAATATCCAATCCACCAATTATGGATCGTTTATTTTCTACTACGGATTTCAACAAAGCTATAGCTTAGCGCTTAGCTTTAGGGAAATTATCACGTAGTTTCATAGCTTAGCTTTGACCTCGCACACCGCTCAGCAATGTAGCACATTCTCTGGTGGAAAAGCAGCCTTACAGTCACATTGCAAACTCTACATTCATTTACTTATATGCATTTCATACGCACTTTTTAGAAAACCTGGTACAAAGCACCAATTGCATGTTCACTTGTTTAATAGTAAGAATAACACAACAGATTTCTACGTATTCCGAGAATATCTATCTCTGGCGTGTCACAGTAATTACGGCAATTGTATAGCTAAGCTATTATGTGCAGTTATGCAGTGACACTCGGCCCTCCTACTATCAAACAATGCCATGGCACATCTTACACGCCTTTTCATTGAAGACTGCCGCTTTATGTATGATCGTATGTATGATGGTGATACAGCTAAGCTCTGAGTGGTACTTTAGACACGTGATGTGGATAACTTACAACAAAACGGTCCATGAGAGCTAGTAGTATGTTTATTCTCGATGTTCAAGTCACGATTAATAAACAAAACTCAGGTAGATCGACTCAGCATCACACAAGTGTAAACAATCAAGACGAGTCTATTCTGATTTAGAACAATAACCAATTCGCGATTTTTAAATACGTAGCCTAGGGCACTCAAGGTGGGCGTGCTGATTATCGAAGGACGGTATATAATTCCCAGGTTGATCCAAGCATACTCTCTATTGAACTTTGCGTTTTGGCTAGGCTATGCTCAGTTCGAATAAAATTAGGCCTATTTTGTAGACGTGGGCAGACTGGACACTGGCATATCCTGGCTCTGACACATTTCAGCACGCTTGGGTATGTTTTACAGAGTGGTTGCCATCAATTGGTAGAATAAATTGAACTGTGCAAAGAAGATGTTGCTAACCTGCAGTTTCGGCATACGGGTTCGATTTATTAGTTTATGTGTCTTTCTACTTCAAGGCAAATATCTTGCCTCATCCCCTTTTATTCTTCTTCTATGCTACGGAGGCACACAAGATCGTCCCAACCAGTAACAGATATTTAAATTTACGAAAATTAAATCGCATACTTACGCATATCAACACAGGACGGCCAAGTTCAAAAATCAGTCAGTTTTACCTGCAACAAAATAAATAATTAATAACACGCTTAATTGAGCACACTAAACGGTTAGTAACATTGACCGGTAAGTAGTCATTGCGTTACTTGTATTTCAGGAGTAACTTGTTTAACCTTGTTGCTATCCATTTGTTATAAGACACGTTCGAGTCGTTCAATGTCAAACGTGAGCTCACAATAAGGCTGTTCAAATAAGCCGTATTCTTGTGATTTTGAAAAAGTTGACTGCAATTGGCTTCGACAAGAGTTTGCGAAACCGTTGTATAATCGGCCTCCTGATTACGTATCCCGCGATTCCCGCGACGGGTTTGCGGCAAGCGTATATAAGCAATTTTTGCTGTCAAACACTTCTTTATAAGCACAACAGTGATGTTTGATACAATCCATGTTCTACTTTTTAAGACAAGCTGGCTAAGCTATCGACGACATGGCATTTACCGGTCAATTTATCCCTATGTTCCTGTCTAGCTAACAGTTTTAATGACCTCTCAATAAGGACACCTTGCCTATCCATTATCAAATTAGCAAGCAATAAATAAGTCATTCACATCAGTTATTAATTATTTTTTATTGTCTAGTGATATGACTCCCTAGTACTTATACCTACCTATCATAATGCTGCCTCGAGAACTATTGTCTCCATCTAATCCAGAGACGGAGGAACAATTAGTGCTTATTGCTCTTTAGAATTCATAAAGTTTATCGCTTGGTAGATAGATTTTTAGAGGATAAACTGGACGATCAAGAAGAAAATATATATAGCCTCATTCATTTAGATTACAAACAATAGCAAAAACTCTGATTAAGATTATCAAACTGTAAACATTAAACTTTGTATAAAATGTCGTTGGTTGTAAAGGGAAAATATAGCACGGTAACTTAGATAAACAATTAAACTTTGATGCAAGCACCGTTGCCGTTAAATCGATTTCGATAGTAAAATAAATTAAATTAGTGGACTGAAATCGCGAGAGCACCATGGGGAAAGTAATCGAATAAGCCACCTTCACGGTTCATCGCGTCTTTGGAAATGTGCAGCGAAAGCGCCGGCGAGTTAGAAACAGGTGATTCATTGTATGGTCAAGGAAACTCCACACAATGACTTGGAGACAGATGAAGATAGAAACCCCAATAATATCAGAGATACATAATAAGTCATTTCGTTTAGACAAAAGGTAAAACAAATGTTCAAAGGCAGAATACGTTACTCCAGAGCATTGGCGCTAGGATAATTATGGCGACTGGTGAGGATGTGAATGTTGTCAAAAGGGATTCTTAGATTTAGAAGCACATTGAGGCTTGAGCTGAAACTGCTTTATTGCAGTCCTTCTTTTATTTTGGACTGGGCTTGTTAGATTCATGAGCAGAATACCCAAAATGGTCAAATAAGAGTTAATCAGAGCACAGAACTTTTTGGTTTGAAACATTCAAAATACCATCATCTTAATAACACGAAGTGCGAGTATTAAAAACGTATCGTAGGGATAACTATACAAAAACCGTTGAAAAATATTTTGAAACCTTTATCTGTGACCATCGTATGTTAGCAACTCCATAACCTTGAATATCAAGACGTATGTAATGACGTCATAGTAACCAACCACTTAGAAATCACAGAGGATTTGAAAGGACTTCATTTTAACAATTTTTAACCTGTAGAACCTTATAAACTGTATAACCTAATTATACATACAATATAACACAAACTTTTGATATATACTATAAAGAAAATTTAAAATGCACAATGACATCGTAGAAGCCAAAGGTAACAAGACAGGTGTTAGTCATGTCATGACAGCACTAACCATTAAGCTTGAAGAGTGGTGATAATTGGGATGGCCTCGGCGATAACGACAAAGACATAATTGACCGAGCGAGCGAAGCGAGCGAAGCGTCTCAGTTTCCACATTGGCCAAAAATGCGTTTGTCCGGATGTCTGTTCTCCTCTACAGGTCGCATTTTTCAACCGATCTGGACGAAACTTGGTACACAGGTTATATGAATTATTAGATTTTTTTTTGTCGTCGGGGATTTTTGATTGGGGGGAAAATAGGGGAGAAAAGAGGGAAAGTTTGCTGTAGCGTTATTTATCGACGGATTTCAATCAAATTTGAGAAGCACACGAAGGACTTCATTCTACACAAGATGGTGTAAAAATATTTCCGAAAAAAGGAGTGGAAAGGGAAAAAAGGGGAAATTATTTTTTTATTTTTTTCTCGAAAATTGACTTCTACCAATATCAATAAGACTACACAGTCCTCTTCGCCTTTACGAGACAAATCCGTAGACACCAGATTCGACCTCCTAGTACCACAAGGGAACGCGAGTAATCGCTAAAACTTATACCCCTAATTTGCTCAAAAGTCTACATATGTAGGGCCTATTGGAAAATTCAAGCACCTGAAATTCGATTTAGCCAGGGTAAAAGGGAAAGTGTCGGTTATTGCATGGTTATAAAGGCTCGCGAGGTCTATATTCTCACAGGACAACTAGTTATTATGTAAGTGACACATCTGATGCGTTGTAAATGTTGTGATATAAAATGAAAGATGCAGAATAACACTTCCTAAGTATTCTAATATTTGCAGTATTCAAAGTAACAGTTGCAAAAATCTATAGAGATATCATGTATCTGGCTGGACAAGGTCTACAAACGTTCACCATTGTGAGACATGACTTATCTTCATTTGGTTTGTTGTTTATGGTCATAATAATCTGAGTGAATATAATTAAAATAGATTCGTATTGCAAGAATATAATACAAACAATGACGTAAATAAATAACTGCAATAGCTTCATGGCAAATTGCATTATAAATACAGTTTTTATGGACAAGTACGATGACAACAATGTGATTGCACGTGTTTATAACTACAGGTCGCGACAGTCATAACTTGAAACGAGTATACTCAAGTTAACATGTTCAAATCAAAATTATCAATGGTCATGAAAAGTGGCAAAGGTGCCGCCTGGCAGTCCTAGAGACCTAATCTAATGAAAAAGTAATGATGAATAATAATGATGGCTGCACCATATATTATGCATTACGTAGAACAAAGACAGTGACAAAACAAGCTGAATCTTTTATACAACTAAGTTCCTATACATACATAGATAAACCATTTGAAGAAAGTCTCTTAAATATGGCAAGATCCAAGCAATGAATAACAATATAGCTTCTAAAATTTATAACCATAATAAATAGACGTTGACATTTTGTTTTCTATGACCATTCGAAGGCAATAGAGAAAAACCAATTATCATTACAGTAGGTAATAACAGAAGTATACGACAGGAAAGTCATGATCATGAAATAGTACTTTTGCTTTCCAAGAAATTGCATAAAAGAAACAAATATATTGCCTAAGTTTCGTTTTAAGTGGCACAGTCGGCTACACATCAACCTATCAACGGTTCATACTTTGAACTATTATAATTTGAATGTTGCGAATCATGCGAGAGGGAGACGATATGTTTTTATGTGAGGCTCGCTGCATGCACGCCACGGGCCTACACCTATTGCGCAATATTCAAATTATAATAGTCTAAGTTCAAACAGTGGATAGGTTGATGTGTAGCACGTAAGTAGTACGTAATGGTGCGTTATTTTAAGAATAAAACTGCTAAAGGTTTTGTTAACTAAAGATAATTTAGAAAAAACATATACTTGTATCGTTCCGATTAGTTGCGACAATATACGCACCCTTAAAGGTACCTACTAAAAGCAACGACCTATTATCATCTCTTGAATCCTCATAATGTCATGCAGAATTTTCAATATTAATCGCATCATTATATTGATCTTAGCTAAATAAAGATATGAACGAGAGTAAACTGAAAGTGAACTTGGCTAAGTAACTACATACCTCGTTATATCAAAACAAGCTTAACAAGTTTTTTTTACTGCAAGAGGCAAGCGGCAACTTTGCTTTCTAGAAATAATTATAAAATCAAATAGCAAATTGAAAAGAGAACCAAAAGAGGTCGTTGTAACTGATATAAAGAGATATAGATATTTTAAAGAAGAGCCAACATAGCTCAGTCACAATCACAAACACAACACACACCACTTAAGATAATTCCAACAATTATATTCAGGGTCAACGCCCGGATGTAATTGAGAGAAACAATAGAATACCAGTCAAGAGATAAACCTGAGTTATGCACTGTCAAGTCATCGAAGAAGTAAGAGTTCTAGTCTAGATAGATAGAGTACCAACATAATGGGAATGGGAACCACAAACAACAGAATCTTGCGGTTGGGTTTATTTCATCAATCGATGATCTAGAAATTGGTAAACATGATGTAATTATGGAAAACACCGATCGATGAAATATTGATGGTCGAAGAAACGTATCTCAAAATAAACAAAATTTTGTAATCGAATCAAATAATATAAATAAGGCAAAGAGTAGCCAAGTGTAGACAAGAAACGGCTGGAGTAGAATGCTTCGTTTTCGTACTAAAGCGGCTTATCAGGCCAATGATGAGGAGAATAAGACATTATGAAGTCATTACATGTGGGAAAGACGATTTGTATTTAGCTTACGTCTGGAAATATGCGTGACGTGATTCGGAAAGGAACCACAGTTTTGGGACACATAAACACGTGGTTTTGACACAGATTCATAAAACGTGCATTTATAGCAGAGGATAAAAATACACACATACAAAGTTGGTTCGTATAATATAAACATACTATTGGATTAAGTAATTACGCAACATCTAACGATAGGCAGTAATTAGATGTTATCAGATTAAAGTTTTAGTTATAGGTACATTTAATATTCCCCAAACGGGGTCACACACAAAACAATTAAAGTTACGTAAAAATGTATTATAATATAAGTCTATGTTTAATCCAAATCGGTCTAGCGTGATTGAATCACAATGTAAACATCCAATCCAACCAAACATGTAACTAATTAAACTTTCACATTTGCAATAGTAAAATGACTGAAAGAACAGACATGTACGACGTGTATGTAAATGTTATAGGTAACAGGTAAGTAGGTATGATCTCAAAAATATCCGATTCAAGCTAATTCAGCTAAAGGAGTAATGAGTGAGTCAGACCCAAGAGCTCTAGATTTTGTATGCAGCTAATATTTACATTCGACAGCAAAGTTTATCTTATCTTATCTCCCAGGTCCGTAATGTCGTATCACTGAAACAATGATAACAGATCGTGATGCAATGTCATATTAACAAATTACGTTTAAAAATAGGTGGGTCACCGTAATTTCACACTAAATATCGCTTATATATCAATATCATTAGGCTTTTAATTCTCAATTTCTAGAACTAGGTGATCTAACTAGGTGTTGAGAGTAAGAACGGTAAGTAGATAAAGCTGCATTGAGTTATGTTATGTCAGATTGTGAGGCAAGTTTTTTATATTCTGAACCGTATTAAATTCTGAGCCATAAATTCAGCTGGTTGCATTCGTTGAACCAGTGTATTTCTTAACTACACTTGTGACACCAGCATCTAGGTCAAATTTTGGCACTAGTTTGGCTTGGAGACTTTCCGGCACCTTTCAAATTTACATAAAAACGACATAATTGATGTCGACAACATGTCCTTTGACTATGTCTTTCCACAGATTTTGATTTACTGGAGATTTGAGAAAATGTGTCTAACGGGATTTACTGCCGCTGATTTTTTTGAGCATCTCTTCACAATTTGATTCAGCACACGTGCAAAGTCAAAATTTTTAGTTCGAGTATCTTGAATTGAATTTGAATGAATGATGAATTTGAATTATATATCTCTGTAAAAGGGATCATACAAAAAAACGCTAGGAACCAGGCCGTAGTTTCTTGCCCGTTCTTCTAGGCTCTGGTCGCGTGGAACTGGCACCTAGAATCACCTAGTTATATAAGACGATTCTAAATGATCCTTGTGATTTTATTGAAAAAAGAAATTTTGACTTTGACTTTAAATGAAAATTGGCGTAGTTCGCAAATGGCTTCGGATCAAGCACTACTTACTGGAAGCTGTATGTTCGCGGCAGCCATGCCTCCAGATCCGGTTTGGCGATGAGTCACGCGGCGACCTCTCGCCGACCTCTCCAGAGCCGTGTCCTCACCAAGAATGTTATTCAAGATGATTCGTTTTGACAATTTATAAAATCTTCAGGCTATATTTTTATTTTTACTAAATTCTGCCGGCGATTTCGCTTCAGTTTCTTCCCCGAAAGCTTTGCGCAATCAGCAATTTAGTTCTTCCATATCACAAGCTTTGCTTTGGACTAGAGGGCGTTGTGTGAAATGTCCATGAATATTCATTATTATTATTTGCGGTTCTGATTCTGATCAGAAAAAAGTAGACTAATATGCTGTCACGGACAATATTTGTTACACATTTCTCTAAATTGCTAACCAAAATCGAAACTTTTGCCTTTATTATTTTAGAACCTAGATTACCTAGAGTAGATACTAAAGTAATCGTCACTGGACATGACATTATAATTATATCTCTTATTAATTCTATGATACTATCAGCGCAAAAATTAACTTGCATAAGGCGTGGCTCGATCATCACGCTAGTTTGGTTCCATTGCGATTAACAACTCGCAGACATCTTGATACGCTTTCAGATATGAGGAAGAAGGTTAGGACTAGCTAGATTAATCTTTAAAATATTATTCAATTCAACGCCTAGGGTATAAAGGCATGACGTAGTAGGTAAGGTAATGAGTAACAGCTGTGGAAGAGCGTTGGTTAATATGGTTGAAAATTGTTAGTAGCTTTTAATTGGAGGTGCCGCTCCAGCGGATGTCTTACGACAGATAAAATCATTTTCCTTCGTGTCAAAAACTTCTTCAATATAATAGGTTTGTCATATCTACCTTAGAGATACTAAGAATAGGGTAATAAGATCTCTACAACGGTCATTATTGCTCACAAGAAGATAACGAAGTTTTTTAAAACAACTGATGATATTTTCCATTGTCCTACATAAAAGGGCATTATCTAGTATAACTTCCTATGAATAATTCTAGCTTTTAATTAGCTTATAACTAGTACCTTGCACTGCTAGAACACCATAAAACGAACTAATCATCAAAAGATAGCAATCACCACCTTTGTCTGCATTCATTAGCTTACTATCCGCAATTAATTATATTCAAACGTTTGTTTTTAAAAATAGAGCATTTACATTTAAATTATTTATAAATGTCAAATTTGAATAGGGAACGTCGGTAACGGCCGACACTGACAGGTGTATGACGACGGACACACCATATGCGGTAATACTTAGAGGTAGTATACCTTATTAGTAAGTACGTTACTGAAACTTTAATAATATAAATTTTACAGACTAGAGAAGAAATTTTCACATTGATATAAATATTGCTGCGTTTGCCGCCTTGTGGTGTTAGAATAATAATTACCTAATTATGGTCATTTATTGCGGACATTGTGAAAGAAAATTGCATAATTAAGGTTTAATCTATTATTAATTTATGAAACATTAACAGCGCCTACCGAACATTTTAAGACAACTAAGTATTTTTTTGCGTAAAATACTACTGGAGAGTTTTATAGCGACATTAGCGACATTTCAAAACTTACTATGTATTATTAAATGTACCACGTAGATTTTTTTATTATTACGTGCCACCATTAAAAAATTACAAAGCAATACTGACCTATTGTTGGAATTTCGCTATAAAATTACGTATAAAAGTTGTACAAAGAGGTGCGCGTGCTCGTATTACCTCTTCGATGCGCACGAGTCGCTCCCTCTAACTGCCACTCACGTTGGTAAGCTGTCCCCGCCACACCTGTCTTTGGAGTAAAGTAAACACACCATAACATGTCGAGAAAGAATCTAAGACAAGCCAATACAGTGTAGGTACTCTAATATTCTATACGTATTTACAATATTTACCAGTAACGTAATATATTTGTTCCGGCTTATGTACAAACTTGTTTACAACAGGCAAAACAGAAAACCACTGTTGGGTCTTTATATCGGCAAGTGGCATCATGGAAACTACGTTTTCTTCTCAGAAGCTAACTTTTTACCATCCAGGAGTAAGTGCCTAAGTGGTCCATAATATTTACACAATTTTATTATAGATTCCATTTAGATTTTACAACTTCCCAGCATTCTACTCTCCTTTCTTTTTGTCTTGCTAATTGAACGTTATAGCGATAAGTTTTCGTGCAAGCATTTTATAAGTCGAATCATTAACATATATAGTTAATAATATATATATAGTTAATAATATATATAATTAATATATATATAATAATAATAATAAAATTATATTAATTATTCTTGTGTTTCAATTAATACGTATTTTATCTTAATTTCGGTTTTTATTCGTACTTATAATATGTTAAAAAACTGAGGTAATATTAATTACTTCAACTGGCACTTATGGTCTTACCTAGAAACGCCTCTAACACACGTTGACAGACGTATATAATCATATGATCAGGAAAATTCTTACCTATCAACCCGTCTCAACGTTGAGAGGCTACCAAGTGTGCAAACTAAATAAAGAAGAATAGTTTAACGTCGTAGTACCAGTTTGTGAGTGATTCAGTGGAGAGTGTGGCTAAGTGACGATCAACGGTTTTTTTCATAAAACCGTTAATGTTTCTACCTTGTCAAATATTTAAAACGAATTCTGATTTATAATTCGCAAAGACCTAACAGCATAAACGAACAGGTAACAGGTAATGGCAGGTGGTGTAATAGCCAGAACGAAACTAACCCAAAGTTAAAATACAACATGTTATAAGTAACCGACATTAAATAATGGTCGAGGATAATACGAGTAAACCGAAAACATTATGGAAGGAACAAAATGTAAGAAGTATACAACTGGCTTTAAATAATTGAAAAAAAGAGATATAGAAATATCTTTTAACAGAATAATTAAATGAAGAACACCTGACGTGAGAAAAATTATATTCACCAATTTCTGTTCTATTGATATTAATTTTTATATTAAGAATGCGATCTAAATGTAAAAATAATATTAAGTAGCTATACTTAATACAATATTACTTTTCCTTGAAAACGTAAAATAACTACACTAGTGTGATTCATGTGATTCAAGTCAAGATGGACATTGTTCTGCTTTTCTAGAGAAATTGCGATTTACTGCAATACTATTTATTTATTCGAATCATTTTAAGTCATTCCAGCCTTACTAGCCAAGTTACCATTCTACAGCTGCGTTGGACCAGAGCTTGTTTCTTGTCAAAAAATAAAACGATTTCGAATCCATCCTTCAGTATCATCAACTTCAACTTCTTGGTTTGTGACCTATGCGACAGATTGTCTTCAGTATCATCAATATTAGGAAAAAAACCTTGCTAGCCATCTGCCATCACGTAAATGTCGCGAACCCTCCTACCTTCAAATGGCATAACCCACTTTTAAGTTTTCTATTTGGAAGCGGTTGTGGAATGTCTCGGCTAAGGGACTGAATAGTCAAGAGGTGTAACGTGGTTATGATGTATTGTTTATTTTCTGTGTTGTGGTTCCAATTGTTTAAAAAATGATCTCAATGATGCATTTAATATTGTTCGCAATATCAAGACAGTATTACATAATTTGGGTTGGGTTCTAAATGTAAATGCTATGCTTTCAATGATGAAACGATGAGAAGTCCGTGAACATCGATTCGACAAGCACGGAATTATTGTAACATGCACCCTCTCGCTTTCATTGTTAGAAATTATTTTGAAAGTATCGAGATGGTTTAATTTAAATTGCTCAATGGCTTAGATCAAAACGAGATGAGACCGCTAATCAGTGTGATCTAGCGAGAAACTATCGTCTGTATTATATAAATTATAGAAATAGAAGAATTGTATAAGAATACTTACCACAATGTAAGACGTTTGGTTCCTAATAAATATTTCTAATTATAATGTATGTGTGTTTGAGTCCTCGTGTATAAAAATATGTGCGTGTCTCTAAAGTAACTCTGGTTATAAGTAAAAAGTGGATATAAGCGTTTAGGTTTAAATCGTTAATATGTTAACCAGTTCATTATGCTGTACTTATTTTGAAACAATGTGGTACTTTGAGCGAAGTCTTATTATGATACTATCGCACGGTTCTTTATTAGAGGTAGCCTTATTGTTTTTATGATTTACGTAACAAAGTTCAGAATTATGTGACATTTGCTAACATGCGCTTTGTAAAAGAATTGGTAATGATGTCGCGAAAGATAGATATCATTTTTCCTTGAAAGAACTAAAAATAAAATGAATTGAAATAAGTTTATTGCGACATATAAATACATATATTAACACAGAACGGCTTAAATAGGAAGGAAACAAGACAGCAACAAGATAATATAAGTGGAAAAGTCCTTAAAGAAAATTCAGTAGTTAAAAAAGAAATACTAATACAAAAGGAACTACAAAAATAATACAAGAATCCTAGATAAAATAATAAATATGTAAAAGACGTGATTAAAGATTTATATGATGTGGGTAGGAACAACCTCATTACGCTTTACCTAATTAATTTTTTAGGTAAATGTACGCGGAACATTCTTAGACCAAACTAAGATATCAAAATTGATTGATACTGACGGTACTTTAATTAGTCAGCGTCACGATACAAATCGCATAAGTGATAGCAATTACCAGTAACAAAATTGTGGTAATTAATTTCTAACGCTCGCGGTCTGATGACGGTAACATGAATTTAATTCCAATAGTCGAACTATGTTTTCCAAATCAGCATAATACACGAATAGGTTTGTATTCTGTGCCTGTTGTTATTGTGTTGTAGTTTTTGTATACATATATCTATTCCTTGTGTAGAATAAATAATTATCTATCTATCTATCTACCTTTGCTAATGTCCGATTCGTCAGTCTGATTTTGATATCATGCTGAGGTCGCGTTTGTGTCATGTCTTTTTTCTTAGACACTTTTCGGTTTGTGATTGTGTCGTTCTACATATAATTCATATTTTTCCTCTTTATGGTAAACGACTGTTTAGCCCTTATTATGTCCAGTCCGTACTGAAACCAAAGTTCTATCCTTACTTTTAAAAGCAAGCTAGTACGTAGTAAATCTTTATTTTGAATCAATGTTTCTTTTAAAATGTTCCCACAGCGATCGCAAATTATAGGTTTACTAACTGGTTATCTTACGATACACGTTGCGCAAACGCACATAGTCACAGCACAGACGTTGGTAAAGTGTCCTTCATTGTGGACATAGTACCTAGTGTACGTACTAGAGGACTCGGCCAAACAATAGTCGAGTGCAAAGATAATATTGATAATGCTTCATGAAGCTTTGGCGCTTTGTAGAAACATTTTTCCATCCAGGAAATACACCGGATGTTGAATCCACGAACGAAAGTTGAGTCTACATAACCAGTGCCAAAAACGTAGGAACATTTGGGTTAGATCAAGCGCCAGAGAGACTCAAACTGAAAATACACTCGAGAGCAATGATTCCGGGTCACTTAAAGAATGTTAAAAATCTCGGAAACTAAAAATGATAGGTTAATGCAATAAATTGTATTTAATAGACAATGTAATACTCCTTAAATGAAAGTAAAAAAATATGAGTCACCATACATTTTATTAACACAAAATTACATAAAGAAAAAAACTGCTGATCTCTCCTTAAAACAAAAATAGGAAACATGAAATTTTTGAACTTTATTACGATTTGACTTGAATTTTAATACTTCGTATTGCCTCCTCGTGCTTCCATTACTGCGTTTACGCGGTTTGGCATGCTGTACACCAAGTTCCTTATACGATTTTGGGGAATATTCTCCCATTCCTCTGTGAGAGCAATTTTGAGCTCACGAAGCGTGATTGGGGGAGGGTTTCGTTGTTTTACGCATCTGCCTAGCTCGTCCCAAGCATGCTCGATCGGGTTGATATCCGGGCTGCGCGCTGGCCACTCCATACGAGTAATGTTCATCTCTTGAAGGTAGTCATTCACAATCCTACCTGTATGAGGTCGGGCATTGTCATGCATAAATATAGCATCCTCACCTAAATTGACCATAAATGGACCAACATGATCATTGAGGATTTCTTCCACATATCTTACGCTAGTTAAAGAGCCGTTTTCTATGATCACCAGCTCTGTGCGACTTTCAGAAGAAATTCCGGCCCACACAAGTACAGACCCACCACCGTAGGCTACTTTTTCTTCGATGCATGCTTGCTTGAATCTTTCCCCTGGTCTTCGATACACTCTGTGTCTTCCATCGTGCTTGTAGAGCATAAATTTTGATTCGTCGGAGAACATAACTTTTGACCAATCTTCAATACTCCAATTTACGTGGCTCTGGGCATATCTTAGTCTTGAAATACGATGCCCACGCTCCAGTTTAGGGCCGTTTGCAGGTCTAAGGGGTTTTAAGTTAGATTCAGCAAGCCGACGTCTTACTGTCCATGCACTTGGGTTACTTCCTCCGAGGCGTCGAAACTGATTTGTGAGTTCAGTTCCTGTGAGAAAGCGATTTCGAAGCATGGTGTTCACCAAGTATCGGTCTTCTCGTGCTGTGGTACACCTGGTTCTGCCCGTTCCTGGTCTGCGTAGGTTAGAACCAGTTTCTTCGTAACGTCGGAGAACTCTTTGTACTGTTGACAGCGACACACCGACAGTCCTGGCTGTATCGCGCTGACTCCGGCCGGTTTCCAGCATTGTAAGTATTCTGGTGCATTCTTCAGGCGTAAGCGACATAATTTCAGCTTGAATAATGAATATAGAGCACTATCAACATGGTTTATATACCCACATAAATGACAGATTACAAACAAAAGCAAAACCAAATGCTGTAATTTCGTAGTTCCATCTTCGAAAGTGGCCCTTTTTCAAATTTGATTTTTTTAAGATATAACTTTACAATAACTAAGAAGTTTTAATACCTTCATTTAAGGAGTATAACATTGTCTATTAAATACAATTTATTGCATTAACCTATCATTTTTAGTTTCCGAGATTTTTAACATTCTTTAAGTGACCCGGAATCATTGCTCTCGCGTGTATTTGGATGTAAAGAACGTAAATGACATAAACAGAACAGAAAAAGCAAGGACATAACTAATGATCAAAAATAATACAAGGACAGGCAAGTAGAAGTAAATAAAAGAACCAGTGACACGTATTATGAAATTAGTATGACAAACTAAACAGGCACTGGCATTTGCAAGTGGCCGCTATCTTCCTATATCATAGTGATACGGATAATGAATAGTCAGATAAGTAATGGCAAACTTAAAACACGTAGGCATTCAGAAGTAAAAATAAAGAATTGTTGAGAAACTAGTATTACGACAGTGTACGATGAGAATTTCATTGTCAAGGTCAAGACCGATATGCGGAGAATCGGAATAAGTCGATATAATTACCTACATCATTTACATGTTTTTCAGTCAGCAAAAACCACACGTGGGCGATATTGCGACAAGATTTTTTGCCAAACGTTTTTTTGCAAGATTTTTATTCTTCACACCATTTTGGGCAGAATTCATGCGATGCCAGATAGAATATCAGGCATAAAGTCAGTTTGTATAGCAATGACATCACGATTCTCGACTGGTAATATAAAATGATAGATTTCTAGTAAAATATAACACAATCAATTGTCAAGAAATGTACATGTAAGTATGTATATTATATCGGTAACGAGCGAGTAGCGTGCCAGGAGAGAAACATCAGGCTGCATTAAAATTGAATATTTCCAACCGATAATTAAACGTTACGTCGATCATACGAGACCAGTTTTCTCTGTCTACTGTCAATAATTTCTCTGCAGTGCATTCATACATCTACATCAACGACACATGCGTGTATGACTAATGAAGACTTCACTATTCACGATCCTAAATAATATGCAGATTTGATTGTTTGAGATTGATAAAACATCTAAATCATGAAGAAATACTTATCTACATTTAACTAACTTGGACAAGGTATTGTCGAGATTTGTCTTCAAGCTGCTTGATTACCTACTCAGTTTTAGGAGTTCGTTAAGAGTGTGCCATAACACCGCTACGAAATGGACAACTTGTACCGTCTCATTAACATTAACATCAATGACTGTCTCCATGTCTTGTCTCGATGGTGTGCAACCTTGCAAGAACTTTGAACATAATGTTTTTTTTATAAAAGGTAAGCAAGGTTCAATATTCTGAAGCAAGGACATTGAATAGAGAACCCATGATCGTTATCGTATAGAAATTGAGGACAGTTTTTACCACAGAAAAGACTCAAGAAAAGTTCGCAGAAGGTAAATCCATGTCAGATCGACTACCTGGTTGGAACTAATATGAACATTCCTCGCGAGATAGAAACCTACCAGGGGAAAGTAATGCGAGGATCACGCGACACTCCGTGAGGGGGTCTGCTTAGCATGCTGTCTCGGCATATTCATGAGCGTGTTTACAAATACATCAATTTCGCTCGTAAACATGGTCAGGTAAAGAAAACACATTCTGCACAACAACAATGTGGAATAGTTTCGCTTCTAATGTGCAAAACAAAGGTTGTTTTTGAGATGCGAGGTGGTAGGTTAGGGAGATTTGAAGGAGCAGTTCGTATCAAGTCAAAAATGCAATCAACTCTCTATAAGGTAAGAACGGCTTGTTCAATAACGGCCGGAGACAATAACTGATGGAGTTCAAACACGTCTTGTATCAGTTGTATCTGGTATTTGACATGAAAGTTAGGTAATATTCTTAAAATCGAGTCCGCGAGTTTAAAAACAAAGGCTGAATAGTGCGCCAAACCGTTTCATCCAGTAGTCGCCACTAGAAGAGGTCCAGGGTAGGTACATCATTTATGAATTCGAGGGCTAGCCTAGTCAAATGTACATGGTTCCTATTTAAGGATAAGTTGTAAAGTCACTGCATAATTGCAAATACTACCTACTGGTTACACAACCACGACTAGACTCCTCGATACCTATTTCAACTTTCATGGCAAAACAGTTTAGAAATAATTTGGATGAACTAAGACTTATAAAACAGCGTTGAAATCAATTTAATTATTATGAAATAAATACAGGCCCGAACACTATAAACTTGGGTATTTATCTTCACGCAAAACAGTAGAATCAGAGGATAAGATGCGAGCAAATTCAGAGTCAAAGTCACAAAGATCCAGCTCCATTAAGCCATGTTAGCGTGCTTTTAGCAAACATCAAGTGCTTCAATAGCATATACTCAAGTGGAGACCACGTTTAGGCAAGCGTAATGTAGGATGCCCACCGGCGAGATGGGGCGACGATCTACGAAATGTAGCTGGGAGACACTGGATGAGAAGAGCCGAAGACCGAGCTCAGTGCCTTGGGAGAGACCTAACGACCTAGTGGAGCAATATAGGTTGATGATGATGACAGCATATCCACCTAGCACAAATCAAACTGGCTCATTTCAGCAGGGCGTCAAAGCCCAACAGTCTGTCTAAGTATCTAGTCTAGACAAACGGGAAGAATCTAAGCTACGTCGCAACTGGGTTGTCCCGTTACTTCGCTCTTGCCATAAAAATCAATGACTATTGCTTGCACGCCGCCAAATGATGTGGTCGATATGAATGCTAAGTTGAACAACCTTGCAGACGAAATTCTGTATGTACCTAGGCAGGTTAGATACCTACTTACTTTTCTTACAATCTAACAATCGTTTTCTCGGACCGTTGCGCTGTACTAGACGGAACATCGCGTCGAAAATTATATAATTCAACTGACGATTACGAAATACCAAAACGAATCGTTTAATCGTTGCATTTCGTAAACTAGCAAATAACTTTTTTGTTTGTAGGTATTTTATGACTTATTTTACAGGAGCTGTAAGCTAAATAGGCTATCATGAGTCTCATTATTTACCGCTTAGGCTTGTTAGGAATATAAGGCCAGATGTCGCAGGTGGTATACGCAGCTGTAGGCTTATCTAGTAACTGGAAGATGTCTAATTAGGGATGCGCTGTAAGCTGTTACTCGACATAAAATTAATATTCTCGGGGGTTGGTATTGCCTGACCCCGGTCCGGCCTCCCCCCGATGTAGATTACCAAATAGTTACTACGCCATCAGTGAACGGTACAACAGCAGACAAAAGTGCTTAATTTATTCATTGCAACTGCGCTGTGCTGCACCATACCTCAAAACGCATCGATAGCGCGTTCAAATTGGTAGGTAAGGTACATGTGTCAGTTAATTTTATATGGTAGGTAAGGTGCTAGGCTGACGTGGGTCGTTAATTTACGTGAGCGTGAGGAACAGGCATAAATTAACCACAACGGACATAGGTACTACGTACCTGACTTCCTACCTAACTTTACTTTTACTTTTTTTATTGTTTATCTTTCATGAAATCATTTGTGGAGTAAACTAGAGAATTCTAAGTTCAGAGTCATCATACTTTGTTACCTACTTTTAACCAATGCAGCCATACAGGGACAGATGGATGCCTTGCAGCATAAAAACTTCGTGACCAGAATTGGCCGTACTAACTCATAGGAACGAACCAAAGCAGTAAGAACTCAACGGTTTATAATTCCTGGCATGAACATAGACTGGATGAGACTGATATCAAGACAGCTTTAAATGCTGCTCATTTCAAGTCAGCTGGTGAAATCAGAAACCTCAAAATTGTATTCTTTAGTTGTTATTTTAAGGTGCAGGGGCAAGGCTACGTTTAAAAAATGTCCCAGGCACAAAAGCATCTCGTTCATTAGGGCACGGATAAAAAATGGCCGTTGATGCTGTATAAATCATCTAGATAAGATGCATAGGCTTGTCTATTTATTAGTTGCTATCTATAGGCAAAATGAAATGGCATCTACTTACTCAAGCTCTTTTTATCTTCATACCCTGTTGGTTCTAACAATACCATTCTATAAAAGCATGAGGAAGGCTTTCAAGAAGCGTTAACTCTAATGATTGCTACTACCTCATACAAAATTTATTAGGCGCAAAATAGCCTCTACCATAGAATAAATAATAGCTCTACCTCCACATAGATAGTTGACTATCTACTCAATTATTCATTGATTATGTAATTGATTTTAGCATCGGCAAGTGTTTTTGCAAGGATATTTCCAATCACACAGGTACCTACCAAACTTGCTAGGTACTTTGTTAGTGTGGGTGCCATATCTGGCTTGTTTTCAGCTGATGAGTCATGAGGAACAGATACCACTGAATTATAACATTGAGAGTTGTGTCATTGTATACTTAATTGTGGAATTCAGTGAAATCAAATGACTCCCCAGTCCAGAGCTAAGTAAACTACGGAACAGATACCACTGAATTATAACATTGAGAGTTGTGTCATTGTATAATTAATTGTGGAATTCAGTGAAATCAAATGACTCCCCAGTCCAGAGCTAAGTAAACTACAGATCACAAGTAAATCTATTTTGAGAACATTTTGAAAGCTTGTGCTTTGATGACCTCACCAAAACTCATCTGGGCAACAAAACAGTTGCTACGACCTAAATAGCACGCAATAAAGTGCAGTAATACTTTCATGCAAATACGCAAGAGCACGGCAGCATCGAAAATATAATCTCTTGATTTTTACAAATGAGTGGCATCATCACGTTACCAAACAGGGCCAAGAAATATATACCTTGCTTGTATTGTAAATATTGAATTATAATCTTTCTCCACTATCTTATAAAATCCGTGAAGGATAAAATCTTGTCTGCTTACGCGTGGTGTTGACCAATGTACATAGGTAGTGTAAGCGGCTAATCTAAGTACGTATTCAAATTACATGACTGTGTAACCCTACCTTTATGATCAGCTCGATCTCTGGGACGTCTCCGTTAGCTGTTCCATTCTCTGTGATTTCATCCGACATCGTGAACTACAAAACACTTGCCTAAAATTTATATGTAAAATAGCTTTTACACAATATACACACAACCGCCTCAAACCAAAACACCGAAAGACTGCCTTACTTCACTCGCTTCAGTTCGTTGTTCGATTCGAATTCGGGGTGTTTGCTATTTTGTTTGCTTGTGTACGCTTTAACTGCTAACTTCAGGTAGGTTCTAGACTTGTCTATTAATTTAGGGTTCCCATACCCAATCACATAATCTGCTTATGCAAAAACCTTGGTTCATAATAAATTACGAAACCTTTTTGCCTTCCCGTAAACGGTTGCTCTTCGAAATCGCTTATCAATGGATATTTTACATTAGCGATAAGACCGCCCATTGTACAATTAGTTAAGTTTTGTTTTGTATTACCTATATGTATAGTAGTCCATAGGTTAAGGTGTGCAATAAAGTATTTTCTATCTATCTATTTTTAGTACCTACCTACTTATCTTTAGTAGGGATAGGGATGTGTATTTATGTACATAAATTATATCTAGGTACCTAGGTATGTAATTACATATTTTATTACTTAATAAAATTATCTGATCATAATATTTATTAGGTATAGCCAGCTGTGAAGACGGGCTGTGGAAACTGTGGATGTTCCTTTCCTATCATCAAAAAAATTGTAATTATATTACTACGGAACCCATTTCATTGTCATGTTCTTATCCCACTTGGCTGATATTTTTTTTTAATGAAAACGGCCGGCAAAAAAAGCAACAGAAATGAAATTGTCAAAAAAAAAGCGAGCATGTGTGGCATGTAGGTATGTCAAGTCTGTCAAGTACGACGTTGACGTTGAGTGACGTTGCCCTACGTCATTCGATCAATCAATCAATCAAATCAACATCGTCATGGGAGTGGGATTTTGTTTTCATTAAGAAAATTATAGAAATTAAAATATTCGGGGAACTTAGGTAGAAAGAAAGTTATTTTCTATGCAAAAAATAACCATGAGTTCTGCTTCAGAGGTATCTTCAGCCAAGGAAATGAGCTTTGCCGAGAAGCAAGCGGAGCGAATGAAGAGACTTCGTACATTGCACAACGCTAGAAACGAGGCCAGAACTCAGAATCACCAGGAAGTGGTTGCAGAGGAGGCCCGGAACAAGCTACCATCCAATTACGAGGCCAAACGGAGGCAGGCAGAGTGGTTGATGGACGATCAGAAGAAACGCGAGGAGGCTCAAACTCACGGTAAAGATTACGATCGGGTGAAGTTACTCAACATATCAGCAACAGAGGCTGAGCGACTGGAACGCAAAAAGAAGAAAAAGAACCCTGATCAAGGCTTCTCCACATACGAACAAGCTACTGTACGACAATACAATAGACTCGTCAAGAACATGCCTGCCGCGGATCTAGATCAGTACGAGAAACAGAAGCAAAAATACGGCGATGCGTTCTATGGCGGGCCGAACGTCATAATACACGGTATGCATGAAGATAGAAAAGACGCTGTGGACAAAATGGTCAATGACATAGAAGGACAGATTGCAAAGCGTGCTAAATACTCCCGCAGGCGTACACACAACGATGACGCTGATATTGACTACATCAATGAGAGGAATGCCAAGTTCAATAAGAAACTGGAGAGATTCTATGGAGAACACACAGCGGAGATCAAACAGAATTTGGAGCGTGGTACTGCAATCTAAATACTAGGACAAGGATAAGATCCTATATCACCTACCCTTGAATATATTATGACAAACCGGAGAAGGTTTTATGCTTACCCAGCTGTGGGTGACTGCTGGTTGACTATGATCCAGGATCCTGATCTTACATGATGATGTCTAAGATTTTGATGCTGGTGTTTGAAAAAGTGAAATGATATTATGAGTAGCGTAATGTACTTGATTTTTCAAATATCTTTACCTGTTTCAGAATGTGGAGACTATTTTATATTGCCACTTTGTATACCTTTTAAATTAGAAGCCATATAGCAGATAATAATTGTATCTAAATGTGTTAGAATAGACCTATATTGTAATTTATTTTAAGTATTCATGTATGGGACTAAATAATAAAAACATGTAGTGTAAAAACAAAAGTAGGACAAACTTTTAACTCTAAAATCTTGTAGATAATATATTTTTAAGGGCGCCTTGCACCAGAATCACTAAACATGTTTGTTTAACAGCTAAATAGATTTAAATCTAACGCATTTGTATGATTTGACAACTCGCTAAATATTATTATTAGTTCAACGCGTTTAGAGACTCTGGTGCAAGCTGCCCTTAATGTTCTGAATTTAACTAAATTATTTTTAGTAACTTTTAACTATGTGAAATTATTCATAATGGTCAATTTGTCGTGTTCATTATGCTATGGACCCTTAAGTAAAATGTAACAAAGCAGCGTAAATAATGTTAAGTATTGAAAGTAGTTATTGTATGTAAAATAAAACACAATAAGTTATAAACAATTTTAACAAGTTTATTTTGATAAATGTGCCAATGAAATAATAAGTACATACAGTAACTATAAAAGCGTGAAACCAATGTATTTTATTATGTTGTTGTGCAAGAGCTCTGACTTGGTTCCTACTTTGGAAGCATTTTGAAAGTACAAAAGTAAAAACAACAACATTGTTATTTTGTGTAGGTACCTGTTTTGTCCCACTGCAGGTCAAAGTTCTCCCTAAATTAAATTGAAACCGTATAATCCAGTTTGATTCATGATCTTCTGGTTCATTTAAGTAGGTGAACTTATTTGATTTGTTTGCACAACAACATCCAATAAGATACTTTCAAAGGTATAATAGTAATACTATTTACAATAATAATATGAGCACAAGTTTTTTTACATTAAAATGCTTGTAATTTATTAAGTTTAAAATAAAATGAAAGTTCGAAAGTTTTCGACTAGAAATCACAGAGCTTGTTTTATTTTTATTTTACAGCCTTTTTATTATGTTTAACCCTCTAATACACGCTGAGATATTACAGTTTAGAATCAGTACCTATTGACATTTATTTGTTGTATAATATAATGTCAAAAATGTAAGAGAAATACGAGAATTAAGTACGTGGTGGTAGGGTATATTAGACTCATTTCCTGAAAAAAAAAGAAAAACTACAAAGATATCCCAAAGGTTACCTACTCCCTCCATCGATCGTGGGAAAGACATTCTGATGCAGATAGGTATGGTTACAAATTCAATAGTTTTCGATAGGTAAAGCGGTTATTACATTAAACAATCTCAAGCACGCTAACTAGTCCGTGCTTAGAATCTACCTAGACTGGCTTGCTATTACACTGCGCTAGATATCGCATGCTTACTCATTCGAAAGGCGGACGTCGTCGTTGACGGGCGTCTTGAAAAATCTTTCGAAATGACGGAAAATGGCGGTAGCTCTTACCGCGACTATTTCAACAAAATTTAAGAAATAAGAGATAAAAATATGAGCGAATCATACTCTTTCACCCATATTTTAGTCATATATCTGTATGATTTTTCTCCCATAAATATGGCATGTCATGATAGATATCGATAATATCGAAGATCACCTCTCGTTTTGTTCGTTCGTTCGTTCGCATGGCATTGTGTAGGTACGGCACCGCGAGACACGACCCTCCTCTGCGGCTGCCGGACGCTGACTGAACGGTCTTACTGTCTTACTCTTATTACACCATGCAATATCAAGTGAAGCGGTTATTACATTACACAATCTCAAGCACGCTAACTAGCATCAAGCGTAGTGTAATAAGGGAAAGACAGGTAGACTGACTTGCTAGTCTGCTCCAAGCACGGACTTGTTAGCCTGACTTGATATTGCATGGTGTAATAAGAGTAAGACAGTAAGACCGTTCAGTCAGCGTCCGGCAGCCGCAGAGGAGGGTCGTGTCTCGCGGTGCCGTACCTACACAATGCCATGCGAACGAACGAACGAACAAAACGAGAGGTGATCTTCGATATTATCGATATCTATCATGACATGCCATATTTATGGGAGAAAAATCATACAGATATATGACTAAAATATGGGTGAAAGAGTATGATTCGCTCATATTTTTATCTCTTATTTCTTAAATTTTGTTGAAATAGTCGCGGTAAGAGCTACCGCCATTTTCCGTCATTTCGAAAGATTTTTCAAGACGCCCGTCAAGGAGGACGTCCGCCTTTCGAATGAGTAAGCATGCGATATCTAGCGCAGTGTAATAGCAAGCCAGTCTAGGTAGATTCTAAGCACGGACTAGTTAGCGTGCTTGAGATTGTTTAATGTAATAACCGCTTCAGGCTAACAAGTCCGTGCTTGGAGCAGACTAGCAAGTCAGTCTACCTGTCTTTCCCTTATTACACTACGCTTGATGCTAGTTAGCGTGCTTGAGATTGTGTAATGTAATAACCGCTTAAAATTAATGTTACGTAGTTAGCATAGGTAGGTACATACATACAGCTTGAGCAACACTAAACAGTTTTTGTTCTGGCGTAGGTACCAGTAGTTAAAGAAAACAGGTAAGTTACGTACCTAACTGGTTTAGAAAGATGAATTTTATGTTACACAGACACCGTTTAGCGAAACTCATTTTCGCCGATTCGTAAATTATTCGGTAGGGACATTTTCGGAATTTATTCGAAGACCGCATGCTTGTGTATCTACAACATTCGGTCTTCGAATTTGAATCATGGTGGTTCGCGAAATTTCGGTGGTTTAAAATAACATTAGGACCTGATCCAAGGAACCATGGAACAAAATAATTGGTAGATATGCAGCGCGTGGCAGGTTCCAGAAAAAAATGCTCTCGGTAATCGACGTATTTCAAAGTGAGGACCTTCTTTAAAAATTCCACGCACGTCCAAATTAATAACTGGAAATACAGCCCGCCTTGCTTAACTACCAAATCTTCTCCAATAATTTGCGTCATGTTAAGGAGTCGTTGTATCGTAAATGGTCGGTCGTTATATTCGTGTGCGGGTCTATTTCACTAAAAAAATAATTTTCTAATATGAACAATTTCGACTAAGGGCTTAGATACTTAGTATGTACTTAAAAATTATAGCAGTAATACTTAGGTATGATATGATTTTAATTCGTTGACTTGTTAGATATTTTTTTCATCTGCCATTGTTATTACTTTAAATATAATTACTGAAATTCATTTACAAGTTTTTAAGTGGGGTACCGAAATTCTAGATAATGCTAAATTACAATGATATTTGTGATGAAATATACTATAATAAATATAATAGACAAAGCATTAGTGAAACAGCCCTATAAAATGGTCGAGTAGGTATCGGATTGAAAGTGCAGTCGACTGTAAAATTTAAAAAATATTATACACAGGTGTAATAAGAAAGTGGGTTGGTACCTTGGTAAGTATTCACCTTTTTCAAATTAGTGAAAATGTCTGGGTACTGAGTGCGAACTTATACCTACTTTCACTACAACGTTTGAGTTTAGATTATTTTGTATGGAGATTGGATGCTTTAGAAGAAAAAAGTAGATTGATATTCCTGATTGTATACAATGTTAACTATTATTACATTATTTTTAGTTTTAGCGTAAGCGATAAGAACTAAGAATTGTTTTGTTTCTCTTATCTTGAAGGCGATTAGACTAGATTTCAAGAGACTTTAGATTACTTTAGATAAATGAATACAAATAAATACTGCCTTTACAATGTCGCAGTCATTTACAGGCGCCTTAAATAAAAAAAAAGGTAAAGTTCACAATGTTAATCGTAACCTTGGACGAATACACATCGTAACTCATAGTATTATTAATACAAAAAGAATCATAATAATATAAATTATGTCATATAAATAAATAGTATTCTTTCGAATCTAGGAATTGTATTAGCATTGTGATCTTCACCGTCGAAGAAATCCATCACATCCACCCTAAGTGCAGCAGCGATGGTAACCAGCTATCCGCATTTGGCAGACGGCACTCGGTGTTAGGAATTAGTCAGATGATTACCTATTATTTCATATATTGTAAAATACTGGTTCTAACTTGTCTAGAAATAAAATTTCATATAAACTTTCACCAATCTGACAATTGGAGCTACATTAAAAATATAAATTTTACAATAACAGGGGCGCGTTCTTCGTATGATAACACTTACAATCACATAGGTATATTAGGTAAACGTTAGTTAGGTACCTACATAAAAGTATTTGTCGATTGTAATTTTTCTGAAACGATCCCCTCATTGGTAAAAAGATGATGGCTTAGCAACTAAATTAGCTAATTTCAGCTAAAAACAGTCATTTTTGGAATGTGTTCAAAATCAGCCTCACCAAATGCGAATATCACAGATAGGTTCTACTGCACTTAAGGATCAGTCGTATCAAACTTCGTGTGTTAATTCGTCCAAGCAAACTTCTCAAGAAGTCTTGGTACTTTCGTAGAGTTGTTACCACAAGAAAGTCTTGGCACTTTAGTAGATATTGCAGCAGTAGATGTTAGTTTGATCAACCCCGCTGATAGAACTCCGATGTTGTCTCATAACACCCACGAGCGCGTTATTTCTGAAAAAAAGTGAAAATAAATTAAAAATATCTAAAACTCCTTAAGTACAATTAGGTAGGGTGTACATTATATCAAGCTATGCTCTAAATTAAAAACACAACAGTTTCTATACTTGTGTCTCGCCTACGTAACAGCTGAACCGTTTTGGATAAAATGTGTAACAGATGAACAAACAACGTACATATTCATAGTTGCTATCTAGTTGCAGTGTCGTTCTAATATTAAATATTGGAAATTATTCAGAGTAGGTATATCTTTGTGGACTTTGTATTTCGAGCTACTTTACAAATATAATAAAATAGTTCTATTTAGAACAGCTTACTTAATATAATATTTAATTAAATAATAAAAACACTTACTCCGCCTACCAGGCATAAGTCGAACAGTGATCCCATCCCGAGCGCGCACTGAAAAATAAACAAACCTTTAACAATGTTCTTTTAATATTATTATAATGTTATAATTATAAAGCTCAGTACTACATGGTACTACTTAAAAAACATTCCACGACACAAAAGCTTGTTAGAATTTTATAAAAAACTTACCATGTGAATATTGTCAGTTTGTAAAACCCTACATAAGGAATCTTTTTTTAATCTTGACTTTACTAGGCTAGGTTTTACATGAACCAATTTTCACCGGATCACACGTCAAAAACACAAAACACACTGAGAGGAACTACACTGCACGACGCGACGCGACCAATTATTGTTTATATGAAATCATAT